>JAMFNW010000007.1:0-693188 GCA_025768815.1 Aspergillus sp. PM3604 | reverse complement strand
TAATAAAATAGTCTTTAATATCTATAATAAAGTTATTATATTAAGTAATCTCTCTTTTTTTAAGTATCTTTATTTTACCTGTTTTAAGTTTCTTTACTCTCTATTAGATTTAATTTTTTATAAATAACTATAGGATTTCTATAAGAGTATTATTAGAGAACAGGGTCTATATTAAAACTAGAATTATAAGATTAATAATTTATTAGAATTCTATAACTTACTAAAACTCTAGATTAAATATTTATTATTTATCTTTTACTCTCTAGCTTAGTTTTTAAGAGGCTCTAGACTACTAGAACTTAGATAAAGAAGTATTCTTATACTTCTCTAGTATTTTCTCAGGTTTAATAAATCTCTAGATTATTAAGAATAGTCTTTAGATTTAAGAGTTAGGGACTGGAGTCTAACCAGAGATATTCTAGCTCTAGTTATAAGAGAAGAATCAGGTATTAACTATTATTAGTAAATTACTAGGATTAAGTAATTTAAATTATAAGATACTAAATAATATTAAAGATCTAGTAACTACTAGATAATATTAATATTCTAGATAATTTCTAGCTTAGCTAATTAGATAGCTCTATTAGAAGTAGAATAAATTACTTAAGAATCTATAGAACTAAAATATCTAGAGATCTTATATAGAACTCCTGCAGGATAGTCTCTAGAGATAATTAGATAATAGTTTTATAGCTATCTCTTCTAGTTAGATAGTTATATAGTTTTTTTTTATAGATTCTTTCTTATTAAGAATATATAAGACTTTAATTACCTCTACAGCAGTATAATATATTAATTTCTTGGTATTAGTAGCTATTAGTAGGCGCCCTGGCGGTGGTCTGCATGAGTCATATAGTGAGAGTCACATGGCACAGCCTTGGCGGTCGTGACAGAATAGTTATTTAGTATATATCCACTACTATAAGAATAGTAGTATATATTAGCCCCTGCCTATATATATAAAATTAAAAATTATTATTCTCTAGAAAATATCTATTAATAAAAACTCCCTAGTAGAATACTAATATCTTATATAGATAGTTAAATATACTATTAAAATATATAATTATTTTAAGGCTAAAACCAGGGCTCTCTTAAATATAAATAGAAAGATACTATAGCTTATTAATAAGCTATAGAGATAGTATAGTACTAATTCTTTTTAATATTAGAGTAGATAAATAATAATTTTAAGTAATATAAAATATATCTAGACTTTTTTAAATAGTACCTAGAACCCTATATTAAGTAGTAGTTAGCTTCTTAGATACTTATAAGTTAACTAATCTTAGATAATAAAGATAATAAAATTAAAAAGCTCTTTAATTATAAAGTATTTTAATTAATATAATTATTTGAAAAGAGCTCTAGGAATAAGCTCTATAAATATCTTAATAGTAGTATATACCCTAACTTTATATTATATATCTATTAATACTAACTCTTTCTTTATAGAACTTATTAAAAAGAAACTATATAAGTTCTAGAGAGAGATAGAGCACTATTTTCCTATATTTATATATCTTACTTAAGATATTTTCTTAATTCCTATAACTGGTATAGGTATTAAACAGCTCTTTAACTCTATTTAAGATATCTATTATTATTAACAGGGATCTCTTAACTCTATTATTATTTACGACTTAACAATATTCTACTATATCTTTAAATTTAATATTAAAGAGAATTTAAAGTTAGAATACTAGAATCTTATACTAGATAATAAGCAGCTCTAAAATAAGATTTAAGAGAATTAATTAAAGAAATATATACCTGATACTATTAATAATAATAAGAAAAGTAATTCTAATAAAGAGAAGAACTATATAGAAGAGAGGATATAAAAGATTAATATAAGGATTAGAGTATAGATATAATCTATATTACTAAGTTAGTATATAGAAGAAAAGAAAAGAAAAATAGAATTAAATAAAATAATAAGTAATAATAAAACTCCTCTAGAGATTTATTAAAGAGTATTATAAAAAATATAGAGATAACTAGAAAGAAAGAATAATAAATTTAATTACTATTAGTAGTTATAATATAATATATAAAGTTTAAGATAAGAATTTAGATATAAATTCTTATATATTCTAAACTTATAAACTAAATATCTAATAATATATTATAAATCTATATAACTTATATAAGTTATAGCTAGACATATATAACCTGCCCTAAAATCCTATATCTAACCCAGCCTGAACCTGCCTGAGTCTAGGTTTAGATTACTAAACTAGAATCTATAAAATCTATATTAATCTATAAAACTTATACTATATTTAATATAGTAATTTTATTTTCTAAAAAAAGATAGGAATAGGGCTATTTAAAATAATCTTATTCTATTTAAATAATAAAAATACTATATTAGATTTAGTACAGGCTTTATAGCCTAGTATAGAATAGATTTAGAAATATCTTAACCTAATCAGGTTAGGATATATAAGATCTTAACCTGCCCTAACCCAACCCAGATGCATGTCTAGTTATAGCTTAAGTAATATTTACTTTATTTATAATTCTATAGGAAATCCTATAGGAATCTTATCCATAAATAATCCCTATCTACCTGTCCTTGGATATAAAGTAATATTCTATCTCCTGTCTACATAGGCCCATGGAAATTCCCATGGACAGGTCCCATGGGACCTGCCGAGGTCTAGTCTAGACAGCTATATAGTTCTCTAGATTAGAAATACATAAGGCCTTGGTTACCTTATAAAGAATTATGATATATTAATTCCTTAGTATAGTTAGTTGGCGGAGATATTCAGGGATTAATAACACAGCGGTTAGTCAGATTGTAGTTACTGACCAGGTCACTCTCCATAGGCGCCCCGGCAGCAGTCCACAGGCTCACATGGTAAGCATCACGTGACACGGCCTTGGCGGTCGTGACAGCAAGACTAGAACTAAGTACTCGTCTCTAGTTGCCTGTCCATCTCTGCTTTCAAGGTATATAGTGAAGCTGAGTGCTGGGGCATGCCGGGCAAAGTCAATCTTATCTCCATGCTGGTTGCATTCCCCTTTGTGACCATGGTCAGAAGCAATCCGTAGCATGATGTATACGGGTTTCGTGCCTGGAATGACCCAGGCTCTAAGGCTGAGTTTATTAGCACTGGCTCGCTTGGTTAATTTAAAGGTTTCTTAGATCATCCTGGATGGCTAGTTTCGCCATTATTGGTCCAGAGTATGTTACCCTTATCGCAGGCGAGGCACAGCACCCTCGTATCTATATTAAGAAGACATTCAATACAGTGTACTAGTGGTTTCTGTTTTCGTCACCATGGGCGCCATCAGCGTTAGGATCCTCGTCCTTACAACGACCATGCCCTTGTTGCCACCTTTATCACCAATACCACCACGGGCAGCAAATCCTGGGGATTGCCATTCATCATAGCGATGCGAAACCTGCAAATCAACCGCACCCCCCAACATTATAAACACGCCATTAATCACAAAAATATTCTCAGAGGGTAATACATACATGTACAGCGCAAGCTGAGTCCTCTATGGCCTCTCCCTTGAAGATCGCGCGCCGACAATCCTCAAAAAATGCACCAAACAAGGGAGTTGAGAAAGGTCCAAGGAACCATGTGATCCTGAATGATACATAGTTTAAGGCGTGGTTCCCAGGGTAGCTTCCAGAATGCTTTGCTTGGTTGATGATCCCTCGCTGAAGGGCAGTCTCTCTGTACAATGCGGAAGTATTTCTTATGACGTTTTGGTGTGACTCCCCAGCAGTGGCTGAATAACAGGGACTCCCGCACCCCCTACCCCTTGCGTCAAGGTGTCAAAATAGGGTACAGCGGAAAATACTTCAAAAGGTGGAGCCAGGAATTTAGTTCCCGACCAATATAGATAGTGTATTCGGGTGGTGGTGGAGTTCCTGGGGTTGTGGGTAGGCTTGAGGTTGGTCTTTTTCACCATGCATTGCTTGGGGTTGTGTGTACCACCCGCACGGGATCCACATCACTATCTGGCATTGCACTGAAGTTCCAATGGGGCCGTATTCGTGGTACTAGTAGCACCTCCTGAGCCAGAAAAATCTGTCATAGAGGACAAGGTCATTGCGAATTGTATTTACTACCAGCCCTTACTGGATAGCGCGGCTTTGTGTGGTATTTTATGATGAATTCCATAACAAGAGAGGAGATTGGCCTTCTGCTCCCTTCACTGGTCAGCGATCCAACATGGGATACCTTTGGCCCCTCATGTAGTACGGAGTTCTCGAATTCGATCTTTTTCATGGCTCTTTGCTGATCCTCAATCACTGTTGAATAACTCCTTGCTAGTCCTTACTCCATAGATCAGTACTCCATTTGTTGGTTTTGGTGGTTTGCAATCCTCCCCTGAACCTTGACCCAATCATCCTCCGCGAATCACAGATTGTCTGACTCGGCCGTGGTTGCGGTGTGCAGCACAGTGACTACTCTTTGACTATTCTGCCATAATGACCTGTAGGACGGTCACAAGCAGGCTTATCAGTCAGCACGGGGCATCGTTTAATTTTTTACCGATTTCTTCTCCTAATATTTTGCGCAAGGTAGCCGCCCTGTTTGCGCTACTCTTTACTATGGTTCCCTGCCCTTGACCCTTTCGGCTGCTAAGGCTCTGCTGTTCAATCTCAACGGGTACAAAGTGGTGCCTGAGCTGACTATGGCGGCCCGGGTAGTGAGTTGATAGGCCGTGTTGGGAGCGTGAGGAGTGGGCGACGCGAGTACAGCGTTTTGTTGAGGGTGGTGTTCTTTAGATTGGCTATAGGCTATATAGCTCTCCTAAGATCTTCTGTGCGGATGGTTGTTCTCATGTTTTCTTCGCTAAAGAAGCCAAGCTGCTGAGAGAGGCTTCAATGATTAGGCTGGTAGTTTGCCGCGTGTGGTGCTGCCGAGCTCCAACAGTGCTGTGGCGTCTGGTATGATTTTGTGGGTGTGCTCGAGGTGGTTCATCTGTGCTCTTCCCTGCGGTCACTTACTCCCGCGGTACGGATAGAAATACTGGAAATGGTTAGATTTTCATTCATCTTTTCTGGCGAGTACATATACAAAACAACCTAAAGGACGATGATCCTGCTGTCACAGATCTTACGGGCCATCGGTCAGCTCCGAGGGTGTCGATGATTCGAGGCTAACCAACGAAAGAACCGCCCGTCTAGAGTGTATTCCAAACCGCATTCTCCAAGAGGAATTGCATCTAATTCTCGCGATCTTCTTGCGGTGCATCAAGTATGAGAGCCAACAGTCGAGTGAACTGGTCAGAAACCTGGGAAGTGAGGATTTTTCCAATTTGACATCGGGAGAGTTTTCCTCGTCCGCCCACCGGTCACTAGGGCAAGTGGGAATCGCCTTCAGTACTGAGAGGAACATTTCAGTATCTACAACTCTGTTCTCGTTCACAACATATTGGAGACAGAGCTTGGCTCAATTTGCTGTGCAGCGACCGAACTTTGCGGGCCTGGCTGCTACACTGCCTACAGCAGATTATGGGCATATTTTGTCAACCGATGAGCAGGTAGCTCGCAGTATTCGTACCTATTGTGAACCTAAAGCTGTCCTATGATTAAGATTTATGTCTGTTGGGTCGGTGATCTTTGACCGTACGGACCTTTTGACGCTTGCCCCTGCCAGAGCAAAAGAATAAACTCGGAACAATCTCTCTCGACACCTGACTAAAGGACCAAACAGCTATTCTGCGTACAGCGGGAGGAAATTCCCGCTACCGCCGTGGATCATTTTTGCTTAGACGGAGCGAAATTTCGCGTCCACTTCGGCCGCAATATGTTCAGCCATATTATACCTATATCGTCAGTCCGGCCCCCATCTACGAAAGAAACAGAGCAACCAACCCGTTAATCTCCTCAATAGTCAGCTTGCCAACCTCACTCTCCACCAGGTAGAGCGAACTATCCTTGTTACTAGAGAACCCAATCCGCTCCGAAAGATTCTTGCGCGCCCGTGCACTCGCGGCCTGCACTTTACTCGCCCTCGGTTTCCGAATCCGTTCATAAAGCTGCAAGCCAGCACTGACATCATTAGTGAAGGTATACTCCCTAGAAAATATAACGCCCAACGCCGCTGCATCCTCGATAGCCTGGCACGCCCCCTGGCTCTGGTCAGGGAGCATTGGGTGCGCGGCGTCCCCCATAATGCAGGTGCGACCGCACCGCCACGTCGGGTACGGGGAGTGTTCGAAGAGACGCCAGGGCCGGATGTCCTCGGAGTGAGTGAGCAGGATGCGCAGTTTAGGGTCGAGCGTGGAGTATGGCTTTAGCGCTTGCTGGTATGTTGTTCCTTCAAGCCAGGTCTCTTGGTCTTCGTCTAGGTCTGCGCTGGAGAGCGGGAAGAAGAGGTAGAATGATTGCACGCTACCTTCGCGGCAGGCGGAGTAGACAATTTTGTGCAGCCCCTGGCCCCAATATTCGAGAGCATCGTTGCGTGCCATTTCGGGGAGACCGAGGCGGTAGACGTCTGAGGTCTTGATTACACAGTGGATGCATGAAGAGGTTGCTCGCTTGCGCACTGGCTCGATTCCCAGGAACCGGCGGATGCAGGACTAGTTTGGTATAATGTTAGCAGAGGACTATCATTAGGCATGGTGGGAACTAGGTAGGTTCTATTGGTCTTACACCGACTCCGTCAGCACCCACAATCAGATCATGCTGCGCGGTAAGTCCGTTGGTAAAACAGACCACGCCTGCTTCCAGATCTAGGAAGTTGCAGGTATGATTCATTTTAATCTTCACTGGGATGCCGTCCCCACGTGCTGCGGTGGCAGTGGTCAAGAGCATCCTGTGCATGTCAACGCGGTAGAAGTTATAGTAAGCCTTGTTGGTATTCAGTTGGCGTCAGATACCCCACATCGAGAACACGATCGGATTATCATTTCTTACATGTCCCCAGGTGTTTGCATAGTCAGATAAATCCAACACATCTATCACCTCACCCGTTTCTAGGTCACGGCGAATCTGCTTGAGAATAGTGATCGGCTTCCCTTCCTCGATGTCCACCCCCCACTTGGCGAGCCATTTGGAACCATTGGCAGGGCAAGAGATAGATGCCCCAGCATCTCTGTAAATATCTAACCTCTCGTAGAGGGTGACGATGTGCCCGGCACGGCGGAGGGCGATGGCTGCTGCCAAACCACCTAGAAGGTTGTCACTCTTAGTATGGGTTCAGGTGGACAATAGAACATGGATAGATCAAGAAAAGAACAAGGAATCACACCCATTCCGCCTCCGACAATACCAACATCCAGGCAACACCAGCGATTCTGAGAAATCGTCATATCGCTAGATGACTGGGTAGTGAATGGTTGCTGCCCCAGACGATGAATTCCACCCGGAGACGTGAAAGAGAAAGATAGATCGATATATACCAAGATGGTCCCTGCGATGTCCGAAACGCTAGGTCTTCGTCATCGCCAACTATCAAGACTCAATGAGGGAAATACTCCTCGGCCTTCCACAAATGGTTTGTATTTAAGGCAGCCTCGGTGATCAGCTCATCATCGCCCTTGCCCAGCTGCCTCTCCTCAGCATCGAGGAGCAAGCCCGTGCCCATAGTTATGCCTCTTCCATCTGGAATCCGATGGGTAACACAACAGGGACAGCATTCTCAAATAGTTAGGATGATGAAGGGATGCCGAGTTTGGTAAATGCGTTGCGATCTGCTGCGTAGTATCTTTATATTGGTAGATCCCAAAGCCGGAAGCCTGACGAGCCGGGTAGGCAATAAAACCGCCAATAGTGCGGAGATAGTAAACGACTGGAGAATGTCTGTGTTACTGTGTACTCCTTGACCAGTACTTCCACCTCGCAAAAAGCTGAAGATCTTGGGGGTGCGGTTGGAAGGGTAGGACACAGCGATAAACACCTCTTTGCTTGCGCCATACTGCGTGTTATCTTGTATTCTGGTGCCACTGGACCCCCTCGAGTCTGTATGCACAGACAGAGACAACTGCTTATGAATGTACTTCCGAGAAAAGGTCACGGCACGTCAGCTGTGATTGACGATGCAAGGAATCTGTATATCCACAGAAAGGACTCAGTCGACAAATGTAACATAGCATTCTGGCATGACTCGGTGAGTAATTTCGGAACAGCTGTTGTTGAATGGGTAAAACGGCGGGCCTATAAAATCATATTGACCCACCAGGCGGTCCATTTCGAAGCTCCCCAGGGTTGTAATTGTAGGTGCGACACAAGTGAGGTCTCCTTGTACTTTTGCTCTTCACTCAGTTGGTACAGCGTTGGAATCAACGCTTTCAAACTAAACCTCGGGAAGTGATATTTGCTGATGGGTGCAGTGAATAAAGATGCAGCGAGATTCTGATACCATTCATTCCAGCCACAGGGTTACTTCTCAGCGACGCCTAGCCTACCCCTTGCAGCATGCCGGGCAAGCCCCAGAAAGCGGGGTATGGAGAAGATCATAAAAGGTAAAAGGAACGGGGAAGGTGCCAGCGCATATGATGATCGACATGAGTTGACAGCCATCTGGAGATTCCTGTGGAACGCCCTGAGCTTGCGAGGCCCACGGACGCGGAACCCACAGGCCCCGGCAGGACACGGTCTCGACTAATCTTTTGTGTTGGAGACTCCGCATACTGATTGACTCAGTTTGTATAACCCTTTCCTGGCCCAGTTTCCCCCGACTAGAGTTGACCTCTAGAACCTACACCGTTTCTTTCAGGGATGGCCTACACTAAGCCAGAGATAGAGCGGAACCTCGTTTTATGACTTTTGCTACCTAGCGATAGCTATAGATATAGAAATAGATAGTCTATAATTGCAAACGGGACATTCAGGCATTTATCTGTTTAGCCAGCGTAGGGTTCCTGTTGCTTCTACAATCACAGAGACTACCAAGCACGGATGAACGAAAAGGAAGGCTCAGAGTAACATCGTGTAGTGAATAACAATAGAGAAGCCACAGACATTTTATCACACTCATTCAAAAGACCGTCATGGACTATCCCATTACCTCTTCAGCTTGACCTCAAGGATAGAAACCTGACTACGACACGGCCAGACCTTGTCCAGGACAAGTCCAGCCCGACGAAAGAGGTCCTCAAACTGCGCAGGAGTCCGCTCAATCCCATTTATAATGGCCATAACATCCAGATCGCGTTGATGGCTGTACCGTTTCGCAACACCATAGTTAGCCGGGAGAGGCGGCGGTGCGGTCCCAGTCATCGCTTGCACAGTAGTATCCATGACCTGCTCACAGACAAGCAGCCGAGAGCGCGGGGACATAGCTTCGCGAATGTTAGAGAGAATATTTAAGCAGTAATCGTCTGCCCAGTCGTGTCTGCGAGCGAACTTAGTTTCCTGCAAGCCTCGGCGGAGCGAGCGTCCTTGACTTACAGAATGTACCGCAGCCAGTAAATATCAGCCCCCTTGACGGGGTTTGTCCCGAAGAAGTCGTACGCGAAGAACTCAATCCGGCCTTGCTTCATTGCGGCGGGGTTTTCGCGAGGCCAAACCTCCTTGCGAGCGAGCTCGATGTTGGATGCGCAATCCTGGACTACAAGGTTCAGGCGCGGGTACTTTTTGCTAAGCTCGAGCATGAAACCACCTGCTCATGGAGACACAATATCAGTTGGAAGCCCTAGCTAGGGCATTTCGAAGTTTTCCTTGATTAACCAGCGTGAGGATGAAGAACAGGGGCCACTCACCCACGCCGCCGCCAATATCCACCACAGTCGCGGATCCAAGATCCTGCCAAGGGTAGTCTGCAATATGATTGCGAATCAGACAAAGCCCCAAAAGACTTCCACAAAACTAACCTTCTACATGAGACCGTGCCGTGACCCGGCCTCCACCGACCATGGCCATACTGAACAGCGCCAACTCAGGGCGCGGACCTGAACAGGCGCCGGGGTCGTTCTCACCGGGGATACCTGGGTAATTCGTGCGCCGTGCTGATGCTGCTGAGATCTTATCCCCCTCGGCCAACGCTCCACCCTCAAGCCATTCCCAGCGGCTTTGGGGGGTTGCCAGTGCACGTTGAAAAGCCGTCTTCCTCACATCGTAGGAAGGGCCAAACTCCCTGTCGAAGAGCGTTTGGGGGAGGTGCTCCGCGCAAGAGAAGAGATCCGCGTGGCTGGCAACTCATTTCATCAGCGGTGTTTCCTTGCTGTCAGACTATCAACACGTACAACATGAGGATATAAGCGCGCAAGGGCTCGTTCTGTACAAGGACAGCCGAGATGCGGTTATTCGCGAAAGAGTCTGGAGATAATTCTTGGAAGATGTGCGCGGAACATAGACACCGTAGGACGCGGCCTGCGCGGTGTACCGTCAGCACAAAAGGACTAACCAAAACAAATTTCTCCCAGCATCTTACCGAGTTTACCGATCTCAACACCCGTTGCGGAGGCTATTTCATCCAGGGTTACCCCATGATCTGAAGACGATAGCAGATCTGGGATGCGTTTCGCCACGGCGATCGCTAGAGCTCGCGATTCCCAGTACTGCCCAGAGAACTCCATCAACCGCATGGAAGGGTCCGAGACCAGCTCGAGTAGCGAGCCCGTCGCGGAGATGATGGTACGCTGGGCCTCATAGAGTGCCCATGATGGTGTTGCGCTGGCTCCCGGACACTGCTTGGGGCCCTCGTCTACGATGGCTTGGATGCTGCTTTGGATCAAGTTGCCGACCTCGACTAGTTTCTGAGTTTCAATGTGTGTGGCTGTTGGTGCGGTCTTGCCTGTCATCGTAGGAGTATGCGCGTAAAGATAGTGCGTTATTTCACAGAGAAACCTCAGGACTGGTCAGGTGTGTTATATGTATTTCGCTGTGGACTCCCAGCAGAGGTTCTGACACGAAAAGGTTGGGTGCCGCGGGGATCTCTGTGAGTGTTAGGCCACCTGCCTTTGTCTAACCCAGGGTAGCGCACCCTACAACATTCTTCGGATGATAGTTCTTCGTCACTCCAAGGGACGGCTCACGAATGTCGTGCAACACCTTGCTTCCTTGCATGAGCGACAGACTAGATCTGGGAATTGATGAACTTGGGCGGAAAAGCAAGCACGCTCTTCCTTGCCGCACTGTAGCAGGTGTTGTCTCGCTGCTGCTGTCTACAAACACCGGCAGCTCCGACCCTTTCTATGCAAGGAGATCATGCCTGACAGGCAACGGAATGAGTTTGCTCCGTGCGAAGTATTCCATGACCACCGCTGTGTGACTTGAGGAGCTGCATACAGTCTGGAATGGTGAATCGCAATCCCTGGTACTACGCTTTAAGAATTTAGTAGGACAGGCACGTACCAGATTAAGGAAATAGAAGTTACTTTTGAGTCATGAGATAGGAACAAAACTTCAACCAAGGTACCTCGACCTTACCGACTAAATCCATACTTGTTCTTTGCGTGATATACTTGTCGAATATTTATGCTACCCATAGAAGGGTTAACAACGCGCTTTTCTCCTACGCCCACCGATCTTTCACAATTTTAACCTGAATAGGCGCACGGATCTTCGTAAACATCTGCTCAATCCACTCCAAATTGCTCTCATCGGATCTGTAAATCTCAAGATCAAATCGGAGAAATAACAGGGCGACAAATGTAGTTAGCTCATGCCATGCAATTCTGCATCACATTAGCCTCGCTCGAGCTCGAACAAGAAAAGATGAGCAAGGGCGAGCACTTACTGGCGCCCAAGGCATGAGCGAGGCCCGCGGCTAAACGGATTCCACCACTCTACGAGTTCGGCGCCCGCATCTCCCAGCCATCGCTCTGGTTTAAACCTTTCGGGATCGGGAAAGAGGGTCGGATTGTAGTGGAGGCTGAGCAAGCTACTGGAGACGATGGTCTGGCGGTGCGATTGTTTGGTTCGTTAGTGAGAAGTCTTAGATGGTACCGGTACCGACGGAGAAGGGGGGAGATACGTACCCCACCGGGAAGGAAATGCTTCCCCACGCGGATTCCCTCCGGCGGTACTTCGCGGGGTAGAGGGCCTGGGGTTGCCGGGTAGAGGCGCATGGATTCGCGGATGACAGCAGTCTATACGGGTTAGCCTGTATTATCAAGGACAGAAGAACGAGAGCGGGGAAGTTGTACAAGCCAGGGAAGTTTGGTCACCCGCTGCATGTCGAAGTCATCTCGGATAAACCCTGAGGCTGCGTTGAGTTCCTCGCGTAGGCGGCGCAGTGCATCGGGGTTTCTGAGCACAAGGCACACCACCGTTTGGAGGGTAAGTCCAGTGGTATCACTGCCACCAACTAGAAACGAGCAAGCTTCCTCCACCAGGCCATTCATGTCTGGAGGGATGTATTTCTTTTTGGGACTGGGCTTCAGTAGACACTCGAAGATCGCCCCCTTTCCTTCTTCGTATTCGTGGTCCGAGCGGCCCTCCTTTGCCCGTTCGTTGATCAGGTCACTGACGAGCTCAGTCCCAAGCTACAATCGGGCAAGCCAGATTAGCACTGTTGTATTAAGAGCACAGGGGCTGAGAGGCTGTGTTTCAGAGGGCAGCAGATTACCTCTCGTATATAGTGCATGCCGGGCACCATCAGTTTGGAAACGCTAGTTGGCAAGGCAGACAGGACGATCTGCCAGGACGGAAAATGCTTGACTGCGCAGCAACATTAGAATTAACCAGTCTTGAGTTGTCCATGACCCAGGGCGAGCCTTACTGAAGTTGAATTGGCTTGGGAAGTCATCCATCGCCAGGATGGTTGGCGGTTTGCGCCCGGCTTCTTGCATCGCTCCCGCCGGCTTGCCAAAGGAGAGTTTCGCAATCACGTCAATCTGTAGGGCCGAGTGAGAAACTAAGCGCTGTGAACGGAGCGTCAAAGTGAATTTGTGCAGACGA
Source organism: Aspergillus sp. PM3604 (assembly GCA_025768815.1). NCBI lineage: Eukaryota > Fungi > Ascomycota > Eurotiomycetes > Eurotiales > Aspergillaceae > Aspergillus > Aspergillus sp. PM3604. Next base: position 680,365 of record JAMFNW010000007.1, on the reverse strand, counting down.
ACCGTGTACGCACGAGCGTGGTGCGACAGCACTACTGGGCTGCCATCGCTGCCACGGGAGGCGATAATATCCACAATCTCACGGGCGTAGCCGATGATAGTCGAGTCAAAGGCCTGGATTGACTTGCTCGTAAACCCAACCGCCATTGCGGACCTGTGTCTCTGGTGCTCCTCGACATCGCAGTGGCTCCCTATGGCAGCAGAAATCCCAATTGAGTTATAAAAGTACTTTGCCTTCCGGAAGCGGGATCCAACTGCGCCCATCGCAAAGAGACTATCTTGCGTCAGATGGCTTTCAATATGTAAGATAAAGCCACCAGAGACTTACGTGCGAAAGAACTCCGGATCCGCCACATGAACATGGTTGGGGGAAATGCGAATCACAGCCGAGTCTTACATCTCGTCAAATCTGGGACTCGTAGACAATCCTTGGGAAGGGCATGGTACCATATTTTTTGTGCATCCCAGCATGTTGATGCGCGTAGGTGCCGGTCTTGATAACATCGTAGTAAAACTCATACCAGGATGTTAGACCGGCGAGCCACGGGCCGGGGACGTCTCGGAGCGGGCTCAATAGTCTGTTCTTGACAGCTATCCGAAGTGATGCCGCAACTACCCAGGCAAAGGTTACACCTAGAACCAGCTCGTGGAGGCGGACGTGTTGGAAATTAGCCTGGGTCGCCTCGCTTGCGACTCGCAAAGCTTGAACGACCATATTATTGGATTCAGTGACATTGGAAGCGGCCACAGTCTCGATCGGCATTGTGAACAAATTGCAGTAGCTGTAAAAGGTCGATACAGAGGAGGATATAGTCGGTGCACCAACCTCGGACTACATCTACTTTTGAATGTTGGCCCGAGGACTGAGAGAGGAATTGGTGGGTTCGCATTATCGTGGCTCTCACATTCCGCCCAAGGGCGCGCAATGACTGTACTACGTCAAAATCCTTGCATGCTGAGTACGTTGGGAGCGAAAGGGCTTTCTTGATGGCTCCACAACCGAAGAACGAATGCTTGTCCAGGTGGTTGCGCAACATGAGGAAGGGTTAATACCTCGTTACACAGTGGAATGGCAAGGGGGCACAATCCTAGGACCAGCCGTTATTCGCTGGTGTCCGCCTCGAAAGGTCTCGTTATTTGTAAATTCCACTGACACTGAAAGCGTATATGGCAAAAGTACGTAGCTAATCACTCCACAGCCTGTAAAAACGACCAGCGTTCGATTGGAGTGTATAGCTGACCAGAAGCAAGGAGAACTAGAATCCTAATGCGTTAGAAATTCAGCAATGAAAGGGCCTAGAACTGGTTTCCTGCGGGAATGCGAGTGGGAGGTTAAGCATTATGGCATTTAAATGCCAGATCAGCAGCGTATATATCCCATCAGTTGGAGTACTATATGTGCTGCAGCGATTCCACCACCAGTTGATTTGCCCCAGAGAACCCCATTACACTAGCACACACATACAAACACCAACCTGTCCTGCCCCTCGAACCGAGTAATGGCTATCGAAACCGAAGAGCTAAACGCAGCTCATGACCAACATCCCCCATGCCAGTTTCCGTGCCTGGGAGACAAGCCGCCGGAGCATGATTGCAGCCATGAAAAACTGGAAATTCCGATGGGAATACTCCTACAGGAGGCATGCAAGCGATATCACACCACCATTGAGTTGGCGGTTGCGGCCGTTTGGGCAATTACTCTGAAGCAATTTACAGCGGATGACCGAGCGGGATTCTTAATCATTCACCCTGTTGCAGGTGACAATGTCGGAAAACGATCGTTAGTGGAGTATGTCTATGAGGCATATAGTACTTCGATAACCGGCGAAATACTCGTTGGGGAGTTGATGAAACCTTCGGCTTGGAGACGATCTCCGTATATACCTGGAACACATTTGTTCAACACCTCAGTGCGAATCGAAAAGGCAGAAATGGACAACGACTTCATGGAATCCAAGCAGATCAAAAAAGTATGTCCATTCCATCATATTGGCTAAGACAGACAGATAACGAATTTGAGAATTATAGCCATTGCAAATCAGTCTCACCCTGGGCAATCTGGGAAGGGCGCCGACTTTGTCATTGCGATTTAATCCTCAATACCTTCCTCGGGCATTCGCGACGGTCCTGGCTAGCTCTCTTCACCAATGCTCGCAGGAGATTATGAGCCATTGTCATGCTCGTGTGGGTGAGATAAATCTATTCAGCGCAATGCAGCAACAGATTCTGTCGCAGTGGCAACGGGTCCCATGCGTGCCAAACACGTTCAATTTTATGTTTGAAGCTATCTTCAATCACGCCAAGCAACGCCCGTTTGCAGTTGCTGTAGATGCGTGGGATGGGCGATGGTCATACCGCGAGCTAGACGCCGCGTCCTCCCAGTTGGCAGGACACCTCCAAGGCAAAGGCATAAGGCCAGGGGCCTTTGTCCCCATCTGCTTTGACAAGACGTGTTCGGCAGTTGTTGCCATGCTCGCCATTAACAAGGCAGGAGCAGCTTTTGTTGCACTCGACCCTTCCTACCCGGTCGAGCGACGAGAGAGGATAATCCGAAAAGTTGGTGCCACTTTGGTATTAACAACAGAAGAACACGTTAACCTCTTCACTCCTTCTGTTGATCTGGATCTTTTATGTGTCTCTGCCGCCACAATAGCCAGTTCGTCCGGTGCAGCATACATGCAGCCGGCCAATAATGAGACACCGGCGTATGTACTTTTTACATCTGGTAGTACGGGAGAGCCCAAGGGATGCGAAGTGTCCCATAAGGCATTTGCAAGTTTGGTAAACCAGACTGATGCCTTATATCTCAATCCTGGGTCACGAACTCTACAGTTTGCCTCATATTCGTTCGGGATGTCAATAATTGAGATCTTTTGCACCCTAGTCGCCGGTGGCACTGTCTGCATCCCTTCAGCAGACCAACGACTGAATAGCCTCGGGCCGACCATGACATCCATGAGGGTTAATTGGGCAGTTTTGACCCCAACAGTTCTCGCTTCACTCAGACCCAACGAACTCCCACACCTCCGTTTTGTGCTCCTGGGGGGGGAGCCGATGAATGAATCCCAGGTGCACCAATGGACTAGCAAGGTAGATATGCGCTATGGATACGGTTTGACAGAGTGGAGCGGAACCCTAACTGTTTCCGACCGGATCACCGTGGAGCCCTCGAGTCAGCCAACGATAGGAAGACCGATCAACGCCCACGCCTGGCTGGTGAATCCTACGAACCCCGACCAGCTAGTTGCGATCGGTGCACCTGGTGAGCTTGTCATCAAAGGTCCTTCCCTTGCCCATGGATACCTATACGACCCAGTCAGGTCAGAAAAGTCCTTCTTGCTGGGACTATCATGGCTGTCGGAGTGGAACACACAACCCGGCCAGCTATACCGGACGGGGGACATTATGCGTTATCGCGAGGATGGATCGCTCGTTTACCTCTACCGCAAGGATAATCAGATCAAAATTAGAGGCTTGCGGGTCGAGCTGGGCGATATCGAGTCGCATCTCACGGAACTAGTGGAAGGTGCCAAACGGGTGCCAGTAGTAGTATGCAGACCACGGGATAGCTCTGACTTGCAAGTGCTGGCTGCACTGATTCTCCTTCCCCAATGTGACCAACTTCGTCCAATTCCCCTAGTAAAGGGAGCCGAAGACTTCATGTTCGTGCAGCTGCCTCCGGGGGGTGTGGAAGAGTTGCAGCATGCGCAGAACAGTCTCCGAAAACGGCTGCCAGAATACATGATTCCGCAATTCCTCCTGCCCATGGTGGCCCTACCGACCACAGCCTCTGGAAAGATCGATCGCCGGCGTATCGGGACACTTCTTGATCAACTGACAATACAAGAACTGAAACTCGCAGCTGGCATGCACGTTGGAAATCGGCAGCCGGCCAATGAGAACGAGAGGCTAGTTCAGAAATTGACTTGTGAAATCCTAGGCATTACATCCGCAAGCATGGAAGACAACTTCTTCCACCTTGCAGGAGACTCGGTGTCAGCGATGAAGTTGGCGGGTTTCGCGCGTCGTCATAATTTCAAGCTGACGGTAAAAGACGTCTTTGAAGCCCCGGTGCTTACAGACCTCGCAACGCGCCTCGCACCTATGACGGAATCAATGGTCCTAAGGGACCCATTCGGTCTACTGCACAATGCGGTGCGTTCTGACATCATAACTGAGACAGCCGATCAGGCACAACTGGATTGCGGTCAAATAACCGATGCCTACCCTTGCTCGCCGCTGCAAGAAGGACTTTGTGCACTCTCGATGAAAGACCCGAGTTCATATAAAGCCCGCGTCGTCTGCCGTCTGCGGCCTGATACAAACGTCAAGGCTTTCCAGGCAGCCTGGGAACAAACCTTTCAGGCTAATGATATTCTGCGTACGCGCTTCATTGCATCATCCACACACGGTACTATTCAGGCTGTCGTAGAAGAGCAATTTGAATGGGACCAGGCGGACGATCTTGGCAATTATATACTGGGTATCGAGCAGGAGCCCATGGGGCTGGGGAAGAAGCTTGTCCGCGCATGCCTTCTGAAGGATCAGACTGCCCCTGAAATGGGCCCCACCTTTGTGCTGACTCTGCACCACGGGGTGTGCGACAGATGGTCCACCCGCCAGTTGCTCGAGCAGATCGACCAGCGGGTCGGGGCGGCCCGAGACGCCATCGGCCACGAAAGAATTGCGTTCTGGCCATTCATCAAGCACATATCGGGGATCCATCCCCATTCTGCAGAATACTGGATCAAGCAATTTGAGGGAATTGAGGCAGTCACCTTCCCAGAATTGCCGGCACCGGATTTTACACCAGTCGCTAACCACGCCATTGACTATGCTATCAACTTGCCGACGCGTGTACTTCGCGAGATCACAATCGCAAGCCATATACGTCTGGCCTGGGCCATCATAATCGCGAGCAATACGAGTCTGGAGGACGTGGTATACGGTGCTACGGTGAATGGCCGCGGAGCCCAAGTCAACGGCATAGAGGCGCTAACAGGACCAACTATTGCCACGGTGCCTATTCGGACCAGGTTGGACCCAGGTGCGACGGTGGCTGATAGCCTGGCCAATATTCAATTGCAGTCCATTGAAATGTTACCATGGGAGCAAGCTGGGCTTCAGAATATTCAAAAATATAGCCCGGAGGCAGAGGTAGCTTGCTCATTCCAGAGCCATTTGACCATTCAACCAGCCTGGGGAAGACATCCTACCGTGTTTGCCGACTGTAAAGAAGGCGCTGCGGTCTCAGGCGGGTTTGCCTCTTACGCTCTCAACATTGAATGCTATCTGAATGACGACGAAAGTCAAATGGAGGCCAAGGTGGCTTTTGATGCAAGGGTTATTCACTCTGATCGGGTGCACCGTCTGCTCGAGCATCTACAGGTCATTCTTACTGAAATCATCTCGCGGCCGCAAGAAAAACTCTCATCTATAAGTCATATCAGCCCGTCGGACATGGCTTGGCTGATGGAACAGAATAGGAGGGTCCCTGAAAGGCCCAAGGATCTAGTCCACGAGGTCGTCCGAGCAAATGCGCACAAATCACCAGAAAGACCAGCTGTTTCCTCTTTCGATGGAGAATTGACTTTTGCGGAGCTGGAATGCCACGCCACACAGCTGGCAGGCGAATTGGTTTTACAGGGAGTTGGACCTGGGATGTTACTTCCCGTCCTGTTTGAAAAAAGCCGCTGGGTGATCGTGGCAATGCTGGCCGTTTTAAAGGTCGGCTGTGCTATCGTCCCTTTGGATTCCTCCTACGCCGTCGAGCGGATCCGGGCGATCTGCACACAGGTTGAGTCTCCACTTGTCCTATGCTCGGACCAGATGGTACGCACCGTGGAAGAAATCCAGCTGCACCCTGTTGTTGTGGCGGCCACTAGCAATTGCTTTAAGCGGCCAACCAGGGAAATATCTCTCCCCACCATAGAAATTGGCAGCAACGCTGCATTCTATATGATCTTCACGTCAGGGTCCACTGGGGCGCCCAAGGGCCTGATCATCAACCACGGTGCCTTCTGCGCGTCCGCGAGATCATATATCCCCGAACTCCAACTAGACAGCACCTCACGGCTTCTACAATTCAGCTCGTTTGCCTTTGACGCTTGCCTTCTGGAGATTTTCGCTGCTCTGCTCGCCGTCGCCTGTATATGCGTTCCATCGGAGGACCAGCGAACCAATGATATTCACCATGCGATGCGAGAACGGAAGGTTTCCCATGCGATTATCACTCCCTCATACGCCCGAGTGATTCGAGCCGAAGAAGTACCGTCACTCCGAACTGTCATGCTAGTAGGAGAAGCCCTGCTTGCGTCCGACGTTGAGTACTGGGCCCCGCGTGTTCGGCTACTCAACGGATATGGCCCGGCAGAATGCTCACCTCTGTCTGCAGTCCAATATAATAATGGAAATTCGAGTTTGCACCCTCGGGATATTGGCTTTCCGCAGGGCTGTGTTGCCTGGATTTCCGATCCACGTGACTATAATATTCTGAAGCCTATCGGTGCAACAGGGGAGCTGATTATTGAGGGACCAAATGTCGGACTTGGGTATTTTAAGAACTCGTCAGAGACGGAGTCCGCGTTTATCCAACCTCGGTGGCTGCAGGCTCATCGCGGTTCTGCCTGTCGAGCCTACAGGACTGGGGATCTGGTTTGTTATACCCACGATGGCCGTCTGCGATATATGGGTAGAATGGGGCAGCAGGTGAAGCTCCGTGGTCAGCGGCTCGATCCCTCCCACGTCGAGCACCAGCTCCTGCAATCTTTTTCCGGCTCTGCTGAGGTAGCGGTAGTTGTGGCAAGCCCAAGTGATGCCCGAGACAGGCCTACATTGGCCGGCTTCGTGTTACTGGAGAGCGAAGCAAATCCACAGTTTAAGGATAGATTATGCGGCTTGCCAACGGAAGATTTTAGTCGCCGTGCCTCCACCGCACGCTCTAATCTGCACCAAACACTGCCGGCATATATGGTACCTGCTCTGATGATTCCAGTGCTTTTTATGCCCCGGACAGCATCTGGAAAGCTGGATCGACGAGCGTTAGAAAGAGAGATCACCCAGAGAAAATGGACCGAATTGAGCATGTATGAGAGCTTGGACGAAAATGCTCCCAACCGCGCTCCGCTCGATACCGAGCAAAAACTGCAGTGCATCTGGGCAACGGTGCTAGGTCTGTCTACTGAGGATGTCCGCCTAAACCAGAGCTTCTTCGCCCTTGGGGGAGATTCTATCACTGCGATGCTTGTGGTGGCGCAGGCACGGAGCAGGCAGGTTGGGTTAAATATAGCGGTTGAGGACATCTTCCGCCATCGCACGATTGAGAATATCGTCGCCCACGCAGCAGAGGGCGCAACCAGTCCACGGGAACTCGTCTGTCAGGATTCCTTGGACACACCGTTTGATCTTACTCCAATACAACGGCTCTTTTTCGACGTGAACCGCAATCAGGGACCCAACCGGTTCAACCATAATTTACTGGTGCGTCTTAAGCAGCGCATCTCCTTCGACCAGCTGAAGTTCGCGATGAAGACCATCGTCCAGGCACATCCGATGCTTCGCGCTCGCTTTGTGCCCGGGTCTAGAACTGAGCAGTGGAAGCAACAAATTCCGAGCTCACTGGAAGGGTCATTTCGCTGTGCCTGGCATTTCGATCGTGGCATCGCAAGCGTTCTTGCTGAAAGCCATCACAGCCTGAGTATTACACTTGGCCCAGTGTTTTCGGGGGACCTGATTGAAACCAAGGAGAGTCAATCTATTTTACTCGCCGCCCATCACCTAGTCGTTGATCTTGTCTCCTGGACCGTGGTTTTAAATGATTTGGAGCAAGTCCTGCGAGGGGCTCAGATTTCTGGTGCATCATCTACCTCCTTTCAAACATGGTCAAAGCTTTTTGCTGAATACCAGCGAGGCTTGCAAGGAGAGTCAGACCTTACACCTACAGATCCACTTCCCTGGAAGGGGCTGGAGAACTTCTGGGCTTTCGCCATCGAGGACAACACCTATGGCAACAGCGAAGATATAGCCGCCGAGATTGACCAGCGTACAACCGACTTGCTTCTGGGGGACGCGAACAAGAGCTTCGGCACGCAACCGGTGGAACTGCTTCACGCTGCCATATTGTTTGCGTTCATTCAGGCCTTTCCTGATCGTCCCGCTCCAACTACCTACTCTGAGGGTCATGGTCGAGAACCGTGGGATGCATCCATTGACCTAACCCGAACCGTTGGCTGGTTCACGACGATAGCTCCAATCATGGTCAAAGCTAGTAGCATGACCCAGCTTTCCGATGTCGTCGGTCAAGTCAAATCCGCTCGTCGGAGATTGCACCGGAATGGCTTGGATACCTTCACTGCCCGTCAGCCATCCAGTCCGATGGAAATAGTCTTCAACTACGGCGGACGCTACACGCAGCAGCTGGTGAAAGACGAGTCCTGGTTCCAAGTGGAGTCTTTTGATTCTGTGGGGATCTTTGACAGAGCGCCTGAGGTGCGGCGGTGGTCGGTAGTGGAAATCAACAGCATTGTCCAGGATGGCAAGCTTACTTTTAGTTTCACTCATCCCCGAGGGAGACGTCAGTCTGAGATTATCACCGAGTGGGTTTCAAATCTCAAGAAAGCATTGGAAAGGTTGGCCACGGGGTTCTACTCATCTAATCAGGTCTACACTCCCATGGACTTCCCATTGCTGAACGCTGATGATGCGCGACTGCAGAGCGTTGTGGCCTCAGTCTCCAAGTTCAAACTGCGCTCCCGAATTGAAAATGTTTACCCCTGCTCGCCGATTCAACGGGGTATATTACTCAGCCAGGCGAAAAATCCTTCTCATTACCATGTTGCTATGGTGTGGGAGATACACCCTGCCTCAGACGAGCCTCCATCACTAGACAGGGCAAAGGCTGCCGTAGAGCAGGTAATCTCCTGTCATCCGAGTCTGCGCACTATGTTTGTCAAGTCTGTCTCGGAGGACTCAGTATATGATCAGGTTGTAATGTCTGAGCCATGGTCCCCGATTGAAGAGTTCGTCGGTCAGGACAAAGCGATGCAAAGCACTCGATTGACACCGGAATGTCCAAGCCGGTTTACAATCCACAGTGCTTTCAATAGGGTGTACATTCGTCTTGATATCACTCATGCACTGGTGGACGCTCACTCACTCAATATTATCCAACGAGATCTGCGTCTTGCATACGATGGCCAGATGGGTCAGACCAAGGGCCCGGACTACGCAGACTTCATCGCTTACCTGCAGACGCTCGACAGCGAACAAGATAGGTCGTTCTGGGAGAAGGAGCTAGAAGGGGCACAACCGTGCCTATTTCCATCCCTGACCGACCACAAGCCAAGGGAGCTGGATCAAAACAAGTCCTATACACATGAATTGCAACATCTCGAACAGCTATATTCTTACTGCCGCTCGCACCAGGTTACTCCTGCGAACATATTCTGCCTCGCATGGTCGCTGGTGCTTCGAGCATATGTCGGATCAGACGACGTCTGCTTTGGCGTCCTTGCATCTGGACGTGAGCTGCCCTTTGATGGGGCTGCAGACGTTGTGGGCCCATTGATCAACATGTTAACTGTTCGCCTCCACTTGAGCAGTGGATCCACCGTAAGGGAGCTCCTTGAACACATACACACGAAATACCTGGCCTATCTGCGACACCAGACCTATTCAACCGCCGACATTTCACGTCGCAAAGGTGAGGCTACCCAATTCAACACAGCCGTGTCAATCCAGCGAATCATGCCAGCAGATAATGGATCCTCATCGACAACTTTGAACTTGGCCCATCGGGAGGACCCAGCCGAATATGCGATCGCAGTCAACATAGACATCGAACCGACACGTATTGTTATGCACCTACGGTACTGGCTGTCAGCACTCAGCAGTCAACAGGCCTCGCTAATATCCTCGGCCTTTGGGCACGCTGTGCAACAGATCATAACAAATGATCATCTCGCTCCAACGGAGCTCGACTTACTATCTGCAGAGCATCAGGGTCTCATACATCAATGGAACAACACACTTCCGGCATTTGACGAAGCCCTTGTACATGAAACTATCCAGCGGCGAGTCGAGGCTACACCTGATGCTGTTGCCGTCCGTTGGTCCAAGGGCACGTTCACATATCGCGAGCTGAGCGCAATATCGGACCGCCTTTGCATTCATTTGACATCACACGGGGTTGGACCAGGCTCGCTGGTTCCTCTCTGTTTTGACAAAGGTCCCTGGACTGTAGTTGCCTTGCTTGCGGTTATCAAGAGTCATGCAGGGTTTGCCTTTTTTGACGTCACACACCCAGATTCCCGCCTATTGTCAATTTCCGACGATCTTCGGAGCAACATTATTCTTTGCTCCCAGAATCAAGAGGCCCGATGCAAGAAGCTGGGAAAGACTGTCATTGTGGTGGGGGAGGGCCGCAATAGCTGGCACGCTGGTGCCTCAAATGGCAAGCCAAAACTGGCAGATATGAGCTCGAGAAACCCGCTTTTCGTCGTTTATACCTCCGGATCAACGGGGAAGCCAAAGGGGGTTGTTATTGAGCATCGTTCATTTTGTGCTTGTGTGCACCACCAAATTCCGATATGGGGGATGACACCATCAGCGCATGTGCTGCAGTTTGCCTCTTATGCTTTTGACGCCAGTGTTTTTGAAATCCTGTTTCCATTGATGACAGGAGCGACAACATGCATACTCACCGAGGTGGAACGACGTGACTATCTAGAAGTTACCATGAAGCGCCTGCGGGTGACACATGCCTTCCTCACTCCATCTGTAGCGCGCCAAATATCGCCACCGGCGCTGGGGGATTTGGAGGTCCTCGTATGTGGTGGAGAGCCTCTCACACATAACGATATCGCCCAGTGGAGTGGCAATGCTCGCTTTGTGGAGGCTTATGGCCCGGCAGAGTGCACTGTATTTAGCACCGATCAACCCTATCTGACCACGTCCTCTCGCCCAAGTGACATCGGCCGCCCCGTTGGTTGTGTAGTCTGGTTAGTAGACCACAACAATACTGAACGCCTAGCTCCAGTCGGCGGTCTGGGGGAGATACTCATAGAGGGGCCTATCGTGAGTAGAGGGTACATCAACAATCCCGCGGCCACTGACGCTGCATTCATACCACCGCCAGGGTGGCTTCATGCGCTGCGTGAAAACCTAGACCCCATGGCCAGGTTATACAAGACAGGCGATCTTGCCCGGTACTATCCTGATGGCAGGATTGACTTCCACGGTCGCAAGGACTCGCAGATCAAGATCCGCGGCCAGCGCATTGAGCTTGGTGAGGTCGAGTTTCAGGTTAAGGTTTGCTTCCAGTCGGCTCGGGGTATCGTCGTTGATGTGGCGTACACTGGGCCCAAGCGGACTCCTGGTCTCTTCGCCTTTATTTGGGTTGATCGTGACATGCCCTCGCTACAGTTGGACGCTACACCCATCATGGCTGCAGACGAAGAGTTCCAAGCACAGGCAGCCACAGCCTCCGCTACGCTCTTTGAACGTCTACCAGCTTACATGGTACCGTCCTATTTCATCCCGCTCGCCACTCTGCCCATGAACTCTTCCGGTAAGGCAGATCGCAAGTATCTCATGTCTTTGCTGGATATGTCAGCGGACCAGTTGAATAACTACAGGCCCTTCGGCAAGAAGAAGACGGCGCAGTTGCCCTCGACACCCGGAGAATGCCTTCTCCACCAGATTTGGGCGTCTGCATTGGGCCTAGACACCGATCTTCTTGGCGTGGATGACAATTTCTTCCAAATTGGCGGAGACTCTGTCACTGCAATGAAGGTCGCGGCGGTGGCCCGCAGACAGGGGCTGGAGATCTCGGTTGCTGATATCTTTGCCCGTCCCAAACTGTCCGATCTAGCCGCTACAGCTCAAAGGACGGAGAATGTTGAACGCTTTAGTCCCACGGCCTTCTCTCTGTGCCCCCCTGACGCTCGCGACCTGCTCCCTGCGTTACTGCACGCTCGCAATACGCTGCCTCCGAAAACGACCATTGCCGACATCTTGCCGGTGTCAGCTGGCCAGGCCTTCTTTTTGAAGCGACCCACATTGCACCATTTCACCTTTGATGTCGAAGGCGATGTCAACGTCGATCGAATGCGGGATGCCTGCGAGGCAGTATATCAATTTTTTGACATTCTCCGAACTATATTCATTCAATGGCGTGGTCAACTGCTGCAGCTCATCCTCGCTAATCGACCTGTTCCGTTCCATCACATAGTGACGGATTCAGACCCCCTCGAGGCCAATCGAGAGTTACGAGATATAGACCGTATCTCGGCCTCACTATATGATGACCAACCACCTTGCTCCTTTATACTGATTTCCCATCGCGATGCCACTCGACATTCACTCATATTCCGGCTCTCCCACGCGCAATGGGACGGCCTCTCGCTAGGAGAACTCTTCAGCGCCTTTGGTGACGCCTACCATAGTCGAAGTTTACAGCCAACAACATCTCTGACAACAGTTGTCTATGACCGGTTAATGCGGGACAAGAGCAAGTCCGTATCCTTCTGGAGAAAGTATCTCCAAGGCGCAACAATGAGTGCACTAGTCCCCCACGTCTCCGAAAAGACAGATCTCAAACCCGGCACGACAATTTGGGAGAACACCATTCTAAACCCCGCCCCGCACGCACCGCCCGGAATAACAATGGCGACCGTCGTCAAGGCCGCCTGGGCCCTAATCATCGCCGAAGAAACGGGCTCTCGCGACATTGTCTTCGGTCAGACCGTCAACGGACGCAGTTCTGCCCTTCCCAACATCGAACGCATCTTCGGGTGCTGTCTCAATTTCACACCCGTGCGCGTCCGCCTCGCCGACGACAACGGGTCAATCTCCGAGCTCCTGAGATACACCCAAGAGCAGTACCAACAGACTGTTGCGCACGATGATATGGACATCAAAACAGTCATTGACGAGTGCACGGAATGGGAAGAGGAGACATATCTTAATTCAATCGTGCAGCACCAGAATATACCCCTGCACCATATGATGCCACTGGAGGGTTTGAAGACGGAGTTTACGCTACATGGCTATTTCAGGCCTGGGCGGGAGGTGGTCATTTTTACGGAACCTGCCGGTGATGTGCTCAGTGTTCAGTTTTGTGCGAATCCTAATGTGATTTGTCTTGAGGAGGCGAAGAGATTGCACGGGAGGTTGGTCGAGTTGATTGTGCGGCTTTGTGAAGAGGGCAATCAGTCTGTGGCTGTGGTGCTAAAGAGGTAAATGCGTCTTAGATGTTTAGGAGCCATGGGTCGTTCTGTTTATTGTGGTTGCAGCGTTCCTAGTCAATGTTAACTACATCCTGGTGTTGTCCGCGACCACAGATGCAGATGAGTACTCAATCCATCCCAAGTAACAACCACAGAGACATCCAGGGTCGTGGGATACTAAGCGTAGATCTACGTGAACCCGTTCTTTCCATCGGGTGCTGTATATAGCAACGCGATCAACCCCCTGCAGGTAGTAAAGTACAACGAATAGATTCTAGCCGTCAACCCCGTCCCAAATTCCACTTCCCATCCCCCAAACCAGCTCCTTGAGAGTCGAGGCCCGCCGAAATGAATTGCCAGGTTCCCACGAAATCCCCCCCGAAAATCAACTCAGAATGCGTTCAGTACATTCTGGACGCTGCTTGGTGGTACGCAGGAGACGTGGCTGTTTTCCTTTCCATTCCACTAGCTGGCTCCAGACGAGGCAAGACAGTCGTGCAGCAGCGACCCTTACATTTATGTTGCACATTCCGTTGGTTAGAAGCGTTTTGGTTCTCACTTTCCTAGGATCAATGGTTATCAGCATGACCTGCAGAATGTAGGGTTGCTCGTGAATTCAGAGATCTCGGCCTTGCACTGGTCTAGCGGAGTATCTTGGCTGTTCCTAGGCTTATGATCTTTTACTAGATAGCACCACACAGGAATGCCCCAATCGGTAACAAAAATAAAAGAAAAAGTTCCAAAAAAAGTACTTAAGAAAACCCCCACCCCAATAAGCAAGTGGGTCTGTATCATCTTCGTGATCTTCACGAAATCGTTCGCCACTATTGAAAGAAACATCAGTATGGCAAGAACAACCGCGGTGACCGCCGATCAGCAGGCAATCGCCATCAAGGAACAATTGGCGAGAGTCACCTCCCTCGTCGAGGGGTATATTTCCGGCCTGCCCACTGATGGCTCAGAGAGGACCTCGCCTGCTGAGAGTGCTGCGCACAATGGCAGAACCCAGGAACTCGTCAAAGAGACGTATACTCTTCTCAATTCCATCAAAGGTCCATTTATTTCGGTCTTTAACTTTGCAGAGCAGGTGCGCTTTTGGCCGTTTTCATTTCCAACGGCCACAAAATGTGCTGATGATATATATCAATTTTCACAGGTGATGCATATTGGGGCCGTCCGGGCCTTGTTTGGCCTTGGAGTGTTCCATGCTCTTCCCAGAGATGGCTCAGCCATGAGCGCTGGCGAATTGGCTGGGAAGCTGCATTCAGACAAGGAACTCCTTGGTGAGTAATGGTCTACCCCAACTGCTTAATACAGGATTTCTCCTTCTAACGCCCGCAACTTCCTCAAAGTACGCCTAATGAGACTGTGTACTATCTGGGGACCTTTCAAGGAAGTCGACACCGAGACATACAGCCACACTTCCTTTTCCCTAGCCTACATAGACCCCAACGTTACAAATCAGTTCCTGGGCTAGTGAGTTTGTCGAATGCGCTAGTCGCCCTGCTATGCAACCAACGCTAATCACGCCTCTGCCAGTGTCGACGAATTCCTCCCTGCATGTCTCCAGCTACATGCCTTCCTGGACTCCAACGGAGGAAATCCGCCTGAGGACGCTACTAACTGCCCCTACACCTTAGCCCACAACACAGGAGGGAAGGACATGTGGGACCACATGTCCCAGTTCCCGGAAAGATCCAAGGTCTTCAATAGCGCCATGTATGCTATTTCCACGGCCCATGGCCCATCCCTGGCCCGTTGCACTCTATCCGTTCCGCAGCACGCTTGCCCAGCTGAGCGCGACCAACCCTGATACCCCGCTGGTTGTTGATGTTGGCGGCGGACAGGGCCAAGCACTGGCTGTAATCCGCCAACTTTGCGGGGATATCCAGGGCCGGTTTATCCTGCAGGACCGAGCCGATGTGCTGGATGCGATCCCGCACAACCTCCCAGGAATCGAGAAGATACCTTGTGATCTCTTCAAACTCCAACCCGTAAAGGGCACGTAGCCCCTCTTACCTGTCACAGTACTGTGATTTTTGCTGACTCATTTGAGCTAGGTGCCACAATCTACTTCCTCCGCCACGTCTTGCATGACTGGGCCGAGGGCGCGTGTGTTAGGATTCTTGAGAACATTGCCACTGCAATTACAGACAAAAAGACACAGCGTGTGATTATATCCGATATGCTCCTCCCGGAGAAGGGGGTTAATGTGGAATCTGCCACACAAGACTTGGTCGCCCTGAACACCACGGGTGCTGAGCGTTCTAAGAAACAGTGGCAACGACTGCTGACTGCAGCAGGGTTCCGCCTGGGGAACATATACTCCATTGACGGATCGTGCGAGGCGGCTATTGAGTGTTTCTTAGTATAGTTGGCCCCAGCTTCACGTTCCCTGGCGTGTATTATTCTGCTTGTCTGGTCCTTTGCGAATTATGCAAACCAATTTCTTTGGTGAACTTACTTCACTTTTATTTAGCTGATATTAAATTTGTCCTTGTGAGTTCGAGTTTAGTGTAGCAAGCAGATAATCGACTTCCTTACAAGCACGCTATATTCTACAATTCCTCCGAATCTTGGGTTTATGACGAGTCAGGTCTATATTCGAGCTATTTTTAAAGACTACGTGTCATGTTGATCAAAAATCAACTTTTGCATGGTAAGCAGGGCCAGCTAAGGCTTGTCCCATTTACACAGGCACCTGGCAGCAAGAAATATCATTTTTCGAGGGCGAACCTCGCTCACGCAAGGACAGCGGGAAGGAGAGCTAGGCTTCACTCTATCATTCGAGCGAATGGGTGTGTGTGCTTCGGGAGCATTTGGTCTAGTGGAACCTGAATAATGTATAATTTATTTCTCGTAGTTTGATGTTGTACGAACAAACAGCAAGGAAAGGATGGAATGCACAGGGTTAAAACATTCTATGCAAAAATAAATTCGAGCCATGACAAGCCCTTCTCGAGAAGGGTTGACACTTGTTGCCTGGGTGGTAAAAGTTTGATATAATCTTCCCCTTTCTCTCCGAAGGGCATGGGTGCTAACCATACAGCCCTCGTTGCTGGCTACACGAGCTGTCAAAGGTTTCATTATTTCCCTATTATCTAGAATAGTGCAACACGTAATAGCTATGCTAAACATGCATTCCAGTGGAGCCTCCCACTGCATGTTTGATGTTGTTTCTGAATGCTACTAAATTCTGTACGACTATGTATTATTTATCCAATATTCCCCGCGTGCACTTGTACAAAATTCGAGTGTTCCCGTCCCCCATTGCATAAATCCGGTGGCTCTTGTCATTACGTTCCAGAGTCTATGCCATTTTTCCTTAAGCTGCAACATCCCAAAAACTTGTCTTACCCTTTCTTCCATCTTGTTCACAAACTCAGGCGCAATGACTATCCCGGCTGGTTCAAGTTCTCCCACTCCCTCCGGGATTACCGTCATAATCATCGGCCTGGGGATCGGGGGCCTCACAGCGGCTCTTTCCTGTCATTTGAAGGGACACCACGTGGTCGGCTTCGAGAAGCTCGAAAATCTCGAGCCGTATGGTGAGTTAAGGGCGATCTCCTCAATGAGCCGTAAGATACACGAGCTATATCAACTGATGGAATTCCGTGCATACAGGCGATGGCCTGATCCTGACGCCCAATGGTCATCAAGTGCTCCGAGACCTCGACGACACCGGATCCATAGGGGAGTGGGTCAAGAAATGGTCCTACAACTGCACAAACTGCAAAGTTTACAATACAAATGGGGTGCACGTTGGTCAACACCCCATTCCCGACACGGATAAAGGGCTCTCCCTGGTACCTCGCGGGGGGCTGATCCATACTCTATATCAGACGGCCAAGAGACTCGGGCTAGACCTCCGATTAGGCGTGAAGGTCACTGAATTCCGCGAGAACGAGACCGAAGCTAGTGTCGTCGTGGATGGTATCGAGACCGTAGGCGACTGCATCATCTTTGCCGATGGCGCGAACAGCAGAGCCCGCGCTGTTGTCTCGACCAGGAACACGCGGCCCTATTACTCCGGTTTCTCAGTCTACCGTGGCAAAGCGGATGGAACGGCACTCATTGACGATCCCCAATGCCACTGGCTCCTGAATAAGGATAGCAAGAATGATTCCGCGACTGCCTTTGCAGGACCAAATATGTACGTCTTGCTTGCGACGTGCGGAAAAGGGAGGGCGTCGTTTTGTATTGGAATCACTCAGGTAAACTTTGTTACCCATCTCACATCAAACATAAATCCTCCCCTAACAAACCCTATTTTCTAGACGACTCAGCTGGTAGACAATTTCTGGACCACCCCGGTCGACAAAGAGGAGATGCTCCAGCAGATCGACTACTGGAAATGCATCGATCAGATCCGCCCCGTGGTCCACAAAATGTCCAAAGACCAATTCATACTCTGCCCTTTACTCCGCGCCGGTGTGCTGGATTCCTGGGTCTCACCGGTGGGGCGCATCGCCGTCATCGGAGACGCCGCACATCCCTTCTTCCCTACCTCCGCGCAGGGCGCAACCCAAGCCATTGAAGATGCCGCCACGATCGCTATCACCTTACAACGCGCGGGAAAGAGTAACATCAAGCTGGGATTGAAGGCTATGGAGGAGCTCCGGTGCAGTTCTTCGAGGATACACCACAGAGATAGACGGGACTAACAAGCACATAGAAAACACCGAGCAACCTTCATCCAGCGCAACGCATGGAGAGTCAACGATGCATGGTTCGATACACCGGTGGACGAGCGCGTGGGGCAAAAAGCAGCTCCTGCAATTGGCGTCATTGACTGGATTACGGAGCACTGCTGCAGAAGCTATGCGTCCGAGGAGTTTGAGCGGGTGCGCTGGTCTATCGAAACAGGCGAGGCTTATATACCGACCAATATTCCTGCCGAACGTAATGATATTCCGCTCCCCATGTAGTTCGCTGCCATGTTGCTAACGATGTGCCAGATTTCAAGGAAGCCGCTGAGTGGATTGCGATGAAAGACGGTGGCGAGGAATTCCATTGTACTCCTTGCAATAAGGGTTGGGGCCGCCGCATAGGTCAGCGTCATACGGCTATGGCAGAAGAGGAACTAGGGCAAATGTGCCGTTCTGATATATAAAACAGGCATCGTCGAGTGCTTGTGTCTCGATGATATCCCCTCAAATAAAGTCTTATGTCAATATTAGCAGCAGACGCAGAGAAATATATCACTGGTACTATGGCCATGTTCGGTTCGTTTCCAACGGTCCACAGGACTGCGCGATGTAGATCTGACTTCCTAGAGTTTCCTAACCCTTATGATTACTATGGAATGCTTACCTTTTCTGAAAACAGCGTTCAATTCCATCAAGGGTTAACGGCCTGTTTTGAGAGAAAGAAAAAGAAAAGGATTCTCTCTCCGGCCGTGACAAGCTCAGCACGATGAACAGCATAAAGTCGCTGATTTAGTCCTACATGTGCTAGGAAACAAATTTCCCGCAGTAACCGCATGGTGACCATTCATATGCAGGGTTAAACCATCACCCAGCTTCAACCATGCGCTCCCGACATGAGGACTGTCCAACAATCCAAAGTCCCCTACAAGAACATGCGGTATAGCCACATTCGTTCCAGGGTTACATTAACTTCGCAAAAGCACAGACCCCTTGCATACTTGTGTAGCCTTCTGGCAGGTTGGGTCATGATCATCACAGCGCCGAGTCTTACCACCTCGTAGGCCGCTCCAACTGGCCGAGAAGTTATTTTCAAACTTTGAAGTCGTTTGGACAGGACTGCGGGCCGTAACCTATCGTGACACCAAAACGCAAGGGAGCGAACACCCTTCCTTGCCGAATATCCTACACCATAATACGGCCATATTATCCAGAGAAAGACCGCCGCCCTTTAGAATGTAAGACATTCTATCTAGTACTATCCAAGTGTGCATGACCCTAACTACTACTATGCGGTGACTCGTATTCAGAGGAACTTTGGGGGAAATATAGTTCACCCATGTCCTTATACGTACCTTACCTATCAGCATTCCCCTCTGCAGCTTCGCTATTCGCCGGGTATTAGATGCAAGGGTCTAATTTACGACCTCACCTTGCCTCTCATCATGTATCATGCTGCTCATTATATTCTACTCAGCACACATCATCTCACAGTACTAGGATTACGCCTTACGTGCAAGCCCTCGTGCTCTTCGAAACCAGCTAAAAGCAAAAAACGTTCTCAATAAACCAGATCATGACGCGGAAGAGGTGATGCTCGATGATGCCTTCCAAGTACGTCGACTCTCCATATCCGACGCCCATCCTGCACCCTTCACAAACCCAGGTAATTAACACCAGAAACAGATAAGGGGCGGGTAGACATCTCAACCTCGAAAGAAAATGGGTGGAGTCGGAATCGCAGGTCACGATCTCCGTGTCTTAGGTAGCATAACGAGCCAGAGTCTACGAACTGACTTGCAACTCCTTTTTGTGCACGGACGAATCACGCTGAGGCTGAATACGTTTGAAGAACTGTAGGTGCATGCTGGTATGGTGCGTGGGGCAAAGAGCGATCCGTTTTTGATCTTTGAATATAAGAAGTCGGAGAGGTGGGTGAGCCTTGATTTAGGTTACATGGGGCGAGTAGAGCGGAATATTATGATTTGATAGAGGTGTGGAAACTGTTTTTGTTTATGTCCTAGTCTAGTGTGAGGGCTATATGCTGTCTGTGGAGAACTCAGGTCAGGCCATTTTGCCGTGTAATGGGAGTTGAGGCGAGGTCGGCTTTGGGTCTGATTTGGGTTTTGGCTCCGGCTACGGATATGCCTTGGTTTGTTTAGAAAGGGAAACAGATAATATATCTTAGGAATGGAGGAGGTTATTGCAAGGTGATGTTAATGCTGGTGTGCAGATGAACTAATAAACGTCTTTTCACAGCTTTCCAATTTGTGCTCTCTTTGGTCTATCCAACCCTGATTCGGTTGCACGGTGCTATGCATGTTTAGCAGTTGTACTTATACAAGATCTCTGATTCACTCGGTCCGACATTTGGCGTGCAAAGTTATATAGAATCTATAAATCACTAGCTTACATGGCTCAAGGTCAAAGAAAAGGCACCATTCCTCCCGACTGAAGATTTTGTTGCTACTGCAAATAACATTCAAAGTAAAGACGCCTCGGAAACAGCTTCACTGCGCAGGCCCTAGGCAGGAGCTGTCTCATTCTTCTTCTTCCCTTTAACATTCACCCATCGCAAAGGCAGCACACCCAATACAGTTCCAGCAGCCAGAGCCGCAGCAACAATAAATGCACGCATCACCGCAGTGTTATAAGCCCGCAAGACAGCAGGCAACATATCAGGCTCAAGCAGGTGCCGAATCATAGTGGCTCCAGACTCCATGATCCTCGCTGCATCCAGGCTAGGCGCTTCTTCGGCTAGAGCGCGCAGCAGCCGGGTTTGAAAAACGCTTTGCGCAACGAAGTTGAACAGAGCGCCGGCTAGGCTTTGAATGAACGTGACTATAGCAGTTCCGCTTGATATCTTCTCTGCCGGGAGTGTAACCTGGACCACAACCACCGGCAGCCCAAATCCGATTCCCGCGCCGATTCCGTAGAGCGCTTGGAACCCTATCCAGGCGGAATGACCGGAGTTTATTCTCAAGGTTGACAACATTCCGGCTCCTATCGAGGCTATCAATGGCGTGGCGTACATGAACGGAGTGTAATATCCCACGAAGGAAACGGCCCAGCCTGCCAGCATGGAGGTGATAGCAACTCCTAGAATGAGAGGTATGTTCATGACGCCGGACATCGTTGCAGAGGCGCCTTTAACGCTTTGGAACCAGATTGGTAGCTTGAATGACAGAAATGTTACTTTATGTACTGGGGTTGGTGCTCGTAGATAGATGAGAGACTTACATAATAATTGAAAACGACCACGGACCCCGTAAGGCAAAAGGCAAACATTACTGGACCCCAGAAATCCCGACTCGCGATCAATCCGGGGGGGATCGTAGCTCTATCTTGCTGCCAGTACTCGACAGCAGCAAATGCCAGCATCAAGGCCCCAAATACGGCAAGCAGCACGATAATGCGCCAGTTGGTCCACGGATACTCAGCACCTCCCCACTGGAGCACAAGTAGCAGGGAGATAAGGCCTGGAATAAAGAGGACAAGTCCCACAATATCAGGTTCCAGTAGTTGTTTGACTGCTCTTGATGGGCTTTTTGTTGGCTTCTGCGCCCGGAAGAGGAGAAGTATAGAGAACCCGGTCACACCCCCAAGAGGCAAATTAATATAGAAGCACCACCTCCAGCTCGCGTAATCGGTTAGAACACCTCCTAACAGGGGACCAAACACCCCGGCTACCGCGTAGAGGCTGGACAGTATCCCATTGAACAATGGGCGTTTCTCCACAGGGGTTATTACAGAGACGATGATGAAAGAACCCACATATAATCCAGATCCTCCGATTCCGGCCACTGCACGTCCGATAATAAGGGTCATCGAGCTCGGTGCGGCGCCGCATATCAGAGATCCTACCTCGAACAGAACAAGCGCCGAGAGGTAGACCCATTTTATGGTGTAATAGGTAAACAGCTTGCCATAGACCAGGGTCATGCTGCATTGCGCTAGCATATAGGCACTAACATACCATCCCATATCCTTCAAGGACGTGAACTCCTCCGTAATCTTCGGAATTGCAGTGGCTAGGATGCTGTTGTCCTGCATGGCAGCGTTCGACACATCAGCGATCATCCGTCATCGACGTACGTCTTGGGACCGGTGCGGCAGGCTTACCGGGGCCATACAAAGTACCGCGAGGGCTAGGCCGATCATAAGAGCAGCGCGCTTCCAGGCTGATGCGACTGGCGGTTCCTTAGCCGGCTCCCGAGTGGCATCCTGCGCTGGTCTTTCTGATGGCGCTGCATTTTCTCCGACTGAATCCAGGGGAATCTGTTCCTCACGTTCCTCTTCGCTCTGACGCTGTGTATTAGACCCACATACTGAATCTGTACTTTCTAGAGCGAGAAACCTCGACCTCGACCTTGAGATGCCTGGGTTTCGGCGGAAAGGGGGGCCGAATTTGCTCGTCATGCTTGTTCTGCACTCTTTGCGTCAAAGTCAACCCATCGGGTAGATTGAGAATGGAAAAATAAGAACTGAGATCGCTCTCCGCAAAAGGAAGAAGACAGTTACAAGACCAATGTGTATAAAGTATTCGAGGTCCCACCTTACGAGGTGAAGAATGACTTCACACAACTCGTTCAAAGATTGGTATCCAGCCGTGATTATATCTCATGAGGGCTCGGATCTCTTTTAACTAAGGGGTTATGATTAGAGAGATATTATGGAATGGTTGATGGGGGTTTGCGCGTCAGTTATCTTGTACTACCTTATCTGCCATGGCTTCGTGTTGCATTCATGGAAAGTATTCTCCCTAGAATGCTATCCACCCACACAGGGTAATGTACCTTCAGCTCGAGACGGGCATACTGCATACTCAGGTACTTGGGCTCAGAGCTCTTCGAACAGAGCAATCGCTATTGCTGCTGTCATGACCGAAACCACCGTTTGTCAATATACTAAATTGGGGATAACCTGCACCTAATCATCTAGAGGGCCGTACTAAATACCATTAACCAGAACAAGCTGTATGGAGTAACTTAGGGTTAGTAGCCCTGTCGAAGCAAGCCTTCACTCAACTTCAATCCTTCGGCTGAAGGGGTACGTCCTCTCAGACAGCGAAATCATCTCCAGCTCTCCAGGTCCCGGAATATTCAAACCCTTCTTCGCCGACGTTCCCCAGCCATACTGTCTCCTCAATTCCGCAGACGCCACCGCAACTTTCAGCCCTGCAATCGTCGGATCAATAACCGGCACGCCAACAGCCCGCATCAACCGCGCCGCGCACCCCATCAGAGCCGTACACCCCAACACCAAAACCTCCGCCCCATCCCGCTCAATCGCCTTTCTCCCCAGAACAGCCATCCTCTCCTGTAGCCCCTCAACATCCCTCAACGTAAGATCCTCATGAAACTCTGCGTCAACAACAGGATGCACAACAGCCCCTGTATTTTGAACAAGTCCCTCAAAAAATGGATCCGGCAACCCCTCCATCTCATACGGCAGCATCACAGCGTATCTCCCTCCAAGCCTTGCCGCCGTCTGAACCGCAGCTTCTCGCACCCCCACGACAATCATATCTCCACAAACCTGCCGTAGCTCGTTGATCAAGGGGTCGCCGAAACAATTCACAATGATGGCATCGTAGCCTTCTTTGCGCGCTTGGAGGCTCGCCCGGATCAGTTCTGCGTACAAAAGCGGTCTCACGGACGGGTACGCTAGGATCTTTTGTGCCCCCGATACGGTCCGCGAGTGAGGTTATGGTCAGGTGCGTGTTTGGATCCTTGTGTTCCCTTATTGTGTCGGCGACCCATTCTGCGAAGCCTGGTCCAGCGATGGGATTTAGGAGCATGATCTTGAGTTTGTGGTCGGCGGAGCCCATTTTTCAGAGATTTAGGTGTGATTCTAAAAGGACTTTGAAAATGGCCTATGTCTCGGGCTGTAGATTGTGGAGCCTGGAAAAGAGTTGAGAGGGAGCAGTGTATCCTGCAAAGATGGGTACAAAGATAAGAAGAATGATCATTTAATTATAATGCTGGAGTTAACATACCGTCAATTTGCTTCGAAGGTTACGCAAGATTCTTCGCGAGGGGATAGGAGAGGGGGAAAAAAAAGCAAAAGAAAAAGAAAAAAGGAAGTTGATCTGAAGATGCCAGGCTCGTGCGAGATTGACCTATGATGTCTTACAGAGACAGCAGACTCCATGTCGCTGTCCACCATCCTTACATGGTCCCAGCTATGTGGAGCATCTGACATCTCACTCACGCTGATAACAGGCGCATCGGAATTGGCCACACCCGAAGAATGTCTTCCACGGCAGGCAAGGAGTCGCGCGAAGTGCCAGGTAGATGTTGGATGAGTGAGCCCGCGTAAGGAGTAAATCATACACACCGTGGACAGGGCGGAGATACGCACACTCTCTCCCTGCATATCCGTTTGCACCCGGGCAGAATGCCTCGCTAGACAAGATTTGGCTATGCTAAGGACTAATCAATACTCGGATGGCATTGCCCTGTTACCTCTCTGAGCTATTTCCTGTTATTTTTTGAGACTGTCTTGGTGAAGAAAATGAAGGGTGCTCCTGGAGCGGATAAATAATGTGGGAATATTTCTTCTCTTGCTTAAATATGTTTTATATCAACTTTATTTCTGGTATACAGGGATCAGTCCAGCTGCCATCGTCATCAGCATAGGGGATTGAAGTGTATGGATGGGCTTATTTGACTTGCCCCCCAAACACGCAATGATCCAACATCATCCGTCCGCTTCTATTCCTGAATGTTTCCGTATGATTTGCGATGATTCAACATCATCTACTTATTTCCGTTATTGAACAATTAAATTACTTTTCGCAGCCCATGACGATCCAATAACGTCCGGCTCCTCATTATTATTTTGCTTCTCTATGTTACTTTCTTTAAATCTTCAACGGTAGGTAAGCTATATGGGATCGTTGTCCATTAGGCCGGTAGGTGAACGGCAGGCCTTATATAACGGAGCACTGGTTGCGCGCACAATGCATAATCTCTGGATATATGGGAATGCGGCAACGTACGATAATATTGCCTATACCATCACTTCTCTCTACCACTGCGGTCACCTTCAGCTGTGTACGGTGCATCCATTGAGGCCTGCCCGCCTAAGCAGGGACACGGATTATCAAATGGCGTTATTGGGGTCTTACTCGCTGAAGGATATGTGGGAAACCTTTCGCAAAGGCGTCCCGGCCTTCCGGAACGCTCGAGTTTGGACAAAGAACAACGGGATAGCTTAATATTGGATGGCATCAAGGGCCTTTCTGTAGCATCTGTTCCTCATTCTATCCGAGAATGGTCTCAAATGCATTATCGGTCATCACGTCAACCCAGTACATGATTGGAGCTTGACGGTGTGGTGGGATACTTAAAATTTCACGGTCCGCCCTAGCCCAAGTTTCTCTCACAATCATACACGCCCGGTGCACTGTATTTAACCCAACATAGGATGCCATGTTGTTGAGTCGATAATCAACAAATGAACGCCAATATCCTATATCAACTTGCCCACGCCTTTGAGATGGCACAGGAGCCCCGTGCCCATCTGCCGATAATACTCTCATGCCAACGTCCATGTCTTCAATTCTCTGAAACTGAAGGGTACTCGCCGCTATCACGAGAGCAAGCATTTGAGCCGCCCTTGTGCCAGAGGTATCTGGAATCATGGCAATAAGCGTAAGAATAGTGATTGCCAGAGTATTCAGATGCTTTCTTAGGGTATTGTAATCCAAAGTAATAATACAGGGCTATTATAATTAGCCCTATATTATTTAGGAAATAAAATTACTATATTAAGCTTGGTGCGGCTTCTGCGGGTATTTGCGGGGCGGGTTTAGCAAGGTCTTGACCCATGCGGGTTGGGTTCCGTGGGGCCTTGACCCGCCCTGAAATCCTATACCCGATCCGGCCCGAATCCGGGTGGGTCTGGGTTGGGATGACTAAGCTAGAACCCGCAGCGGGTTTTTACCCTTTTTAGAAAACCCAAACCTAAATAGGTAGAACCTGCAGAACCCGAAATAACGTCATATAGCTTAAATAAGACTTTTTCTAGAATTTTTATATATTTTTATATAGTTTAATACTGTAATATTCTATATCCTTTTACTAGAACTTAAAATATTTAAAGTTGCGTGGTTTATTAAGGTTTTAAAAAATATCTTGACAACCCATTTCAAAATATATATTTTGACATAGAACCCCTTGTGACTACAAACTACCTTTCTAAACCTTGTTTTGTAATATTTAAATTATCTATTTTTTTAGTTCTAAATAGATTTTTATATAAAAATTTTAATATTTTTTATAAATTTGTGATAACCACGCTAGCTGCAATCCCGTAATCTATCCCATAGACCAAAAAGGTCCAACAAGACTACTTAGTAAGTAGTCTTGTTGATTGCAGCGATATATAAACCTAACTATATGGTTCAACTGCCTGAATCCTAAGGCATACATGATCCATCATATGGTAAATCACATGCTTGCTATTCATGTAATCACAAATTCTGGCAGGTTTGCTTGTGAGTAACAGTTGATGGGTTCATTATCCTTCGTTGTCTGGAGTAATGAACAGCCTTAAATGGCATGTCCTGGGTATGTTCAGTGCAAAGCAAGAGCAGAGTGGCTGACGGGTCATCGAGCCATGTCCAGACCGGTACACACGGGGCAGATCATTGTGGGGTTCCAAGTATGTCCTTTGGTCTCATATTAGGCGGTGCTACTGGGAATCTTGTGGTTTCATCTGTGTTATCTCATAAACTGTGTCTGCTGGCTGGTTTCCATGCGTTCATTTCAGCATGAAAGATCTTATATAATCTCGTCTCAAGTTAAAAGGAGCGTGACCAAGCATCCTTCTACTCTACCCAGAAAAGTATATATCCGGAATAGCTATGGCGCTATATATATATTATATTTTATAGCGTTATGCTATCCTAATAACGGACTTGCCCTGCGCTGTCCCGCGGTCAAGCTCCTCCAGGATATGCTCGATATCTCCCAGCTTTTTTTCGATCAGTTGTGGCTTTACTTGACCCTTCGCTACATAATCAAGCGCTTCCAGCGTGTCCTGCCGATCTCCAGTGGATGTACCCATAAC
The DNA here is from genome assembly GCA_025768815.1 of Aspergillus sp. PM3604. NCBI lineage: Eukaryota > Fungi > Ascomycota > Eurotiomycetes > Eurotiales > Aspergillaceae > Aspergillus > Aspergillus sp. PM3604. The sequence continues at coordinate 653,416 of JAMFNW010000007.1, read as the reverse complement.
TTTGATACCGCGAGCAACAAAGTCTGCAGGTCCTAACGGCAGAGTTGTAGGTTTCGAGGGGAGGCCAATACAGACGAGGGTTCCAGTCCGTCTTAGAAATCCAATGGCGTCGGTATAAGCTTGCGCTGAGGAAGCGCAGATTAGTGCTCCGTGAGCTCCACCGCCGGTAGCCTCGATGACATCGTACACACAGTTCTTCGTCTCCAATATATCGATGTATGCATCAGCTCCGAGGCTCAAACAGAGGTCTCTTTTCTTTACATCAAGAGCAACGACCTTGAGACCAATGGCACGTCCGTATTGGATAGCAAGATGCCCTAGGCCTCCACCAGCCCCTGCGATGGCAACCCACGACCCCTTGCGCAGGTCGGCAATCTTAAGCGCCTTGTAGACAGTAACACCAGCACATAGGATCGGTGCAGCATCGGCATCAGACACTCCATCCGGAAGCCTAGCCATATAAGAGCTGTCTGCAATAGCGTACTCGGCAAATGTGCCGTCGACGTCCTTTCCTGTGAGCTTTCGAGTCTGGCATAGATTCTCATAGCCTGTCGTGCAGACTTCGCATTTCCCGCAAACAATATGTACCCAGCGTACCGCGACCCGATCGCCGATGTGCCACTTTGTCGTGTCTGCTTCAGGACCGAGGCTGGCGATCACACCGGTGCCTTCATGGCCACCCACTGAGACTTTGGGCTGCAGGTAGGGAATGTTCCCACGAGCCAGGTGGAGGTCTGTGGCGCATACTCCGGAATAATGTAGTTTGACTAGAACCTGGGGACCGACGGCGACTGGAGTCTGTCGTTGCGCAACGGAGATGGCCTTTGTCTTCTGGTCTTGGATTGCCGCGAGGGACACTTCTGGGGGAGCGATTGAACCCATTGTAACAAGTCAGTGTTTGAAGAAAGTTAAATTCGACTATTGCACCAACGAGGCTAGTTATTTAAATGAGGCTGCGCTATGCTTAGCCGTTTTCACTTATTGAATTGGAGGTCTGACCTCGGTTGCAAGGTTCGTCTGTTGTATCGGAGACAACGATCCGACAGTCAACCCCAGACCAGAATTTCCCCACAGTTGGGGTCAATGACTACTAGTTCACCTACTTCATGCTCCCGGAGTGGATGCAACCATCCGCTTCGCTTGCGAGTCATTTCTGGATGCGGAGTTGGCAAGGGGGTACTCTGCTCCTTTTGTTTTTATAACACAGCTGCTCTCTTGGATCCGAAGAACAACGTTGGATCTACAAATGTCTTCAGCATGTACGAGAAGGCCAAAAACAGCTCGCGTGAGTCAAGATTAATTTTGTTCATTTTACCCAAGTGCATAATGTGGACTGAGGCGAGCTGATACCTAGAATTAGATACAGACATGGCAGGAGACACAGAGAAGGATGCATGGGAGCATAAAGATGACGCCTCCAGCACGCCCAATCTCAAGATGCGTGACGGGATTATTCTAATGCCCCAGCCATCTGATGATCCCACCGATCCGCTGAACTGGTCCTGGTTCCGCAAGCATGCCGCCATGTTTACGATATCATACCTGGCACTCATATGCTACGTCGCTGTGACTACACTTGTTACAGGGACTGTCCCCGTGGCAAAGTCTCTAGGTGTGTCCAAGTCTACAGCTGTTTACTTGGGAAACACACCTGTTGCACTCTATGGCGTGGCACCGTGGTTGTGGAGTCCGCTCAGTCACTTTTTGGGACGCAGACCTGTGCTTCTTGCTTGCAATGCTATTGCTATGGTTGGAGCTGTTGTTGTTACGACCTCCCAAACGTATGCAGCTTGCATTGTCGGTCGGGTCATTCTTGGAGCGGGTGGTTCGGCATTCTGGACACTTGGTCCAGCCAGTATTGGAGATATGGTACGTGTCTATAATTTTAGGCCGCACATTACTAGTTGGGAGGCATATTAATAAGGTCCTACAGTTCTTCCGGCACGAGAAGGGGAAGAAGATTGGCATTTCCACCTTGGCAATTGTAGTCTCGCCTTTCCTCGGCACGATGTAAGTGTCTGAACATACCTTATTCTTCTCCCCGCAGAGCCACAAGCTGACCAGATGGGTTGACAGTATCGGCGGCCCCATAATAGAAGATCCAAATTTAGGATGGCGAGCATCCCAATGGATCCCCCTCGTGTGCATGGGCGCGGGCTTCATCATGCAAATCTTCCTCCTCCCAGAGACAATCTACATCCGAGAAGCAGCCAGTGCCAGTACCACCGTGACTGAAACTAAGAAACCAACCCTCTGGGACGGTTACGGCATTCATATCCCCAAGCGCCGTGAAGAGAACAAGCATAGTTTCCTGTTCATCGCCACCCGTCCTATTATACTCTGCAAGTACCCGGCCGTTATGCTATCGGCCTTCTGGTTCGGCATTGCCTATATGATGCATGTTGGTATCACAGCTGTGATCCCACTTGTGTTTGAGGCCGATTATAACTTCTCGGTACTGGATGTCGGTCTCACTGGGTTCTCTGGGTTGATTGGAGCTCTTGTCGGTGAAGTGTACGCTGGACCTGCGCTTGATTTTATAGTGAAGAACACCGCGAAACAAGATCGAGAATGGCAGCCTGAGTATCGGCTGCAAGTGATCTGGCCAGCACTCGTCACTGTACCTGGGGGTTTGATCATGTTCGGTGCATCGCTGCAGTTTGGAAATGCATGGATTACGCCGTTGGTTGGACAGGCGGTCTATATATTTGGCATTGAGGTTGCCACAACAGTCGTGTATGACCAATCTCCCATCCCCAAGTATGAGAGCCAAGTACGCTAATTATGAGTACCGACAGTCAAACATACATCCTTGAATGCTATCCTCGTCAAGGTGCAGAGGCGAACTTGGTTTTCAATCTGATTCGGAATATCTTTTCCTACACGGCTCCGTTTTTCGTCCAGCCAATGATTGCAAAGGTGGGGATGACGTCGACATTTGGATTGTTTGCTGCTTTGACTGTGGTTTTTTTCCCTTTCACTATTGGGATTTTGATGTGGCGAGGCAAGGAAATTCGGGACAAGGGTGGGGATCCGGGCTGGAGCAGAGGCTAGGGGATAGATACACAGGAGTCGTGTATTCTAAACACTCGAGTATCTATAATGAGCGAACAACTGGGAATCTCTGCTCTGCCTTTATTGACTTAAATCGTACATTACACTAGAAGACATACGTCATCCCAGGCCTCGCCAGACTAACAATCTGCCTCTCTGTAAACTCCTCAATACCTGCTATGCCCCCAAATCGACCATACCCACTGGCACCACCTACACCCCCATTCGGAAGCGGCGCCTCGATATAGACGGTTGGTCCATTGACATGGCAGCTGCCCGTCCGTATCTGCTTGGCCGTATCCATTGCGCGGAGAACGTCCCGGGAGAAGACGCTCGCACACAAGGAGAACTCTGAGTCATTGGCCTGTGCGATGGCCTCTTCGTCGGTATCAAATTCGGATATAAACAGGACAGGACCGAATGATTCCTTGCAGAAGAGATCCATGTCGCGTGTAACCCCCTCCAGGATATGAGGGAGTAGAATTGTGCCGCATGGCCCGTGGAGCCTCATATCGCCGGTCAAAAGTGTGGCACCGGCCGCAACGGCGTCTTTAACAAGACCCAGCACGCGTGCGGCAGATGCGGCCGTGAACAGACCGGAGAGCTGCACGCTCGGGTCCACCATGTGGTTTCCCACCCGCAAGCTCTCGACTCGCTCTATCAGTCGCGTTTTGAAGTCCGCTGCGACCGAGCGATGAAGAATCACCCGTTCCGTGGACATGCATATCTGTCCGCTGTTGGAAAGAGCACCATATGCGACGGCCTCAACGGCGCCTTCGATATCTGCGTCTTCGAGGACAACGACGGGTGCCTTACCACCCAGCTCTAGGACGCACGGCTTCAACACGCAAGCCGATAATGCAGCGATGATTTGGCCCACCCGCTCACTGCCCGTGAAGTTGGTCCTGCTAACTTTTGGGTGCTTGACGGCGAACTCAACGGCGGCAGGGGTGTCTGCAGCACTGGTGGGCAGGAATTGCAAGCATCCGGCTGGTAGTCCAGCTTCAGCCAGTGCACGGACAACGAGATGCTGCGACTTGGGGCTGAACTCGGACGGCTTGAGTATGACTGTGTTGCCGCAGACCAACGGACAGCAGATTGCCCTCGCTGTCAGTGTCGCAGGCATGTTCCAGGGACTGATGGCGAAGACCACCCCGACTGGCTGTCGCTCAACCAGGATCGTGGTGTTGGGACGGTCCGCGGGGACAATTTCGCCCTTGATGTGTGTCGCTAGAGCTGCATTTTCGCGGAACACGCCGGCTGTGGAAAGGATGTTGGCCCTGACCCATCCCTTTGTCGCGGACACCTCGGCCGACAGAATCTCTGGCGCGTCGCTGTCGATGTATGTCTCCATGATATCGGCCGCCTTGAGGAGAATTAATCGCCGTGCCGAGGGACCAAGTGCTGCCCAAGAACGCTGGGCTGAATGTGCGCCATCAATGGCGGCGGCGTAGTCGTCTAGCGATGCAGAGGCACATTGGTATATGGTAGCCCCCGTCATAGGGTTCTTAACAGGGAACATGACATGGTTCTTGAAGTTCCGGTAGCTGCCTCCAATACACAGCTGTAGGGGCTCTCCGAGCTGATATGAGTTACTGATTGATGGATACATGGTTCGTCAACGATGGAACATCGGAAGGGCTGTTTCACCATACCAGAGGGAAATAGCCTTGTAAATTAATGCCAGGATGCGGCAATCATGCATTCGATTAGTATCTCGGTAGAGCTCGTGTGAGCGGGGAGGCTGTGGCGTGGGGGTGAGAGGACTCCAACGGATGTGTGGTTCCGACGGAAAAACGCCAGGATCTGGGAGAAGAGGTAGGATTGGTAATAGTCTCGTCTCTAAAATATACAAGTATTCTACGTACGTCATTGCCCAATATTTCGTGCGAGGAGTGTCTCAATATCATCCCAGTCGACAGCGCCCGTCCCGTCAAGGCCGAAGAAAGAATCCATCATCCAACTGCTTGCATCTGATGGCCCGTCAAATGTGGTCAGGGAGCTAGCCTGCCATGAGGGACTTGGGGGGCCGAGGTCTTGTTGGGAGGCACGAAGGGAGTCGAGAGTCGGATCTATAACCGCTGCTTGGTTGGCGGTTGGGTCACTGAGTTGCTCAGCTGAGTGGAAGGGGTCGCTTGACAACGTCGCATATGGCTGCGTATTTACTGCCTCCCTCCCCGGCTGCCCTTTTACTGGGGCGTGGCTGTCCATAGGAGCGACGCGATGCGATCGATCTGGCCTCGACCCTTCCTCGAACGCAGCTACTACGCGTGCAAACCGAGTCATCGTACTGCACTTCCTTATGCGCAGGAGAACTTCCCTCGTCTCCGCAATGAGGCGACGCTGCTCTATTTGTAGGCGTGCTTTGTGTCGGTCGTGATGGTGGTTGGCGGAGTTGGAAACACGTAGCGAACGTAGGATCAGCACCATGACACCACAGTAGGCATAAAAAACATCCATGGCCGAGGTTCCGTTCACCAGGTCAACAGAGTCGGCAAGCAAAATTAGGCGACAGAGCTGAACAGCGTGGGTTATGCACAGATCTGACAGCTGTTCATCTGGGGGGTCTGTTCCCTCACCTCCACTCCTAGCTGGCGCGGTTGCAACATGTAGAAGCAAGGCAGACCTTGTTACTAGAAGGCCGATGTATCTGTATTGGAGCTGCAGCACCAGCGCAGTCCGAATCCGGCGCCTGCTCTGCCAGCCCATCATTATTCGTAGTTCTTGCAACGGCATCCGTGGCGACTCCCGGGCGCCTTCACACAAGATGTCATCGGCGTCGGCGATAAAAGGCATGTTCAGCGCATGGGATGAGCTAAGCCGATTCTTCCACTGATTCAATGCGCCCAGGACCTCCCTTGCAGCATGTTCGTGGCGGGTTAAGCTGTCCCTGTTGATTTGGTCGTCGGTCGTTGGCATTGACTTGACCGCAAGGGATACCCTTGCTTGTGCCAGAATAGCCTGCAGCTCCAGGGAGAGTTTTGCAGTGACATCCCCATCCTCGTCTCCATCTAGCAAAGCTTCGTGGGTAGGAACAATTTCCACGTCTTCAAACTCGTAGAGTCCGGTCGGCCTCCCCAGGCTGGATGCAAGAAACTGCTCGAAACCGTACAATGTGCAGAAGACCCGCTTTCGAGCCTCTCTCTCCATGGACCTGAAATGTGCTTGGTTATCGGTGGCGCGATGCAGGCCAAGAGAGAAGGCCATATGTTTGGCGGTTCCTACAAGGTTCCACGCTGCATTGCGCTCGTTATGGTTGTGGAGGAACAGCGCCAGCAGGACAAGGGCTTGGACGTTCGTGAGGGCGCATTTGGCAACTAGATGAGGCAGCAACAGTCTCGTGAGACTCACACAGTGCCGGGAGAGGGCTTTAAGGTCGACATGGGGAGGGAGGTCGTTCGCACTAGACATGGACGCGAAAGCAATCGCCATGTGTAAACAGCCGAGCCAGCCTGCTGATTGTGGCTGCGCACCCCTTGCCGCCGAAGACATGTACGTTTCATACTCCTCCGCGAAGGATCCCCGGTGGAATAATGCGAAGTCCGGATGTATATCTCTGAAGTACACCCGCACCAGTGAATCGACCGCCGACCGCTGCGGAAGCTGTCGTCTGATCTCCTCAATTTCCCCGTGGGGGATACTAGCAAAGTCTCGAAGCAGAGATGAACCGAGGGACGCATGCGACTGGGGACTTTCGCCGGCAGGGGACACCCCTGGTTGCTCCTCGCGGTTGTTATCTGCCTCCAGCGCCTGAGCCGCATCTTCGTCCGTAAAGGTAGCAGTCAGTCGATTAAGCCCTGAACCCTGGCTACCACCAGCGCGAGAGTTGAGAATCAAGCGCCGGAGCTGACCCAGAAACTGGAGACTTCCGGATGGGCCGATGAAATGTTTCCGGCCGGCTGTATCCCTGACGAGGCCGCCGGACTCTTCCGTGCCAGGACCAGCATCCTGACTAGTGACAGGGTGTACCTGTGGTGGTGAAGCCCCCTGAGCGCTATCTGATGCGATTCCACCCTTGACCAGCTCTTCTATCCCTACTGTGCTACCTTGCAACAAGTCTGGCAAGGCATATCCCATGCGTTCTCCTAGCCCGAGGAGCCCCGGCACTGTGGATACATCAACATCAGGAAAGGCCCCATGTACGATGGCCTCCAGGCACTTGTACCTGTCGCCTGTTAGGAGTCGACAGCCCAGAAAATCCACCTTGGGAACGCTTACCTGTCACTCAAGTCATCTAAGCTGCCGTAAAACCTGGTCTTGCGTGGAAGAACGTAGGAGCATTCGATCTCATGCTCATGGCACATGACACAGCCGTGCCCTGACGGTAGTGGAACGCATTTACAACGTCGCTTTCGACAAAAGTCGCCTAACTCCGAGCTGTCTTAGCGCTGCTTCGAGTGAGAGATGCATATGGGGCTTACAGCTCTGTGCCGATCGCTTTCGAGCCGGGCCTGGTACCCTTCTGGGCCGTCGCTTCGGCGGCCTTGCTGTTGATGCCTCAGCCATCGCGTATGTGACACTGATCCGAGACCTCAGCCGGAGTCAGGGATGCGACGGGAGGGAAGAAGAGAACTTATCCGTCCAGCCTGGAAACAGCTCCCCGTATTTCCCCCGCATGGCCCCACGCCATTGCTCCACGCTGCCGTGGGCCGGAGTCATTCCTCCGCAGTGGTTCACGGCCATCTTCCACAAGTCAAGACGAAAAACAGTCCGTCTCATCAGCATCGAAATTACACAGCTACAATCAGCATGGTGTACACGATCGAAAGCTTCACACTCCCCAGTGGCCGACAGATGGCCTATTCGCTATCGCCTGGGACCTCCGATCGCATTATCCTGCTTTCAAACTCCCTGGCAGAGGACTTGACCTCCTGGGACCGCGTTGTACCTGTGCTACAAGACCGCGGCTTCCGAGTCCTCCGCTACGACCAACCAGGCCATGGACGTTCCAGTGCACCATCCGTGACCGAGCGATCATCAATGACGTTCGAGATCATGGCAGATGAGGTGCACCTCCTCTTGAAACACCTCGGCATCAGCAGACTGTATGCCTGGGTAGGAGTATCTATGGGCGGTATCAAGGGCGTGTACTTTGTATCGCGCCACCCGGGCATAGTGAACAAACTTATCGTATCGGACGCGATCGCAATGTCGCCAACCGTGGCAGGGATCACAGACAACTTTGCAGCGAGGGCGCGTGCAGCCAGAGAAGCAGGATCAGTCGCAGAGGACCTTGCCATCACTCGAAAACGGTGGTTTGGCGAAGAATGGATGGCAGAGAACCCGGCAGAAACGGCGAGAATGGAAGATTCGATGGCGACTACGACGATTGCAGGTCTCGAGGCGTGTTGCACAGCACTTGGGCAGCCATCCTTTGATCTTAGGCCTCTCTATCCTGGCGTCGGAAAGGGCTGTGATGAGGCGCTCATTGTTGTTGGTGAGAAAGATGCGGACTTGCCGGTCAAAATGCAGGACATGCGCAATGCCATGGAAGACAGCTTTCGCAGTCATGGAAAGAAGGCCCCTGTGCAGATGAAGATTGTAAAGTCTGCTGGGCATGTTCCCTATATCGATGGGTTTAAGGACTTTTGTGAAATAGTCACTGGCTTTTTGGGTAGATAGCTGTACATAGATCTGGCAAAGTGTAATAACATTGTCATGGAATTTAAATTACTATTTCTAACTAATATAACTACTCTACCTACCTGTTGGAGTTCCGGAATGCTGCTAGATCTTCATACTATAAAGAACCCTAAGTAACCCAGGAAGGATAGAACCATGCTTGGGTACCAACAGAGTATACCCAACCTTGATCATCTATGCTCTACTTGTAACCGGTGCAACCACAGTCGGACTGATGGATAGTGGTGGGGATGGCGGAACCATTTTTCCCTGTCGGATGCAGCCATCCGACAGCCAGGTGGACGACAAATCGTCCGCAGGCTTCTTTGGCCATGGTGGGCAGAGCATTGCACTCGCCTGCAGTTCACATTTCTATCCAGATATTTATAAAACCACCCGACCCAGAGCAAAAGATCAGCCTTATCAACCGCAGTGCTACGAAAGCCTCCATAGCAACAACTCATTTCACAATGCCAACAGCTTCCAGAGCGCTGAATGTGCTTGTCGTTGGCGCTGGCCTGGGTGGCCTAGCAGCGGGCTTGGCCCTGCAGACCGACGGCCACAAGGTGACTATTATCGATTCAGCTCCCCAGTTCGCAGAAGTAAGTGTCCCTCCGTCCCGTTCTACGGCACTGGCTGAAACATATCATTCCTATAGGCTGGAGCTGGTATCAGGATTCCTCCTAATTCTAGCCGCCTCCTTATCCGATGGGGTGTTGACTTGGAGAGAATGAAGAAGTCGACTTCTCAGCGATACCACTTCATTCGGTGGAAGGATGGCAACACGATCTTCAATTTACCCTTCACCGATATTGTTGAGACACATGGGGCTCCATACTGGCTAGTCCACCGTGCCGACCTACATGCGGCCCTGATTGATGCGGCTAACAAGGCCGGGGTCAAAGTCTTGACTAACAAGGCTGTTGTCTCATATGACTTCGATGCTCCATCTGCTACTACCAAGGACGGAGAAACCTTCACAGCGGACCTTATCGTTGGAGCTGACGGCATCAAATCTCTATGCCGGCCTCTGCTTACTGGCCAGCCTGATATCCCTCGCGACACTGGAGACGTTGCCTACCGAATCCTTATTCCCGCCGAGAAGCTGTTGGCCGATCCAGACCTCGCTGATCTTATCCTCGACCCTTGCACGACATCATGGTGCGGTCCTGATGCGCATCTGGTCGGATACCCGATCTGCAACGGCGAGATGTACAACATCGTCGTCTGTGCTACCTCCTACAACGAGACTACAGACGAGGTCTGGGTTGTCAAGGGCGATAACAGTGAATTATGCAACCGCTTTGCGAGCTGGGAGCCCAAGGTCCAGAAGCTCTGTGCACTGACCGGGGATTTCATGAAATGGCGACTGTGTGATCTGCCCAACCTTACTCGCTGGACACATCCCTCTGGTAAGGTTGTGCTGCTTGGTGATAGTTGTCATCCTATGCTCCCCTACCTTGCTCAAGGAGCTGCACAGGCATTCGAAGACGCTGCGGTTCTACGGGAGGTGCTCCAACAGGATGTGGACATGGCCAAAGCCTTGAAGCAGTACGAGAAGATCCGCATGCCCAGAGCTAGCCTGGTACAGGCCAAGACGCGCGAGCACCAATACATCTTGCACATTGACGACGGGGAGGAGCAACAGGCCCGGGACGAGAAGATGGCTCTCGATGCGGCAGAGAATCCAGTCTTCTGGGGCTACGGTGACCGCAGGAAATGGCTGTTTGGCCACGATGCAGAGATGATTGGGAAGGAGGGGGCAAATTGGATGGATGCGCCCTTGGACAAGATCCATGTAGCATAGTTAATTTCAAACTCTGCAATATCACAAGCTCTTCTGCCTTTACAATATAAGGCCACTACAACCGTGGACATGAAGCTCCTCGCTGCTATCTCTACCATGACCTTTGCCCTCACTACCTTCGCAGTCGCCACGCCCAACTCTAAGCCCCAAGCTAGAGCTTAGTGTGGTGGCTCTCCTCCTACATATGTTCTCTGGAACGAAGGCTGCGGTGACCCTGACGACTGCTAAGTCTACATTTCTATAATGTGAGTATAGTGAAACATTACTCGTGGCGTTTATATTCATCTCACAACGGCAATAGCCCATTTGTATCAAGTAGAGCTTCTTGAAATAGTTGATCTCTATGCAGCCATTCCGATATTTGATAAGCTCGATGGATTTGATGGACGCTTCCCTTCCTACATTGGTATAGTCCTCCAAAGGGAATACAGCAGAGTATTAAATAATAGATAATATAAGATATATGGTGCTTGATATTACTCTAAGATAATGAACAAAAGGCAGGGTAACTTTCAGCACGTACGCTCCAAAGTTCAAGAGTATCGTGGCCTTACTACAGCAGTCGGGTCAAGGTAAGTATAACCATAAGAATCTAATCCAGGAAAGAATAAAGTTCGGTACACTTTAAATATTCTATCCCTCTCCTCGTTATCTAATTATGGGATTATTAATTTAATAACTCTAAACATCTCGCACTAGGAAGTTGTTGGGGGGCCGCTGACAAAGTTAAGTTTACACTAGTTATAGTTATATATAGTTATATATCCTGGCCACCTTCCAAACGTAATACAAGATCACTCCGGTGCTTGCCGTGGTATGTTCCACTATAGGTACCAAACCAATAGCTCTATTATTAACAGCTCAGCCTCGGCTGTCCCGATACATTCTGCAGTGCGAGTATTGTATTAGATCCTTGTCGCCCACACCTGCAGGTGCGCTCGGCGGATTACGCACAGACATTGCGCGGCTCGTATGGGGAAGAAAGTTAACATGGCGGTTCGTGGTAGCCTATTGGGGAATGAGATCTTAACCCGTAAGACAAGGAGAAGAAAGAACCTCAAGAACCAGCTAGCAGGTGGAGACTAGACAAGCAATTAAGTGACTTCTCCGCACAGCCTTCGTCTTCGGTGAGCACTAGTACCTTGAGAATATAAATGCAGCACTTTCCTTGCAACCAAGCACAATTCCAAAATAATACACTATTTTCTGACTCTAAATAATTTCCTTCAGAATCCAAGCACGAAATGAGCGACACGTTGTCCAAAGCATTATCTGCGGTCGCAGATGCCCTGGCCAACCCCCCATCTCCCGAGCAAATCAATGCGAAGACTGCTTACCAGCTGCTCTTGGCCATGGATAAGCTGCGTGCGATGCTTGAACCACCTAATCTCGGTGTTCTCAATCTCTGTGTTGCGGTGCGAACCGAGCCAAACCCGGGGAGACGATTTGACTAACTACCAGCAGCCGTACGCTTTAAGTGCCACTCGGGTCGCACAAGGAATGGGCATCTTTAATGCCTTTGCTCAGGCAGATGGACCCAAGGACCTGTCCTTGGAAGAGCTTGACGCAAAGACCAGGGGCGATAAGCAGCTACTGTGTATGCTTACCCGCCCCAAGGCATGTACACAAACACAACCTGCTGCACATTGGCTGACCATATACCATCCTAGTTCGCATCATGCGTAGAATTGCTGCATGCGACATTGTCACTGTTACAGAGAACAAAACGTATCGGCCTTCGCAGTTGGCCTTGCAGCTAGCAGATGGCTCGCCCATGGGCGACTGCGTGAAACACTTGTGAGGGCGCCTTTTCGACTTCCTCCGAGCTTATAGACTTACAAGTGACCCTTTTAGCTACCTCAACACGAGGACCACAAGTTTCCTGAATGAATACCTTGGAGAGGAAAACTACACCAATCCAGAGGATGCCGATGATACGGCTTTCCACTACGCTCACAGAACGAAGGAAAGCTTCTTTGAATGGTTGGCCCACAACCCAGCAGATCTGAAGGCTTTCAATTCGGTCATGACTATGAATCGCAGGATTATTGATACGGAATGGTATGAGCACTTCCCAGTCGAAGAGAAGCTCCAGGTCTCTCCTGATAGAGCTCTTCTCGTTGATGTCGGTGGTGGCATCGGCGACGATCTCTCTCAGTTGAAGCAGCATTTCCCGGAACTTCCGGGAAGACTGGTGGTCCAGGATCTCCCGAGTGTAATTGGAGATATAAAGGAACCTCTACCGGAGGGAGTTGAGGCGATGGCTTATAATATGTTCGACCAACAGCCTGTCAAGGGTGCGAAGGCTTATTATCTGCGCACTGTATTGCACGACTGGCCTGACAAACAAGCTGTTGAGATCCTCAAAAGGGTCCATGAGGCCATGGCTGAAGAGTCCATTTTGCTAGTCAACGAGCATAATATGGCAGAGTCGGATGCTTCCAAATTTTCAACTGCCATTGACCAGGATATGATGGAGGTGTTCTCCTCCTTAGAACGAACGGAGCGGGAGTGGATTGCTTTACTTGACAAGGGAGGCTTCGATGTTGTCAAAGTTTGGAAACCTGCAACCATGGGGCTTTTCGAGCGCGCTTTATACGAAGCTGTGCCACAGGCTTGATGTCGATGGCCTGGAATAGTGTCTCAGTAGTAGAACTGAATTACTCTTTCCACAAGACCTTGCCTATCGTTACGATTTACACATATAGATTGTTGTAATTTACGTCCCACTGAATTTATAAATAACACCTGTAATACCACTATCCGAAGATTATATACTTGTACATGACCGGTAAATCATTCGAGATGCAACTTGGTCTGCATAACGTTAGGCTGGGGTAAGGTCCATGATATCAACGTGCAAATCCAAATATCCAAGAATCATACGAATGTTTAACATCATGTTCTGCTTCTCCCGGGATGTAGTGCAGTATGAGGCATCTTCATTCTCTTGTGGATCGGGGTTGCTGTCGGGTGTATTCGCCGCTTCGTCTATATCTTCTGCACTGTCGTGTTGCGTTTCGATTTCGCTCTCTTCCCTTCTATTGCCAATGCTTTCTTTGTGGACGAGAAAGTACTTATGGTAAACCAGAAACCCTACCTTAATAAGAAGGGTGAAACCAATGCCAGAAATAGCACAGTAGAGCAGCTTTAGCAAGGGCTGTATCACTAGACGCCCCTGGCAAGAGATAATGTCACTTTAAGATTAATTTCACAGGGAAAACACCTTATAAACAATGTAGATCCGCCCATAAAAATTAGATATTTCGACAACGCTAATGAAACATATGCCGAGTATTCGAGGATACCGGTCAACAAGTATGAAATAGGGCCAAAAGGCGATTGCCACGCCATAACTACCGACAGCTCTGCTTTAACTTATCAATCTGTGCCATGCCCCCTTCACCTCATTCCCCAATTTCGCAATATCCCCGGCTTCCATAGCCCTTCTTGCCTTCGCGGCCCTCGCAAAAAGCGCTGGTGCTTGGAATACATCCAGAATAGTAATGCCACCCAGTAGAGCCAAGAAGATCTCACCAGCCCCAGCATCGTGGGCGCTCACAATACTATAGATACCGACTCCCACATCTCCAGCTGCACCGATTGCTCGGAGGGTGATGGCAACAGAGGTCATCTCGACAGAGTCCACAATTTCCCCTAACCCCGGGATAAGGAGCAGGAAGGCTGAGATAAAGAGGAGGATTGCTTCTTCAACCTTCTCCTTATGGTATTCTTCGCCGATCTCTTCAACACTCTTCATGCTCGCAATGGAGCTGGAGACCATGAATACAAGCAGGGATGCGCCATCTACAATGTCGATTGTATTACCCGGGTATAGACTGCTGTCTGCAAGCATCGAAATGGTAGACGATTGGTGCTCGAAGGTTGTGATGTTGGGGAGTCGGGCTGAGATGATTTCCTTTGGGTTACTGACGGGGAAATCACCCTCGAGATGGGGCATGCCGTAGTTCTTGCTGCCATCGCATGTCGTCTGTGGTCCTAGCGAAGGGTACGGATTGTTCACGCATCGGGAGTCATCAACGGTGCCCCATGATAGCTGGTCCGCTGTGATCCCGGTTGCTTCTTCAAGGTCCGCAAGGAATCCCTTCTTGTCCGTCGATAACCAGTCGAAGGTCGCGTAGCCTGTGTTCCTTGGATTTGATGGACACGGGCTGCTCACATTCTCGCCCACTGGCTTTTCGCTCCACGCCTCCATTGTGTAGGAGGTGCACTCGAAGTAGTTGGAGGAATTTGCCTTGAGAAACGCCCGGAGAGCCACGGGGAACTGCTCCCTGACGGCGTCCTGGTACCAGCCGAACTTCTTATCATAGTTTGTTTGCAGTACGTCCTTGTATTCCGAAACCGATTGGGTGAGATTGCTCCTCAGGGCGTCTATCAAGTATAGGTTCATGCACTCGGGTTCGATGGAATCAGCGGCGGCCTCGACCTCGTCCACGCTGCTGAAGGCTTGGTCGCAGTTGGGTATGGTTATTGGAGGCAGCACAGTGCCGTCTGGGAGTTCAGCAACGAATTCAGTCAGGTCCACGGCCCAGAGGCTGGTTCCGAGGACAGTCCTGTTGTACCACCATTGCGTGATCCGCGCGTTACGCTCCTCGTGGTCTGTATAGGCCACCCATGTTCCGTTGGCAGAGTAGGAGATTGTCGATCGACTGCCCTCGTCAAAGTACGTCGTAATATTCTGGTCATCACTCTGCAACCACTCGTCAATCTCGGCATTAGCAATATAGCCTGGGGTCTGGGTGCATCGTCCAGGCATAGCTCCTGACTCCGGCCCCGTGAATTTGCACTGAGGCCCGTGGCAGGTTGGGTCAACCATCCCAAAAGACCGGCCATAGCTCGCGAGACCTGCGACGATCTTGCTGTTAGGAACCCCGGCCTTGGTAATCATTGATAGAGAGTTCTCGATCTCGGTATAGTTAACGTGAGACCGGAGACAGGAACCACTGTCACACCCATTATCCGACCAGCTATTGTCCCAGTCCCACTGACCGTGTAGATCATAGGTCATATATACAATATAATCGACAACGGACGAGATCTTCGCAATCGGGAAGCCCTTGAGATACCAAAACGAGGCGGGGGCTGCGATTGAGAGTGTCTTGTCGGCGGAGAGTTTGTCGCGAACTTCCTTTAAGAATTGAAGATATCGAGTACCGTCGTCAGGATCGCCCTTGGGAATGCCAGGGATATCAGGGGCGCTGGGATACTCCCAGTCAAAGTCCAGCCCATCAAGGCCATTATCGTCAGCAAACTTTACAACATTGGACGCGAATAACGAGCGTTGTTCATCCGTGACGCCCTTTCGGAAGATGGAATAGGAGTCCAAGTCTGTAGAAAACGACCACCCACCAAAGGACAGAACCTTGGGCTTCTTGCCCGGGGATGAGAACTTTTTAAAATCATTAAACTCGTCCAGGACACTGGAAACATCAACCTCGAATGATTCGGTGATATTGGCGAACGCGAAATGGATGTGGTCCCATGCCTGGGAAAACGTTGATGAATGACTTCCAAGTTGACCACCCCATTCAACGGTATTGTTGATAGCAGTTACATCCAGATTGAGGCATGGCCGGGTGTTCTGGAAAGCTTCATAGTATCCAACCAGTACAGGAGAGTCGCCGAAGCCGGTATTGTCGTAAACGATGTCAGTGCCACAATTCGAGATGCATCCATTAGTCTCGTCTTTTGCCGTGCCAGGTGCGCCAGTCGCAGACTATTCAAATTGTTAGTGCTGCCTAAACATGAATGGTGAGTATCAATACCTTGGTTCTTGTACAGAATTCCGCAGTAGTGCCGCATTGCCTATAGAAGACACCGTAGCGTTAGATTGATGAATGCAGGCGGGTTGGATGGCTTACCCCCAAATATCGCAGCAGGCATTCAGAGGACAAGGATTAAGACTCTCGATATCGTCCCAATTGTCCGGTCTTTTTGTCCCGGTCTTTTGAGGGCCACAGACCGCATTCTTCATGACAGATGGCATGGGCGGGTCTCCTTTGCTGACACAGATGTTTGCTGTTTTGAAATAAGTATAATCATATCAATCGAAATGGGAGTTCCTACCACCAGCCTGGACATCATCACACCCTGTCCACCCCCACGTCTTCGCATTCCAGGTCTCAATATCCTTAACGGTAACGCTTTTGGCAGCAGCAATCTTGCTACACCAATCATCGGTCTGGACTTTATAGCTTGCACAAGTCCCATCGTCGTTCGGCTTGGGGGAAAAGTCCGGCCGTGTCCCAGCAGAGCAACAAACATGCTGCCCAGCCGAGCAAAGCGCCGTGCTCGGGTTGTACTTTGTGAAGTCGGCAGGGGAGATTCCACAGCGGGCTGCGAGGTCGCTGCAGCCCTCGCCGGCTTTGGCCTGGATGGTTCTGCAAGTCCCAGCTCGGCGATGGTGCTTTTCAAAGAGGAGACCCTTACCATGCGATCGCCTATGTACATGGCTATGTACGCTAGTCGCGTTGCCCCGCGGATGAGAGACACTATCCTGGTGGTCCTCATCGGCCTCGCCAACCGACATCTTGGAGGTCGATGTCCCGCTGTATCCGGAAACACACGCCCCTCTATTCCAAGTAGCAAGGGCGATTCGCACGGCGGCCAGGGCTCGGGCAGGGTCTGTATTTGATTCAGCAACAGCACCAAGCGTATAAGCCGCGGAACGGTCACTGTCGCAAACCTGCATCAAGACACTAGATTTGTTGTTTAGTGCTCCCTCGCGAACCTTGGTCAGGAAGGACTCTATGATACATTTGTCCTTGCCCTTTTCCATGTTGGCGCCAATGAATGCCCCAAAGACGACCCCGTTCGAGTAGCCCATGGAGATTGTAGCGTTCTGGGTGTCAGGGGCATATATATGTGACTGTACTAGTCTCGCTGCGGCCTCTGTATGAGACTGGGATGAGTTCCGGCTTGTTTCCTCTTCCCGCCATGCAGTCTCCATGTGGACGATTTTGGTGGAGTAGCGCCTGGTATCTGTACTTGGCGTACTGGTGTCTTCAAATATGGAGACCGCAAGCTTGTCCACGTTGACTGCAGAGCAGGCATACAGTGGCTGGCGGTGATTGGGGTCCGCTGGCCCGGTGGGACTGCTCGCCACCATGTTCAGAAGCATTGGATCAGTGCATGATTTCAGAATGCGCAGGTCGGAGTAAAAGTCCCAGTCGTAGGGATTGGCGCTCTCGCAGGCCGAAGGGCAGGCGTTCCATTGTGTGGCAAGATAAGGGTCGGTTACGCGGACACCGGAATGAGAGGAGGTTGCAGCAGCTAAGATAGCCAATTGGCTTAGGACACTGAAGTGTGTTAACAAACCCATTGTGGCTTTGGCAGGTCTTTAGCACATGTATATATATTGGGGGATATGGACATGGAAAGAAGTTGTGGATGTATAAGTAGTATAAACAGTTGTAAAAAGGAATGTGGAAGGACTGAACAGAGAGCTGTTGAAAGGAGAGCATGGCAGAAGACATTGTCTAGTCATAAGTAGACCTGCCTCAACTTCGGTCCTATGGCAGAGACCATAGAACGTAATGGGTAATGGGGCCACTGCGGCACTGCGGCACTGCAGGTGCATCTGTTGTCTTTACAGACTGAACGTGGATCTGTCGTATTTACAGACTGAAACGTGCATGGATCTAGATCCGCGCCCCACATGGGAGGAAGAATCTCGCCATCAATGCTTGGGTTTCGATGCTTAGCGTCGCCTGGCAAACGCTTGTTGTGCGCCTCCACTTAAACGAAATTTCTTGCCAGGTCCATGACCACCAACATATGCTGTTTAGCGCAGGACTAGCTTGTGATGCTACCGGGCACCCCTCGGAACACCATCCCGGTACCTTTTCTGGTTGAGCGCTAACCTGAGCCTACTGTATCACATTTTCCTATCAAGGAATCGCCCATTGCATGGGATGGCCCCCGGTAGGTAACCGCAGCGCCGCAGCGCCGCAGCAGCCGATCGCCCCGCTCTTTGGTGCGGTATTTCTTTGCAAGGCTGATTTAGAACAATAGGGAATTCGGACATTGCCCGTGGTAATATCTTATTGTCCATGCTTCAGGTAAGAGGCTGCAAGCTCTGCTTCGCTTGCTGCTCGGCTCCCTGCCTGTCCGTGATCTAGACAAATGCATGAGCTACAAGGCAGTGGTACAGTGGATAGATCCGTATTCGACCATCCGGTGTCTCGTCGATACGCCAGCGCTAAGATGATATTGCCCTTGGTCCAGACATGCGGCACAGCCGAGATGCATTTCCGAGGAGCTGATCTCGTAATCTGCCCCTGCAGCAGGAGAGCACGGATCCTTCGAAACCATGGCCCATTACAGGGGGTGGTAACCCGGTTACACGACTCCGTATGAGGTGCTAATGGACAGGCTCCGATGTCCCCTCTCCCAGCTGGGCAAGTCGTGTCAGCCGGGGCTGTACTTAACGCCATTTTCTGCATCTCGAGACACGAGCTGTTCACTTTCCAATCTTCCTTTCTGTCTACAAGGTGCCTGTTCTTTCTTGCCATTGTCCACATAATGAACCTCCATCTTTTCTTCTTGTTTGCTCTTTGTATATCGAAAGCAACTGCTTTTGGTCTATACGGCTGCTACGAACGCCTCTTATACTGGCAAGCGTATCAAATGGACGAAAATTCCCACGATAAGAAGATTGCAACGGCCTGCGCCCGAGATTCAATAACTGCTAAGGTAGTGGGCCCGATCACAGGGGGGCGCTGCAACCTGCGGCAATTTCTCTACTACATTGCGGACAACCAGGATGAAAAGGCAGTAGTCGCGGACAAGAATACGCTTAAGGATTCCGACCTGGCCAAGGAGAGAACCGATCTCGACGAAGTTGCTAAGAAGATGTACCACGCTGGAATGGGGGAACCCTACAACCCGAGCCACATCTACCAGGGTCTGCGCTCAACCTCCAAAATCCATGAGCTTATTCAGAATGTTGCTGGGTACGTCTCTATTGCCATCCCGAATGAGTCCGTTGTGTGACCACGGGCAGAAATTCAACTCGAATTTCCCCAATATTGACCGCGAGCAACAGGTTCATTCAGCGGAAGGGTTGGCTAGACGAAGGGGGTGGCAAGCCAGCCCAAGAATTGTTCGATCAGGCTGAAAAGGCCCGAAGCCGAGTCCAGGCGGGGCGTATAGCAAGCGGGCTCCGGGATGTAGGAGCTGAGATTCGCAGGAAATACGATCGAGAGGTTTGGGACAAGCAGCCAAAGAACAGAAACGGAAAAATCAAGAGGAAGGCCCCTTTGGTTGACGAGGGACTGGTCAGGGAGCAAAAAGTAATCCCCCCAGGAGCCACCGAGGGGTGGATCTCCTGCAATCCAGACGCTGCGCAGGACTCGCTCAACGCCGCTGGCAAGGTGGTGAACGTGAGAAAGGAATTCATAAACCCTTGGAAAAATAATGAGGACGCTCACCGGTTGAATATCCAAGCAGTCCAAGATGCAAAGCAGATGATCACCAAGTGTTCAGCGTGAGAGGGAGAGACTTGTACGTGGAGTTGTGAAATGTAGTGTGTATTCAGTATCAAGCTTTTGAACTTTCCAGGTTGACGTTTCTCAGAATAGCAACTATTTAACTTCTTCCATGTCTAATAAGTCGAAAACTTCCTCCAGACTAGCCGTCGGGATTCCCTTATCTAGCATTTCTCTCTTCCAGGTCTCTCGCGAGACGGCGCAACCAAGGAACAAAGCAATATCATAATCACCAACGCCGCAGTCCATTCCATTGTATGGACCTTCTTCACGCGCTCCTGGTTCGACGGGGTCATGGAGCCTCACAATCGGGCTCCGTGTTTTTGGAGAGTAAAGATCTGACGCCACATAACAGTCCCCCCACCAGTCGCTGTTAACATGCGGCGTCCTAAATTTCTCTGCAGCATCAGGAACGGCTGCGCAGATGTCGTTTTGGAACTTCTTGTTCGATGACCCCCTGGCTTCGCGCCACAAGCCGCATTCGACACGCTTAGATAGCCACCACCGCTTCGGATCTTCAGGCTCAGGCACACTGAAATCGCAGGGGAAGAGGCTGTTCTTGAGAAGTTCAGGCGCGGCGAGTAGCAAGTCATCCCACGTCCATGTATAGTTTGCAACTATGCAGGCTCTTAGGCAATCCTGGAACATATCTGGTCTTTTGTGTGCAAGTTTCTCATAGGTCATGCAGTGAGCGACATTTGGATACCAAATAAGGTCCGGCAGGAATTTCCCAGGAGTATCCACAGTGAGCCAAGTTAGATCATTAGACATGATGCGTCGGGCATTGATAGCACGCCTGATTTCAATCTCGTCTCTCTTCTGCGGGTGTTCAGGGATCTGTGTACTCCACCATTTAGCAAAGGCTGGATGATGGTAGATACCATGTACAACCATGGCCCATTCATCTTCAAGCATCTGTGGTCGTCGAAGCAGTGCATAGCGATCAATCTCGCCATTATATGCAGCAACTTGGATAAGTTTGTCCTTGTTGATCAATGGGAGATCCGCAGGCAGTGGTGTATACACCAGCGGGAAGTAGTCCTCTGGTGTCTCGGGGTTGGGACCCTCGCAGTCATGGTCATCGATTCCCCAGTCTTCGGTAATATTAAAGTAAGGGGGCTGCTTCTGATATGGTGTCCATGGCATATGGGCTCGGTTAATATCGCGAGGACCAGAGTGCTTCGTGCGAACTGTAAGACTTGAGTAAACAGCGGTGTCACCGTTGAGAAATGCAATTCGACGGCCGGCAGTATCAACCGTACGCGTATAGTCGTTCATGATGTCGAATTTAACAGGTTCGGAGATAATAATGTTATAAATCTGCTGGCTGCCCTTGCTGTTCCTTTGAGCAGCTGCGTACCCAGCTTCTTCTGCAACATGCACCTCAGGGAGAACGTCCAGCTCTTTATACAGATCAAAGTATCCCGCAGCAGCACAGGCCCGAGCAGCTTGGTACACCATATCTGGATATCTCTGTACCAAAGCCCGGAGAGTCTCCTCCGTTGGGAAATCTGGATACCAAAAACAGTAGGGCACCTCCTCAGGCGTTACCATGGTTGGGATAATGCCGCTCATGATATCCCGGGCATTCAGGGCGCGCGTGAAGTCAGACGAGACTCCACGGAGCTCCTGGGCAAAGCCATAATGATGTCGTATACCGTGAATAGTGCACAGTCGGTGAGCCTCCTCGTCTAATATCTCTGGAATTCGCGACCCCTGGATTGCGGCCTGGCAGTCTTCTGCATTGTATTGGCCGTCGTCTGGGCTGCAGGCCCGCAGATACGCTTCTATGCTTTCCCAGGTGGAATCTGCCATTGTATCGTGGCGGGCGAGTAGGGAGTGGGTGGGAGTGAGGGAGGGCGAGGTAGGAACTGTCTGAGGATGAACTGTCTGCAGTGCGCACTTTTCAATCGCGGTAATAATAAGACTGTAATTCTAGGTGGGTCTGGGTCAAGTCGGACAAGACTTCTGATCTCCTCTGTAAATGGTTAGTGCTTCCACTGGTTTCAGTTTTTCTCGGGCGGACTTACGAAAGACAAATCAGCTTAGCGGATGCACGAGATGGGAATGTGATGGAGCAAGTGAGCGGAGCCAGCTGAAATTGCTTGTCTGCGCCGCAATGTATATTCTCAGAGGGGAAAGACATCAGAAACAGTTCCCAATGGAATATTGATACTGGATACTTCTGATAGCAGGTACTGGTGATGAAGATGGAAGAATACTAGATGCATCCTTCTCAACAGTCAGTGACTCAGACCAATTCCTTAGTAATCAACTCCATCGTAAGAATGCAAGTTACTGGGCGATTAATGGATTAGCTCTAGTTTGCCTACTCGAACGTACGGGCGAGAGCTAGTGGCAGGGGTTCCGCCAGCGTCGAGTTATTCTTACACGGTACAGGAAACTTCCCCGGCACGGGCAACTATTCCGGTTGGGAATGTAATTGGGATGGAAAATGCACATTTATTAGCTCAAGGTGAAGCACGATAATTATCCAGTTGGCCAAACCAGTCCACTAATATACTTACTCCCAACATGCAAAATGCCGAATTATGCTAGCTTCCTTCCCAACAGGTGCTCGGAAGTTTCGAGGTCAGCCCAAGCGCCCGTGCAATATCGAGCTGCTGCACTTCCATACGCCCTGTTTCATAGGCGCCATCCTGCACGAAAACAACGGGCGTCAAAGGCGTTGTCTTTGTAGTACAAACTTCAGCAGTGGAGCGCTCCATGGATATATCGGAGTTAATGGTGGCTGTGTCAATTGAGGACAGGACGGTGGCGGCTAACCATTGGATATAATGGGCCCCCGTTCTCTTCCTGCACCAAGGGTCCCGGCGGTTGCTAGTAGGCGCCTAAGAAACAACTATGGTTGGTTTTCATCTCTAGTATTCGATGGTTGCTATAAATATGACTCCAAATAACAGCAATTTTCACCACAACATGAGAGGCATAAATAGATCCCATTGCCCGTCAGTTTAGGTGGCATTGCAGAGAAACCACTGGTCTTGTATACCAAAGAGGCTGTACGCACAACGTTTGCATTGAACATTAGTTCTCGCTCTAGTACAAGCAACCCGGTCAGACCTCCGCTTTGACGAACCTGATCATCCCGACCACCAACACAGCGTATACACGACCCGCCACAGATATCGTGGTCAGGGCTGGTCCACCCGCGCCAAATATACCCAAATACAGGAAATCGGCCGGCTCGAGCCGCCACAAGCAAGGCTTGTTGCCGGGAGCGGGAGAGCCCGATCTGTTCAGCAGGACGTACTGCTCAGCTAACTGATCGAAAATGGGACGCCCTCCAGAAAGTTTTCTGAAGTATTATGCTGAGGTCGGTCCCGGGATCAGCTGCCTGAAATCCACCACCTAACAATGCATTGAGAGTCCAGCATCCCGATCCAACCATTCGCGGTTACCTGGCCGATATTGTGGCCCAGACACCAGCTTCTGATGTGATCTTCACGGATTCGCTCCGCGATAAAAACAAACCAATCATCTCGCCTGATCAGTTCAACGCGGCAACAGACTTGACAGCAGAGCTGAAAGGTGGCAGTAATATACTACAGGTATCAGAGCACACAATTCTGAAGGTCGGGTGGAGAGTCCACATGGGTGAAGCAGAGGCACTCATCCTCCTTGCGGAGAGATCGCAAATCCCTGTCCCCGAGGTTCTGAGCGCATACACAATCAACGACATTGGGTTCATCCTCATGACCAAGATTGACGGCGGAACCTTGGGCTCATGCATGGATAGCATGTCTCAAGAGGAGCTCTCTGCCATTTCGCGCCAACTGAAGGCCTACATCCTGGAATGGCGTGCATTTAGCAGCTCGTTCCTGGGGTCTGTGGGTGGCGGGCCATGCCAGGATATTATATTCCAGCACCCGTGGGATTACCGGTCAACCAGGAAATACGGGCCCTTTGATTCCTTTGAGCAGTACAAACAAGGCATTGTCGAGGCCCTTCGTGCGTCGAGACCGAATGATGGCGTATGGTATGACGAGGAGAAAGCCTTGAGCCAGGAGATTCTGGCTGCGTCTCTACCTCTTGCTGATACTCTGGGGGTTTTGACACACGGGGACGTCCATCCAGGAAATATCATGGTCAAGAATGGAGTCATCACGGGGGTACTTGACTGGGGGGATTCGGGGTACAGCGTGCCAGAGCGGGAGTTCTTCGCCGTCAAGCGGATTGCCATGAATCAACGCTGGGCTAAGATCATTGACGAGTGTATACCGTGTTTCGCAGAGCAGTTTGCGTTGATGGATAAAGTGGACCGGTCGATGATGCGATATTCCCCTGTATAGAGCGGCTCTTTCGACGTATCCTTGTTCTGTTTGTCCTGTTTCCGGCCAGAATCCTGATTGGCAATATGCCGCTCGGAATACATGAACACTTCCGGACAGTAGTAGCAGGACTCACAATGCTGTTACTTGAGGCAGAAACAACATAGCACGATACCTCGTCTTTAAATCTATCAAGTTCAAAATGTACTCTATATACTATATTGGAAGGAATGAAGCAGACAACAATCAGCTAGTGTCTGGTTTTCGGGTTGAACTGATACCGCATTGTGTTAAGCAGTACCAGTTATTTGGGTGAAGTAAAAGCCCGACTAACGGGCTATATAGCTGCAGCAGGCCAATCATTATAGTTCTCGTCAGGCGTTTTGTACGGCCCATAGTGAGCAGAGTTGCCACGATCGTTCGTGGCCAAAGGTATGCCGTGACTGATACGAGAGATCACATCCTAGTATCATCAGCTTACGTGCAGTATTATGAAACATGCCTGGCACTCACAGGGTTGTAGATAAACGGTCGACCAAATGTAATCAAATCAAGCTTGCCCTCTTTAACCAAGGACTGCGCTTCCCCCACCGTATAGTCATGGTTGGCCATGAGCAACGACGGGCTCCCATGATACTTTACCAGCGGTCCAAAGTCGAGCACCGGATCGTAGTTAGGAGGCAGAGGATAATCACTGGGCCGGCTAATGCGCGCAAAGAAGTCCCCAGTCCCAGAATTAGAGTCAGCTCCGCGTCGGGAGAGATTTATAATCCCGACCTTGCGTGAGACTAACTCCTTGATTAGGTGAGTATAGACTTCCTTCATCTCCTCGAAAGTGACCACGGAGTCATTGTAAATGTCCGTTGGGTTAAGCTTGACACAGATAAACTCAGGACCGCCGAATACCTCGCTGATTGCATCGACAACTTCAAGGACAAAACGGCATCTGTTCTCGACCGTACCACCGTAGCGATCGGTTCGTTTATTAGCACGTCTGTGCTGGGGTTAGTATAATATCAAATATTCCAAGTCCCACTTACTTCATAAGGAACTGATGCGGCAAATAGCCACTGGAGAGCACAGAATTAGTTTGACCCTGTCGCTGTACTACAGCCAAAGACCACATACCCCTGAGCCAGCAATTCTACCCCGTCGAAACCGGCCTTTTTTGCCAGCTCTACAGAGTGGCGGTAGGTTTCGATGACTTCCCGTGGATTCTCAATTGCCTCCACATTGTTCGTATGGCCCTAGATATACCGAGTGAGTTGTGTACTTGCACAGTGGTTGGTATCTCCTACAGGGGATCCTGGCAGGTCGCGATATTTGCCCGCATCAGCCTTGATGCTGGATGGCGCCAGAACCCGACCTCCCATTTCTTTCATGATCGGCATTTGGTCATGCTGGCAGCGACCTAGTCAACATTAGTATTTCGGTATTTATAGGACACAGAGCTGCTGCCTGGACGTACCGGCATGCCAGGCCTGAAAGAAGATCTTCCCGCCCTCCTCATGAACGGCATTTGTAACTTTTCGCCAGGCTTGAGCGTGGTCGTCTGTGATCATGACAGGCGAGTATTTCCACTCGCAACCTGTCCAATCGACAAATGTTCCTTCGTTGACAATGAGTCCGACTCCGTCTCGAGCCCGGTCGGCGTAATGCTTGACCTGCGCAGGGCCGGGCTTGTAGTCATCGATGCAGCGGTTGCGTGTCATGGATCCCATGACTACACGGTTCCTCAAGGGGAGCCTCTCGCCGACGGTGATGGGCTCTAGAAGGCTGGACATGACTGTAAGATGTTCGTCGAGGATTGTGATCAATATGAATTTGTAGTCTTGTCATGAACTATTCAAAAAGGGCTGCTCTCGTGCCAATGGGTCCATATTTATACTCGTCCAACTGCTGTCCTCTACTCAGGATGCGACTTGATTAGAAATACTATGATTTCTCCTCATCTGCACGGCTCGCGGTATGGGTGATTGTTGATGCTTGCCTTGTATAATTGGGCCAGTCACGGCGTGGCTATTCCGGTTGTGTGGGAACGTTATTCCAGCGAGCCAATCGAAGCTTGCCATTTCCGATAGCCTCAGCGAAGTCATCAACCAATGGCATCCGTCCATATCCGAGTTCCACTGTCCTCATCGGAAGTGTCGGCCATTCCTTCGCCTTCCACTTTACTCCAGAGTACATCCACCCATCAGTGATATGAAGGCACCAAGAGCATGTCCGCAATGTCGGGAGTCCAAGCGAAAGTGCATCCGTCCAGGCCCGGGTGAGCCCTGCAGATCTTGCCAGCAGAGGAATCTGCAGTGCGGTTCCCAGTTGAGACGTCCTACGCTCTCGATAGCCAGACCAGTCTCAAACGAAGAGCATTCTACACAGCCTGGTGGACAAGACGAGCACACAAGCCCGATAAATTTGCCCTGGGATACAACAGTAGATCTTGTGGAAAACTATTTAAAGAAAGTCCATGACCAACCCCATAGCATCTTTCATCCGCCAACTCTGCGGATGCAGTTGCGTAATAGGTCTCTGGACGGGGCAATGCTGTGTGCGATCTGTGCTATCGGTGCAAAGTTCTCCTCGAATCCAGACCGTCGCAGCTTGGAAGCATGGCTGACGACGGGGGCAAAGCGACTGCTACAGGCAGACTTGGAGAATATCTGCCTCACGAACATACAGACATGCATTCTGGTAGCCACTCTCAGCGCTGGGAACTGTCAGACCTCTTCGGAAGCCTTATTTGTCCGCAAGTTTCCCCCTCTGCATTCGGACAAAATATGACAGAGGCTAATGGTGTATAGGTATCGCCACTGGCATTGCAGAGATCATAAACATAGAATCCCTCACCAAGAACGGCACCGTCATCGAATCTGAGACAGCACGCAGTGTCTGGTGGTCACTCTATGTAGCAGATCGGTGGTGCTTCGCCGGACTCGGTTTGCCTCGTCGTATGGAGGATCTCGGGGGAAGCTGTGACCTTCCCATGGACGAAATGGCCTTCCGCTCCCTGTCACCGGACCAGACAACACTCATTCTTCCTTGGAAACCTGGGATATGGGCCTACCTAATAAAGCTGGTTCGCCTCTTCGGTCCGATCCAGGATCTGAATCGCAGGGTTGCTACAGGTGACACCGATACTGCTGAATTGGATCAGGATGTCGACGTCCTTGGCCAACAGATTGAAGCATGGAGGGATACTCTTCCAGCGGATATCCAGTTTACCATACAGAACCTCCAAGGTCAACAGCACAATGACCTTGGTGGCCCCTTTATTTCTCTGCATCTAGCCTATCACCACTACTCAACACTACTGTATTTCCGCTTCCTCGAGGACAAGAACCCTTCATCTTCCTATGTCACCCGGTGCAAACACCACGCGTCGTCCTTTAGCAACCTGCTCCAGCTCTCTCGCCAGATGCAGGGATGTGAGGTGAGTTACCCAACCATTGGGCACATGGCAGCTGTATCTTCGTCTGTCTTGCTGCATACACTGCTTTTCGGTGATCAGACAGAGCTTCCAACCGCAAGACGAGAGCTCAGTGCGAATTTCGAGGCCTTGGTCGAGCTTCAGCAATATTGGCCTGCTACGAAAGCAACGGTACGGTACCACGGTTAATCCAATGGCAGGATGGCTAATGTATCATAGATCAATCGATTGATGACGTTCCAAAATATCTGTCTTTTGTCAACTGAGTCTCACAAACTCGATGGATGGATGGTGAGGTTTCTATTGGAACATTCGCTAGCTCTCCAGAAAAGGGAGCTGCCATTTGTGCCACCGAGTGTGGATGTGGAAGGGGAGAACATGTCATCCATAGCAAGGGAGTGGATGGAACGGGGTAGATATATGGATTTTAGCCGGGAAACATAAAATTAGTTCTATGCTTTTCAATAATTTACTTTTGTTATGCATTTTCGGTGGATGGTAGAAATCACACTCCATACCATATCGTACCATACTTCATAGCCACCACGTATGCTCATGCTTGCTCACATGAACGGCTCCTGAGTCCCTTCCACATCCCAGTACAGGGCACTGACCCAAACATAGTTATACGCGCGATCGGTAGACAGAGAGCGTGTCTTGTTCAGTCCACCGGATCTTGACACAAGTATTGGCATGTCAGACGGCGCTCCTTTAATGTTTTCATGAGGTTAACGGCCGTAAGTGCGGCAGAGACAGCCTCTCGTGGCATCTTCGAGGATCCTAGTATTTTATATAGTGCGAACGGGTAAAAAGCATGGAATAGCGGCCACTCCACCCAAAACCGTCATAGTAGGGAAGGTTTTCACATTACTCTTCTTCTAGTCGACGCCGTTTGGCTTGCTGTTCAAGCAATATCCGCTGCATTCTATAATCTTGTTGTGCATGTTCCTCACGACGTTCCAAATCCGGCGTAATGAGTGACTGGCCATGCTCATCGTTGATGCGCCGTTTAAGCCCAGTCTTTGGCGAGCCACCAGCACCGTGTTCGTCAGTGACAGCCGAGGAATGCTGACGCTGACAGTGGCGAATGACACACTTGTAGAACTCCCCCCACGAACGAACGCGTGTATCGCAAATTAGACAGAAACGAGGATGGGGCTCTTCTTGTCTGGATTGGCCTAATTCCTGTTTACTTGCCCATCTTCCATGTTTCGTGGTAAAATGATACCGGAGTCTATCACTTCTTTCGGCAATTGGGTTGCGTGCAATAGCATCAGGACAGTGAGGGTCAGTACAATAATAATGGAACTGAACGGCGTGTTTCGCTGCTATATGTCGCTTGATATCTGCCCGCCTGGTATACAGGCGGTTGTTCTCGGGAGAACATAGCCGGCAATACCACTCAAAGTCGAAGGAGGGCACAGTATGAGGCGAGGCGACTTTTTCAGACGGAGGCCAGCTTTGACTGTCGCCAATTGTTGTAATAGCACCGGCTTTATCCAAGCTAGGTTCTCTAAATCGTTGCCTCTGCTGGCCCTGGTTTCGAACTTCATGGCCATTTGACCGTGGGGAATTTAGGGTGTGGGCAACGGAAGGTGAGCCACAACAGTCATTTCGAGATTCGTTATCCTCACGATGGTCCTGCATCACAGTAGCTCTACCGGCCGCATTAAGGGCGTGCGGGTGCGTATCAGGACTTCTGCCCAAAAGGAGTTCGGCCACTGTTTTATGACCGTAGTAGGATGCCCAGTCCAGGGGGGCTCGACCGGATTCATCTTTCGAGGCCACTTCAACGTCTTTCTTCAATAGTAACTTGACCACTCCCTCGTGGGCATTTTCTGCCGCCCACGATAAAGGAGTCCGTCCAGTCCTGTCCGTGGAGTCTGGATCAACACGATGTACTAGCAGGAGCTGTACCACTGCCTCGCAGCCATTGTAGGCTGCCCACGAAACAGGGGTTTGACCATCTGCATCCTTGCAGTCTGGGTCGGCACCACCTTCTAAAAACAATTGAACGATTGTTATATGACCCTTATATGCGGCCCACGATAGGGGAGTTCGATCATCCGCGTCTCTGGAGTTTAGATCTGAACCCATCTCCACTAGGAGCTTCACCACTTCCACATAGCCATTCGAGGCGGCCAATGATAGTGGAGTACGGCCGAAGATATCTCTCGAGCGTAGGTCAAGACCATGCTTCAGCAGAAGTTTGACTACTTCCTCGTGGCCATTGCATGCTGCCCACGCTAGTGGAGTTCGGCCATCATTATCTCCTAAGTCTGGATTGACAATTCCCTCCAGCAGGGGCCGAACTACTCCCACGTACCCATTAAAGGCTGCCCATGTCAAGGGGAGGCGACCAAAGGAATCTATAGCTTCAGACCGTTCCCCCTGTTGAATCATGTACGGCACCACATCTTCTAGCCCAAAGTATGCCGCAAGATGTAGCCCCGTGAAGAACCTGGGACCCTGCTGGCTGTAATTCCAGTGCGTTGCAAACTCTCTTCGGGCCAAAAGGCCTTGCACACAGGCGTTTAGCTTGGGTATATCTTCAAGCAGGGCCACTATCAAGCCCACTCTCATTTGTTGTGTCCGAGCATGATGACCCCAGTTCCTCGCTGCATATGAAAAAAGGGGGTGTGCATCTAATCTTGCCTCAAAGTCCATGTCTGTGAAACAGGGGCCAGTTTTAAAGGAATCACAAGAGAGATATATTACACAAGCTATTGCAATTCCATGATGTGCGTCTGAGAACCACCTGGTCCACGATCTTTGGAAGAATTCTCGTGCTGTATAATGCACCAATCGAATTACATCGCTTTCTTCGTCAACTGTGACCAAGCCTGCACAGACAGAGATGATATCATCCAGGTACGGAAGGTTGTCTATGTCGAACTCGCACTCGGCTTCCACAGCAAGTGCATGTTGAAGTTCTGATGTATTAAGCGGTCTTATTGCACAGTTGATCCACGATAGAGCATCGTGTGCAAGCTTCCTGGAATCTATATCCTGCCCTTCGATTCGCTGCATAACATCTTTGTATGCACTATGGTATGCTTCAGACCCCCTTGGAAGGCTTCTTAGAGTTTCTCTTAGTCTTTTCGTTGTTTTTTTGGACTTCACTGCGTCGAAATGAAGTTGCGCTAGCAAAAACCTGGCTAATTATTAGCTTGCTCAGTCTTAGTGAATCGGGGGAAGTTACTGACATTCCATCGACAGCTTTTCTGATCTCAGTTTGGATTTCCTCACTGTGTAAGGCTAACAGCCTGGATTCGCATTGTAATATCCGACTTCTTAAATAGCTTTGAACATCTTGATCCTGTGCGCGTATTTCCAGTTTCATGCAGTCGTTGAATCTCTGCGTGATTTGTGGAATGAACCTTGAAGTGGCGAAGATACTTACGTCGCACGTTGCCTGGAAATTCAGACTCTCTGTGAGAAACCTGGTTTGACAACCATTAGATGTATGACATTCATCGAGCGCATCGATGATAATAAAGACTTTCGAATACATAGCAGCCACAGACCGCAATGCCGTCGAAATTTCGTCAAACTCAGGTCGCGTCCGTCTATGCCGATGACGGTCATAGAGGCTTCTCACAATATCTGGGAGGGAAGGCCGACATTGGCTTAATTGCTTGAGGAGACTTGCTATTAAGTCTTCGACACTTTGCTCGCTTTGCCGGCGGAAGTCGCAGTAGACATACGCAATTCCAACGGATCTGTCATGTAGGAATCGGGCCATGATATCGTCAATAACTGCTGCGGTCAGAATTGTTTTGCCTGCGCCGGGAATACCGGGACAGAATAAAGTCTGCTTGTCCGAGCTCATCCATGCCTGGTATGTTGCAGAGTCTAAGAACCACTGCCCAGTTCCTGGTTGTCGCCTCTTCAAGATGTCACTGTGTTGAGGACCATAGTCGATTGGTGTAAGCCATTCAAGTACTTCGAGTTCTCCTTTTCTATCCTGGCTCGACTTCATTGCTTCAACGCTGGACTCGGTTCTCGATACAGACTCCAAGACTATAGGGATTATTAGAAAACAGCTATGAACGTGACAAGTGGCCTTGGGGCTCACTAACCGTTGTCAAGCATGTCCTTCACTGGGCGCTCCACATCAACATCACCTGGCTGGACGTACTCAAGAAGTTCTTCTGCATACGCCGCTGCAACAGCTGCAGCATACTCTTGCCAATATTTGGTCTTTTTTGAGTCGGCATAATCGCAGATGCCCCTGATCACAAGACATGGAAAATGGTTCATTAGCCCAGCTGCTTCCATTTCAACACACAACACGTTCCCACCAAGACTCTTGTTTAGATTATCACGGAAGTGAGCGTCCTTGATAACCTGGTTACCGGATGCTATTAAGCCGTAGTGCACATGTCCTTCTCCGAGTTGGCGTTCTCTCGCGCAAGTATCGGAAGCGAACAAGGGATCCACGAGAGAATCACGTCTAGTGTACGTTGGCACTAGTTTGGGCCATTTCCGCCCCATCTCATCCAGGTACTGATACATTTTGGGTCCGCTCATTTCATGCCTTGTCTCCAGCTTCGTCAATGCGGTCAGCAGTGCCGCCGGGGGGTTATTCAGTACGCCAGTCCTTTTAAAGCCACCCTCTGCTTCTGCCTTGCCCAGATCCCACTGGACCACCCCTGGACACTGATCGATAGGCGTACCAACCACGACATCCCCGAGCCTGACTTTTGGAGGAATGCCGCCGCCGATACCGACCAGAATGCCCACCTTAATGGATGGGAAAGTGCCTACCATCCGGGTTGCAACTGCTGATGCTGAGTTCGTGCCGTACTGGCCTTTGGGTAAGCAGGCAATGACGATGTTGTGCCTCCCAATGCAGCCCAGGGTGTAAGTATTAGGGTCGCTTGGTGGTTTTGGTAGACCTGGATGAATTTGATCTAGCATTGCTGTTGCAGCCGTCTGCTCCTTTGGCAGCGCACATACCCACCCCACTGTGTAATTGGTGTGTTCGATCTTTGTTGCACGAGGATTGCAGTCGACAGTGGGGTTATGTGCCTTGTTGGTAGCAAGATCGTTGTCACCACTCAGGCTTTCCTGCTTCGACGACATATCGCGGTGGTTTTGTGGGTTCGCCGAGACAAGAGACCGTTCGTGCCTTATAGGACGATGATACTGCGCGTTTTTCGTTCTGAGCCCGGCGCGGCGAGCTGATGCGGTGTTCAGGTTGAGCAGCGAATGTGCTATTTAGCAGGAGATGGTACGATCGGCGAGACCTGCGGTGAGGGGAAGCAACACCTTCTAGAACAGCCTCGTGCTAGGGCCTCAGCTCAGCCTCACACTTAGTTAGGTAGTACATATTAGTCAGAATTGGCCCTCTCCAAGGACGGTTGACCGCAAAATGCGCATCGACGCTTTGTCAAATGATGACCGCCGAGGGTCAGCTAGGTACTGCTCAGGCTCGTAAACCACCATGTCCAACGACACTGATCATCGCCCACTTACCTTTCATGGGTAGATAGAAACATAATCCGGGGTTGGTTCATTAGAGTTTCCTACTGTTAAGGCATTGGGTATCAAAAACTCCCAAGTCCACGAGCCTTGGTGTAGTAGATCGATAATATTAAGAAGGTTAAGCTACATGCTCTCTCTTAATACTATATAACCACAGCCTCGCCTGTCGTCACAGACAAGAATCACTAGAGATGAACCACCTCACGCATAACATCCAATGCTCCCATCAGGGCGCTTCACACACTGGTACGGCTTGTTGCAATAGTATCCGTAAAGACAGCAGTTCTGGGTATCCGGGTTGACGCAGGATCGGCCCTCGCAGCAGATGTTGTTAGGCCTGCAGCACCAATTGCCGCCCTGACAGATCGTGGGATATTCTGGGTCAAGGCACGCCCGTTTAAATAGCTGGTTTTCATCTGTACGCGTATTCAAGCTGCGGACCTTGTTATCGCTGTCCGGGTGGAGCGCGTCCACGATGCTCTCGGTGTCGGCTTCAATTATGGAGCCGTCGTTGAGAGTGAAGGATTCCAGGCTCGCGAGGACACTGTTTGCCGAGAGGGCAAGGAGGAGGTATTTGAGCTGCATTGTGGACTGCCGGTATGTTTTCAGAAATCAGCAAGATGAGGTAAATTGGTGATTAGTCTTCTGCTTGGGGGATAACGACAACTCTTATATATGCCTTTGCTTTTCCTACCTTTCCCAGTCCTGCCTTTTCCAACAGGGAGGGCACTGCCTCCCTGTTGACTGATAATACGAACTGCGCTGATGCGGTCTGTTGATCGCCAGTGTAGATCGTTCTCCATCTCGTATTGCGGCTCCCATGATAGAGCCTCTGGAGGTGGCCAAGCCTCTGGGATTCCTCACGCTACAGTTGATTCGTGCTCTGGCAGTGATATTGCGTCGACACGTCGACGATCGGCGTTCGAGGCAGGCATTTGGCTTCAGTTGATGAGGGGATGATAAAACTCTCTCGTCATCGGGCCGCGGCCTTGACACGAGCTGGCCGTTTGCCAGTGCTGCACTGCTCCCTCCAATGCGGCAGGAATCTCACATTGGAACGTATCAGAGCCTCGATTGATCGCATGTGCTCACTGGCTCAAAGAGGGGACGGTGTGGTTGGGCTGCTCACGAACAAGCCTGAGGCTATGGCCTTTACCTCCCAACCAGACTGGGCGATAACGTGGGGAGGGCCTGCAGTGGTGCCCTTCGGAGGCTCTCCCCAATAGTTCTCCGGTCACATTGTAGCTTACTCGAGGCAGAGACTCGGCCATTAATTTCCGAGGAAGGAATCACCTAATTGCAGTGTCAGACGAAGCAGTATGGGCCTCTTCAGTTCCGGGTGAGATGTGATTAATCCTCCCGGTGGAAGTCCATCCTGAAATTATAAGACATAGATGCTGACACAGCACCTACAACCTAATTGATAGGTTACCAGCCATCAGCACGCTTCAAATATCCTGTTGCCTTTAGCTATCTCGTCGCCATTCAACCGCAGCGTCTATAGCGTCCAGACTTTTGGAGGCTGGAAGCAAGGAAGCGATCATGCCATCCACTATAAATGGCCATTCATTCGTCTGATTAATGGCGATGCTGCTGTGGGACATGGCCTGGAAGCAATCTTCACCGTACTTAAAGTTGCCTGATTCGATCTTCGATGTCTGAACTGGATTGCGTAATTACTGGCAGGAAGCTTGGATGATTATCCCTCGAGCACGGGATCCAGCGTGTTCCAGACCCAACATACACGAGTGAAAGATAAATTCTTGCAGCAGGTAGTGCGAGGGCTCCATTTAGTTCGTCGGCAATGCACTGTTCCATAAAAGAGGAATAACTACGCCGAAGCAAGTCATCGAACATAATCTGTGCACCGAGTTTCGGCCCATCAACAAGATCTCGGCACAGCTTGCCGAAACGAACCGAAGACAGAAAGATAGAGCAAGCTCCTTCATATTTCATATTAGGTACTTCCCCCGCATGGGCCATGCTGGCGTGTCTCGAATAAAAACATGACCGTTTATATACAACTTGAACATCGGATTCGATACAAAAGAATCTCTCGTGCTATGCCCTATCGGACCGCGATTAACAACCTGTATCGCCTAGTCATGATCTCAGCCAACAAAAGGCAAATTCAGATGATCCAGGTCAAATTCGTCGAAGATCCAGTCCATGGTATACTTCGCAGCAGGGGCCATGGCGTTTTCTATAATGGTGCTACTTGCCCCTGAATCCGAGTACACCAGTGCCATCCTAGGGCACATGTCCTTGGGGAAAGGGAACAGGCTTGTCAAGATTGGAGCAGGGGCCTCGTAAGAGGTCGGTAGCGAATTTTCTTTCTGCTGTGTCTCGGATGGGTGAGTTTTCGGATCGAACTTGGCTGTACGCAGGCGGTCGATGGTCGTCAAGATGTTGTTGGCAGGTGGCCATTTTAGACTCATACATTTCAGTGCAGTTACAAAGGTATCTAACTCTGTATTGCACAGATCTTGATCTTCGGGAAACATCATAATCCGGTGAATCTGTGGAATACACCCTACCATCAGTGACCAGTTATGGACTGGAGTGAGGTAGTTCGTTTCGTCGTGGTCGTCGATTTCCTGGTACAGGCACGCCATGCAGGACGACGCCACTAGAGATGAAATGGGGGCCATGTAAGGGTGAATAGTCTGTCCGTATAAATGGAAAACTAATATAATGCACGTAAAGTAGTGGATGTGCATTTCACTGATGCCTCGTCGATACAATTTGGAACCAGATCGATCGTGAAGGCGCAGACTACTTGGAAGGTGCGCAAGCCATTGCTCCAAATCGTTGAGAATCCCTGAAACCTACGTACAGTCTTGCAATTAGCACAGTGCGATTTCGGGAAGCAATATTGGGTAGGCTTAGTGAGTATTCGAAGAGCAGTACGCACTTTTTCTGGGCATACCCCTGCATTCCGATCTTGGAACTCGACAATCCTTTCGAGGACCATATTCAACTTCGTGTGTTCAATGAATATCTCTGCTGACGTATCTGCAGCCTCGAAATCCTCAAGATCCAAGGGGCGCAGGTCCATGTTCTGGGATAGAAGGAAGGCAGGACGTCCAAAAGCTGCCGCTTGCAGCTTGTCTACGACCTGGATATAACGTTAGAATTAAACATTACACTCGGAGTTGCACTAACAAAGAGGAACCACATGATTCGCCGGACAACCCCTGGGTTGGAGAATTTCGAATATCTCGATTCTCGATGAAGACCCATCTGGTATGCAAGTCGCACGGCGACACCAAGCCAGTGGTAGGAGGAATCTAGGGTCACTACCATGGGTGGGGTTACAATCCAGAAGCATAGGATACAAAGAGTCTTCAACAAGGCGAGGTTATCATGCTCCTGTTTCGTATAGATCAGGGTCTTGATTTTGAGATAACACGATTCGCTCAAAGGCGTGGGGGATTGGTGGTCCCTTGGGTATCGGAGTTGGGAACCGATCAAACAGATTACCTGCTGCAGTAGAATAGAAGCTCCTTCAGCAGCCAAATCGGCTCTATCAATGACAGGTGCAATGTGGTAAAGATGTTGGAAATACGTGTCGGCGAAGACCTGAACTTTGGGTGGAGAAGGTACGGACACAGCACCAGTAACTCTCAATATCTCATTATGGATGTGCTCTGGGAAAGACCCAGTATTTGCCATTGCACACCTAGGAGCCGATGAAGAGAAAGACATCAGAGACTGCTCTCCTATATAACCGGACTGATCAAGGGGTGAGCTGATAGCTTGATGAGAGGCACTGTCGAGCCGGCCTGAGGGGGCCACGCCAGGGTGTCCAGTACAAAGGGCTTCATTAACGATATTCAGTGGATTTGAGGCTACAGACACGGGGCTTGCAGTTACTGGTGGGAGGGCCCGGTTCTGTGTCGCACGAGAAGCCTTCTCATTGTGGCGTCTAGGTGGAAGTGAGTCTCGGAACATAAGCAGCAATTTTATATCCTTCGGAGCTTACTGGCAATGTTGACCACGTCTTTCACAGTTGCTACATATGCCGCTTTCCTGTTTTTGGAGATCGCATCGTACCTATGGCGGGGTTAGTTTCGCCAGCAGCCCGAGGATAGATCCTACATGCCTTCCGGGCGTGACAGTGGTTACAGACAATCCTGGCTCTGTCGCGGGCTTTGGTATTAGAAGCGCCTGGAGGAGCCATGGCGAGGCCTTTCTATCACTCTATAGAGGTAAAATCTAGATGATTCAGGTCTGATGGCTATTCAAGACTTGTCGCTCTTCTCGGTCCGAGGCCCTTGTGGGTTCGCCGAACTTCGGTAGCCCGCGCTCTCTTGGCGATCGATGCGGTGATACAACTTATCCTGCGTTCAACGAAGCTTCGGCAAGCAGGTCTCAGGCCGAGCTGTCGCCGAGATTGTTGGCAAGCTGCCTAGTGCGTTCAACATGTATATAAATGCCAGGGGAACCCGTCGCTTTGATGTGACATCACGACTCCCTCATCGTATCCACGTGGACTCGACAAATGCGTCTCACTATGGCACAGACTAGATACTCATGGATTCTCTTCTTTCTCCTTGCCTTCAATACGCAAGCACTTCAATCCGATCAAATGGCCCTGAATAAGACGCAGCCTAAGCCTGCAACCCATTTCATCATTGATCATCAGAAGCAGATCCGACAGAATCTGCCCTTCAATGACACCCGTGATTTCGTCAATGCGAGAAGGGGGTTTAAGGGCCGCCTCAATCCCAACATTATCAAGAATGGCAACGATGAGGTTGTGTGGAACAATGATGTCTACAGCTTCCTGGGGGAAGACGCACCCGACACCGCCAATCCAAGTCTGTGGCGCCAATCGCAGCTTACTCACTTGGATGGACTCTACCTGATCACTGAGGGTATCTACCAGGTACGCGGGCTCGACCTCTCACATACAACATTTATAGAGGGTGACCAGGGCGTCATCGTCATTGACCCCCTAACTTCGGAGGAGAGTGGAGCGGCTGCACTTGCACTCTACCGGCAACATCGTGGCACTGAAAGGGACATCAAGGCCATCATATACACGCACCCGCATGTTGACCATTTTGGTGGTGTCAAAGGTTTTGTCACGGACAAAGATATCAAGGAAAAGGGCATCAAGATCCTTGCGCCCCAGGGCTTTCTCGAGCATGCGGTATCCGAGAATGTCTTTGCCGGAACTGCCATGAGCCGACGCGCTGCGTACATGTACGGTGCTGCTCTCAGCCGGGGACCAAGAGGTCAGATCGGCACTGGGCTTGGACAAACTGTCACCACTGGGACTATCACGCTTATCGCGCCTACCGACGAGATTACTCACACTGGCGAGAAGCGAACTATTGACGGCGTCGAGATGGTGTTTCAGATGGCGCCGGATACTGAGGCCCCTGCTGAGATGCTCATCTACTTCCCCAAGCTCAAAGCGCTCTGTGCTGCCGAGGATGCGACTCACACATTCCACAATATCTTGACACTGCGTGGAGCCGTAGTCCGCGACTCACATGGCTGGGCCAAGCACTTGACTGACACTATTGACATGTTTGGTGGTCAAGCTGAGGTCGTCTTCGCATCTCACCACTGGCCTACTTGGGGTGTTGCGGAAGTCAGGGAGTTCCTTACCTCCCAGCGCGACCTGTATGCCTACATGCATGACCAGACGCTCCGCCTACTGAACAAGGGGTATAATGGACCTGAGATTGCTGAGATGATGACCTTACCCCCTGGGCTTAATAAAACTTGGAGTTCCCGTGGCTACTATGGTTCCATAAGCCATAACGTCAAGGCTATATACCAGCGCTATATGGGCTGGTTCGACGGCAACCCAGCCCACTTATGGGAGCATACGCCTCTAGAGAGGGCCAAGCGGTACGTCCAACTCGCAGGTGGGATAGACCAGATGATTGTAACGGGGCGCAAAGCATTCGAAGCCGGCGACTTCCGCTGGGCAGCTGAAGTCCTAAACCACGCCGTCTTTGCCGACCCTCAAAACACAGACGCTCGAGCCCTTCTAGCGGATGTCTACGAGCAGCTAGGATACGGTTCAGAGAACGGTCCCTGGAGAAACTTTTTCTTGTCAGGAAGGACAGAACTGCGTGATGGGAATTTCGGAACTCCTACGCAGACAGCCTCAACTGATATGGTGGCGCAGCTCACGCCTGAGATGCTTTTCAACGCTCTCGCCGTTAAAATCAATGGCCCAAAGGCTTGGGACAAGAAGCTGGTCATCGACGTTATGGTCGCCGACATGGAAGTCACCTATCATCTGTGGCTGTCGAACGGCGCGCTCATTTACAGCACAGTTCCACAATTGACCGAGGCTGATGTGACCCTCACCGGGACCGCCAAACAAATGACTATACTTGCAGTGACTGGGCCTGATTCTGAAGCTCTGGAGAAGGCAGGTGTCAAGATTGACGGCGACAAGTCGGCACTTGACACCCTTTTATCCTTGCTCGACCCAGGCGACCCGAGTTTTAATATTGTTGCACCATAGAAATGCTGTCTCATTAATCCAGTCATCGCCAACATATCTGTTCCAAGGCCCCTAATATACTTTCCGTATAATCAAAGGTGCTCTGGCCACAGCAGTGTTGGGCAATATTTTGAGATATTATACTTGCAGGACTAAATATAACTCGTGCAATGATATAGAGTTTCACCATCAAGTACATCCACAGGAACATGCAGAGTCTATTATCTTTCTACTTGAGAGCTTTCATGTTGCGTTTGGTTGGTTGATCGCAAGCAACACCTGCTGCTGTAATATATATATATTTCCTGCCACCGAAGCTAATCTCCACAATCCACTATATACAGCCGATTGAAAACCAGAACATATCCTGTCTGTTACTGACACATACTGCAGCGCTTTTGTTTCATCCACCAGCTGGCGTCGCGATTTGTTTACGTTTTGGTTCCCTCACAGAAGTCGGGTGATCTGATTGGACGGCTCCCGGATTGTGCACAGTATAGATTACTAATCCCACTTATGCGCAGCAAGGTCGGTATATAACAGGCTGTCCGGCATAAGGAGAATATTCTACCAGAGACAGAATCCATTGATGTTCTGTTGCCCAGTCCCTTGAGCTTTGGGTGCCCAATGTGGGAATCGGGTTATCATAACCATAGCCACCAAGTATAACAAAAATTAAAGTAGTAAAATAGTAACTGATAAGCCTGGCAGTTCCCCGCATCCAACGCGAGCAGCAGGTCGAAGCGAGCTGGCCGTCAGCGTGCATGATTCGTGCTGTCTCCAACTCCAGCTCGTCTTCCGTTCAATCTGTTGAAGTTCAACTCTTTCTCTTGCTTTAATTTCGCCGCAGTGCTGCTTTGATTGTGTTGCTACGCCTTAATGCCCCCCTCAATACTGATTCTTGGAGCAGGCTGCTTCGGCGTCTCGACTGCCTACCATCTGGCCTCCCACGGCTATTCGAATATCACCGTCCTGGAAAAAGACAGCGAAGTCCCCAGTCGCTTTTCTGCTGCCAACGATCTCAACAAAGTGATTCGCGCCGAGTACGCCGACCCTTTTTACACCAATCTGGCCCTGGTGCGTTCTCAGCCCAGTATTTCCAGCACATCTAATTGTTACAGGAAGCAATTCGTAAATGGCAGACTGATCCGCTGTATAAACCCCATTATCACCAGACTGGGTTTCTTAACGTCACGTCCAATGCTGCGACGCCCGAGACGAAACAAGTAGTTGATACATACTTTGCATCCATCCAAAAGCACCCTGCATTCCACGGAAAAGTTAAGAAGGTCAATGGCCAAGCCGAGATCAAACAGACTGTTCCCAGCTTCACTGGCCCAGTCGAGGGTTGGTCCGGCTACTACAACAAGCTTGCTGGCTATAGCCACTCGGCAAATGCATTGAAAGCTGTTTACGAAGCCTGCGTTGCTTTAGGCGTCAAGTTTCATACTGGAACTGCTGGCGAGGTCGAGTCTCTGCTCTACGCATCGGCTCGGACTGGCACTATCTGCGTCGGGGCGAAAACCCGAGGAGGCCAAATTTATCTGGCAGAGAAGACCATCTTAGCCCTCGGTGCGAATGTCTCAAACTTGATTCCTGACATTGGAAAGCAAACGACAGGCCGTTGTTGGGGCGTCGCACATCTCCAGCTCACGCCCGACGAAGCTCACGAGCTGCAGGGAATCCCCGTCACCAACGTGCGCGACCTTGCATTTTTCTTCGAGCCAGATAAAGAAACCAACAAGCTCAAGTTTTGTCATATGGGCGGCGCCTATACCAATTACTCCTGGTCCAAGGATGGTCTGTCCTTACCGTTTCCTGGGCTGGCTGAATCACAGTTTCTCCCGGGCGACGACGAACGATATATTCGACAACTCCTAAAGGAGGTCTTTCCCAAGCTTGCAGACCGACCTCTTATTGACACTCACCTCTGCTGGGTTGCTGATACTGACGACTCGGACTATATCATTGACTTTGTGCCCGGAACAGGCTCGTCGCTGGTCGTTCTCTCTGGGGATTCGGGCCACGGGTTCAAGATGATGCCCATATTTGGAGGATTTGTTCAAACACTGCTGGAAGATGGGAGCCAACTGCAGCCCAAATGGCAGTGGAAGGACTCAAAACCCAAATCTGGGGCAGCCTGGCGCAGTGGTGAAAGCCAGGAGCTCTCTGACACTGTTCGCTCGAAACTTCGCTCGAAACTGTAGTTTCGTATCAGTTCAATAGTATTCCGTTAATAAATTAGTGAAATGGTTTCCACGACTCAAGGGTTCTGAGAATCAGTGGTTCCATTCTGGTTAGATAAGAGAACAGCACGCACTATATTAGGAAAACAATCCCCATTCTGGCCTTACACCGTTTAGAGTCAGGATAGTGTAAGGGTCTTGAGGAAGGAGATAATGCGTTAAGGGTTTACGCGACAGAATCAGGTGGATGTGTATTGGGAAGCTAGCTGCTAAGGTACACAAACCAGGATCTGATGGCGTTGGATATCTCTGCATCTGGCATCTACTGCAGTTCAGCTTCGATAATCCCTTTAGCTTGCCCTTGAGGCAGCCAGAAGTTCTTCGCCACTAATCCCACAGACTGCAGAAGATCTATCCATCCCTGTCGAGTCCGTTCAATTCCTGGGCACCATGCCATGACGATTATATCGGTCAAGGCCTCCTTTAGTCCGGCATTTTGGTCAGGAACGACGTAATCCTCGATCAAGACTTTGGAATATCCCTTCTCCATACTAGCGATCGTATGCTTCAAAATAGTCCGACAGTGATCATCGGACCAGTCATGCATAATGTGCTTGAAGTAGTATGCACGAGCCCCTACAGTATTTGTTAGATCAGTGGTGAATAGAACGGGGGCATAACATACCTTTAACAGGCTGGGCCTGGAAAAAGTTATGTTTGACTCGCTTAATATCAGGGTCCAGCTGTTGAATGTCCTCGATAACCGACGGCAAATCCTCCAGTACAAGCTGACCAGGCCCTGATGGGAATTTCTCCTTGAATCCAGCAATATCATGACCACGCCCCCCGCCGATGTCAACAAGCAGCGGACGGTCGGATAATGCTCCATCCAACAACTGCTTCTGAACAGGAAACCAGTCAGCCCAGTGGGCAGTCTCGTCTCGGCCGCCCTCCATGAA
The DNA here is from genome assembly GCA_025768815.1 of Aspergillus sp. PM3604. Classification (NCBI taxonomy): domain Eukaryota; kingdom Fungi; phylum Ascomycota; class Eurotiomycetes; order Eurotiales; family Aspergillaceae; genus Aspergillus; species Aspergillus sp. PM3604. The sequence continues at coordinate 610,595 of JAMFNW010000007.1, read as the reverse complement.
GGTATTGAAGCGGTCGAGTGCGTCCGGGTTCTCAGCCAGCCAGTCCCAACAGGTACCGGTGGTATTATATGCATGTTGGAATGGGCCATCCTTGGGATCCCCTGGATTTTTGTACGCGGACTTTTGAAGGAACTCCGGTGTTTTTTGGATGATTGGTAAAAAGTCGACGAAACTATTGTTGTTAGGCCAGAGATGGTCGGTAGTGGCAGAAATCGAGCACACTTACAGAGAGTCCATTGTCCCAATCGTTTTCCTCGCTGTCATTTGCCTTGACAAGGCAGTTGGCTGATATTGACCAGGATTCACTTCACTGGCGAAACCGTTGCAAACAAGAACTCGCATGATCCGCTCTGCCAAATGCAATCAGTATTGCAGCCAAGGCTGATAGAAATAAGGGCATTACCTACCTACGAGCTGGATATCGGCGCCTTTCTCTGCAGCCAGCTCTTTGCAGGTGACAATAGATGTGGTTTGCGATAATCGCGCGAAGACACCCAGGTCATGGGCAGTCTTGACGGCCATCGGAACAGCTGGCTTTTGGTTCGGGACATTAGAACCAAGTAGGCAAATCACCGATATCTGGGTCATACCGAAGCGAACAGTTTGTAGACTGCATCTGCGGGATTTTCAAGAGCTCTGAGAAGTCTTGTAGCACTTTCAACGGCGTCAAGTCGTGCCTGTTCGGATTTCGCCTTTTGGTATGCACCAATTGATTCCACGGTTTTCGTAGTCAGGCCAGAAAGATCATAATGTTCCTCGATCGCCATGGTGAATGTGAGAGTTATAACCCAGAATTTTGCATCAGCTCATCCGCGACAGTTTTCTGGAACCGAAAAGTCGAAGTGCTGGCCCCTGGTGGCAGTTTGCCGAGTTAAGGATATATTGACTGGCTACAAAAAGGTGGGTGCAGCCAGTGTTTCAAGAGCTCCCAATTAATTGTGATTACAATACCCCTCTTCAAAAATTTCCTGCTTGTTGCCTGCATTTTGTGGCGCTGCTCGAATCGATAGTTGATGCCACCAAGACTGGGCAGGAGGACATCCCAAAAATGCATTGGATCTTATGCTCCACAACAAGACGCATGTCGTGGTGAGAAATGGCGGTATGCAAGAGCCAGCAGATGTTTGGGCCACTGTACCTGAGAATCGACGATTCAGGGCATCTCCACCAGGTGGTGGCTGCAGAGATCAGCATTAGCTTGGCCTATACCGAGCGCGATCCAGATACAAGCGGGGATTCAAAACAGTCACCCGCAGGATGCTGACATGGACCCCGTATATGCAGAAGCTGGACTGGATTGCGGACTCATATTCCTTGTCCGGCAGTGGGATCTATCTTAGCTAGAGGGTAGATTATCTCTACTGAATCGTCGAGATCCTCCCGCCTGCAGTGGAGGAAGAGGAGTGGCCAATGTTGGTCGAAGCGGTGCATACCGCTGGTTTTACTAACAGGGCTTTGGGTTGGCAGCTCAACCAAATGCCAATCAAAGTATGCACAGATAGATCCTCCAAAGCATGCATATGGAGGAAGAGCTGACCACGTCAACGTGGTAGGAGGAGCTTCATAGGCCAATTCTGCACCTAGAACCGCCGATTATTACCTAGGTAGTGCACAGCCTGCGATCTCAGCCAGCCACTTGTGATACATCTACAAACGCACTGCAGTTGTTGCGACAGGCGCTTGTTTATATGTGGCCGTCAGTGGGAGAATATCCAGCTCGTCTCATGCACTGGTGCCATATATCCATACCCAACCAGCAACCACGTTAAGTCCACCAGACTTTCTTTTTGAGAGAAGCACCACCCTGTTTAAAAAGCGCTGTTCTGAACTTCCGCGCACCACCATGTCTCCCACCCAGCCTGGCATCCCGTTGAAGATCAACGTCATCGGCGCTGGCATCGCCGGTCTCTCATCAGCCATAGCACTCTCCGACAGCAACCCTAAGCACCAGATTACGGTCCTCGAGTCCAATCCTTTCCTCAGCGAGTTCGGTGCCGGCCTGCAGCTCTTCCCGAACAGCACTCGCATCCTCGACAAATGGGGCCTAACCCCAGCCCTGGAGAAAGTGGCCTGCCACTCGTCCCACATGTCCATCCGTCGCTGGAAAGATAACACCGAGCTGTCCTTCAACTTAAACAACCCTACCACCACCTGGCTCTACGGCTGGCCCCAGTGCCAGATCTACCGACCAGACCTACAGCAAATCCTGTTCGACCGGTTAAAGCAGCAACCGAACGTATCCGTTTTATTCGGCAAGTCAGTTGCATCCGTGGACCACGAAACCGGCACAATCCACACAGCGGACGGCGAGGTCTTCGAGGCAGATCTCACAGTCGCAGGAGATGGAATCTGGTCCCGGGCCCGACGATGCCTGCCGGCGTCAAAGGACATCGCCCCGACACCGTACCGCGAACATCACTACCGCGCGGTGATTCCGCGATCGCGCATGCTCTCCAACCCCGTTACGGCGCCGCTCATGTCCTCTACAGAGACGCAGTCGTGGGTAGGGCCGGGGATGTTCGTGCTGGCGTACGCGGTCGCCTCAAACGAGTTGTATAACCTTGTGATTGGAGTTCCGCGGCCGAGCGAAGGGGTGCCTCTGGGCAGGTGGAATCACCCGGCCGATCTTGCCACGATGCGTGGGCTCGTATCGGAGTGGTGCGAGGAAGTGCGCGCCTTGGCTTCTCTCGTTGAAGACGGGGAGTGTGTCTCCTGGACCTTGGGTGAGGTCGGCCCGATCCCCAGCTATGTCAGTACATCTGGAAGAGTCGCCCTGGTTGGGGATGCGGCACATGCCCTCCTGCCCCATGCCGCACAGGGGGCGGGAATGGCGATGGAGGATACGGCAAGTCTGGCGGAGTTTGTGGGACAGCTAAGATGTAAGGAGGATCTGGCCAAGGTGATACATACATGGAGCCGGTTCCGCCAGGCTCGCGTAGAGCATTTACGTAGCATCAGCCGGGGAAATGCCGTTGATATGACCCTTCCGGATGGCGAAGAGCAGGTTGCTCGAGATATAAAATGGAAAGCCATCCGCGATAAGCAGCGGGCGCAGTTGGCCGAGCTTGTGCAGGAGCAGGTGAAAGAAAAGATCCTGAAGGAGAAACCGGCGCCTGATCCAGCCTGCAAAAGCACGTTTGAGCCAGGGGGGAGAATGTGGATCAATGGGTTTGATATCAGTGAGGAGAGTAGGAGGTTCTGCCACGAGCACTTGAGACTGGGCGTCTCGGCTTAGGAAATATTACTATATTAGAAGCAGGCAATAGTTGCTCTAAGCTATATTTAATCTCAGCATCTGGAAGCCGTTGTTCAATACCCTCGCACTGTCACAGCTCTTTCCAGCTCCCCAGTGGAGGCCTGGTGGCTCAATGATCGAGAGAGGTATACCTGCAATGTTCTTTCTTAAGTACTGCGTCGGTATATTCTGGGGCCACACGTATCGTCGTGGTATATTGGACGCTGCCTAGTCCGAGTATATGGCGTCGTAAGGAGAAACTGAACTTTCAATATACTTATTAGGGAGTATGAGGCACAATTACGAATACACTTGGAACATGATACTTTATTGTAATCCAACAATCTGCCGATACCCATTCACAGTTATATCTCTTCGGTCTGTATACTGAAAGAAAAGAAGCCAGGGCAACACGACAAATATAAACCCCGATCATCATCATCGCCCATCACTACTACAAGTAATATACCCCGCCTCGTCGTCTAGCCAGCCCAGATGTCGCAATATAAACTCACTGACATTTACAACCTCCTCACGCTGACGGGGGACGTAATGAGTGCCCTTGAACTTTTGAACCTCTCTCTGCGAGCAGGCGGCGGCCAGTTGTCGGGTAAGGCCCTCCGGTATCATCGTGTCGTATTCCGCTATAAAGTGCATGACTGGAGTTTTGATCCGGGGGTGGTAGAACGATCTGTAGTCTGGATGCTGCAGCATGAAGCCGCTGAAACACACTGCGAACCGAAAAGGGGGATGTCGTGGCTGCAAATACACCTTGTTAAAACTGCTCTCACTGGTGGGTTTTACTTCTACGTACCTGCTTTATATCGAGTCTCGTTCTCCGATTGCCTTCCAGTAAGGAGGTTATAATGGCGGCGATGGTGGCGCCGGTCGAGAATCCTATAACTCCGTCGAAGGGGCCATGTTTTGCAAGGACGTCCATGATTTTATTAATCGAGACATCAAGTCCCCAGATATGCGTCTCAGCCTCAAAGTCGCCCTGGCCCCAAGTCCATACGTCTGACTCCGGGCCCTGACCGGCTGATAGGGGACCGTTAACATAGAAGAGCTCGATTCGCTCCGAGCAGCGTTTCGCATCTCTGTCAAGGGCGATTTCATGTAGAGTCTCCACCAGGCGTGTTGTCTTGTGGTAAAAGAATTGGCCCGACTGACCATGTCCTGAATCGTGATTAGTGAAGTACTAATAAATGGGAGTATGGCTACAAACCGTGGAGCATCAGAATTCGAGTTGGCCTCTTGCTAGAGGAGGTAGAGCCGCCATGCCCTGATCCAAAGGGTTCGAAGTACGAGCGGATAGAAGCCATCTCCAGCAGAGGGTGGTCGAAACTTGGTACACTACGCTTTGGGCGATTCATGGTGTCGACGGTTGATATAGAAGTCCCAGCCCGATTCGGTCCAGCCAATTCAAAGAAACGCCAGCAAACAAATGGCTTTATGTGCTGGACAATACAATGGACACTCTTTCAACATATTTAAATGACTCTGCGCAAAATCCACATCCTCTGGTGAAAGTAAAAGAAGAAGCAGGTCTTTTGAATAAAGGAACTTGCTTTGGCCAAGGACAACTCGGCTATACGAGGGATTGGCCAGTACACATATCAAGGGCCAAAGCAGCATTATGTGTATTATCTTAATGTGATGTAGTGAATGATCACAGTCTAGCCATTCAGGAGAATACTTGACCATGAACGGCAACCACAACAGGAGGTGTGAAAGGAATCATTGAATGTGAATATCCCGTTGCACTCACTGTGCTGTATATTCCAAGGCAGAGGCCAAGTACAGTCACAGTCACTGAGCGTTAGGGAAACTATGCTGACTGCCTGTTGTCTGCGAGAATGGGAATGTCGGGGATCGAACTGTACTCTGAGATGTTATTGAGGTTAAGATTGATATAGCTGTTCATTTGCAAGCAATGGCTTGTTGGGATTCGATTTCCCGATGATGTCCCTTACCACGAGCTACGTTCTAACTAGAATACTGTCTTGTGTACACTGAAGCATTCACTAAAGTGAAATTATAGTTGGTCTATTCTCAGCGCCAATATCCAGGTCCCCGAGGGAGTTGCAGGTGATGTCTACAAGGCAGATACACCGATGCGGGGACCATACGCAGAGTGTAGAAGTAAATGAAGACTATTGTAACTGCTAAATATTCTAATTTACAATCATGGCCACGACCTGTTCGACCCTTTCCCTGGGAACTTCGCGACGTAGAAGCCATCCAAAATGCCAAATAGTATCCTCCTGCGACGTTATTGACTGCTTCAACCGCGGCCACAGGTTAAAATGGCCATGAGGCATTCCAGGGTAAGCATCCAGCTTCACATCAACACCGCTGTCTCTCAGTACTTTTGCATATATGATGCCGTCGTCGCGCAGAGGGTCCAGGCCCGCGACCTGCACGTACGTTCGGGGGATGGAAGAGAATGGCGCAGTCGAGTTAAACGGTGAAAAGTACTCTGACAGAAAGTCCTGCTCGTAGAGAACCTCGTATCCAAGGCCTTTAGAGTCTTGTAGAGGGTTTCCGGAGGAGTCTGCGTTCTGCTCGCGAGACACCCACAGCTCCTTGTATTTCTCGGGCACGGTCTCTTCACTCATACACACTGGAATACTGGCCAGTACTCCAGTAAGTGGCGGAGAGAGCTTCTCCTTCACTGATCGATGCGCTGTGACGATTGACAGATTTCCACCAGCTGATCCACCCCCGATGACGAACCCTTTGGTCAGGTCTGCATAGAGAACCGACTGATTCTCGGTTATCCACTTAATGGTGTCCCAAACATCGCTCGGGGCAGCTGGGAATTTGTGCTCTGGTGCTCTGCGATAGGAAAGCTGGACAACGGTGGCGCTATACAGATATGCGACCGTGCGAGCCCAGGCAATGGACTGGATGTTGGTGCCCATGACAAACGCGCCCCCAAATACAAGAACAACCACTGGGTTTGCGGAGGTCGAGTTTCCTGGTTTGACAATGTGCAGTTCGCTCTGGTGTCCATCACGCATGGGGATATTCATGACACTCTCCTGCGTGTCGAATGCTGGACAGGAGTCGTATGCTTTCTTCTCGATTGCGGACACTGTTTCGCGCAGCTGCTCGACGGGCAGCGACATGCCCATCGATGGAGCTGGGGTATGTTTGAGAGCCTGATTTATATTAGACAATATTCAAAACAATCTGTGCATCTTACCTCTTGAAGCTCTGGGTCGACAGCGGCTAGCCTGAGGACATCTTCCTTGGTGGTATACTGATCCATTGCTGCAGTTGAACAGGTGCCTATGGTACAAGTGGTCTCTATATCGTGGCTCATTCAGCTTTCTTTTTGATTTTGTCTGGTTTCTGATATGATGGGTTTTGTTAGGGTTATATACTGCAGTTCCGGATTAGGCAACCCGGCATCATGCAGGCTCATCATGACTCATGCCTGATCATTCTGATACAGCACCAATTCCTGATTCACCCTAATTCATGAAGTAAATTCTATAGTAGATAATTATATTATACTATTACATATTATTCATATCCAGTTTGGATGTGGACCGTCTTGACAATGCTCGTCCCCGTATCGGGCTTTTGGCGTCCGTCAATGAGAGACGTCACACTGGCATGGGCATCATTCATGACTCCGAGCTCGTAATAGTGATCATAGACTCCCTTGTCAGTCTGGTCGAGTGCAGACTGTCCCTGCGACACGAGGTTCCCGGTGTTGGCTCGTCGTGAGGTCGTGGCAACAGCGTACGAGGGCCCTGACCCAGAGCCTTCTTGTCCCCGTACGAATTTAACGAAACCCGGAAGCATGGGGACGGCCCCAGACAGGATAACCGAGCATACTTCTGCGACGCTGATTGTCTAAGTTAGCAAGGCTGGGCAGTGGCAGAGGGGGAGGGTACGTACGCCCAAAGGCCAACAGGGGAAATTGCCCATGTAAAGTCGCTTGTGTTGGCCAGAAAGACGCCGTATACAAGTCGGAAGACACTGGATATACAGCCCCTAGTAAGGTTAGTCTTTTTCCGCTCAGCTGCAAGAGGAGTAATGCCATACAGAATACCAGTGCCGAATACCATCCCCAGGATCATCTTGGTTCGAGCAGGGAGCTGCAGTCGCGTAATCACCATCAACGGGAAAAGCAGCATCGTGATATCGGAAACCACATTGATGGCCGACGAGGCGATGAGCGAGCCATTCGACGATATACAGCGACCGGGCAGCTCAGGCTCCCAGAGCTTCTGACGGGGGACACAGGCCAGAATGAAACTCAGGGTGATGGCAAGATAACAAGGCACGTTGGTCCATAGCAGGACCTCATGAAGCCAATACAGCTTGCCCTTCTTGCTGACGACGAACATGCGTTTCATCTGCAGCAGCATCGCCACCTTGGCCCCCAGGATGGTCGGGCAGTATATGATCTCGATGACATTCGCCCGCTCCACCACGCGCTTGAAGTCTGCAATCGACACATTCCACTGGTGAATCCCCTCCCCAAAACTCGTCGCCGTGACCATCAGCAGAGTGAAGGCATAGAACCCGGCCAGAGACAGCGCCAGGATGTACTCTTCCAGCTGCACGCGACGCAGAACTCGCGCTTTCATGAAGATTCGGAGGACCACGGCAATGGTTGACAGCACCAGCGCCACGGCCGCCGTAGCATAGAAGTAAATACGCAGGGAGAAAGGATTGTCGAAGTTGCTGGAGAGCCCCGGGGGTGGCTCGAGGGCCGGTGTGGTCAGGTCGGAGCTGTCCATCTGGGCGCGCAGACAAGAGGACGTCGAAAGGTCGGGGGGCTAGAGCGGGCTCTGATGGAGCCGTTCATTGATTGCCAGCGGACAGCGACGATGACAGGGGCCATTATTGATTTATATCTGGTCCTGTTCCAAGTTCGAGGGGTCAACTGGAGGAGCGATGTGTGGGGGACTACGATAACACGCCACTAGAAACCGCCACCAAATGATTCCAAACGCATTTGCACGCATCTCAGTGGTGCAGGACTCGTATACAAGATCAGCGCTGCAGAATAAGCTTTGGGCCAGGCTCGATATGGTGGTCATTGGCCGTGGAGCGTCGTGGTGGACTCGTGGTGGACTCCTCGGTGGGTTAGGATCATTTAGATGCAATTAGACAAATTCCACTCTCCCTCTTGCAGCGATTTGCACTGCTCATCACCATACTCGTGGAGCTAGCTGCCTCTAACAGTTTCTGAGGCTCTTAAAATAGCTAGAGCTGCCCCTGTGAAGACGCTGCCTGGCTCGTGAGCCCAGGATGACACATTGATTGCTTCAAATGGACACACGACGAAGGTTACCCGACCTGAAATCGAGGGTAGGCATTAAATAATTACTTGAGGAGCTAACCCTGCAGAATACAATGATGGTTATATGTATGCTATTTAACTCCGTTCAGTGGCTATACGCCAACGGATGATTGAGCTATACTATCATAGCTATGTGTATATTGGCCGTTGCAGGCCGATCAATCAGAGGCGAGAGCATCGATTAGTCTCTTATACCCCTTAACCGCATCCTTTAATTCCCCCACAGTAAGGGTCTCGTGGTCGGAATGGGCGACATGGATACTCCCAGGCCCGTAAAGGTACCGCTTGACACTGCTGGCCACCTCGAGGTTTGGAATATCTGTTCCATAGTTAACTGCTGCGATTGGGAACCCAGATACATCTGTATCGAGGTCCTGAGGCGGATATCCAAGGATATCGCCCTTGTCGTCCCTCTGGAACTCAACCGTCACGTTCGCGTCCTTGATCTCTGCCACCGAGCGACGTACGGCACAAGTAATAGTCTCCGCGGCGTCTTCATGAGTTCCTGCTGCCAGTCGAGCTAGTCCGGTCGCATTCGCAGATGCAGGAACTACATTTGATGCCACGCCGCCTTCTATAAGCCCGATGTTCACCGTTGTCTGGTTATACTTTTCTGAACTGGGCAGCCCACCCTCGCGAGGAGGGATATCCCCTAACTTATCCAGGACCGACAATGCTGGAAGAATCGACGAGATTGCGCTCGATCCGAGCCACGGATACCCCGAATGTGCAGCCCGACCGGTGCTTCGCACAGTGAATCCCAGTGTTCCTTTGTGTCCAGAAACAAGCGCGCCATCTGTCGGTTCCCCGAAGATGATGCCACGATATTTGCTGCTCTCTGGGTCGTAGAGGGTTCTATTCGCCGAGAAGGTGCGCATTCCCGTACCATCTGCCTCCTCGTCTACAACGAAGAGGAGGGCGAGCGGCGTAGAGGGTGATTCCGAGAGCCTCTCCAACGCAGCAAATACCTGAGCAGCGACATTGGCCTTTGCATCGACCGAACCGCGACCAGACACGATCACACTGTCGGAGTCTCCGGTTTTGTTGCCACTGCGCACGGAGTATGGGATATACGGAGGGACAACGTCAATGTGGCTGGTGAGAAGGATCTGTGAATCTTCGGGAGAGGAGCCAGAAGGATAGGCAAACACATTGAACGGCGCCTTTTCGTCAGCCTTCGAATCACTCGAGCTGGTTGGGACAGGCTGTTTGACCACGGTGAAGTTATGCGCCTCCAGGAACTCGGCGATGAATGAGCCGACATTGGCTTCATCCTTGGAGATAGAGGGGATTTGAACGATGTCCCGATGGAAGGAGAGGAAGGGAGAGTCGTCAATAATGCTTTTCAGACTTTCGTCTTCATATTGAGCTGGCGCTGTCTCGTCTCTTTTGCCTGGGCTCAGACTGTTCCTTGCCATGGCCAGTCTGTCTATCGACAGCGAAATCGCACTGGAACTGCAACATACCAGGGCGACAAAGAAAGAAGACCTCATAATGGCAATATTTTGAATGCTTCTGGAGACCAGTATCGAAACCAAGTGCTCTGATAATTATTCTGCAGGCAAGAAATAGCAGATACTTATAGACAGCCAGCTTCCGGAAAAGTCGGCAGTCTATACCTTTCCATTGACATAATGGAGGACATATTACTCCAGTATCGCCAGTCACTGCATTAGCTCAGTGGAGCCCGCTCTCAGGGTCCAATCGTCCGTGAGGTCTAATTCCGCTACATGATGTATTTCCTATATAGGCTGGTATGATGTAACCAGAAGTGCTGCGGGGATTGCCTGTCTGCTTTTGTGTACATCGCACCTATAGGCTGATTCGAATTGGAGTAAGTCTGTTCTTGATCAGCAACTTCAGGTTTAAAGTGCAGTGTCATTTCGTATTGGATATGTAGTAGGATGGCATTAGGACCGCTTACAGATCTGTAGATGGCGTTGATAGCAATATGGTAATGGTAGCATAGCAACATATGAATTATCCCATATCAGCGTCCTCTATAAGCGCAGTACTCACTCCTTACAGTCCATTATGTACCTCGCAAAGTGATTTGGAGTAAAATTGCTAGATATTTAGGGTGATCTTCCAACCGCGGGGACTTGGAAAGTTCTCCAACGTCCAAGCAACTGAGCCTTCGCCGACCCCTTCGACCGAGCTTTTGAAGCTTGGATTTTGGGATCAAACACGAGTCCGGTCCAATGAAGCATCCAGCAGACTGTCTGTGGCGCACAGATCATCGGCGATTGAAGGGCCTAAGCGTGCTTTCTCGCATCAAACACCGAATTGTTCATTAATAATATGCCAGTGCATGAGATAGTGTCTTTAAAACAATACCTATCTGTTCTCGATCACTGTACGTACAATATCAGGCTCAGTGATGTACCCGCGAACTGCATGAAAAGGGAGTCTGTTGGACTGGGTAGGAATAGCATACATGCCACTAGATAGCTAAGCGAAAAACACTGTCAGCTACTGCGCAGTTGGCGCATAAGCGTACCATTCCTTGATTCCCACGCCAGCATACCCCCCGCTTCCCCCAGATGCAGACAAGACAGCACGGATGGACGTTGTCTCTATCTGGTCAAAGCCCACCTCAACCGGAGTATCGGAGACCTCCAGCGGATAGGGCGAGGTATTGGACACCTCCGTCCAAGATCCATTCTCCAGATACTCGACATGCCATGCAGTCGGGGGCGCCACACCTTCCGATGCGCCTGCTGGCTGGTCTGCAAAAAAGACCATCGCCGTGCCATCCAGTGTCACTGCCGAGTCCCAGGAATAAACCACCGTACTCTCCCCTGGTGAGTTTGTCCCGTCGTAGGAACTCCAGATGTCCGGTGGAAGAGGGTTTACACTGATAACGCCGTCGTGAAGAGCTTCAACCCAATATTGAATCGGGGTTGTATTCTCAGAGCTGGCATTGGCTGCGCCCGCAATATTTCGAGTTGGCTCTGGGTCATCCTGCGGTGCAAATGTCTGTTTGACAGTATTGATGGTCGGGGGAGACTGCGAATCGTCCCAGGTGAGTTCGTCAAAAGCCACACTGCGCCGGAAATGGTATCCGCCCTCTGCGTCCGCGGTGTGATAGACAAGGTACCAGCTCCCATTGCTTTCGACTACGCCCGGGTGAGAGGTCGTGGAGGAGACTATGTGCAGCACGACACCCTGGAATGTCCATGGGCCAAGTGGCGTCGAGGAGGAGGCGTATGCAATGCATGCGTGGTAAGAAGTCGGCGTGCATGGCGAATCCTCGCCCGCATTGTTGGCAGCATACACCATGTAGTATGTATCCTTTCTCTTCATCAGCCACGGGGCTTCGAAATACCCAGTCAGCGCAGATGTGTCGACTTCAATCACATCGCCGGTGATTGTGGTCATGTCGCTGTCCAGTTGGTACCCCAGCAGACGGCCAAACGTGCCGAAGTAGAGATAGACGCTTCCATCGTCGTCAACAAGGACGGTCGGGTCAATGTTCTGGATGTCATTCCCTGTCGGAACTGACTGGGACACAATCGGACCGTCCGGGTGGGCATCTTTATAGGGCCCTGTAGGGCTGTCGGATACAGCAACCCCAATAGCAAACGGGTCGGTGTTGGGCGAGTTCGCCTCCGTCACGGGCGCGTACAGGTAGAATTTCTGGTCAGGGCCCTGAACAACCTGAGCTGCGTATGCGGTGCCCTCAGACGCCCAGGAAAACACTTCAGATGGCGCGGCAATGTTGGGATATAACGTCCACTCCGAGCCCGCCGGGTCAGGGCTGGCCGATTCAAACATGCCCCATTGAGCCATCACAAACGAGTTTGTATCCGGCGGTGCATCATCCTTGCCGCTGAGGATGTACACCGTGTTGTTCACCACAAGCGGCGCAGGGTCGCCAGAGTACCATGAGCCATCAGCCAGGATAGGGTTGCCCTTTGAGGTGAAAGTAACAGGATCCGAGCCATCGATCTCTACAGCCTGGGCAATCCTTGCTGCAAGGGCAACCGTAATCCCAAGAAGCCACGTCAAACCCATATTGAACTTTCGGGCCGGAGAGGATTAAATGCATGAAGAAGGTAGAATCGTGCCATTGAGAAGGATATATAGGGCTCGAAGACGTGGACGCCGTCATAATCAACATGAATCGCCTTAAAGCACTGTCAGACACACTAGGAACTTGGCCAAGGCGAGAGGCCATGATGATATTATGCAGAATGCGCCTATCAAGGCCTTGTTGAGTGATCTGCAGGGCAAGAGTCCGTCCAGGGACCAGTTCATGCCTATATCTGAAACGCAAAATGGCCGTGCCATTGCAGGCAAAACAACAGCGGGGGAGACCATTCCTAGAGAGCAGTAACTCCTCTATTAAATAGCTGACTGACAGTTTGGAATTGAATGCAAATCCTGGTTCCACTTGGAGTTCCTGAGATTAAACATCGCCATTCAACGGCCACACTAACATCTGCTGCACCGGAAAATCTCCTTAATTGTACTAGTCCTCTGCAGAGTGACAGCAGCTGTCTCACTTGATTAGATGCAAATGGCATTAAAAGGCCTCGGGTCTGCGTCCGGTGTCCAATCCCCGGCGGTTTTTCCTCAGGAGGGATGTCTTGAATACAAATCGCAGTGCCAGATCACCTTGTCTGTCGCATTTCTGTCAATAAAAATTAGCAGAAAATATCCTCACCATGAGGGCTTATGCCGCTGCGCTGGCCACCGTGCTGGCTGTCTCGGCGCAAGCCCAGGATACCCTGGGCCTGGCAAATGGCTACAAGAACCTGTCGACGACCAACTTCGACTTTGATCTGGTGCAGGATGCTCAGGTTCTCTCTTCTATCCGACCAAGCGGAGGGTCCTTTGACTTTTCTCCTTCCCACTTCCTACAGTATCGTGCAGCAAATGGCCAGTATCACGTCGGCGACATCAACTTCCGCTATCGCCTGTCCAGCACCGGCGAATGGATCGATGCCAGCACCGCCTCATCTCGACAGGCAGTCGAGGACCTCTCATCTACAGAAGCACTGAGTGAAGCTAATCTCGCGCAGACGCTGCCTGATTCATTCCCACTCGACGTTACTCGCAGGTGGACGAATATTGACGGCGACTTGGGACTGACCTTCACGCTGAACAATACGAACGAGGAGGCCGTTGAGCTCGGAAGCTTGGGACTGCCAATCGAGTTCAACAGCATCTTCTACAACTATACGACAGACGAAGCACTGGAGAGCTGCTCTCTTATCGATCCCTACATTGGACTTGGGGCAGGCTACGTCCAAGTGACGCCAACCCGGGGCACTGGAGATGCGCTGGTCATCACGCCCCTTGGCGATACCCAGTTCGAGGCGTGGAACTTCCTCCAGGAACCGACCGATGGAGAACTTCCATACCATAGTCAAGTCTTCGAGGGGTTCTACGAGTGGCAAGTCCTGACAAAGGCCCATGCTGAGCAGGAATGGGCAGATGTTGAGCCGTGGAACGAGCCAACCTCCAGGACTTTGAAGCCAGGGGATAGTTGGACGGTCGGGCTCCGTCTGTCCCTGGCGAAAGACGGTATTCGTGGCATTGGAGACGTGGTCGAAGCCACTGGGACTCCTTATGCAATGGGGGTCCCTGGGTATATCATCCCATCGGACTTGGAAGCATCTTTGTATCTTTTCGCAAACAAAACCGTTGCCAATATGACAACCTACCCAGCTGAATCGTTTGATATTACCGAAGGCAATGGTAGCAACCTTTGGAAATTGAAGCCCCTGTCTGGCATCTGGGGCCGTGTCCGACTTTCCATTACCTATGGCGACGGCGTTGTGCAGACTGTACATTACTATATCACAGACAGCGCCTCTGAGGCTGTTGGAAAACTCGGCAACTTCTTCACTACAAAAGCCTGGTTCAACGACTCGAGTGATCCCTTTGGGCGGTCCCCTTCAGTGATCACGTACGACCGCATCGCAGAGAAACAGGTAGAGCAAGATCCTCGCGTTTGGATAGCAGGCCTGATGGACGAAGGTGGATCCGGGGCATGGCTCGCAACACTGATGAAGCAGGCAATACAGCCTGAGCCAGCAGAAATCATGAAGCTGGAGCAGTTCATCGATGAGACTCTTTGGGGCAATATCCAAGTAAAGGACGACCAGACCGGCCCAACCAACACCAGCGCCGATGTCTACGGCGTTCGCAAGAGCGCCTTCTTCTACGAGCCCAGCTATGTTGCCGACTTTGAGTACGAGTCGGAGCTCAACTGGGGTAACTGGTGGAGCTGGAATCGCGCCGACTCGTACTTGGTGGATGGCAGAGCGTACAATTACGTCCATGTCACTGCGGCATACTGGGCCATGTACCGCGTTGCTAGAGCGTATCCTGACCTAGTGACCTCGCACGACTGGGAATGGTACTTGAACCATGCATACGAGACCGTGATGCGATGCTATGCCCAGGATCAATCGGGCACCTATATTGTGGGATACGCGTTGGTGGGATTGATGGGCGAGACCGTCTGGGGAGAGCTGCTCAGCGACCTTCAACGCGAGAACCAAACAGAGAAAGTGAGCAAGCTTGAGACAGTCATGCAGGGTCGAGTCGATTACTGGGATACGCTCCCTGCTCCGTTTGGCAGCGAACAGGCCTGGGACTCGACGGGCCAGGAGGGCGTGTATTACTGGACACGGTAGGGACTCCCCCTGTATGTGGAAAGGTATACTGACATCATAGATACTTTGGCAACGATGCTCTAGTGAACAGGACAATCAACAGTATTCTCGGATACATGCCCACCGTGGCGCACTGGGGATGGAATGGCAACGCCCGTCGCTACTGGGATAACATGTATGGCTCTATCCACAATCTCAGGTTCATATAAGTTCATACTAACAGATCAGCTACGGGGGAAAGCTGCAGCGCATTGAGCGCCAGATTCACCACTACGGATCCGGTCTAAACGCACTGCCCTTGCTATCCCACTTCCGCTACAATCCGCAGGACACCCACCTGCTTCACGTAGGCTACGGCGGCATGAACGGGCCACTCTCCAGCATCGACTCTGGCGGGTTTGCAGCAGCTTCATTCCATTCATGGCCAGACACACTGGCCTGGGATGGATACAGCGGAGACTACGGCCCCAACTTCGTTGGTCTGGCACTCGGCTCTGCGGTTTATCTCGTCGAGGACCCGAAGCTAGGGCAGGTTGTCTATGGGGGCATTATCAAATTGAACGAGTCTGCTGTTGTCGTCGCTCCTCGCGATGCAGTGAAGCATCGGGTCTATATCGCGCCCCTTTCGCTCTACATCACGATTGATGCTGGCGCAATCGAAGAGTTCGAGTACGACGCTGGCAAGGGTACTGTTTCCTTGATCATTGCCTCAAAGTCTAGCTCTGCGCCGGAGACAGCTGCGGGTGCTTCAGCTGTGGTTGTTTGGCTGGAAGATCTGAGTGGTTCTCAGACGTACACTCTTGACGGTGAATACGCAAAGGAGCGAGGTGGCTTTAAAGTGCCTCTTGCTGAAAGCTCTGCTACTGTCACTGTTGGGTCGAGTTAACTCTGTTGGCGTTGTGAAGCTACACCATATAACGATATGTAATAAGTGTACTTTGGCAGGATATATATGTTCAGTACGATCCCACTGACCGCCAGATTTATAACCACCCCATAGATCTCCAGCCAGTCTCCGAAAATGTTGACTGTGGAGGTATTCAACGGTATCATGGCGATACTAGTAAACGCCAGCACAAGTACCGAGCCGAAATGCGCCCGAGTAATACAGGAGCTATGGACATGTTTACATTGATTTAAAGAGAATACCGATCTAATTGGCAAACTACTCTATAACAGCTAGATAAGCTCCATACAAGCCTAAACGCCAAACGCCTCCTCTGCGCCATGGCAGGGACCCAGCCCCTGCTGTTGAGACTAGGGCGCTATGTGGAAAGAAGCTCGGTCGGTACCTGATACTTCTGTTCCAACTGGAATGAGATGCAAATCCTGTGATGCTCTCCTGATTCTAGCAATGGTTCTGGTAGATCAGGGTTTATATAAAGCGGCGGTATACCTTATGCCCATACGCCGACATAGTCCAGATGCAATGCGTCCGAAAGGACTGTATTCAAGCAATACCCTATTTGAATTGAATACCGATGCAATGTGAGACAATCATGTCTGTATTCCCACGATATCAGAGGCCCATAGAATCGAGCCCATGCGCTCTGGGCCCAGCAGCTGGGAGATCTCCTTGACCAGCCGGCTCCCCCAGTCGCCCATCCACCATCGGTCGCGCAGATGGTGAAGGACTGCAGAGTAATGCGCAAATATAATGAGGGCAAGGGGTTTCTTCTCGCGCACAAGCTCCAGGTATCGCGGTGGGACACGGAACATCCACCGGAGCGCAATCATGGTCGGCTCGCCTCCTTTGCTGAGCATTTCCAGGGAGCGGTCGAGCTTTGTAATGGCATCATCGTAGACGGAGGTCTCATGCGACGAGTCTTTCTTCGCAGTGGCGTTATTGAGGTTGCGCATGGAAAAGATCGTGAGTGTGTATGTACTGGGTAGGTGGCGATGTGGATCAGTTTGGGAGAAGAGCGCCTCCAGCTTGCCCTTCTCGACAACGTCGAGGGCTTTGGAGCTGGGCGACAATGCCCGCACTGTTGTGAAGATATCAAGAAATTCCTGGAGGGAACGAGAGCGTCCAGCAGGAGAGGGAGCGGGATCTTCTTCGTGGTCCCTCTTCTGCTCCTTCTCCTGATCCTGATCCTGATCCTGATCCTGCTCTGGCTTTGGGCTTGAACGCTCCGCCGATCGCGAAAAGCTAAATCCATCTTCGGCCAGCGAAGGCGAAGTCAATTCGCACATGAAGAGAATGCTAGCGGTGGAGAATGCGGCGTCCGATGTGGATTCGGAGGCGTCGCTGGAGGTGTCGTCGAGGGATGGGAACTCGTCCACGGCGAGAGTATAGTGTCTGCGAGCGTCCTGCAAGAGACTCTTCCGCTTCGCAGATCCAGCCTCGCTTTCCAGTGCGAGTTGTACGGCGGACAGAGCCAGGGTGCTATGGCGCAGGGCCGGGTGTGTAGCCGACTCGCGGCGGATCATGGACTGCCACGACCGGTCCTTGCCCTTGCTGTGAGTTAGCGACTGCTCAGTCGCGCCAGTCCAGTGCTCAAACAGCCGGCGGTCGTCCGGGTTCATGGTAGCCACAGCAGGGCCAGGGTCTGGGGACGTGGATCGCGCATTGTCCCTGTCCTCGGAAGAGTTCGACTCGATTGACGAGGTGGAGCTGGCCGTCGACTGGCGATGGCCGGTGGAGGGAGGAGAAGGGGAGGAGTATACGGAGGAGTCAGAGGTAAACGAGCCCTTGGTCTTTCGAGTGCGAGAGCGAGAGGAGTGCTTGCGAGAGCGAGTGTCGGACCGGCGGCGGGCGTGTTTGGCAGAGCGAGAGGATGGACGCTGCGACTTGCATTCGTCGGGACGGGCCATGGACTATACAGGAGCGGTCAATGAGCTGTCTTTACCTTGACACAGAAGGGCAATACAGGAGCATACCTCCATCGGACCGTCGGCGCTCTGGGCGCATTCAAGCGGAGATCGTTGCTGTCGTCTCTGGACAGGCATGCCTGGCAGTCCACGGGTTGTCCAGCCGGTGTCTAGGCTGGCATTGGCATTCTCTTAAAGGGGATCATGCCTTGCGACCGGCGAGGCGAGAATGGACGAGGTCAATAAGGATGGGGGAGGGCGTGCAGGGAAGGAGACAGCTTTTGGGACAGCCAACTCCAGCAATAGCATCGCGGGGGCAAAGTCGAGGAGTGTTCACCTTCTCCAAACGAACAAAGCTCGAGCAGGCAGTGTGAATGGACAGGCAGCCGCGAGCGCAAGCAGCGAATCCACCGTGAAAGGGGGGGGGGGGGGGGGTGTTCAACTTCTGCGCAGGCGATCTATATGGGGGGGTGGGCCTGGGCAGTCCTGCTCGAGTAAGACGCAGTTTCACGCCAGTTAGAGCCAGTTAGAGCCAGCTAGAGCGTCTTGGCTTTTGTCACTGCGACTGAAATGGAAAATGGTGAAAAGGAATCATGCTGGCCAAGAGTCGCTGTCAGTGCGCTGCAGCAGGACTACTGCGCAGACTACACCGTACACAGATACTCTCGAGTCCAGTTCAAGTCTCAATTTGAGTCTCAATGCGACCTCATCGTCTAGTGTAGTCTACTCTCTTTGTTCGAAGACCAGAAACAGAGAACTGGCAGAGTGGCCGTCCTCCAGACTGGGCCTGGTCGAACTCTAAGACACTCAGACCCTCGGTTACAGCCCGGAATCGCCGGATTCAGGGCGTCCGGTTCAGAAGCCAAACTCTCAGGCACAGAGGAGTGACTGT
Source organism: Aspergillus sp. PM3604 (assembly GCA_025768815.1). Lineage (NCBI taxonomy): Eukaryota > Fungi > Ascomycota > Eurotiomycetes > Eurotiales > Aspergillaceae > Aspergillus > Aspergillus sp. PM3604. The sequence continues at coordinate 591,702 of JAMFNW010000007.1, read as the reverse complement.
GCCGCAGCCAGTTTTTGGATCCCATTTCTTGGATCTGAGGCGATCGTGAATCGCGAACGGGGCCGCACTCGGGTCCCCAATAGCCCTGGAGGCTGGAGTCAATTCAAGCCATTCCACAATTCCAATGCCAATTCCACCTGCTTTGATATTGGCGGCCATTATTGATGGAGGCGCAGGACTGCATGGAACCAGTCTGAATCTTGCGCCACGTCAGCGCAGGGATAGGGCCCGTGCATGAAGCGGAATGCGGACGGCACAGCGCGGCATCAGGCATGCGAGCGCAGATTTGACAGGATAACGGTGCACGGCAGAGAGACGGGACGGAAGAGAAGAGACACTCGGCAAGTCGGTATATTCTTCAGATGAAGGAGTGCTGCTGTTGGGCTGTATCAGTCTCACAGGCAGCTGCAGAACCCCACAGATCGATCCGACGCTGCAGCGATCGATCTGGTTCGTCAAGACAAGCGAAGAGAAACCAGCCCAGGCCGGTGGAACAGCTAGCAGCGACTAATGGGCCGAATGAATCCCATATGGGCTCCCATTTGCTGCCATTCTTTGCGGCGCGCCACTCCCCACCGTCCCAACCAGCCCTCGGGACTTGCCCCTTTTCGCAGAATGCACCACCGTCTCAGCCAGTTTTGCGTTGTTCCAGTTCCTGCGGTGGCTCTTGTGGTTCTCTCGTCTCGTCTCGGACCCTGGCCGACCTCTCACCGCGGCCCAGAAAATGCACGTAATCGAGCGCGCGCATGTGCTGCCTGCCATGCCCAATCTCTGGGCCAATTCCCCGAGGCCAATGAGCACCGCGCCGTATTTGCGTTTAACCTCCACGCGAGGGCTCAGGAAACCCAAGAAACCAAGGTTTGCAAGCGCAGGCTAGAGCTCTGGACAAAGCCGCACGCAGCCAGGCGGAGGTTTAAGGCGACGAGATGCCAGATGCTATGGAACGTGGCGTTTCCGAGAGACTCCCCTTCGCTTGGACTCGTCGCGCTGTTGTCCCATCTCGGTGGCTCTGACCCTCTCTGGCCTATCTCGCTTGGGCTGTTGCGATTTCATGCCTGTGCGAGTGTGCGTGCGATTGGCCTGCTGTCTCAAGGCTCCTCCGGGTGCTCGGAAATCAACCAGGGGGGGGGGTAATCCAGACAAAGCAAACCCTTGGGGACTCTTTCTGACTCTCGAACCGTTTCTTCGACCGTCTCGACCGTCTCGTCGTTTCTCGTAACCTTTCGCTCGCTTCCACCGGCATGGGACCTGCTCCAGCCGTGCTCCATCCGCTGTTAATTATAGGTCATCTTGGACATCGACACCCTCCCGCCAGCGGCCCAGTGCTCCAGGGCCATGCAGTCTCCTCGGAGTATTTGAGCCCAGCACGGCCCCAACTGGCGATGATCCTCCGCAAGATCGACGGTGTACAGAGATCTGCTATCGATATCAATAACCATCTCTATCTCGGAGTCCTCGCCTGCTGAGGACGACTGGCAGCACCATGTTGCTGAACCTTGATGTTTCCCTGCTGCCCGCCACAGGCATACTGTGTGCCCTCATCTGCATCGTCGTCAAGCTCTTCGAGACCTCCCCGGTGCCCAAGGACATCCCCTGGGTGCTGAAGAAACAGAACTTCCTCCGCCGCGCTGCTGAGCGCTTCATCGGCGTCAACCCCATCAGCTTCATCCAAGAGGGATATGAAAAGGTAAGCAGCAGTAATTCCAATGCGAATGGTTCAATCTGACCTCCGCAGTACTCCAAGAACCAGCAGCCCTTTGTGATGCCCAGCGTCAACGAGGGTGATGAAGTTGTCCTGCCCAAGGAGCACTCAAATCTGGTTCTCTTCGCCAAGGAGTCCGAGTATAGCTTCAAGGCACACATCCTCGAGTTCTTCCAGCTCAAATACACCAGCTGGCCCCTTGCCTTCTCTGAAAAATACGACTTCTTCGTCAAGCTCGTCAGCAAAGACCTCACCGAGACCCTCAAGTCCGATGCCATTGCAGAGGCCCTCGCCCAGGAGGCGCGTGCCTGTCTCTCTGATATCTGGGGCGAGGACCAGGAGAACTGGACGGACGTCTCGCTGTACTCTGCCATGGAAAAGACCGCTGCTCGCATGATCAACGTCCTCGCTATCGGGCCTGGTCAGAGTGACGATGCCAGCCTGCTCAACGCCATGACAAACTGCTCCAATGCTATTGTCTTCGGGGCCAACGTCATCAAGGCCTTTCCTTCATTCCTGCATTGGTGAGCTCCATCTACACACTCCTATGGCCAAAGGCTAACTCGACCAGCATTATCGGCCCCGTCGTTGGCCTCGTCAATCGATGGCAGGAACAGGTCTTCCATTCTCGCATGAAGCCTCTCATCGAGGCCAAGATCAAGGAGCAGAAAGAGACCTTTGACCCGGCAGCCCTGCAGGAGAACCTCAAGACGCAGGGCAGTCTGCTGGACATGCTCATCAACACCGGTCTCAAGAGCAAGTGGCCCGTCGAGGTCGACACGATGTGGTTGGCCTACAGAATCTTCATGATCAACTTCCCCGGCGTCCACACCAGCGGTATCTCTGCCACCAGCGCCCTGCTCGACATCCTCAGCTACCCCAGTGAAGAGGGCCTTATTGAAATGCTACAAGAGGAGATTCAGAAGATCTCCGCCGCCACCAGCGGAAAATGGACCGCTGCTGAGGTGGAGCAGGCGACGCTGCTGGACAGCGCCATCAAAGAGAGCCTGCGATTCAACGGCATCAACGCTCTCTCCCCTACCAGGACGGTAAGCCTGTCCATACTGTCTCTTGCATTGCTGCAGTTTGTCTAACTTCTCAGGTTGTTGCACCAAATGGCGCCACCCTCCCCAACGGTCTTTTCCTTCCCTACGGCACCAAGATCGGAATCCCCCAATACGCCGTCCACCGCGACAGCGACCTCTACCCTAACCCCGATGAATACAATCCCTATCGCTTCTACAACCCCGAAGCAACCTCTACCGAATGCCGCGAGAACTCGATGACCAACACGAGTGAATCATACGTAGTGTTCGGCCACGGCCGCCGCCAGTGTCCCGGCCGCTGGATCTTCGCCCACATCTTCAAGGTACTCATTGCCGAGATGCTTCTAAACTACGAGATCAAGCCGTTTGCCACACGGCCCAAGATTCACCGTAAGTTTCTCCCCTGTGTCGTCATCGTGGATACACGCTTACATTGTCTAGGATGGGGACGCTTCCAACTACCGCCCCTGACGACGAAACTGACTGTGCGACGACGTCAACACTCCCCTGTCACGGCGACCTGAATTTCCTGTTTCACGTATTGAATGTTTTTAGACTTTGCATACCCAGCCTCACATTTCATTCGTTGTATTTATTTATGTGTATTGTATAGCGACCTGTGTTAGTAGTATATAGATGGACGCCTCAGGCTGTCCTGCCTTCATTGGCTCAAAGGCTTCAGGAATATCATACGGCCTCATTCTGTATTTCTTTCCATTGTAATTACGTCTCTAGGCAGTAGTTACTTAGCGATGTGGTTGGTGTCGATTATCCCGTCTGCTGCTATATATATATCCGAGTCCACACTGCTGCATTAGCTTGCATATCTATTCAAATACCGTAGTAAACGACAACCTATCAAGCACTTTCCAGGGCATACTGTACTACAGTGTACTCTGGACCGACGTCACCATTCCCAACGAGTTAGGGTTGAGACGATCGTCACGTCGTTTGAGACTTGGATTTGGGGGCCGTTCAGCCCTTCCAACGGCTTCCCCACAGACAACGGTCGGGGGGAGGCAGAGAAGACGACTAGAAACACCTGAAACAGGAAGAAAAATTCGGTCGGGGCAGGACAGGGGCTGTCACCGCCACTTGCGCCCCCGCTTGATGCCGCAGATGCGTTTGATCCCGTCCCTGGCGCCCTCGGATCGAGATGCCACGATCGCAGCTAGGAGCTATTCCGATCCCACCAGCCTGCATGATGCAATCGATCGACAGTGGGCCGTCATGAGCCGCCGTGAGCCGTCATCGGCCGAAGCGCGGAGGATCAGCGACTGTCCAGTATAGCCCCGGCTGCCCGACCTGATATCCCCAGATGGCACGGCTTGGATCCTGTAGGGCATCATCACGTCCAGCTGACCAGTATCCAGGTGATCAATGATCGCATCAACCAAGACTCCGAGTCATGCAAACGGCACGGCTGGCAGTGGCGGCATACGGGACATTTAGTCTACTGCCTTGTTTGTTGTATAGAGGCCTCCAACTCTGCCGACATGCTTCTATTCTCGTCACCGCAGCCCGAACAGTGCTGCCAATTGAGCACGGCATGCATGAACATGTGCCCAACTGGAAATACTTCGGTGTAACCCTCACTCGGCCAGTTTCAGATCGATCCACCCTGCTTGGAGAGTCGGGAGACAATGTGCCGTCTCGGGAGAAGACTGTGGGGGGGACCGTGTGACATGCCAGCCCCCGCAAGGGACGTCTTCGGATGTTCAATATATTGCCCTGTATCAAATGTGTTGCAATCTTGTCGGGGGACGCCGACGCTATTGTTTCTGGTTTCCAACACAGCCGTGCCCATGACGTCGTGGTCGCATAGGCAGTCGAAATCAGCATAATTCCAATATATTGAATTGTGCAAGAATAAACACTAGGGAGGTCAACACCATGCTCGCTATCAATAGCAATCCCTTGCATGAAGATTTCGTTTGACAGTGTAAACATTTGGCGAAATAGGAACGTGTTGATGATAAGTGTATCCTGCAGCATCCAGGTGCTATAAGTAAATAGAACGAGCCTTTTGACAGCACCTGAAGGCGAAGCTTAGTAGCTGCTCTATCTGTTGTTTTTCACACCCAATGGAGCAGTTGTATAGCTCAGGCTGTCGTAGCTATGCGGCTGATACTCAAGACATATGTTTGGCTCTGGCGAAGGTGGGCAGTTTTGTAGGGACTCAGGGATTTTGCTTTCTTCTCATCCTATGCAGTCTTTTGCACCGGTATATCTTCTCGAGTTTTCACCTCAACCAGCTCTACGGTCCCAAGTATGCAACTCTGCCGCTGCAAGAAAAGCGACATCTGCGTCTTGTCCATGTAGGCATCGTGATGAAGTCCATGGCCACCCCGATCATGATCACGTCCATATTCGCGGTGATCCACGACGGTTATGCCTGGTCAGATTCTTTTGGGCTCGGAGCGACTGTTCTCGACACTGTGAGCTTGTCAACATGCCTTCTAGGGGCATCGGCATTGTTCGACCTGATATATGATGAGAGCCTGCGTCCGCTTTACGTCTGTCATCATCTCGCCATGCTTCTGGCTATACAGGGCACGCCGGCGTTGATAATGAGTCTCCCTACGAGCAATGAAGTCGTCTTGCAGGCGACTTTCGAGGCCATCAAGGTCGGACTCACATGGGGTATGTAATCGAAACTCTTGGACGCTGTCCATCGCTAACGTAGAGTCAGTTCTCTTCTCCAGTTTAGGGAGTACCCTCTCCAGACTCACATACCTTCTGCGAAAACTCTTCTCATTCGAGCCCAGAACGTTGTGCCGGCTGTTTCTGGTCAACCTCATTGCCTTTGCATCTGCTACTTTCCTTGAGGCAACCATCGTCGCCTATCTCCTGCATACTCGATGGGAACAGCTCCCAACATCGCTGGCTATCGTCATAGTGCTATTCCAGGTTTTATTCACGACAACCAAATGCAAGACAGTTGGCAGGCTCTTTGGGGTGTATAGAAACCAGGAAATGGACGTTAAGCGACTCCTATTTGTGACAAAATGGGAGAACGGCAAGAACATAAAGTAGGGAATGAAAATTGATGTCTATCCACCCTTTCATAGTAATATTTACTCGCTGCCGGAGGCCTTCCACCGGTACTTGGCCCCTGGGTGATCGCTACTTAGTCTCCCATCCTTTGCAAAATCCGAACCAAGATAGTTCTCCCTCGTCGTTCGTCCCTCTGCAGCAGCAGCATCCCAGAAGACGCCTCTCGACTTCAGCTCGGGGATCAAGTACTTGACCACGTCCTCTAGATCACCAGGCCCAACCGCATACGAGATATTGAACCCATCGACATCAGTCTCGGAAATCCATCTCTCGAGAGTATCTGCAACTGTCTTCGCAGACCCAATAGCCCGGGGATGCGGCCCACCAAGCGCCAGCTCCTGCGCGACACGCTTTTTCGTCCATTTGATGCCCTCGCTCCCAGGAATAGTAGCCCTCCAGCTCGAGACAATGCTTTGAATTGCACGGGGCCGGTGAACTCAAAGTTGTCATCATCTGCGTATTTTCCCAGGTCGGCTCCTGTCCAACCACCGAAAAGCGCCAGTGATCCGTCGAGGTCCGCGTAGGACAAGTACTCATCATACTTCTGCTGCGCACGATCGTCGGTTTCGTCGACAATCACAAGCATTCCTACAATCAGCTTCAGTCCATTCAAGTCCCGACCCTGCTCTAGTGCTGTCTGTCGGATATCGAGAACGCTCTTTCGAACAGATTCAATGTGCATTCCTGGGATAAACATTGCTTCGGCGTGTCTGGTTGCAAACGTCTTTCCAGCCTTGCTTGCCCCTGCCTGGAAGATGAATGGAGTCCGCTGCCTGGACGGCTCGACAAGATGGGGGCCAGCAACTTTGAAGTATTTCCTGCACTAAATCAGTACTCTGATAACTTAATGAAGACGATCAGGCTCACCCTTTATGGTCTATCCTTCGAACCCGATCAGGATGCGTGTACGCCTTCAAATCATGATCAAGGATGACGGCGTCGTCCTGCCAGGAGCCTTCAAGAAGCTTATACACCACATCCAGAAATTCGTCCGCAATCTCGTACCGCTCATCGTGGCTGACTTCCTGTTCCAGGCCCAGGTTCTTCGCTGCGCTCTCGAGGTAGCTGGTTACAACATTCCATGCTACCCTGCCGTTACTTAGATGGTCCAGCGTTGAGTATCGTCGGGCAAGCAAGAACGGAGACTCATAAGTTGTCGACGCCGTGATTCCAAACGAGAGCGAAGTGGTGACTGATGCCATGGCAGCAATTGGGAGACTAGACGGTTATAAGTCAAGAAGCCATCTAAATGCAGCCAGGTTATTTATAACCTACGAGGGGTCAGAAATTGGGAACTGAGCAGCACCTGGCAGTACCTCCCTGATATTGCCAGGCCCATTATAAACATCATAAATTCCTAGCATGTCCGCGATGAACAATGCGTGGAAATTCCCATCCAGCAGTTTCGCTAGCTCGATCCAATACCCGATATCTTTGTATCGGTGAGTTTGATTTCTCGGGTGCCGCCATAGTCCTGGATTCCATGTCAACCATTGCCAAAGTTCAACAATATTCCCATAACATACCGGGTGCGACATGAGTTGGGCTGCTCATAGAAAAGGCATTGAGGATCCATTTCTTGGGGTTTTGGGCTGGTTTGGTGGTGGCCATATCGCGGGATACGAGTCGAATAATCGGTGACCAAGAGCCAATCTAAACAGCATTTGGATTCCGTTTTATATTATCCTTGTGTTTGTTACCTGGTTCCCGTGGTTCATGAATGGCATATTACTGTTCTCAACGCGCTGATCGCTGTCCGCTCGACTGTGACGTGATCCGGCCAAGGTATGGCACTACCAAGGAAAAGTCAGTGCTTGCCAATGCGGAGTGATAATCAAAATTGCTTTTGGAGTCATTACTCCAAGGAATTTGGCGTTCCAAATTCTGAACCTGATTCATCATCCAGCTCGCTTGGGATTGGTGAGTGCGATTCTGCAACATGACTCGACATGATCCTGAGATAAGCTCTTGCAGGCTGAATATCGCGAAATCATGACGAATATCACACAAACGGGCAGAGTCCACTATACAATGCCAACAATTGTACCGAGAGATTAAGCGGAAGGGTCGAAAGCAAGGTCTGATGCCGAAGGAACCCAGGCGGGCCTGAGGCTGTTGATTCGCGCGGTTGATTCTTATAAAGGCTTTTCACCATGAGCGCGACGTGAGGCATCCAGGTATTCAGGATTCACGCTTTTTGGATTCCACAATGAGCGATACAAGCCCAGCACCGCCGCTATCTCAAGGGGTTGGATATGGAGTCGTCATTGGTTTAGGGGTTGCCTTTGCAATAGGTAAGGAGGTTCGCCAAGTGCAAGGATATACTGACTCTCGCAGGCATGGTCCTCACAACAAGGGCGTTGAAGAAAGTATTTGGAGAAGACAGCCATACAACGGAGACGTGAGGCATCAACTCACTTTCTACAGATGATGCTGACTTCGATAGTTTCATGGTTGCGAACAGAAAGGTTGGGACAGGATTGACAGCATCAGCGGTGATATCTTCATGGACCTTTACGTCGGCGCTTCTAGGTGCTCCCTACCTTACCTATTGGCATGGAGTCGCTCTACCAATCTGGTGGGCCAACGGCCAGAGCGTCATGATCTGCTGTTTCGCCTTTCTTGCAATCCAAGCCAAACGCAAGGCTCCCAACGCGCATACCCTACTTGAGCTTATTCGTGTACGGTATGGCGCCGCGGTGCATATCTTGTGGATAGCGATGGCACTTATCAACAATATTTTCAACTTTACGTCGATGCTGGTAGGGGCGTCGACAGCAGTCTCTGCGCTGACTGGCATTAATGTATATGCCTGCACCTACCTCCTACCGCTCGGCGTCGTGGTGTATACGTACTGGGGCGGACTGAGAGCAACGTTCCTGACAGATTATATCCATACATTTATCATCATGATTGTATTGGTATGGTTCAGCCTAAAGGTCATCGCGACGGCAGAGATTGGCTCAATTACTGCACTTTATGACTTGGTCAAGTCTCTTCCCCAGGAAGGGACAGTCGCTGGTAACCACGCTGGATCATATCTGTCCATGACCAGCAACGAGTCTCTGTTCTTTGGGATCATCCACATCGTGACTAACTTCGGAATCGTGTTTATGGACACAGGATTCTGGCAGAAGGGGTTCTCCGCAGATATCGCCGCAGCGGTGCCTGGCTATATTATCGGCGGGAATGCCTACTTCGCGATACCCTTCACATTTGGGACGGTTGTTGGGCTTGGTACGTGATTATCCAAAGTAACAGAGGTCCAATATGCTGACTCCTTTTTCAGGGGCCCTCGCTTTAGAACAGACCCCAATATGGCCGACTTACCCTCGTAGGATGACGCAGGCAGAGGTCTCTGGGGGTTTAGTCCTGCCCTACACGGCGTCAGCAGTCGCTGGAAAGGGAGGCGCCGCTGCGATCCTCTTGATCCTCTTTATGGCGTGCACAAGTGTCGCATCTGCACAGCTCATCGCCGTCAGCTCGATAGTCTCATTTGACATCTACGGAGGGTATTTCAACAAGAAGCCCACTGACCGAGAACTGATCCGCTGGTCGCATGTCGGGGTCGTCGGAAGTGCTCTATTCGTTTCCACCTTTGCGACTGTCCTTCATAAAGGCGGAGTCGACCTCAACTGGCTGATTTATATGATTGGAATCGTCATCTGGTATGTACCAGCCACTGGTGATGAAGAATTCCTACTAAAGTTTTATAGCCCCGGAACTTTCCCGACGTGCTTTGCGCTGCTCTGGAGGAAACAGTCGAGGATTGCAGCTTTTATATCTCCTATTGCTGGAATGGCTGCTGGATTCGCTGTCTGGTTTGGCACCGCGTATAAACTGTATGGTGAAATTAGCATCACGACGACGGGAAAGACTTTGCCCTGCATGTACGCCTGTCTCACCTCGATGTTCGTACCACTTCCAGTAGCAGTGTCATTGTCATACCTACGACCAGCAAAATTCAACTGGGATGAGTTTCTGAAAATCGAGAGAATCAGCGACAATGACGCCACAGAGACGCGGTTTGACCGCAACGCTTATTTCAGCCCGGAGCGCGTCAAGTACATGAAGCGGATGTCAAGAATCGCCGCCATATGGGCTATCGCAACATTCTTTGGCCAGATTGTCCTCTGGCCTCTGCCCATGTATGGCGCAAAGACGGTCATGTCCAAGGGGCTCTTTGTTGCTTGGGTGGTGGTGGGACTGGTCTGGCTGTTTATCACGCTGCTGGTAGCCAATTTCTATCCTCTGATAGATGGTGGACTGCAGCAGATCTGGCAGGTCATTGCAGCAGTCAGAAAGACGCGAAAGTCAGCAGGAGATGAGTCGGCAGAGGTGATTGAAGTGGATGTGCAGAAGACGTTTTGAGCAGCTGTATAGGCAGGATAGACACGAAGGTAACAATTATAGATTGCTTACACCGCCAGCCAATAGAATATTTCCGAACTGTCGGCAACACGCAATCAGTTTCAATACAGTGGCTCTTCCACGTATAATCAACGCATAATTAATACGTGTTTTATACGTTGGACCGATGATGTATTATCAGAATGCTGACAGTGTCCTGAATACGGGAGTGTCTCTGGTGAAGTGCCTATGTTTAACTGCAGTAAGCTGAGGCTCCCTTGTGTCATCATTCATCGCGGCTCGCGCGTGGATGGCTTCATGTTTACTGGATTAGGTGGATGATCCTGGCCAGGCCCCCGGGGACTCTAATTAAAGCAGATTACTGTTTATATTCTACTGGTAGTCTCTCTGCAGCTCTTTACCTGTATATAAGGACTATAAGACTTATTCTACTCTAGACCTGGATGGTTTACTCACAGATGCTGTTCCTGCTACTCCTATAGAGATAGATAGCCTGTTCTTAACTGTGGTAAAAGCTCAGGCGTTTACTGCAGTTAAACCACCGTGCCTGGCTGATGCTTTCCCCTCTGACCCTGTGGAAGAGCCAACTATCACTTCAATTAAACATGTCGGCCAACAAATGTGTCAGAATTGAGATAACTTATAAAAGTCTCTGCTCAGTCCATATATTCTCAGCGAACCTTTTCAGCTCTTCCTGAGGTATCAGCAAGTCTCTCTCTAAGGGATGGTGAGGGACACGGTTAATAATTTTCTCGAAGGGTAGACTGAGCTGTGTGGTAGTCGTAGTTGTGCCATTCATGCCAGACTCTCCAGTAACAGATGTCGTGTTGTTTGTACGAGATACTTTGAGGAATGCAGTACAACGCGCTGAAGGAGGAGACGACTGTGTAAGGACACCGTATCCGCGAGGAGCAATTTCCCATCGGCGCAATATGATCTCGGGGTTTTCGCGGTTAATTCCGATTGTGACCACGAGTTTCACAGACGAAGACCCAGTCTCAAGCCAACCATGCGCATCAAGAGCAAGTTGTCGCGCAGACTCTGACAGTCCTATTTCCACCACAAAACTCAGCCTTGTATCTGTCGAAGCCGGAGCCCAGCAGGAGTCTGCCTCCTTTGTCCAATCTCCAATCGTAACTGTTGTTGAACCAAAAGGCCTCATCTCATGGTAGACATTCGTGGCACGCAGTTCAAGAGAGATCAAAAAATCAAATGATCTTATTGCCAGTTCATGTGCAGGACCTAGTATGACTTTTGCAATTAAGAGTCCTGTTTCTTTATTAAAGGAGAATCGACAGTACTTGCTTGTTCTCGCCCGATCGTCACTTAGTTTAGATGATTGCACCGGGGAAACAGATACGAAGGCAAGATATTGGTCCCGGGTTTTGTCTTGCTGAAGGGCTTGCTGACGGCATTCTAAACAGCTCACTAGGCTCTTCTTGGTGGTAAATGGTTGGTATTGCACTTCTTTTGCAAGTTGTGTAAGGGGACCTTTGGACTCGGATTCAACTGATAAGAAATCAAAGCGTGAGAGCTCAGAGCATGAAGGCTCAGACTCGTTCGATGGGGATAGAAGTAAGTCCATGGTGAGTGAGAAGATAAGTAGAAAGTGAGAAGAGGCAAGCAGGTAATATTGGAAAGAGAAGGTGATAAACAACCTTAAAAGAGAAGGTGTCACCCTGCCAGTCTAAGTTCTGCTTGTTCTGACCGTCTGGTTCTAGAGGTGACGTAATGGCATATCAGACAATTGGATCTTAACATCTTCCTCGGGTCATCCGACCGTCCTCCAAATTCAAATTTATGAGCTTGGGGGAGTCTTACGCCGCGAGACTTACAATTGAAAATAGCCTTCCTTCTGCTCACCAGTGCAGTTCCGTGCGCGGAAGTCCAAGGTTATCTTGAACGGCTCCACCTTGGACTTATAAGAAGACTGGTTAAGAGCAGGATAAACCGGGCGCTGAATGTCACGCATCTTTGCCTTTTCTCTTCACTTTCTTCTACCCTCTTCATCCATCTCCCCCGAACTAAACTTAATCGCTTAACCCATGGCAGACCACGGTGTGGCCTCCGACGCGCTGCCGTCAACAGAGACCCAGCTCCAGGTCGCAGACTTCACAGTGTTTGACCGCGAGGGAAAGGAGCTTCCTTTCAGTGATGTCTACAACGGTCCCAACGCCACCAACCGGACCCTGATTGTCTTTGTCCGCCATTTCTTCTGTGGCGTATGCTTGTTTATTTATCTCATATCCCAAGCCGCTGGCTTTGCTGCCTTCGCTGACATCTTGATTAGAGCTGCCAGGAATATCTCGAGCGCCTATCGGCCGCCGTCACCCCTGACCTCCTTTCGAAATCCCCCACCAGCACCTCGATCGCTGTTATCGGATGCGGCGACTATCACTTAATCGACTTTTACGCAGAACAGTCGCGCTGTCCGTTCCCCATGTACTCTGACCCAACGCGCAAGCTCTACGACGCTCTCGAAATGATCAATACGTGGGATGTCGGTCAGCAGCCGGGATACATATCCAAGAGCGTGCCTCGCCTAGCCCTTGAGGGCATGTGGCAGGCATTGAAGCAGCTGCCGAATGGGTTGACTTTCAAGAATGGCCCACCACAGCAGGAGGGCGGCGAGTTTCTCATTGAACCAAACAGCCAAGGCGACAAGCGCGTCACCTGGTGCCATCGCATGCAGAATTCTTGGGGTCATACCGAAATCCCTGTGATTTCCAAAGTTCTTCTCGGGCACGAAGCGGCGCAAACATCTACGGTGCAGGGTGGTGAGGAGTAGGTCGGATAATACTGGAAGCCGGATAAAATGGGTTGTCATCTCTGGGGTCATCGTCGCGCCCTTTGCTTGGTACAAGAGCTACATTCTAATGAACCGCGTCTGGGGCGTGCCAGTCAAGACGACCTGAATGTGTTTATGGCGCGAATGCGACAATTTCCAGGCGTGGTCCACAGCTGACAAGTCCTGGTTCGCGCCATATTTATTTGGAGTCCTTCGCAACCCGTCCGTCAAACCGCGATATAAACGGCGAAAGTTGAGACCAGGCCCAAGTGTAGATTCAAGTCTCGACACTCGACGACGCTATCAGCGACGGCACGTAGGCGTATTTCATCTTGATTAACATTAGCGCTATCTTCCATTATTGTATTCAATCATGTCATGTATTTTCCAAATACTTTTAAATTCCAAGTCCCTTCCACAGCTCTTGCGATAAAGCTGACGATGAGCTGCTCTACACTTCAACGGCAAAAGTCAAGTTTGTTTCATCCATGTTTTATGGATGATCGTGAGTTTACATTATATTGAGGTGTAATGAGCGACTCCACTGATGTCTGGCCGAAACGCAGCGTGGGCCCGGATGTGCCAACCAGCGAATGCGTCGCGACTTAACGAGATCAAAGTTGAATCTAGACGGTCTTCGAGCTTGTCAGTCTGGAATGTGGAGCACAAATTGGGAAAAAGGAACGCGCAAACATCCATCGACCGAATGTCTGCCGACGAACGCCGAGTCGCCTTTCTGCGGTATCCCGTAGTGTCTACCAGGAAGAATCTTCCTCGCCTGGCTGCAGTCAACGTATTCCGAGTCATCCGCAATTTACCAGGCATGCGATAGTCAAGACCCCGCCAGGAGAGGGCCCGGCAAGTGACAGCCCAGGACTGCGAATCAGCGTCTGGATCAGAGCAACAGTCGGGATCTGGCGGTCTCGATTATTGGCGGCTGGAGCATCAGGAACAAGGTCCCGCCAATAGGAGCTATATCCGGGGTTGCAAGTGATGCTGTGGCGGAGTGACGGTGGGGTGTTCCAGAGGGGCGTGTTTTGCATGTCTTCTGGTCTTCAGCGGTCTCTTGCCTGCAATATCTCGTCTGGCTTCTTGAAATCTCGCTTCAGAGGGTGCTGATGAGATCCTTGACCGTCGAGGATAGAGAGACCGCCATGGCCCAGGAGCGCGAGTTCTACAAGTACGAGTCCACTCCACTACAGCATTCAATAAATACGTTCTGACCTTCTTCAGGTACTGCCAGCTCCCCCAGCGGCCTGGCCTCCTCGATCGACCCCCAGCCTCCCCCCGGACAGAAGCCAGCGTCGAGCTGCTCCCCCATTCATCGCAGGACACGACCCTCACTGCGCTGGCGCAGCTGGGGGCCCTGCGACTGAACGTCCAACGCTGCATGATCTCGCTCTTCGACCGTCGCAACCAGTACATCCTCACCGAGGCCACCCGCACCTTGAGCCTGCAGGACGACCGGGTTCACCTCAACGGCGACGCCCTCTGGCTGGGCAGCTGCGTAATACCCAAGCAGGATGGCATCTGTCACTACGTGTGCGAAGACTCACGCCTCAACGCCGGCCCGCTGGAATCGGACACTGCCGGCTGCGAAAGACGCTGTGCCTTTGTCGTTCCCGACTTGACCAAGGATGATCGGTTCAATAAGAGACAATATGTGGTTAACGCGCCACGACTGCGGTTCTTCGCTGGCGTGCCTCTCCGCAGTCGTCGGGGCATAGTCATCGGTACCTTCAGCGTGAGCGATGGAGTCGCTCGGCCAAATGGATTGACTGGCCTGGAGATCCGCTTCATGACTGACACGGCGGCGGCCGTGATGAACCATCTGGACATGGTACGATCACACGAGCAGAATCGACGAGGGGCAAACATGATCGCAGGTCTAGGCGACTTTGTTGAAGGAGGTATCTTCCCATCAAGCAGTCTCCGACGCAGAAGCAACGTCAATTTCGATAAAGATGGCCAGGATGGGAAGGGGGTCACCGGCACAACTGATGAAAAGGTGCGAAACAGCGCTCTCCACACGCGCCGCGCTCAGACACGGTCTGACCGCGTGGGGGTTCAAAATCGTACCCAGCAAGACAAGGCTCCAGCACTGCTAGGTAGGGCTAACGAAGGGCAACGTGCTCCGCTCTCCTATGCTGACCCTTTTGCTACAGAGCCAACCGACCAGACAGCCTCCGAGTCGTCTGCACCGTCCACCCCGGCACGCAAGCGTGAGAGCGAAGTGACCCTGAAGTCGGGCACTAGGGAGATCTTCGACCGCGCCGCTCGTGTGCTGCAACAGTCGCTCGACGTCCAAGGGGTCGTCTTCTTCGACGCAAGTATCAAATCGTACGCCAGCCTGGTCAGGAACACCGACGACCAGCCCTCCGATGGCGAGGTCAGCAGCGGCGCAAGCGAGACGCTCGAAGGCAGCAGCGACAGCGACGACCTAACCCCAGGACACTCGTCGACTGAGTCGGATGACCTGGCGACGTCAGACGTGCTGGGGGTCTCGCTCGAGGACCCCGAACAGCCAACCGGGGCCATGCGTGAGACCTTCCTACGATCGCTTCTGCGCAACTATCCCCAAGGCGCCATCTTCAACGTCGACGAGAACGGCAGCGTCTCATCCAGTGAAGGCAGCGACAGCTCGTCAGCGAGCACTGTCTCCCGAGAAATCGTATATCGGCGGCACGAAGGCCCCAAAGTGCAGCGTCGATGGAAACAGCAAAAGCGCCACCGCGCCAGTCTGAAAGAAGAAAACAAAGGCCTGATGAATGTCTTCCCCTGCGCACGCTGCGTCACACTCTTCCCACTCTGGGACTCCCGGCGCAACCGCTGGTTCTCTGGTCTATTTCTATGGACCAAGTCGCCGCGCAGCTTCCACCTGGGGAACGAGTTGGCGTACCTGTACGCCTTCTCCAACAGCATCATGGCCGAGATCCATCGGCTGGATATGGAGCTAGCGAACCGCGCGCACGCAACGCTTGTTGGCAGCATCTCGCATGAACTTCGCAGTCCGCTTCACGGCATCTTAGGCAGCACGGAGCTGCTGGGCGACTCATCGCTCACGCCAGCACAAACCGCATTAGTGAGCACAGTCGAGCACTGCGGTCGATCATTGCTCGATATTATCAACAACATGCTGGATTTTGCCAAGATCAACCAGTTCACCCACCGGTCGCGGTCGTCGCAGTTGAAGAAGCGCTCGGTGCTGCAGCGACGTTCCCCACGGTCGCATATGCCCAATAAGCCAGGAAACGGGGTTGTAAATCTCATATCAGACGTACAGCTGGACGGTGTGCTAGAGGAGGTTGCAGAGAGTGTCTTCGCGGGTCACTGTTACAACGCGAAGAACAAGACATTGGCAGGCGCACCCTCGTCAGCTCCGATGATCGACAACCATGGTGAATTGGTTATCGCAAGTCCGAACGAGCGCCCCGTTTCAGCATTTAACGAATCATTGACTGTTGTTTACGACGTTGCGCCTGATATCCACTGGCTATTTGAGACGCAAGCTGGGGCGTGGCGACGCATTCTGATGAATCTGTTCGGCAACGCGCTGAAGTACACAGAGTCTGGACATATCCTTGTTTCTTTGAAGTCGAGGGCGCCGACTGTAGCCAGTAAGTCGGCGAAAAAGTCCCGCGACGATGGTGCTGAGATGGCTGGCGTCACTCTCACCGTCAAGGATACGGGGCAGGGCATCGACAAGCAGTACCTGGCGAGCAATGTCTTCAAGCCGTTTTCGCAAGAAGATCCGTTATCGCCTGGTAGCGGTCTGGGTCTCAGTATTGTTCACCAAACTGTCGTCTCGCTGGGTGGTACGGTTGATGTATCATCCACCAAGTCCGCTGGGACGGAGGTGACTGTTCATGTTGATCTCGCGCGGACACCAAAAGAGGCGGCGGCGGACCAGAGCCAAGGCCAGCGAGACCTGCATCAGACAAGAGATCTCGTTCGAGCCAAGTCAGTCGGATTGATTGGTTTTGGTACGCCGTGGGACCAAAACGAAGAGGCGCTGACGTTGCTGCGGGGGTCTCTCGCGCGGATGTATGTAAACCACTTCGATATGAAGGTCGGCTTTGTCACACCTGGGGCTCAGGATGTCTATGATATATACGTCGTGCAACAGACGTATCTCGGCGGCATGGAGGATATATACCGCCGGGCTTCTGCGAAGGGTGTGGCTCCTGCTGTGTTGGTGATCTGCTCAACGCCGCAAACCGCCCAGAAGCTGGCTGGCGAGCGCCGACATCAATCGCATGCTCTATACGAGTTCATCAGCCAGCCGTGCGGTCCGTTTAAAATGGCCAAGGCACTGAAGGCGTGCGTCGAGCGCCAGCCACAAAAGCGTCCAATAATGGATACCAAAGAGCCAGAACCAAAAGTCGAGGAATTGAAAACGCCATTTCCACTCACCATCACTCCGACAGGACTGCAGAACGGCACAGTGACAAAGAGAGACGTAGAGCTCAGTCTCACGTCCGCAGTGGCGACCATCACCGTCGATGACAACGAGGGCGCCGTCAACGAGCTCCCAGCGACTGTTGGACCCACGCGGGTCGTCCCTTCGGTATTATTGGTCGACGACAATTCGGTCAACCTGCAATTGCTGATGGCAGTAATGAAGAAAGCCAAATTCCCGTATTTCACAGCCTGCAATGGCCTGGAGGCGCTAGAGGCTTACAAGGCGCACGCGAAGGAAATCCAGGTGATCCTTATGGGTATGATTCTTTTCCTTCATCATTCACTCGTGTAACTAACCAATTTAGACATCTCAATGCCAGTTATGGACGGCCTGGAATCAACACGGGGAATCCGGCTCGCCGAGAAACAGCAGCGCGGCAAAGCCAAACCCACGACGATCATCGCGCTGTCCGGACTGGGGAGCGCGTCTGTGCGGGATGAGGCGCTAAATTCAGGGGTTGACCTGTTCCTCTCCAAGCCGGTGCGGTTTCAGGAGTTAACGAGGCAGATCAGGGAGCTGATGCGGTGACGTGATTATTCCTGCTTGATGCATTTGGCACGTTAGCGATACGCAGTTATGATAGAGGACGATCTACCCAGGGTATATACGGAGTATAGAGCATTGGTTTCGGAATATTTATTCGCAGAGCGATAATTCACTTGACATTTTGGTAATTCGATGCTTGGAAGAATTGTAAACGTGATGAGTAAGGCAACGCCATTGGCCGAATATATCTCTCACACTCAGCGTTGTGTTACCAATTGGAACAGCAACTGCACATCATAATCCCACGAGGGGTGCTGTCATACTAATAAACTGATAAAATATTACGTGGTACGGAGTACCCTTACGTTGGAAAGTGCACGGAGAAATACGAGTGATACGACACTTGTCCTGGCATAAATTCGTCATACAAGACAGTCAGACTAGCTACACTGTCAAGAAAAAAAAAGAAGAAATCTCGCTTTTGATATGTACAATCAAATGGCACGGCCTGTCAAAAGGGAGGTGAAGAAAAAAGGAACCTCGAAAGGCGACGAAGAAAAATGGGTAACAAAAACGAAAAACAGAAGAGCAAACGGCTAGACTACGCCTTGATGCAGTACTGGTAACCCAACCACAAGTTTGTGCAGTCCTGCTCCAGCCCGGAGTTCAACTCGCGGAGCTGGTCGACTGTGACGCCGGTTTCAGGCTCGATCTTGAGGCAGTAGTCGCCGTCTTGGACGGTGTAGTATTCTTTGCAGGACGAGCTGGCGTTGGGGTAGATGGGGGCAGAGCCAGAAGAAGGAGCAGCTGAGCTGGCAGCCGGCTCGGTGGTGGCAGGCTCAGGGGTAGGGGTGCTTGAGGCATCCACCAGAGTGTAAGTGCTGGTGCTGGTGCTAGTGGCAGTCTCGGTGGCAGTGCTGGTGATCGTCGAGCTGGAGGCCTCAGTAGGGGTAGGCTCCTCGGCAAAGACGCCAGGGTCCGCCTGGGTTGGTGACGGCTCAGGGGTGGACTCGGTGGAAGAGGTCTGAGATTCGGTGGAATCGTCAGAGCTAGAGTCGGAGCCAGAGTCGGAGCCACCGCTGAGGAGACCACCAGCAAAGCGGAAGAGGCTGGTGACGGCCTTGTCCAGGCCGCCAATGCTGTTGTCCTCGCACGAGCTAGGGCCGCTAGACCAGCCGGAGAGGCGGTTGGCGATGTCCGAGGAGTAGCAGTGAGTAGCGATGCCCTTGCCTAGGTTGCCCGAGCCATCGACAGAGCCGGAGTTGTAGATACGAGCAGCGGCATAGTAGGCGGACGAGTCAGTACCGCCAGCCTGGGCGAGACACTGCTTGAGGCCGTCACCAGCGGAAGTGCCGGACGTGCCGTCTTCAATCATCTGCTTGATTTGGGCCTTGGGGCAGGGAGTCTGGACAGAGCCCCCCTTGTTGCAGGAGCCTTGGCCGTTGTGGCTCTGCATCAGACCGGGGTTGATGACGCCGTTGTCGGTGGTTGGGGCGCGGACGCAGCCGTTGCTCTCCTGGACGACGATAGCCAGGATGAAGCGCGGGTCAACGCCGGAGGAGCTGGCGACCTCCTGGATGGCGGACGAGATGTCGTCCATCTCTTGGTCGGAGTTGTTGGGAACGTTCCACTGGTCGCAAGCTTGCTTCATGTTGTCACGGTTGGCCTCGAACCTGTACATTTAGCGGTTAGTATACAACACAACACAGTAAACAAGGCAGGTATCCAAAAGGAACGCACATCTTCTCGAATTCGGGCCACCAGTTGTCGTGGGACGGCCAGCCATCAGCGGCCTTGCCACTGCCTCCGAGGACGTTGTAGGAACGCTTCGCAAACGAGGGAGCGTGGTGAGCATGTCGTTCTGTGTGTCTGTGGGCGCTCGAGTGAGAGGACGAGACAGGAGCTCCGGAAATGAGAGTGAAGAGGCTGCCAGCAGCCACGATCAAAGGAATGTTGACCATTTTGGAGAGAGAGCGTCACAGACGATAAAGGAGGGACAGGAAGACTTGCTTGAAGGAAAAAAGGACGAGAGCGAAGGGGGGAGGCGCAGGAATAAAAAGGTTGCAGGGTAATGGGGCCGACGGGGCTGGTGGGCAGAGGGAGCGAAGCTTCTGAGCAAGTGCCCAATGGGGACTCGGACAAGACGACAATCGCGGCCCAGAGTCAACCTGAAACCGCGAACTCTGCAATCTGCGCCCAAACTCGTGTTCCTCGCAGGTCCAGCGCTCGTCCCTGGCGAGTCTGTCCAATGGCCGTTCGATGGCGGATCCTGTGCTTGTGATAACCTGCAAGGTGACTGCGCCCTGGTGTTGGTCGGCGGAAGTCAGCTCAAGTCAGCGTCAAAAAGCCTCAAGTGAGTCCAGTCTCAAAGTCGATTCAGCTCCAGTCTGACAGTCTGATCACTCTGAGCAAGTTGATCGAGTTGATTTGGGGGGCAGATTTGTTGCTCTTATATAGACCATCGTGGGCTGTCGGTCTGCGGTGACGCCGTCAGACTGCCAGTTTCACCGTTTGATGAATCCATCCGAAGGACCTGATCAATAATTCGACGGCCAAGATCCATCTCATCCTTTCCATCAATATTCCACGAGGCTTCGGCGAATTACCAGTCAAATCCAACAATGAAGCGCCCGTGAACAAAAAACTGGCGCTGCCCAGGCCGCCCCCCAGGCACGCCCAGGCACGCCCGCCGAGGAACGCCGCCAACAGGGACTGACATTATTGTGAATACGTGGTTTGCTTTCATTTCTTTCATGATTACTGCTATTCGTCAATTGCGGTCGCTAATTAATGTCTCAATTAACTGCTGCTACATGCGCTGTCAGGTCCAGCAGTCGGCTGGAGTACCCCCACTCGTTGTCATACCAGGCCATGATCTTGAAGAACTGGGGATTCAGCTCACTACACGATGCCGCGTCCACAATCGCACTGTGTGAATTCCCCGAGTAGTCGCTGCTCACCAACTCCTCGTCTGTTACACTCAACACCCCAGCAAGCTCGCTCTTGGCCGCGCGCCGAAAGGCCCCCAGGATTTCGGGAAGCGATGTGGGCGCCGCGGTACTGACTGTCAGGTCGATCATGGACACATTCGGGCTGACATTCATTAACACACGCCCATCTTCACTCGTATATTTGGATGAAGGACTTACGTGGGAACACGAATCGACACCCCTGTAACCTTGCCCGTCAATTCGGGAAGCACTGTCGCAATCGCCTTGGCTGCCCCTGTCGTGGTGGGGATGATGTTGTCGAATACGCTGCGTCCTGCTCGTTGTCAGCCATAAGCCATTGTCATAGTTCGCGGTTCACAATTCGGGGGCCGCTTACCGAGCCGTCTGTTCTTCTTACTATATCCATCCAGGACTTGCTGCGACCGCGTGGCCGCATGCACCGTCGTCAAGAATCCTTGTGTAATGCCAAACTCCCTATGCAGCACCTTCAATACCGGCGTCACACAGTTGGTTGTACAACTGGCGCACGAAAGCACCCGCCGGGATTCATCCGCGTGGTACTCATCCGAGTTGACCCCGTACACAAACGTGGGTGAATCCGAGCTTGGCGCCGATATGACCACCCGCTTGGCACCCCCATACGTGACGTGGTCGAGAGCCTGCTCGCGCTTCGTGAACTTGCCTGTGCATTCGACAACGTATTCCGCGCCCAGCGCGCTCCAGTCGAGCTTCTTCAGGTCACGCTCGGAGGTGAGTGTGATGTGCTGCCCGTCGACTACAATCTCGGTGTCTGAGAGGGCGTGCATGGGGACTGAGTCAGGCAGCTTGCCCATGGACGAGTCATAGCGGATCAGGTAGAGGAGGTCTTGGACGGAGGTGCATGTGTGGTTAATGGCAACAATCTGGATGTCTTTCCGGCTGAGAGCCACTCGCAGGACATTGCGGCCTACACTGTTAGCTGTCTTCAGCCAAGGACAGGGTAAGTGTGTTTACCTATACGCCCGAACCCGTTGATTCCTACTCTGCAGGACGAGGGGGTGGAGTCGCCCACGGGGAAGTCGTTGATAGAGGGAGCCATCTTCTAGATGTAAGTTTAAGCGAATATGATCCAGTGAGTATCGATATCGATATAGATATGCTTGGTTATCTTGATATTCGATTGAGCCTGCAATCTCTCTACTGTCCTTAAACTGACGTCTACCAGAGCTTTATATATATTCTTTATATCTACTCCACCGACCGATATCTATACCCGGAATTGCCCTTTCTATCCTGTCCCCATTGGCCATCGATACAACTACACAGTGCCAGGACCGGAGAAATCCCCAGCTTTGCACACAAGTGCCGATGACCGGCGATTTGGTCGGGCCCACAGACGGCAGAATGATCCAGGCGTGCCGACTGTTTGATTGGACTGATGATTCTGAGCGTTGCTTGAGACTCATCTGTGGACTCCTACCGTGATGTCGAGCCTTGCGCGATAAACGACAACGGAGAAGAGTAAGTGCGGTGATCAATAATATCCACACCTGTTTCAAGCGAACACGAGTGTTTCGCCAACCGCGTCAGTTACGTCTCTTGAGATACTTTATACTTTCTACGAATAGCGATCGTGAGGCCATCGGACGTCTTGTGTCCGGTTAGACGTTACCGGAGCCACACACTGCCGGGGCCTCAGCCGGAGCCACGGCCGGAGCCGACGACCGGCAAGAGAGTCCGGGCCACAAACCGCAGCGACCGGAAACACCGGAAAAGCGGCCTCGACAGCCCTGCGGGTGAAAGAATAGGCAGATTCATGCGTAGTCAACATTGAAATTTCTATCATATCAAAATCTTCTATCGTGGCTCAATTCCAGCATTATTACATTAAACGTTTTCCTTCTGTTCCACCCCAGCACCCTCCTTGGTGACTGCCGCCAATTGCGCCTCGGCGACTTCGCCCTCGGGCAGCTTCCTGGCCATCGAGACGATCTCCCAAGGCGACGACGCATCGCGGAAGACCTGGTTGATGAGTTCCAGGTTGCGGTTCATCGTCTCGGGGTAGAAGAAGTACACCGAGATCGGGATGCACGCCGACAGCACAGTGTACATGACATAGTAGCGGTACCCGATTGTGTTCAGAGCGACGGGGGTGACCATGACGATGACAAAGTTCCACAGCCAGTGGTTGGCGGTCGAAACAGCAGACATGGCAACACGAAGGCGCGCCGGCGCGACTTCGGTCGTGTACAGGAAGTTCCCACCGAGGAAGCCGATCGGGTAGAAGAGGTTGAAGAGGAAGATGAAGGCCGCGGACGCAATCTGCGCACCTCGGTTGTCTGAGGGCATGCTGTTGGTGATGGATAGGGCGAGCATGCACGCAGCCATACCGGTGCCACTGACAATGAAGCAAACGCGGCGGCCGAGACGATCAATCGCGAAGAACGAGATGAAACAGCACAGGAACTTCCAGGTGAGGGCGCACGAGGCGAGGATCTTCGACAGGCTCTCGCCAAGGTTGAGATTCTCCTCGAAGATGGTCGACGCATACACGGAGATGAGGTTTCCACCGCACATCTGCTGGAGGAACTGCAGCATGAAGCAGAGGACGAAGCGGTAGAGGAGCCTCTCCTCGTCATCCTTCTTGAAGATCTCCATGAGCGAGCCCTTGTAGTGGGCTGTCAACTCGAGAGAGGTGTGGATTCCGGCAATTTCAGCGCGGATTTCCTCGGGGGTTGCCTGATCCTTCAACGTCGCGAGGCTGCTCTCGGCCGCTTCGATCCGGTTGACCTGAACGAGCCATCTGGGAGACTCAGGGAAGAGGAAGACGGAGGTCAGGATCATGAGGGAGGGGAGCAGCGAGAGAGCGAGCGGGACACGCCACTGGGTCGTGCCCTCGGCGTATGACAGACCAAAGTCGATCCAATTGCAGAGAGCGTAACCCAAGCACATAAACATTCCATCGAGAATGACGTGCTGGCCACGGTTCTTCGCGGCGGAGGACTCACTCTGCCAGACGGGGACAGCGACACTAAACTGACCGACACCCAAACCGAGGATGACGCGGCCAACAACAAACTGAGCAAGATCGTACGATGCCACCTGCAGGACCTGCCCGATGATAGTCAGGATGGCACCAATGAAGATCGTCTTTCGACGGCCAAAGCGGTCAGACATGAACGTCGTGGAGAGGGCACCGATCAGCGCACCGATCTGGAAAGCGGCGATGACGGCACCCTTGCTGGTGTTGTTGTGGTCCTTGAGCGCGCCCTCGGTGTTGAGGGTGTCGATGTCCGGGAAAGTCTCGACCCAGCTGTCCAGGAGGGCCAGAGGGCCTAAACCAGCCTGGTTGTAACCGAAGATAATGAAGGCCGGGGCGCCGATGAGCACGACCTGGAGGGTGTGCAGCAGGCTGCCGGTGGCGCCGAAGATGGTGGTAACCCTGTCAGCCATGGCGATGAGAGTCTGGTCTGTCACACTGAGCAGAGAAGGGATAGCAGAACCTGGAGAAAACTCTGAAGGGGAGGTAAAGCTGCCTTTATAGCATCGGGGAGACCCCGTGGAGAGGGTGTAAGCCCTCGTTTACTTCCCCTCGTCCCCTCAATTCAAAATTCAAACTCAACAGACCCCATCTGTGTGTCTCCACGTTCAACCGGTGAGACTGAGGAGAATGCCGGAGAGGGATTTCTCATCACGCGGTGCCTGGTGCCTCAGCCAGAGTGTGGTAGACTGGGTCCCCCCGAGTCGTGTAGAGGCCAACTGCGAAACAGAGTCGGACACGGAGGGGCTCGCATGCCACAGCTCCACCGCACTTTCACACCTCCGGATTGCGTGAGCTTGTCTGCCAATTGACTTCCAACATGGGCAACTCCATTGCAACTCGCGAGCTGGAGAAGTCTGTGTGCTCGGGGTTCCCCCGGCGCCCATCACAATGTAGTCACTCAGACAGGCCCATAATTCACAACTTTACTCACAACCGGGCTCATAACTCGCAACTAATGACGCAAACTCGCCTCTCCCCTCCACCACGGCGGTGTGGCACGATCGGGTCATCCTCGGACAGAGTGAGAAATCTCCGGTGTCAGACTGTCCATGTGGAATGGAGTGGAAACTGTGGGCTGCACTCGGCCAACGTCCGAACCCCAGCACTCGGATCGGCGGTTTCGAGCATGCCCAGATCCCGAGTCAAGGCTTGACTGGCCGAGAAAAGCTCTGGTTTGTCTGGCTAAACGCCTAAAGCTTCTCAACGCTTGGCATGCTTAACCCGGGTCCCCGACTCCGGATGTTTTGGTTGTGTCGTCCGCGTGGCACAAGACGCTGGCAGGGCTGCGACCGCGATCAGCACCCCACGGCATCCCTCGGCTTCCCCAGGGCTTGGCTATCCCAGGCGACTGTTCATGCATATATTATTCTGTGCGTCCACTGTACGCCGTCAAGAACATCCAGGTCATGGGATGCCGAAGAGTTTTCGCCGTTCGGGCGGCAGTGGCAGACTCCACGGTGACCCCGACACGGCTCAGCTTGCGACCGCCATCCTTCGCTCTCTCGGTCGGTGGCAACAAGGTTAAATTCCATTAGCAATCGCAGCTCGCCATTGGCCAATAGGGCCACTTTTCCCCCGGCTGCTTCGGCTCCATTGGGCAGCCTCCCGTGTGGCCCAGCGGTGCACACTTGCCGGCTCGTCGTGTTGGGGGCCAGTTCCGGACAGCGCCAGGTATATCATCGCCCTCCTGCTGCGGCGTGAGACCTCGCCCAGCCTACAATGTTATATTAACTACCCCCTCGTCCCGGGATATCTTCGTCAATGCGGGGAAACCACTCGAGCCGTCGTCTTGGAAGCTGCGAACCAGCCTGTTATGCAGCTCGCAGACCCCAGCTGCCCGACCGCACTGGGGCCAGATCGCATCTCTGGGGCTGGCTGTGATGGATAATGCTGTCACCATCTTCTTGTTTAACTTCCGGCTCAGGAACCTGGACCGGTGTCGCTTTGTCATTTCCCGATGGTTGAAGTCGAGAACGAGACATCCACCCGGTCTGCTGACGCTTATTCTCCAACTCTTCCCTTCTAACCTTTTTGCACTGCCGATCCGAGAACCGGGATTCGGGGTGACAGAGCATACGAGAGTAGGAGATGCCTTGCCGGGGTCGGCTTAGTCTGCTTCTGCATCGGGTCCTATAGGAACTGGTCCTGCTACAATGCAACTCGTCTGTTGAGATATTCACCATCACTACGTCAGCCCGACTGCTATCGAAAACAGCATACCCCTATTCACGCAGTCCCCGTACCGCCGATATCCATGCAAATTTACGAACCTGCACCGCGTCCCGATTATCGTCGAAAGTGGATGAGGAAGACTCCATTCCTTAGCCCGGCAATTGGGGGATGTCGAATCGTCAACTCTGGCGGCCTGATGCCTACCATCTAGTTCAATTTCCGGTAACGGCAGATAATGCGACAAGGTCAAGTTGATTTTTTCGATCCGGATTGTTGAGCTTGGGGTCCGGCTCATCGGGGGCCCCGGAGCCCGTCAGTTTACACGAACCTGCATACCGGCTTATTATCAACACTGATCCTTGCAGGAGCTTCCTGGCCGGAAGTGGTTTTAGCTGACAAATGGCAGTAACGCCGCTTTCTAATCGGTTGCCACTGCCAGCAAGGGCGAGCATAAGGGTCCAGCCAGTCCCAGCGCGGAGATACCCCGTCGTGATTATCCGATTGCGCCCTC
Source organism: Aspergillus sp. PM3604 (assembly GCA_025768815.1). Classification (NCBI taxonomy): domain Eukaryota; kingdom Fungi; phylum Ascomycota; class Eurotiomycetes; order Eurotiales; family Aspergillaceae; genus Aspergillus; species Aspergillus sp. PM3604. The sequence continues at coordinate 565,134 of JAMFNW010000007.1, read as the reverse complement.
CAACATTGCACGGACCGGATGTCAGGAGCGCTCAACACACGGTTCTGCCGGATTCTCCCGATTAGGGTGGTATCGACCGGCGACAGATTGCTCTTTTGGCTGGCTGCGTTGGACCATTCAAGTCGTTAAGACTGCCCGGCATGCACACGGCCACAGTGGCTCGCCACGAGAGTTACAACTGGCAAGCTGCAGCCATCGTAGTCGTATGCACCACGTTTCCACCAAGCAGTTCAACGTAGTTCATTATACCCACCGCACTGGGTGGTTGGATGTCATGCAGATGCTGTGCCAGACTCCTGTCTATCCCCAGAATCATCTTGACTCGCCGCTTCTTCGTAGCCATAAGCGTATTCACATAAAGTTCTAATGCTGCTCGGCCACGTCAGCCTATACATCGTCAACCACATGCTCAAGTCTTCCAGCGGCGCATCTGGCTGCAGGTGGGGACGCAAGGCATCGAGCACTCGTATTCGGATTGAGCGCCGCACGGGCCAAGTTATCGCAGAGTCCAATGTTACTTGCTGTCATGCATTCTGGACTTGTGCGCGACGGTCGCAAAATCGACATTTATGGCAGTCCATGCCAACTGTCATTATACCTAATAACAAGCATTGGAGAGGAGCGTCGGACTCAGACACAGGGTTTGGGCAGACTCCCTATTCAGTCGGTGAAGAGAGTGACCGTTGGGAGGAAGCGCCGATGTCCTGGGCATATTGAACATTAAATAGTATCTGATGAGGAGTATTTATCATTTTACGTCTATGAAGAAATGTCTGATATACTCAAGTGAAAATGTGGCTTACAAAATTCGTTATATGAAACGCTCTCGTAATAATTCGGTGATATATATATATATACAGGTGAGACAGCCAGTGTCTAAGCACCCACGGACTCATGCTCCTCCATCATCTCATTCTCAATAGCCTGTCTTCTAGCACGCTCAGAACTGGACGAGTTATCTTTAAATACATGGTCCATCTGCTCGAGAGTGCGACCGCTCGTTTCAGGCACACAGAAGTAAGACCAGATAAAGGCGAGGACACAGAACACCGCGAAGAAGACGTACGCGCCATAGCCCGTATCATCGATTAACGGAGGAGTGATGAGGCCCTGACACTGTTAGTAAGACTCGAGGCACATCCAGTGAATGGAACTTACGATAATAAAGTTAAACAGCCAGCTCCCGCAGGTGGAAAGCGCCACACCCTTCGCCCGGAGGAAGGAAGAAAAGACCTCTGTTACGTGTTAGCAAAGCTTTTATCTCGGTGTATAGTCTGATCATACCTGCTGGCAGCGCCCATCCAACGGAACCCCATGTCCCACCAAACGCAAGCATGTACAGGAAGAGAAAGGCGACACTGACCCAGCCCTGGGTACGGTGCGCGGGCCAGTTGTCGGAGTAAATGCCGACCAGGGCTGCAATGATGATATGCGAGATTCCCATGATGGCAGCGCCCCAGAGCAAAAGGGTACGACGGCCGAGGGCATCCATGGTCCAGACACTGGTGCAGACACCGACGAGCTGGGTGACATTGATGATTCCGGACATGAGCAGCTGCATGTCATAGTCGAGGCCCATGGTTTTGAATAGCGTTGGGGAGTAGTAGATGAGGGCGTTGATGCCGACAAACTATACGAATTAGCTTCTGAAATAAAGGGAGTTATAGGGAACGTACCTGTTGGAAGAACATAACAAGAACAGCAACATGGGTCCGTCTCCAGCAGCCACTCTTGAAGCAGTCGGCCCATGAGGCCATCTCACGGAGAAAGCTCATCTTAGGCCCCTGGCCTTGAATCTTGGGGTGCTTCTCTGCGTTAAGTTCCTGGTGGAAGCGCACTTCAACCTTGATATCAAGAAGCTCCTGCTGAACACGGTGGTCGGTGTCTGGCAACCGTCGCAGCCTGCACAGACTTTGCAAGGCCTCATCATTGCGTCCCTTGGAGGCGAGCCATCGTGGAGAGAACGGAAGCACGACCACACCAGCAAGGAGAACAAAGCTGGGAACCATCTGCAGTAGGAAGGGCAGTCTCCATGACCACTCTCCAGCCATATACCGGGTACCGTACGTAATCCAATAGGCAATGACAATGCCCAGGACGATACAGAACTCTTCCAGAACCAGGAGCGCACCACGACACTCCGGTGGACTGATCTCCGAGATATAGACCGGGGCAACCATGGACAGCATACCGATGCCGATACCACCAATCGTGCGCCCAACGGTGAGCATAGCGTAATCCATAGCGGCCGTTTGTAGGACCGATCCAACGATGAAAATAGCGACAGCGACGACGATGGAGTATCTTCGCGAGATCTTATCGGCAAGCCATCCCTGATTGAAAGCACCAACAAAGGCACCCAGTTCCAACATGGCCGTCATCAGACCCTTCCAGAAGCCCGAACCCGGATGCCCTTCGGCGATCTCAACGAATCTGCCAAGGAATTGGTCCATCACCAATGTCACGGAGATAACACCTTGGTCATAGCCAAAGGTCAGACCACCGAGGGTCGAACATGCCGCGCAGAGAAGAACAAACGGATTGGCAATGACACCCCGGAGGCCTGGCGGTCCGTATGGCTCACGTTGTCTGGACAGTTCGGCATGCTGGGTGTCGCCTTTGATGGAGGACTGGCTGTCTCGGATGGAGGTCTCGGGCCTGATCTGGCCGTCGTCCCTTTCGACCATATCAGCCATGGTGAATTGAGAATAATTAAAAGATAACACGAGAAGAGGCTTCAGAGCTCGAGGCTGGTTTCAAAGACGACAGCAAGGGGGAAGAGGGCAGCATTTATGGGGTCGGCTTGAGGCCGAGATAAGCACGGCATGGCCATGGTCCTGGGCTGGAGGCCGGTCAAAAGCCGACCCGTACAAGACTCCAGAGACATAACTGGACGGCCGACGTGTCCTTGGCAGGCTGTCCCTGGCTCGTGAAGAGAAGAGGAGAAGAATGAATGAGGGGGGTGGGCCATAGTCCGGGGAGACTCCGGGGAAGGCAGCCAATGGCAAGTACCGGAATAGCGGGTCTCTGTTTCTCGCAGGATACCGAGACACGGTGATTGGCCAGAACAATCAACATGCAGATTTAACTCGCGGCTAGTCCCAGTCGGGGTTAGGCGTTTCAGCCGCCAGGAATGAGCAGAATCACAGAACGCACAGAACTGCCTCGAACATTCTGCACTGAAATGCCATTATTGGAGACGACTGAAGAAAAAGTTTCTGGAGATATTTGATAAAGAATGGCAGTGGTGAATGAAGGGCGGAAGGGGAAACCGCGGCCAGATCGCTCGCGTGCAACCCCATGGGGAACAGCAGATCTTTCCATTCAGACGTCTTCGGATTCCAGATTCCGACTGCGACGTCATGGCGGCCTGGCTTTCCCGGGCTGCCATTACTGCTTCTGGCTGCTTACTGCTTGCATCAAAAGGGGTTACGCTTCTCCGGCCTCAGCTGTATCGCCGGCTGTGCGTTCTCCCGCCGCCTAATCTTCGGCCTCGCGTCTAATGCAGGTGTATGATGGCCTGAACCGTCCATACTCCATTGGACGGTGTTTATGCTTATCTCTTAGGCAGTAACCGTCTGATACTACCAGCTTGGCATGAGCGGGCACGGCTATCGCCGTCTCTCCACTGGCGGCTATCAACCAGCTTGTTCAGGGTTAACATCATACTACATTGACGCCCGGGGTTGGTCCACTGTTGCGCATAGCCTCGGGCTGCAACCTGTCGCGTATTGAAGCTGATGACACCGGGCTCACCTCCAAGGCTCCAACAACAGTAAATGCCTCACCGTTGGCAGACAGCACTTTCTCGTAGCGCATACTGAAATCGGCTTGCCCCGAGGATTGCCGTCCCCGATCCTGCTATCGATGTGCTCCGTTCAGCCGTCTTACCGACGGACCGCGCTTGCTGCCGTGGGCGACAGCATGGGAGCAGATACTCTTGTTTAACTGGATTAATGTGATCCTGGGCAAATCGGCCGGCGACTACAACCTACACTGTACAATTGTAGGGATACTCGAGCCTTATTATGATGTCTAATAGGGAACGACTGACAGTATGGGTGCGACAGATATTGTTACTCATCTACAGCCGGATATTGGGCTTGTTGGAGTGAGAATATATGCACATCCCGACGTATGCGTAGATCGACGAAAAGGGAAGCTGTTCCACTGGGATGACTCCGCGGAAAGAATGCTGACTTGCTTTATATTGTGGATGGTACTGACGGTCGGACAGCCGGTAGCTTGTATTGTATTAGCTTATTAGAGAAGTATACTTATTATTATCTTTCTAAAATATAGTTTTATAGATCTGATACACCTTTAATCTCCCTAGTGTATATACAAGGATTATAGCTCTTTACTGTTAGCTGAGCTCATATTCACTTATCTACTATGAAGAATATCCAGAAATATATAAAGAGAGATGTGTCGTGGTCTTGGCGGTCGTGCCCTTGTTATACTCTTTTCTAGTTATATTAGCTGATAGGCAGCGTCGCACTAGTATAACAATTATAGGAGATAGGAGTATAACAATCTCAGCGTGATATTACCCCTTCTATCCTTACTATAGTAATAACAGTCGCAGGGAGCGCCTTACAGGCCTATCCAGAGTATAATATTGATATTAGACAATGCCACCACTGAAATGAAGAACCCTGGTAGCGTGAGGCTGTATCGTTTAACTATGCCTTAGGCATAATTAAATTAGACGTGGTTGGCAGAGTCATCAAGATTTTCGTATATTTGTAGGAATACCAGACAAGCAAAGAAGCGGAGACAGGCAGAGGATATAAAGACAATGTGATGGGATGGAATCCTGGAATCCCCACTTTTTATGCATTTTATGCACCCAAACTGGTCCCCGCGGTGCACTCATCATGACTCATGAATAACTGCGTTGATAAAAGGACGCGTCTTGACAAGGCTATTGCCCTAATCATATTCAGGAATTACTATGGCAGACAGCCACGCGATCGTGTTCGGGGCAGCCGGCTTGCTGGGATGGGCTACCCTGAACCAGCTGCTGGGTGGCTATCCCTCATCCAAGCCCTTCTCACGCGTCACTGCTGTGCTCAATCGACCCGTCAGCGAGTCCGATCTTCACCTTCCATCAGGCCCGAATCGGCCATCGCTAGAGATCGTCTCAGGGATCAATCTGCTACAGGGGAGCAGCGATGAACTGGCCACGCAGCTACGCGAGAAAGTCGCCAACGTGGAAAGCATCACCCACGTCTTCTACTTTGGTATTTATCCTAGCTTTAGAAGAAGTCAAATGGGCTAACACACTATCAGTCTTCGCTCCATTCAACGACGACCACATCCAAGAATGCAACCAGAACTGCGCCATCATGCAGCGCCTCGCCGACGCATTGAACACCGTCGCCCCAAAGCTGCAATCATTCGTTTACCCAGGGGGATCCAGAGTATGAACCCATAGCCCAGTATTTACACTCTCGTTACCACTAACAACCCAAGGGCTACGGAATTTACCTCCCAGGCGGCGTCTTCCAACCACCCCTCCAGGAATCAATGGCCGATACTCTGCCAGAAGACTACGCTAAGACGGTCGCATATCCATGGTTCCGAAAGATCCTGACTGAAGCCAGTAAAGGGCGCGGCTGGAGGTGGTCCGAAGTGTGTCCGGACGCAGTCGTCGGATTCACCCCGAATGGCTCAGCTTATTCTCTTGCGCTGCACTGGGCGCAGTTTCTCTCTTTATACGCGTATAACCATAGAGATTCCGGCGGCAAACAGGTTGAAGTCCCATTTCCCGGGAATGACGCTGGGTATCGGTCGCTGTATACCCCTGTCTCTGGGAGTATCCTTGGGCGGATTTCGATCCATGCTGCGCTGAACCCAGAACTGTGTGGGGAGAAGGTCATCAACATGCTGGATAGCGACAAGCCCATCAGTGCCAGTGATATATGGCCAGGGATTGCGGCTTGGTTTGGACTCAAGGGTGTTGGCCCTACAGCCGAGTCCGAGGATCTCAAGCCCGGCGAATATATTGAGAAACACCGCCATCTTTTCGCGGAGAATGGAAAGGAAAAGGCTCTGACGTGTGGTGTTGGTATTGGCCATAAACAGCTGGATGCTATTGGATGGTGGCTGGGATTCGACAGGCAGTTCAGTGCTGAGCGATTGAGATCACTGGGATTTACTGAGAAGCGTAACCCCCTTGATGGCTGGCTTGAGGCATTTGAAGCATTCAGAGGAGCAGGGATTATATTTTGATACAGAGGACGCTATTCACTTCGAGGTTTACTCTCTGATAATGACCGGGGGCTATCCAAGGCTAGACGTAGCCCTGCCTGGTGATGATATCGTACCCCAGGTCTTCTATCTGGATATTCGAGTTGACCAGGAATTGCAGTGGCATCTCAACTAATGTACCCCTGATCTTTGACAATTCCTCCTTGACCTGCTTGACTCCCTCGTCACCATCTGAAAAGTTGCTCTTCTGTACATGCCCCCATTGCCCAAAGTGAAAACCATCCGGCCCAGTAAACCGCTTCCAGAAGAACTCGTCGTACTCCAGCCAGGTCTTGATCGAGTCATCTGGAACTGGAGCGAACACCTTTGTAAAGGCAGCGGTGTTTGTATATGCAACATCGTTCCAATACTGCAGAAACTCGTCACTCAGTGGATCTGCTACAAGCTGGTCCTCCTTGGAGCCATGATCGTAGTCATCTGGCACAGGTGCAGGCATAAAGTGGCCATCAGGCTTGCGCATATCCTGAGGCATCAGAAGACCAAGGTGTTTGCGATAGAGGTACCGCCGCAGCGTAGCGGCAAACTTGCTTGCTTGAAAGGGCTGGCCATGCATGGTCGTCGCCAGGGCCTCGCCCCCTTCCACGACGAGTCCCATTTCAGAGTCACGGCTCCCTTTGAGAGACCGGTCATTGAGGTTGGCAGAAGCACAGACTACCACTTTGTCGTCAGCAATAAGCAACTTGGAGTGGACGTACAGCTCCTCGCTCACGAAGGCGTCGATGTCAGGGACGGCAGCGTCAGGCCAGGGAACATTCTTGATATCGTCATCACCAAGCATGTAGCATGAACTGACGCTGTCCCAGTTGCCGTTTCGAGGCCGTGGATCTCGCGCTCGAAATTGAGGCATTGGTATCTGGAGGCCAAATACACTGACAACGTTGTCAGGCTTCTCCGGTGCAGCCATATTGATGCGGTCGTAGCTCCGCAAGTTGAAAAAGCCGATATACTCATCTGGGTTGATTCCTTCTTTCTGCAATTTCTCAAACACACTGAATCCAGCCCGGCTAATGGAGTCGTACTGCAGCTTCATGAGCGCTCGCGGTGGCTTGCCAGCAATGGGAGACTGGAGATCGCCAGCAAATGCAGGGACTGCAGGCAAGACGACGACGACCTTGTAGCGTTTTCGCTCTCTTGCAGCACGAAGAATACGCGCGACGAGTGCATCGCCGACCCTGTTCCATATAGGTCCGGGCGACTGGTCGGTGGCAGTGATGAAAAACTGCTGCTCAATGTACACGAAATGCTCGCTTTTCTCGATGATATCGAGATACGCATTGTAAATGCTGTGCTCAGTCAGGGTCCCATGGCTCCAATGCGATACACTACACACCAATTGACAGCTAATTGACCCAGCAGGCTCGTCTGCCCTACGAATGTATGGCTTTGGTGGCGGCAAGGGCTTATATTTCCGCAGACAAGGCAAGCCGCTGTTGTATTTCCTCCTGTGAATAAAGTTCCAGCGGTCAACAAAGTACTGACAGATATCGACAAGAACAGGGCCTGTAACACCGAGAGAGATATCCTCCCATCCCATACGGGACGTGTCGCGGCGAAGGAGCTCGTTTCGCTCCCAGTTGGCGACATCTTTAAAGTCCATTACTCGGCCATTATTGTAGTCCTGACCAGGAAACACAATCTGATCCCCGTTGTCGCAATGAGCATCAGCAATGGGATGTTGTACTGGGTCCCAGCGGCCGTACGAAAGATCAATGCCTCCCAAGAACGCGACGTGCTGGTCGACAATGACCAGTTTCTCATGGTGAGCCCATAGCAGAGTCGGTCCTCCGACCATGCCAAACAGCGTCTGGAGTGTTCTATCTGAGATGTGATCCACATCCGCAGCGTAACCGGCACTTATGCTCTCAAATATGCTTCTCGCCGATGAGAGGATGTCCTGCGCATTTTCGATATGGGTTGGGTATCGGAAGACCGAGATGTTAGGGTGGAGGGCCTCTAATGCGCGCTTGGTATGTCTCGAAGCCACTATATAGAGTAAGTCGTTATACTAAAGTGGAGGGATAGGATACTAACAGATCATGATCTCTTTCACCTCTTTGAATACCACAATATTGACCTTAACGCCCCGCTTGGCAGCTGCATGAAGCATCCGATCGAGCCGGTACTGCTGATTCTCGGATGGAGGGCGTCTCAGGTAGACTTCGGGCGATAGCCACCCTAGTGCTGTCAGACTGGACCATTGCACTGTTCATACCTCGAGTGGACATACATCCTAATATCCAGACGGAATCCTTCGCTGTAAGCAACGCCTCTGACACCGCCCAGAAATACGCGCAGCCAGCCACATGGAATTTGACAGAGTTGCCGTCGGAAATAGCCGCTGAGCTCGAGTACCGGGTTTCACGACTGTTTGAGGCCATCTTTTGCTGGGTGGTGGCATTGTTGGTGGTGTCGATGGTGTCGATGGTGTCCTTTGGTTTGAGAGAAGGGCCCTCGGTGCTGGCAGACTGTTCGAGAGAACTCATGGTGGTATACCCTGGAGAGCATAATCAAAACAGAGTATGACTGTTCATGTGAACGAATAAACAGGATAAATTGAAATGGTGCTGTAGCGCGAGAGAAGGTGCCATCTACCTCGTAATGTGGTAGAAGGCGCGAAGCCCAGTACTATCGGGAAATTATGCAACGACAGCGAGGACTGTCGGGTTAAATATTATTCGGTCAGTTTCATCCAATATGTTTGTCATACCGCTGTTCACCTTCAGGCCCGTCTAAATATAACAAACCCTGTGCTACATGAGTGCCCTGTGTTCCCCAATCGAGTTACTGCAGCCTCGCCTTGGCTATCCAATACGGCCATCATTATCTTCTTGAAGCCGTAATCATCTACGGCTTTAGTGGAGCATACGTGTCAGTCAATATGGCAATAATTTGCATAAATTGTATTCATAGATTAGATCGCGCCCTCCACTTGATATAGGGGTGGTTCGGGCTTGAGGGAACCAAGTGGTCAACATCGGCCGTATTGACCAGCCCTGGGTATACTTCTGAAAGATCCTTGATACCGATGAGCTTCATGACACCTTCCATTTCGGATTTGAGCACTAAGATAGTTACGTTAGCTTGGGTAGGTCACCAGACACGGAAACATACACTGAATCAGATGCTCAACACCCTCGGTCCCATAGTGCAGTGCATACAAGAAACTGCGGCCGATGCCCACTCCTTTCGCACCGAGACAGAGCGCTTTAATAATGTCTGAACCTCTGCGGAAGCCTCCATCCACATAGACTTCCATAGTGTCAAACACCTCCGGGCAGTTCTTGTGCATCTCCAGCAGGAGCAGAATCGCAGGGGGCGTATAGTCGAGATTGCGACCACCATGGTTACTGAGTAAAATCCCATCGACCTTATACTGCATTGCAATCTTTGCGTCCTCGGCAGAGGTGATTCCCTTCAGGATAATAGGCAGGCTGGTCACACTGCGGATCCACGCAATGTCTTTCCAGGTCATTCCCTGGTCGATATAACTGCCCATTATTCGGGTCAGACCGCCGCCTGCCTTCATCGGTTTGCCAGTCACTGGATGAGGGAGTTCATCATTCGACTTGAGCCTTTCATCCGACTCGCGCTTGCCTCGGCCTGCGGCGTCGACAGTCAAAAAGATAGCCTTGCAGCCTAGAGACTCCGCCTTCAACAGCACGTCTTTTGACTTTTCTTTCTCCTTGTTGAGATACAGCTGGAACAGAAACGGATAGCCTGGGGTCTCCTGAACGATTTCCTCAAGCGGGTGGCCCGAGTTCGTGCTAACCTATTGACAGTTAGCATGGCAGTTTCAATCAAGGGCGTAAAGGCATACAATTTCCAAAATCCCCGTAGACTTCGCAGCACGGGCGAGTCCCTTTTCAGCATCTGGATGAATCAACCTCGCTACACCCGTCGGACAGATAAATAATGGCATCGACATTGGCAGGCCAAGCATCGTGCTCGACGTGTCGACATGCGTGACATCTTTCATAACCCTTGGCCGGAACCAGATGCGCTTCAGCATCGATTCATTGGCATCGCGGGTCCAGCAGTCGGTGTCTGCCGTGGAGTAGAAAGTATACGCCTTCTCCGACGCACTGGCAGCCGCGGCTCGTTCAAAGTCATAGCTTCGTGGGGTCAATATCGGATAATTATCCGTGCTGGATGTACGCACCTGTTGATGAGCGAATGCAGCGGGGGTTTCGAATTGGCGACAGACTCAGCAGACTGCGGTTTTGATGGCATTTTTGTCCATTCTGGGGTAATTGTCGAGGTATCGAGTCTGCCTTTCAAATTTTCTATGGCGATGTTTTCTCTGATTATTGTCATGGCGTGGACCTCAAGGAATGCGTCCGTGGCGTCTCGTCCGGCGTACTTGAGAATAACTGCGAGGCACTTAGCGACATGCCCTGAATAGAGTAACGAATTGCCTACTTGAAGGCCCCCCCGGATGCTCGTTCAGAAACGAGGTCAAGTCCCATATCTCGCCATTGATCCCCACCCAGCAGTCGTCCGGCGTACTGTGGGGGAGGACATCGTGTGCCGAGATCAGGGGCTGATCGCTCGTATCTCTTCCCATCGGTGCGCTGTATGATAAAATCCGGGGAAACGGGGCAAGCAGGTGGGCGAGTCCAGATTATGAATGGGAAGAAGGCTGTCGGTGAAGATCAGCCAGAACGATTAACCGGCCTTCTCTCCACCCAAGTCGGATCACGTCCGATAAACGGAGTCTCCAATACACTTCTTATTATTGGTTAAAATAACTACGTGTTTAGATATTGGGACTAATTACTGTTGGATAAGGATATCCATCACAGCCTGTGCCCTGGAAATTGTCAGCAGCGTTCTATAAAATCTAGACAGACCACTTACTCGGCCTCAACCCACAACGGTGGGCAAGTTTCTTCCACGACTCCATCCCTCTCGCCGCCCAATCATCAGGGACTCTGGTATGATCATATTAATACTTGTAGACTCACAAGATGGAAAGACCAAAAACTCACGAGGTACGCGGCTCCCACATATCAGTATGAAAAACCTCCATAGACACCCACCCCCGATATCCCAAATCAAAGACAGCCTTCGCCACATCAACAACCGGAAGAGAGCCCCCACGCTTCTCTTCACAAGGATAGATCCGACAGTTACGTGACTGGGTCATGAACGGCGGTTGTGCCAGATCCTGACGCGGATACCCCGTTTGCGTGGGGTCTGCTACCACTGCGTCACTTAGCTGGAAGTATACAATATTTTCTGGATCCACGGTGCGCTTCAACTCATCGAGACTAGCCTGTAGAGCAGGGAGTCCGCCGGGGCGAATTGGAGACTTGCGATTGAACGGATCGCCTGCTTCTTGCGATGCGATGTGGAAGGTATCCAGGCAATGGCCTACATTGGGTAGGTTAACAAGGTCTAATATTCTCTGCACCTGCTGCCAGGTGTTGTTATGAATTCCCCACGACGGTGCTTCGTATGCAACTCGAAGGCCATAAGCTTGTGCTATATGGCCCAGCCTGCGCATATTGCTTGCGACGATTGTTGGATCGTCGGTAATTCTGCTCTCGTCTATTCCGTACAGGGCGGTGCAGATCTACCAGAATCCGCGATTTAGCAGTACTTCATGAGTAAGTTGAGAACCTGGCACACCTGAAAAATGCCAATACGCATAATCTGGCAAAGCTGACACCAGAGATCTGCCTCTTGGAGACGCATGTTCACGTCTCTAGGGTCCTTAAGCCCATCGTATGCTCCAAATGGGTTCAGTGCGATGAGCTCAAGGCCCAACGAGGACGCCGCTTTAAAGATGTCATCGGCAGCCGCATAGAGACGGTCCGTCCGAGATTGTAATGAAGTAAAGGTTGAAGCATGAGCGTCAAGGCATTCGAACGCCAATTCGACGCCGTCAAACCCGTGTGCTTTGGCGGCTTGGAGTTTGCCGTGGATGGCGTGCCCTGCGGCGGACTTTCCTAGGGAATTAGAAGCGACTGCGATTTTGATCTCAGATGGCATTTCTATAACCCTTTATCGTACTGTGACTCTGACAATATCTGGAGGGGTAAATTGAGTGGGAGATGTCGATGCTAGTCAAGGACCCGGTGTCTAGATTAAAGGCCGGAGGGGAACTTGATTAACCACTTTATTAACAACAGATTCCCTGCATAGTGACAATTGAATGCCTGAGTATTCTACTTACCGGATATTGTCTACAATAATCACCATGCAACAAAGAGTGGCCATCGTTACCGGCGGCGCAGATGGCTTCGGCGCCGCCATCGCAGATCGATTCAGCAGCGAGGGCTGTCGCGTAATAATCCTCGATTTGAATAAGCAGAAAGGGGAAGAAAAAGCTGCCAGTGACCCGAAATTGCATTTTATACATGGAGACGTGACTCGACAGGACACCTGGGACCAGGCACTGATAGTGGCCAGAGAGAGATTCGGCCGCCTGGATGTTGTCGTTAACAATGCAGGTATTACAGGGAGCCAGAGTGTACGTACTGTCTATACGATGAAGGCTGATTGCTGACTGCCACCAGCCTGTGCATACTAAAGACATGCTCGAGTACGAAAGGACATTCAACGTGAATGTCAGAGTAAGCCTGGCGTAAAATACTGCTGCCTGCGAAACCGGCTAATGGCATGAAGCCCATATTCTGCAGCGCCCAAGCTATCGTACCCTTTATGATGGAACAGGGACATGGTGTCTTTGTCAACATTACCAGGTATGTCACTCCTCAGATACGCAAGCGGTGCCTCTAACATGTCAGCACCGGATGTACTCGCCCCCGCCCCGGATTTGCCTTCTACAATGCTTCTAAGGCAGCCGTGAACGTAAGTATTTCTTGTCCCTGGTCGTGGATATACTAACAGCATAAAACCCTAGGTTGCCACCAAAACCATGGCGTTAGAATATGCACCAACCATCCGATTTAACTGCATCGCGCCAGCAGTCGGTAATACGTCCATGTATGTACTGACTTCTATGGTATACAACTTGTATGAGACTTACCACTGCAGGTTACAAGCAAGCATTGGAAACGGAGAAGACTCAAGGCAGCGGCTACAGAGGATCGAGGACATGCTGCCAATGAAGCGAGTCACTCAGCCAGCGGACATAGCAAATGCGGTATGGTATCTGGCGTCCGATCAGAGCTCTTTTGTGACTGGAACGACTCTGGAGGTAGATGGTGGGCGGGGAGTATAGATAGTTAGCACCAAACACTATTCAATATGTCTATGGTATGACTATTAAATATAGGGGATCCTTTCTACTGTTTTACCTAGATGAGCGTGAATGCTGTGTCCGAGCACATCGAGCCATTTGGCGCGGGCATACTGTATCATTTTGTTGGAATATAATTCAATATAGAAAGATGGATAATACTTCTAGTATTCTTTAACAGTCGAACAGCATTTCGATACACTTGCCCCTAGCACTTATATATCCAAAGCTTGCCCAATGGCCTGTATGCGGTGTATTCTACAGGTTGCTCCGTCGTACCTCGCCTCGCAAGACCTGATTGACGAAGTTCGGCTCCTCTCGCAAGGGCCTACCGAGCCCTATCATATCAACGTCGCCGTGCTCCACAGCCTCTGACATACGATGGCTATCACGCCACCCACCGGTAGTTCCAATGACCGCGCGAGTCTATCACATATCAGTTAGGGTCGATGATAAACACCCGGGATACTCACCAGAACTTTCTTGAGCTCCTGCGCCCATTCAATGAAATAGCTAGTAGCGAGGATCAGTATTGGTATGTATGCTTCTGGTCTCATGTGATATTATGTTTACCTTCCACGTTCTTTTTGCGATGGGCGCTCGGCCAGCTCTGCCATGATATTTCCTCTCCATGCAGGTGAAGCATAGGTACCACCGGAGATATCGAAGAAGTCGACCCCAGCATCTTCGAGCCACTTGATGACGACGCACATCTCTGCAAAGCTTGTTCCACCTTCAATGACTGTGAATTCGGTCAGCTGAGTAGGAACCCAGGTTTGTTAGACAGGGACCGTACAATCATGACAATTCAGCTTCGCAGCAATGACAAATCTGTTCGAGGGCAGTCTCGCCTTGATGGCGTTGACGATTTCAAGAATAAAGCGGGTGCGGTTCTCGAGGCTTCCCCCGTACTAAGACATACGTACGTTAGTAGGACATATATTGACCAAGGGTTGACTTCATACCTCATCGGTACGCTTGTTGATCAATGGCGAGAGGAACTGCTGCATGATATATCCATGACTGGCATGTAACTACGATGCTTTAGCTTTAAAACATTGTGTATAGGTTAAACAGTCTTACTATAATTCCGTCCGCTCCAGCCTTGTCAAGGACCTCTGACGCCCAGACATATCGGCGCACCAAATCCTGAATCTCGCCCTTGGTCAGCTGCGATGGCTTGCCGTACGTTTTGTTGAGACACGGTTGTAGCTGCTGATCGGAGGACGACTTCGGGTTCGCGTTCAAGAATTCAGGGACCTGGCGTCCAGGGAACTGTAACTGGGGCAGGAAAAGAGCACCGCGGGACTTGGCCGCTTTGACAGCGGGTTCGAATGCCTCCACGGGGTCCCAGGGGTTGTTGATGTCGAGGACCGCATTGTTGTAGTTCTCGAGGTTATCTCGGTGGATAGGGATGTTTCCGGTGCAGATGAGACCGGCGCCACCGTCGGCAAGATCTAACATGGGAAAGGGAATTAGCATTTGACTGGGGCTGGTACGAAAGAACACACCTTGGTATAATTCTGCATATCGCGGCAGTGGCTTTCCGCTGTTCTCGACGTTGTTCTCGTCGTAGGTGGACGCGTACTCACTCAGAGGAGTTCTATACATGCGATTTTTAATCACCTTTCCGGAGAGCTTCAGGGTGATGGGCTGTTGTTTGTTAGCACTATACGGCTTTGCAGGAGATGTACTGACCTGGGCCAGGGGAGCGATGTGTGCCGCCATTGTTGCAAACCGAAATGATTAAAACTGAGTATAGTTGAATACCTCATGCTAATAAGATGGGTCTTTAAAGCATCCGATATAGCTCCCTGACCGGCGCATTGATTTGCAGTCCGGTTTGCGGGGATGAAACACTACCCTCGGTTACAAAGTATATGGAACGGAAAATTATCTTGAATTGTGCTTTGGGATTACAGTTTGGCTACCTGGGCTTGGGTCTTTTCACCCATCGCTGCCAACGCTTGCTTGATTCCGGCTTCATTCGGCACTTGCTCAACCCACAGAGTCTGTTGAGCCACACATACTCGCACCAACACATCCGTCCCCGGCACTGTATTCCAGCCTTGGTGCTCCGCTGTCCTCAATAGCTTTGTCTGCGGAGAGGGCATGTAGCACATATCCATAAGCAGCCCTTTCTCGGGCTTCCGCAAGACTGCATCGCAGATTGCCGCACAGATGATCTCACCCGGCTGCGTCGGAGGATAGTCTGGTACGGTACCAATAATTATGTATGGCGCTGGCACATGTTCCGCACTCTCAACTGAGTCAATGTGTCTTAGCTGGATTCCCGGAATTGCCTTGCGGAAGTATTCCACAATATCCTGCACCTCGGAATCGAGTCTATTGGAAATATAGATCTCGGATGGCCCAAACCATTTCCAGAGCGCGTAGATGGCACTGCGCGCTGCTCCTCCCCCTCCTACCACCATAGCTGGTTTCCCTTTGGATGTTGAAGGCGCCGCCGGATATCGCTGTAGAATCGCCTCGCGGATGCCAACGCAGTCTGTATTCGTGCCGATATGGACTCGACGGCCGTCTGGTGCTATCCGGACAAATGACGTGTTCACTGCACCAATAAGCCTAGCTTCTTCAGTGAGATGATCGAGGGAACTGCCGAATGCGACCTTGTTGGGCATCGTGATGGAGGAGCCGACGGTGTCGTTCGCGGCCAGTATACCCTCGAACGCTGACCGGTTAGTCGTCTGCACCTTCTCATAAGACCATACTGCATTGGCGGACTTGAACAGGATGCCATGGAGGAGCGGCGAGAGAGATTGCGAGATATTCGCACCGAAGAGAAAGGCGTGGTATGGCTTCGATCGCGATGTAGAGGTCAATGGTGATTTGCCATATATGTACGACTGCCGTAGGATGTCCATGGTGACGATGAGAGTACAGTAAAGCTCGGGCAATCATAGACGAATAGTGAAACTAAAGCAGATCCGGCCTTTTATCTATGACCGGCGGTTATATCAAGTCCCGAGTTTCCTCCCCCGCATCCGGTTCAATAAATGAAGGATAAAGCATCTACCGTGTGTTGAATTGTACGTCCAAGATAGCTTATTGCGGAATTTATCGTGATGGCCACGACCGACAACAAGATCCATGTTGCTCTTGTAGGAGGGGGAACTATTGCCCCCCTGCACGCAGAGTATTTACTCTCTTCGTCCACCTGCCTGCTAACCGCTATCATCGACCCCTTTCCCCCAGGCCAGAAGCTGGCAGCACAGCTATCAATTACATACTTCGATTCCTTGCAATCTCTTCTCTCGTCAGAGACCCCAAACCCCGAAGCATATATCATCTGCGTGCCCTCAAGCCTACACATACAAGTGGCCACTGATGTGATCACAAACGGAAACCCCAAGGCCGTACTGATCGAGAAGCCCTTCTGCACAGACTCAAAGTTAGGCTGCCATCTCCTCGAGCTAGCAAGAGCAAAGTCCTGCCAGGTCCTCGTGGGCCACCACCGCCGCTTCCACCCTTCCCTAGCGGCAGCGCGCGACGCCATCGACAGCGGAAAACTCGGCCAAATCACCGCAATCACAGGAACTTGGACGGCAAAGAAGACAGACGGATATTACTCCTTTGCCGACTGGCGCTCCTCACGATCCGCCGGTGGAGGTCCGGTATGGACGAACTTTGTGCACGATATCGATGTTCTTCACTATGTAACGGGCTCGAGGGTTACCCGGGTATGGGCTACTCCCACAGTCCGACGTCGAGAGAATCGGGCTGTGCCGCCGGAAGATCTTGTCGAGGAGGGCGCAGCGATAATGCTGCAGTTCGCGAATGGAGTGGTTGGGACATTCATCGTGAGCGACAATGTGGCTAGTCCTTTTGGGTGGGAGGCAGCCACGGGCGATAACCCCTTGTATCCCCCGGCTCCTGTAGCTGTTGATTCCTATCGCATTTTCGGAACTCGCGGGACACTTACTGAGCCAGACGGCGTACTTTGGACTTATGACCCGGTGGATGCCAGGAGGCTGGGACTGGAGGTGGGATGGAATGTGCCAATTCGGCGAGAGGTATTACAGGCCAGCGAGGGCATTCCATTCCAGCTCCAGACGGAACATCTCGCGAGAGTGATCAAGAATGGCGAGCGGCCAAGGTGTGCTGGGGAAGATGGTCTAGCAGCTGTGAGAGTGTGTGAGGCTGTGATTACTGCTCTAGTTGCAGGCGATGGCTTTCCTGTAGATATTAAGCTTGATACAGCCTAGACCTTGATGCATTGATACAGCTAGATCTGCTATTACAATCGAGAGGCATCTTTAACCTGCAATCCCCCGTTGACCAGTGCGTAGTCCCTCCCCTTCTTCCATCCCATCCACTGCGACAACGCCTGCTCTCCCCCTTCCCCAAGACCCAAAACCTCAACATCCCATCCTGACCGTGGCCCCATGTCCAGTGTTGGCGTCCCCGTCAGGGTCACTCCAGGGCGTTGCTCGTATCCAGCGGCTTCCAGCTCTGCATGGGTAAACACAGGCGTGGCACAAGCATCACTCCCATCAAAGACGTCCTCCCATTCCTTGCGTGTTTTCTCGCGGAACCTTCTGCGGAACGCATCTGCAATAGCAGGCCAAACAGCACGATCATCCCTCTTCGCCACCCAGGGCTGATCACTCAACCCTAACCCCTTAACCAACTGCGCGAAGAACTGCGGCTCCAACCCAGCAACAGCCATATAATTCCCATCATCCTTGCACTCATACACATTATAATAAGGACACCCTCCATCAGAAAGATTCTCGCCACGAGGACTGTCCCACTGGCCGGTAATCTTCGTCGAAATCCTCGGCATGGTAGCAAGATAGTTCGCCCCGTCAACCATATTCGCATGAACAACCTGGCCCTTCCCAGTGTGAGACCGAGCAAACAATGCCATCATAATCCCAGTAACGCACATATGCCCTCCAGCAGCAAAATCACCGAGAATATTTCCCGGAGGCGTGGGAGGCAGCACCCGGCCGTCTGGGAGACGCGGCGATGGACCCAGCATAGACAGAACCCCCGATACAGCGAGGTAATTAATATCATGGCCCGCCATCTTGGCATACTTCCCATCACGTCGGAACCCGGTGAGTTGGGCAACGATGAGGCGGGGATTGAGTTTCAGTAGGATGGTTGTCGGGTCGAGGCCGAGCTTCTCGAGAACTCCTGGTCGGAAGGGGTCGATTAGGACGTCTGCTTGTTTGACGAGCTGTAAGAACAGGTCCTTTCCGCCTGGTGACTTTAGGTCTATTTGGATAGAGGACTTATTCCGAATGAGCACGTCAGGACTGGGCTGGTGTGGTGGGTTGACTCGGTCGACGCGAATAACGCTGGCCCCGTTGTCTGCTAGCATCATGCCAGCGAAAGGGCCAGGCGCGAGGCCGGCTAGTTCGAGCACGCGGATACCATCAAGAGCGGGCATTTTATTCTGTTCTGTTGAATGGGTAGAGGTCTTGTTTTGGGGTGTGTTCTGGTTATATAGGACTAGGCCGAAGCGAGACGGAGTATATATCGGAATTTTAAAAATAGGCCGGAGTAATTAACTGCACGTCCTCGGCTATACAGTCTACTTCTAATTACAGGTGAGCCTTTGATCCAGCTCTGTCTCGCAGCTGCCGTCGTAGCAACTTTCCAGTGGGATTTCGTGGCAGTTGGTCGATAAACCGCACTCCCCCCCTCAGCTTCTTGTAGCCTGCCACTTCACCTGCAACCAAATCCTGGATCTCTTTCGCGAGACTATCCCGGTCAATACTTGTAACAGGGCTGCTCGGCACAATAAACGCCAGAGGGATCTCGGTTCCCTCAGCGTCATCCCAGATAGCAGTGACGCCCGAGTCTTTCACCATGGGGTGTCGCCCGATTATCTCCTCCAGCTCAGTTGGGCTTATTTGGAATCTGGAGACATATTAGAACAGGGAATTTGCCAAAGCTAGGAAGTATACATACCCCTTGTATTTGATCACATCCTTCAGCCGATCTACAATTATCAAGTACCCCTTGTCGTCCAGGTATCCAATGTCACCGGTTTTGTACCAGTCAGCGCCGTGCATGCTTTCGCGCGTCCCTTGCTCGTTGTCCTTGTATCCGCTGTAGGACGTTAACAAGTGCTTATAGTCAGGATAATTATGGAATGTTACTAACAGCATAATGGTAGGTGTAGAAACGACAATCTCGCCAGGCTGCCCACGGGGAACTTCTTTGCCCTGTTCGTCGAGGAACTGGATTTTGACATTGGCGAGTAGAGTGCCTGCGGCGACAAGGGGGGCGTCTTTATCTCGGACGCCACTCTGTGCAATGCACGAAGACAGCTCTGTGCAGCCGTACGCTGTGACGAGTCAGCTAAGTGGTTCCGCAGCCACAGTGAAGGACTTACTCTGGCACAAGCTAACTGTCGGAAACCGTAGTCGTAGTTTTGATGCAATGGCTGGCTATCGAATATTAGTCTGGCCAAATCATATAAGTAATATGCGAAAAGCCTACCTTCAAGGGTGCTGCCGAGCAGGAGAAATACTCGAGATCAGGGTACTGATACTTGCCCACGATGGGATTCTCCGCCAGCATGACC
The DNA here is from genome assembly GCA_025768815.1 of Aspergillus sp. PM3604. Taxonomy (NCBI): domain Eukaryota; kingdom Fungi; phylum Ascomycota; class Eurotiomycetes; order Eurotiales; family Aspergillaceae; genus Aspergillus; species Aspergillus sp. PM3604. Next base: position 545,089 of record JAMFNW010000007.1, on the reverse strand, counting down.
GCGACTGGAGGAACGAGCCGCGCCAACGTTGCGTGTTTTTCATGCATAAGCTGGTAATATAAATCAGAAACAGATTCAAATATTCAAATATGCAAGGGGCACCGACCCGGCAATAAGTTTCGAGCTGGAACTGAGGAACCATGCAGACGTAGCACCCCAGCCACGGACTCATCAACGCACACACATATAGCCCATAAATATGCGATACTAAAAGGTCAGTCAGAAATCTGCCGTAACACTCAGCTTAGTTGTAAGTGTCACCTACATGGCTATAGAAGGTCAGTTTCGCTCTACCCTTGACTGGGACTAAGGCATACCGGGAAAAACACCTCCCTCATGGACTCTCTCCAGTTGTCAGGGTTGTGAAAACGCAGCGCCTCACATATTCCAGTCAGGTTGTAATGGGACAGCATAACAGCCTTGGGTAAGCCGGTTGTGCCACTGGACAATACCAGCGCCGCGCACCTAGTCCGCGCATCTTGTCCGTCCAGCACGTATGCTTCAGGCTCCACTCGCTTCGAGTTCGAGGTCAAGTCATCGGGGAACTATGCAGGTTAACGAGTTGTAATGTGTGGGGGAGTGATATTTTTACCAGAACGTGGCCGTCTAATCTAGACACCATTGTCATTATTGTCACGTCGCCATAGTTCTGTAAGCTCAGGCCCTCCCGCAGCTTCTTCTCGTATATGCTATCAACAATGCAAAACTGGGGTCTGATGACCTTGACAGCATGGGCAATCTCCTTCGCAGACGAGGAGTGGTTAATTGTACTAGATGGTCAGGACCCTGGTACATACAGGAGAAAGCACCACTAACCTGACAATCCCACCAGCTGCCCAGACAGCATGCGTTGCGACAATGTAGTCCACCTGGCATCTTTAATGAGTAAAGGTCACTTAGTATTGGAGCTCATGACGTACGCAACTCCTCCCGATTATGGTGACGGTATCTCCTGTCTTCATCCCCAGGCGATGCCTTAGCCCCCAAGCAGCTTTGAATGCATTCTCGCGTAGACCTTGATAGGTAATTGATTTGCCAGTCAAAATGTCCTCGCTGATGATCTTGTTGGGGCTGGCATTCGTCGTGTTCTCGAGCATCATCTGCGTTACCGACCGGTCATGGCGGAAGTGCACCGTCATATCTGAAATTATGGGAGCCATAGTGGGAAAATTGCTTCGTCTGTATGTTGTACGAAGGAAATCTATAAAGGTCTTCAATCACCCTATATTTGTGGAATTTATTGGATTACATTAACAACCGCCCATATGGAGACAGTAGGCAATTCTCCGTACAGCCACACCAACACAAGACGGGTCATACTCGGTTAATCCATATAGCGGAATAATAACGGAAATTCAGCCTACAGTACGGCTACAGGCAATGAGCTTAAAACTCCGTTGTTGCGGGGTGAGTCGGACTCTATAACAAGTGACCGGCCACTGACCCACAGCCAGACTGCGCTTTGACCGGAGCCATTCTTTACCGTTGCGGTCCTTTACCTCTACAATGACAAATACAGGTGTCATGCAATTGTCATAGAAAGTGAGTCGGAATTCTGATCACCACAACATGTCGACCCCTCCATCCACAATCGAAAAGCAAATCGACGTTGCTCGCGCCCCAGGGCACGGACCAGACGTGTTCATCAACACCTCGTCATCGTGGCGGCCAGGAGCGCGAGGGATATTCGGGGGATTCGCTATTGCGCAGAGCCTACGAGCTGCCCAACAGACTGTGCGAGACGAGTTCGTCGCACACTCCTTGCATGGCTCGTTCGTGTTTGCGGGGACCTCGGACGATAGCATTCTCTACCATGTAGAAAGCATCCGCGATGGCAAAGGCTTTTGTACACGGTCCGTTCGGGCGGTTCAAGCAGAGAAGCCTATTTTTATATGCACTGTTAGCTTCACTAGGGCGGGGAGCTCGGACACGGCTGGAAAGGAGCTTCAGCATTTCCCTTCTATGCCTTCCAACATACCAGAGCCAGATGATATATACAAGGATACAAATGAATTACAGCTCCCTTTCGTCAATAGCAGCGTGGGTATAGTCGACGACAGCCGACAGGGTCGATCGGAGGAGAAGCGAATCCATCAATGGATCAAAGCCTGCGGTCCTCTATCAGCATCCGCGGACGCGCAGATCCAGCAGGCAGCACTTGCCTTCATGTCAGACAGCTACTTCTTGGTCGGCGTCCCTCATAGCCATGAGGTGTGGCATTTTGTGGATACGCCAATATCGGAATTCTATTTTTCACCGGATGGTCCTTCAACGCCGACTGAGGCACACGCTGCTATTCGACGGCCGCATTTGGAATGTCCAGGGGTTAAGCCCGGTCGTGGTGAACAGACGGTCTCCATGATGGTCAGCTTGGATCACACCATGTATTTTCATAATGTGGAAGATTTGCGAGTGGATGAGTGGGTGCTGTCTGAGATACAAAGTAGCTGGGCAGGGAATGGTCGTGGGATAGTGCAGCAGAGAATGTGGACTAAGGATGGTAAACTTGTTGCGACTTGCATTCAGGAGGTCAGTATAACTCTACTTAAAGTATATCCTGGCCACTGGGATCTTGCTGATTGATACAGGGGATTGTACGTTTGAAAAACGACAGACAGAAGACAAGCCATTTATAATACCATATAATATAATCAATATATTAGACTTGACAAGGTTTCAAACCACGTAGTACAGCCCAGTAGCATTCTCTACAGCCATGTCACCGTATCTAGAGTGCCTCAAGTGCTGTTCTCAAGTTCCTGCACGTCCACTTTTTCCGTAACTGAATGATGAAGCCGTTCCAGGAGGGCGTCGTCTTTAGCAAACAGCTGGTCGATCTCCTCCAGCGTCTTCCCGGTTGGCTACAACTCAGTTAGTGGTGGCCAATGTCAGGAATGGAGATACACACGTCTGGACACATGAAGTAAACAAAAGGCACGGCGATAACATTGAATACCAGCGGCCAAATCCAGATTCTAGCCCCGACGGTCTTCAACGCTATTCCTCCACCAAAGACTGTAATAAAGGTGAATACCCAGACCCCCAATAATCCGGCTGCGGAGCCAATGTGACGGTATCTCAGGGGTGCAATCTGCGATAGAAGAGTTAGCTCGTGTTATTATTAGTGCATGGTGTATACCTCAGGCCCATAGAGCCAGGGACAGCCGACCCATCCCCAGCCATAGAAGAACAGATATGGAAACATGATCATGGCGGCGGCCCAGCGTGTAGCGTCAGTTTTATTCTCGATCATATTCAGCACAACAAAGATCAACATGCAGACAGTCTCAATTGACGCCGTGAATATCATAATCCTCCGACGCCCAATGCGCTCTATCGTAGGAATACAGACCCACGAGCCCATCCACTGGACCGTCAGAGAGATTGCGGCAATGAGCGAGGCCATGAAATCCGAAAGGCCAACTTCTGAGAAGGTCCGCGTCATATAATACACGAGAATATTAATTCCCATGGACTGCTGGATTCCCAGAATGATAAACGAGATACGGATCCGTTTGCCGACCCGGAGAGGGGTGTTATCCCAAACGATACTGAGCAAGGTCAGCTTGTTCTCTGACTCCTCTTCGACTCTGAAGCTGGTTATAATGGTTGATTTCATGGCCTGGATCTCCGGAACGTCATTATAGTTGGTCATCCCCTTGCGGTATGCACCGTACAGTCGTGCAAGCGTCTTATCCCCTTCCTCTATACGATCCCGGATATAGTACCACCTTGGGGTATCCGGGAGGAAGAACATGCTGACTCCAGATAGAATGGAGAAAATGGACTGTATTGCGATAGGCATTCTCTAGAGAGCGCTGTTAGCTGGCGATGGAAATCTAGAGGTTGAGCTCACCCAGGACACCTGGTTGGTCATTCGAGTGAACCCGAAGCTGATCCAGTATGACAGGGCCACGCCTAGCAGTAGTGCTGAGCAGTTGATTGCGACTTCTGGGCCACGCTCGCGGGCTTCGATGCTCATTTCAGACTGTCTGGTTAGGATGTATAAGGCAAGAGATTATGAATGCCTACCATGTACATGGGTACATTGCATGTAATGAACTGCGGTCGTCAGCATCGACAACGGTACAATAAACAAGAGGGTATACCGCAATGCCAGCTCCCTATTTATGATGTCAGTACGTTGTACAACAATTCAATTTGACGTGCGGTAGAGACATACACACAGCACACGAGCCACAATGATCTGGGGCACGGAGTAGGAGGCGGCCTGTATCACTCCACCGACTGTGATCAAAGCATTTCCAATAAGAATGCAGTTGCGTCTGCCGAGGGGCATGCCGATTATCATAACAAGACATGACACAAAGGCCGCTGCGATCGTGCTAGAGGATGCAATCAGGGGGATCGTCTCTGTGCCACCGGGATGCTAGTATAGCATATCAGTTGATGGGCATTTGGCCTTGCAGCGATGACTTACACCAATTGCGTCTAGGAATGGCTCCGTCTCCTGGACACCTCCCAGAACTCCTGCCTGGTAGCCCTCAATGAGAAATCCCTGCACCGGTGTTAGTCGCTGTTCATCTTATCTTCATTTCCATATCGACCAGGCCCTTACAATGGAGCAGCTGAACCTCGCCAGGCGGCGGAGGGATTTACTCTGAATGTACTCATCGAACATTGCGAATAAAGCCTGTAAGGACAACGCGATATTTTTGAATACAGATGATAGAGCGGTAGTATACACAATTACTGGGGATGAGCACGAGGTCCTTTATACATTGCCCGGTCTAGGCATATGCGGGGAAACTCTGGGGTAGTGGTCCTCCACAATTCTATCGTAAGGAGGAGCTGAAGCGCCGTAAGTGTATTTTCATAGGCTTGCGGATGCCCATACTACGCACGCTCCAGACGGGGCTTTATTCTATTTACCGGAGAGTACGATGGCCGTTGGCTGGGTTCGGAATATATTTTGATTTAGTACCTCGGGCCACACAAGCTGACGTGTATAGCAAGAACCAGTAGTGCTTAATAAGAGATATCTTATAAATAGGCACATCTAACCTCTGAGAATATTTATCACCGACACAGTAGTTATTAGCCGAGAGGGCTGATGGTAAATAAAAGACGTGGTTGACTATTTCCAGATTAACTTTGAACCACGCAGTGATCGGTCCTCCGTTCCAAGGTATAACACCCTCGTAAGTATCAGTTGCTAAGTTCCGTGATCTGCGAACGGCAAGTAATAGCTAGACGAAGCGCGCTGTCATTTCTTCCGCAAGGTCCTACAAGAAGGTCCTACAAGAGAAGGGGTTGTTGGGTGCTCCCAGACTTAGGGTTAAATGATCAGTCCATGTGACTGGTGTCGCCATTGATTCCTCTCTTTACTTGCAATAAATTATTAGTTATTAACAAGCCTCACGCTCATATACCCAGCCCAAATGCCAAATCTCGCAACCCGTTCCATTCATCAAGGATCGACTGGACCGCTATCCACACCTTCGCATACGCAGGCCATAATGCAGATTTTGCAATCCTCGAGGATCTCATACACCATCAGAATCATCCGGTCGAGGGCCGCACTGGGGATTTTTTTCAGACGGAGACACCCCTGTTGACATCCATCTACAGCAATTCCTTCAACCTCAGCAAGTTTCTCCTGGAAAACGGCGCAGATATCAATGCGTGCAGCACCTCGGCAGGGCCCCTGGCAACAGAACATCCCACCACTATTCTCGGCCACATAATAGCCTCCTCGGCCAATGGTTCCATTGTCAGACTCGAGTTTTTATGTAGCCGTGATTCCCAAGCCCCCGAGTTTATTGCTGAGCCGGATCGAAACCTTACGGCGCTCCATCGCTGTGCTATGGGATATGGCGGGCTTCATTGGACCGTGGATGGTCAGGAACTCACGTACCCCGAATATAACTTTGAAAACAATCAGGAGATGATGGCCAACCTACTTGGGCGATGGGGATCATCAGACGACGTTAACCGCGGGTGTGATCTTGATAGCTCAACAGTGCTACACCTAGCTGTCGCATTTGTAAACGTCAGTGCAGTTCAGGAGCTGCTGGAGACGAGGAATGTCGATAGAAATATAAGAAACAGTGACGGCGCAACTGCTGAGGAGATCTGTATCGAAGGTATTCGTACCTTGGAGTCTGCTCCTGAGCACGCTGCAGTGTGTGAAAAGTATAGGAACTCTGTGTATGAAATTTTGCACAAGTTGCAGGATTAATTTCATTTCAACTTGTGCTCAATATACTCGAGAACCGTGCTACACTCTTGTCTACTAACAATGATGCCACAACTTCTAATAGCAAGTCCTACAAATAGACTGAAATTGTGGACTCACGGCTTTATAACTTCCGGTGGTTTCAGCGCGCTAAGGAACAACCGGGGTTTCTGGCCAACAATCTGCAGCCAGGATGATGATCTTAATAGCCAAAGTGGCGCCCATGCCACCGTGAAGCCGAACAGTGTCGATCCTAGCTCCTCTCTTCACTGTTTTCCTGAGGCCGATCGTCTTGGCTATGGTTTTGTGCCGTTGAACTCAATCCTTATTGACGATCGTTGGGGGCCGTTCTTGCAATGTTGCAAGCAAAAGATAATCAGTCTGATCCTTGGTTTTGCCCGGTCTGACTGTGCTGTACTCAAGGCTCAGTGTATAAATAGGACGCCAGGTCCGCCGGTCTTAACATCAATAGCAGTATCAGAACTCCCAAACATACTTTCAAAATGATCCTCACCAAGAACCTCCCTCTCTTCGCCACCCTGGTCGCCCTAGCATCAGGCGCCTCCGCCGCTGCCCTGGAGAAGCGCGAGGGCGAATGCTCCTTCAGCCTTCGATTCGCTCGGGGCCAGGTACCCAATCCACTCTCTCATCGGCAAGTACGCAGCACTAACCATGGCACATCCATAGAACCCGATTTCGGGTGGCGATAACTCCCTCGCCTGCGTTGGGGAGGTCACCTATGCTGACGGGACGACCGAGACTCTGGCGGACCAGTGCAATACCATCAGCCATGACAACTGCTACAGCTCGCAGCTGGCGAACCAAATCTGGTATGTTATTCTAGACTATCAGTCATGCATATTCCAAGGCGCTTGCTATGCTTGTGGCCGATACTAATATTGCGTAGCATCCACACCAACGGTGACAACTCGGACGGATACTTGGATTATGGCGCGGAGCACCGTGATTTCAACGAGGATGGTTGCACTAAAGACAAGTGGGCGGGCATCTCTGGCGATGGAAACGAGACAAAGTGTACCTTCCCATGCTAGAGATATGATAGTTGCCTAGCCGGCTGTCTATATTGTTACTCAGTTATGACGGTTAAATATGATGAAGCTTTTTAGGTATTATCGCAGGTAATTGGCCGTTGTGTGCTTTTGTCGTTGAAACAAAGTGCAACTTCCGCTTTCCGGGGTAATTGTAGGAAGGCATCTGCTGTCCTCTGTTTCAACGGCGAGACCATCATGGCATGTTTCCAGGGAGGCGGTGCCGGCCTTATGATTTGCAGTTCTTCGTAAGGGATATGTTGTAAAGGTGTTCGTACCTTGGAGTCTGCTGCCAAGGGCGCTGGGGCTGCGTTTGAAAAAATATCGTAACTCAGTATATGAGATTTGGCACCTGTTGCAGGATTAATTCATCCTAACTTGTCATCAACCAGAGACCCTGTGGTATATTGTTGTCTGCTGCCGATTATTCAACGGCTGAAGAGGGAGTGTTGGATCAGATATATAAATAAAGCACGGGAATGCACCCCTCTTCGGTGTTTGCAGGTCCCTACCGGAAGCTGAAACTTATCTACGTTATGAAACCAGATAATAAAATAAGCACGAAGTGTCAGTAACACTCAAACACGAACGAGCCAGTAATAACAGAGAGAAACTGGGGCATGGCCGTATCCACACAACACTATCGGAGGTGTTTTCCTAAGTCCATGGTCCAGACGACAAGGCTACGAGTGTAGACTGTGACTAGCCTCGCAAACTCCTGCCCTGATCCACAATTATCACCGGAAAACACTGCAGAGTGCGCGCCAACCGTGCCAAGCGGCTACAGGGCTGAGCAGGACACGCGAGACCTGGCAAGTCAGACAACCTGACAGCACACGAGTCAGTCTCGTTCGCCTAACAATGCCCTATTCAGCAACTTCACCGCGCATCCTAACGTTCTAACCACAATCGCGCTGCGTATATTAAGCTTCATCCACCAGGATTCTGGAAAGCTCCGGCTTGCTGACGGGTGGAGTCTTCAGCTGCAGAACGGACAGCGACAGCATATCTCCGGAGCCCACTGCAGCTGAACATACCAGCTCGGTACCTTGCTCACGTTGCAGAGCTAACCACATACGCAGGTCTATAGCAACCGGTATTAGAGTCAGTACATACGACCACAGGGTGTGGAAAACAGGGCTTCCCGTCCGCTCAGCCGTACTTAAGCCACACGCCGGCTGGTTAGTAGTATGGTGGGTGACCACATGCGAATCCCAGCTGTTGTATGTTTTTGTTTTTTTAGTTTAAAGATGAAGATAAAAGCAAGTTTATTGTGCTGCCGCTGTTCGGGTATACAGGCCAAGCTGAGGAACGGCCCCCACGTTGCAGAGTCTGCGATCCTTAGTGTCAACGGCCAAGACGCAGATCTGCACCGTTGACTGCTTCGTCTGGGTTAGTGTGAGGATATGTTGTATACAGCCGGGCAGCAGTTGTCCCGGCTCTAGAGTAGTCCGTGATACTGCTGCGCACAGTATCGAACAACTATATAAGGGAGGATGTGACCAGCAAAGAATCCATTCCATCACTCAACAACTACTACAAGTCAACATCAATATGAAGCTCACCTACGCTCTCCTTGGAGCATTCTTTACCGCCGGGGCCATTGCCCAGGACTACCCCTACACCGAATATATCTGCGAGACCAGCGATGGCAGCCCTTATCTGCACCATGTCAACCAGCTCGTCGACGGGCTGGCCAGCGCCGACGTAGGCACAAACCTCTGCAACACTGGCAACGGCTGCGGCGAGACCATCACCGCTTATTCTCAGGGAGGCGGTGCAGGCTTCATGCTTTGCGGGTCTTCGTACCGAGTACGTCCATTCCTACCCTCTGATCACCCAGAAATCTTGTAAGTAGGAATAACAGCGCACTAACAACCTCTAGTGCGGCCTGAGCGCCGACCTTCCCTGTGCCGGGCCTAGCTGTCCCGGCCTCCAGGCGCGAATCGCCAGCACGGTCATTGCTGAGCTTCGCGACAGGTGCCAGGCGCCCGACTCAAACGGTGATACCCGCGCGGGTGGTATCCAGAGGGTTCACTATTCCGCCGACATCAGCTCTGATGTCAAACTCTTCACTCGCCCTGGTTAAATAAGCCATGATGGGCAAGAGAATCGTGGTATGGAACTTGCTAAGCTTGTTGGATTGGCGTGATTGAATGGTTTCGGTGTATTTAATGGTGTTTCCGCATACGCGACGTGTATCTACGCTGCGAGTCAAGCGAGAAGAAGTGTAAATGTGAAGATCTAGGGTACGAGAAATCGTTGAAAGCCTCTGGTGGTTCTACCAGTATAGTAATCGTATTTTAGTATCAATAGATCAAGTGAGCCACAGAAACATCAACAGAATAAAGATATAGCCAACTCCCAGAAACGGTCGACCGGGATGTTGATTATTCTCTCTTCCAGGTCACAGCAAATGCACGAATAAACAAGCCGAGGTCCTGTTAAATTTCAAACTCTAGTTCTTGCGGTTGAAGCCATAGTTGAATGGTGGTTACTCTCTATTCCCCCTTATACAAACTATGCATCTTCAAGAAACTCTTCCTTCGCTTTAGCATCGTAAAGGTCTGTGCTCTGAATCTCACGACGGAGCTGGACTTCCTCCTCGCGCAACTGCTCCATGATCCGGCCATGCGCATGCCATGTGGGTTTTATCTCAAACAACCGATCCATCAATTCCAACGGCACCCCCTTTGTCTCAGGGATGAGAAAAAACACAAAGACAATAGAGAACAGCATCAAGCTCGCGAAGAAGAAATAAACACCGTACTGCATTTCCGCAAACATCTGAGGCGTGAAGCGCGAGATGAGGAAGTTCCACAGCCAGTTGCTGGACGAGGCGACGCTCTGCGCCAGAGAGCGCATGTTGGGATCAAACATTTCCGAATTCAACACCCAGGGTGTGCCATTCCACGTGGGGGAGAAAGTCGCCGTGTAGATGTAGAAGAAAACAATGGCCATGATACCGGCACTGTCCAGCCCGGTGTTGGGGTTGTTCTCGGGGTCTTTGATCTTGCTGTAGGCGCCGATAACCCACATACAGACAGAGCCACCAATGCCCCCTGCAATCAGCAGCTTGCGACGGCCTACATGATCAATCAGGACGAGAAGCCAGACGAAGGTAACAACGGTCTTGACAACACCGAAAATACCCGACATCATCTGGTTCAGCGAGCCGGTAATCCCAAGGCTTCTGAAGACGGTAGGGCTGTAGTAGTTAATGGCATTGATACCAGAGCAGTTCTGCCAGAAAAACAGTATAAATCCCAAGAACAATCGCCACATCACCTTAGGTTTGGTAGCTGCTGCCTGGAAGGGCTTCCAAAACCCAGTGCCAATCTTTGCATTCTGCTCCTCCAGGGCCTGGTCAATGGCAATAATCTCCTCGGTAATATAGATTTCGGTCTCGGGGAGCTGGCGGATCCAGCACAAGTTCGCAATGGCTTCCTGGCGGCGCCCACGGCCGAATAACCAGCGGGGCGATTCCCTGATAAACAAAACACCCATAAGGAGCAGGCCGGAGGGGATGAGCTGGACTGCAAATGGAATGATCCACTGCTTTTTGCTTTCCGGGAGAGTTTCCGACACGCCGAACTGCAAGGATGTTAGTCTCGTTCATTTGTTGATGAGTGTACGCATACATTAATCCAGAACCCGATCAATCCACCAATCTGCCACCCTAGCTCATAGATACCAACCAGTCGCCCCCGAATAGCTGGTGGCGATAACTCCGAGATATAAATCGGGGTTAAGTTCGAACCGGATCCCACGCCCACACCGGCTAGAACGCGCCCGACATACATTATCCCCAGCCCGCGAATCCCATTTGCCCCAAGCATCAAGCCAGAGCCCAGGGTGAAGATAAGTGCAGTGACGAAGAGGCCCCATTTCCGACCGCAGTAGAAGCCAATGGGGTAGGCGAATAGGGCGCCGAAGAAGGCCCCGACCTGGTAGAGGGAGACGATGTTGGCCTTGACGAGGTTTTGTTTATCTTCAGGCCATTCCCCAAAATGAAACTCATCGCGGAAAGAAGTCAATTCCACAGTCTGCCCAATGAAAGCGCTGTCATAGCCGATCATGCACGAGGCGAAGGAGGCAACGGTTGCAAGCAGATAGACGCGCCAGTTGTACACCTGAGGCGGTGTTGGCCGGTCCTCGACGAGAGCAAGAAGAGTCATGTTGGATATCGTTGAGTATCTTGACAGAATAGAAAAGGAGAACCCTATATACAAAAGCCAAGAACGCCATTTGGGGTTGACTCCATACGGGAACTTGATTTGGGCACCGGAGTGTATCCACCCCCGGATCAGCATCTCGTTTGGCCGGGGTACGTGCTACGAAGACACATCTAAGTTTTATCTAGACGAAACAGATTGAATATTTGTGATTTAAATGTGTTCTAACAGTTTCGTGTATCGCTAGTCATATTCCAGATAGATTAGGGTCCAATGAACCATGAGGCAGGCCATCTGCAAGAGCCCCATCCTCGCCTTGGTTCCCCATCGAAGACACCAGAGCAACCACGTCCAAAGGTATATCATCAATCTGCCAAGACAGGGGATCAAAGAAATCTATCGCCGCGGTGGTCTGGAAGCCCCAGTCCGTTGTGCCATCCAGCGCTGGTTCCGGCGCTGGGTCTGGTGCCCCAACTACAGCAGAGCAGTCTGATACAGAGGCGACGCAGACAACAGAGTTCAGCGCCCGCAGTGCTCTTTTTGCAGTGTCAAGGCCCCGCGAGAATTGCTCCAGTAGCTGATACGCAAGCTGGAAGGATCTGATGCCGACCTCGCGTTGTTGCTTTGTAGCCGTTCCGCGCATGGCAAGGATGAGGTGATAGATACATTCAAGCAAGGCCGTGCTAAAGAAAAAGCCACAGGGGACAATACTGGGGCATGATTCTGTAAATGCCGCAATGGCATCCACGGTCTCACTGGCAAGCGAGATACAGAGACCGTTACATATGCTGTCCTTGCGTTTCTGGATCGGATTCTGTCGAATAGTCAATCGTAACAGGTTTAGTCTCTGCCGCCATTAGCTACATCTACTGTCAGTCTAAGGGAGGAATACAATGTAGACTGCCAATCGACGACGGATAAGGGGCTCTGGCTCTGGCTGGGCCAAATACTCGTCGAGCAGCTCTGTTTCCCACACCAACTCGCTCGACAGATCTCGCTGGACCACCAAGATACGGGTATCCATGATCTCTACTTCCCTCGAGTCTATCGGCTTTGGCGCCGTAGCAGCAAAGAATGTATCCCATATCAGGGACCACAGTTTTCCCAAGTCCACCAAGGCCTGCATATAGCGGTCAGTCCCCGTAGTCGGGGGCTGAGAAAAGTCCGACACCGCCACTTCAATATCGCGAACGAGATACGGGCTGCCTGTTCTCTGGGATATCTTCCGATCGAGGAAATATATCGTCCACCATAGCCTTTTGCGATTGTGAATCTCTTGCTCGGGTAGAATATCCCATACCCTTTCCTCGTTAAGCCGTGCGCGTATGGCGAGTTGTGCCGCAGTGGAGATAGCCTGTGATGCATCGTAGAGTAGTTCCGATTGCATGAGATACTCCGAGCTTAGGGCATGATACTGAATGAGGTAGATGTCGATGTGCTTCAACGACGAGCAGTGCTGGATGAGCTTGCGGCCGCGAAGGAACAGGGACCACCCACGGCGGATTTCATGAAGGGGACACCCTGATACGCAGAAACATTCGGCAACAGCAAGTATGTTGCAAAGAAGGGCGATAATGGAACAGTCTGCGAATTTCACATCAATGATGGGTTGACTGTTCGTGTGCCCCAGCCGGTGCAGCGTTGTGTGGATCTTCGCCTGTGTCCCGTCACGCTCAATGAATGGGAAGAACGAGTCCAGGTCGCGAAAGTATATATCCAGTAAGAAGTTTAGTCTTGAAGGAGGAGGAAGTTCCACGGGGAATATCCGATCCTGGACAGTGCTTCGTGTGGACGGCGGGCTTCCGGCTTCACTCGCGTTCGGATGTACGAGCTCGCGGAGGCATAAAAGCTGCGACGACAGCGAGACACTTTGAGGCCGGTGGTCTTGCACGTCGTACGCGTCGGTCTCGTCGTCATCCCAGTCGGGAGATGAATGGTTACTGTTAACGCCAATGAAGCCGGGCTTGCTGTATTGCCATCAGACTGGTTAAAAGGTCTAGAAAGGTAAACATACCGGAAGAGAAGACTAATTCCATCGCTATCGGGACTGTTCGATTGTTGCACTGGACTAGATTCCTGTATTTGCATTCCTTTCGTGTTTCCTCGAGCATCACTGGGTGAACATCAGCAACCGCCAGCACGACGTGTAACTAAACAACGTACCTCCCATCGGAATGGCTCCTTTTCGTGCCCTGCTTCCGGCCTCGTCGACTCTGAGGCATGTATATACAGTCCTGGCCTCTGACTCGGCAATTGAGACAGACCTTCTCCCCGGAGCACTGCCCGCTGTTAGAACAACCCACTACGAAGACGAAAGGAGTACGGCTGAACAAACCTTCACCTTCCGGCGCTGGCAGTCCTGGCTGGGCAGTCATCAGTATTAACAGAATAATACACTTTCAATAGTATCAGAGGAATACCATGCTCGCCCGATATACTTCATCCGCTTTCCGTCTGCTGTCCGCGGGGCTCTATCAACGTGCTCTCGAACATTAGGAGAGTAACCGGCTACCTCCAAGGGGCAGACAAGGCTTTCCTCAACAGATTGTTCCATAATGAAGTTCACACGGGTCAGTATGATGTACGGGTCCATGAATTCAGTGAGAAGAGGGGGCCCATCTCCACATTGCGGGGGTCCGGTCTATAAATGTAGTGAAAATACACCGGTGTGGGGGAGCACGTCCCTCAGTTCAGACTTGCTTGATATTTCGATTTCAAATTGTAATTACATAAACCGTCCCCCAGTGCATTCAACGCAAGTACCAGTTACATACGAAGACAGTGGACTGGCTAGAAAGAGCATCACCCGCGCAGCCTCGTCCGCCGTCCCAGGGCGACCGAGTGGGATATCAGAAACGTCTCGCCACTTCTTTGCATTCTCCGGGATTCCAAGCCTGATGGACTGTCCTCCCAGCGCCATAGCCTGCGACTCACTGGGCGGACGTGTAATCCGCGTGTCAATCCACCCATACGCCACTGCATTAGCTCGGACGTTGTATCTGGAAGAATAGTCAGTATCAACATGCAGGCCGTATATTATATTCACCCACCGTCCCCATTCGGACGCAATGGTCTTTGTTAGTCCAACAACTCCAGCCTTTGCCGTTGCGTAGTTGATCTGCCCCATCGATCCATGCAAGCCAGACGTGGAGGACACATTGATCACCGTCTTTGGCATGTCCCTATTAACCGGGTCCATCCAGTGCGCGGAGAGCGCTCGTGTCATCCGGAAGGGCACGTAGTTGTGGATTTTCATGATGATGTCGAACTTGTCCTCGTCCATCTTGTGGATTGCACTATCGTGGCAAAAGCCTGAACAGGCATCAGCTACCCCTCTGCAACTAATCATTTCAGACGTACCGGCATTGTTGATGAGGCAGTTGATCTTCCCCCATCTCTTCAAGACACTTTCTACCAACCGGACTGGGAAGTCCTCGTCAAGAACGTTGCCAGGAAAGCTTTCTGCTTCGCCCTGGAATTGACGAATATCTTTTACGACTTCCTCTGCTTTCTCTTTATCCAGATCACTAATGGCGATCTTGGCCCCTCTCTGCCCTAACAGTATGGCGGCTGCCCTTCCGATTCCTGTTGCATTAGTGTTAGCATGTATATCTCCGTTGTAAATACAACGCAGTAGTACCTTGAGCACCTCCAGAGATAATGACTACCTGGCCATCCATACGACTAGGGTCTATGGCCGGATCACTGGGTTCCAGGTGCTGATGGATCTGACGCAGGCGCTCGCTCATGATGAAGTGTAAAAATTAATAAAAGGAAGTCAGATAATACCGGAGGATTTAGCAGGACAATCCATCCCATTGAAACAAATTTAATGCCCAGCATGTAATTCCCAATATTTAATGCCATGGTTTCTTATTGCTATCTCCCGAGGTTGTCCTGCTTCGGAATTTTGGCTCAGCTCAATTTTCCGAACACTCGGGGCTCGGCCAGAGCTCCCCAGATTTTGGATATTTATATTGTATTCGCCTGATTAATTTTCATGTTATCATGTTTTTAAAACTCAAGTTTACTCAAGCCTTATAAACATGCCCTCTGCCCTGACATCCGAAATCCCCAGTGCCGACCCGGCCTGGCACCGCCAGGACGACCACCCATTCTACAAGCCCAGCCATTACCGTCTTCAGCGATTCGTCCGCGAGTATGTAGACAGGTACATTGCGCCCAATGTTGAGGAATGGGAGAAGGCTGGGGAAATCCCCATTGAGGTAGGGTTCCGGCTGAGCTATGTGCGAGTGTACGAACTGACGGATTTCTAGGCATTCAAGAGACATGCTTCTATGGGCTTCCTTGCTGCGTCGGCGTTTCCTCTTCCCAAGGAGTATCTTGCCGGTGTTACTCTTCCGGCTGGGATAAGCATGGATGGTGAGACAGAGCCATTACCACAGCGCGCAGCTGCTATTCTAAAGAAAATAACGCTAACGAGATGCTCAGAATGGGACGAGTTCCACGACGCCATTGCAAGTAGAACCATATCCACTACCCACGACACCCACTCATAAATAAACAGATCATTGACGAGATGGCCCGCTGCGGCTGCCTCGGGACAGTCTGGGGCATCAACGGCGGTGCCAGCGTCGGCGGACCACCCATCGACCGGTATGGAACGGCACACCAGAAGCAAAAGTATCTGGCTCCTTTACTCCGAGGACAGCAGAGACACTGTCTGTGTGTCACCGAGCCCGCTAGTATGTCACTGATCACCCTGCCACCTGGCCGCTTCTACGCTAACTATCACTACTAGTCGGATCCGACGTAGCCGGCCTCACGACCACTGCGACCAGGTCCGCAGATGGAAAGTCCTATGTTCTCAACGGAGAGAAGAAATGGGTTACCCAGGGCCGATGGGCAGACGTTGGGCTGATAGCAGCTCGAACTGGTCCGCCGACTGCAAAGGGGATCTCCGTTTTCATTGTGCCTCTGACAACGAAGGGGATTTCGAGGCGCAAGATGGAGAACTCGGGGGTGAGTTCTAGTGGTAAGATAATTCTGTATATTAACACCCCAGTAACTAATATTCTGTCAACAGGATCCACCTTCATGGAACTAGACGAAGTCGTCGTCCCAACAGAAAACATGCTCGGAAACGAAAACCAGGGCTTCGAAATCATCATGTCAAGTATGCCAGTCCTCCACACTCCAAGTATCATACCATACTAAGTAACCACAGCATTCGCCCACGAACGCCTATGGGTAGGAATAACAGCGCTGCGACTGTCCCGCGTCGCATACGAAGACGCCTACCGCCACGCCCTGAAACGCAAGACATTCGGAAAGCCGCTCTTCGAGAACCAAGTCATCCGGCAGAAGTTCTCCAAGATGGCAAACAGACTGGAACCAACACAGGCGTACATCGAACAGCTAGTCTTTCGGTCCGTGCGGATGCCCGGGTTGGAGTTCTCGCCGCTGGCAGCTATGCTCAAAGTGCAGGCCGCGCATCATCTGGAGAAGGTGTCGAGGGAAACGCAGCAGGTGTTTGGAGGGCTTGGGTATTCGAGGGGTGGACAGGGATGGCGGGTCGAGCAGATCAGTCGCGATGTGAGGGTTCTGGTGGTGAGTGGTGGGAGTGAAGAGATTCTGTTGGATATGATTGCGAAACAGCAGAAGCGGTTGGCGAATTTGTAATTGTTATATTTATATTATTTTAAATACATCATAACTGAGACGCCCTGGGTTTCAACCGCCGGACAACCATACCACCTGCTTCTGTAGCCTCTTCCCTACCTCGCCAGAAATCAGGCAACGCCGTTGCAGCCGCGGTCAGTTTCTGCAAACCTACCATACCACGAGCTGCATGGTCATCTGGGACGTGATCCCCAGGCTGGTTCAGGGAGTGGTTGAATACTTCTAGTGAAATCGGCCCCTTATACCCTGTTGCCAGAACCGCCGCGGCAACCAGCTCCACGGGCATATATCCACCACGACTCTGCTCCATTGGAAATAAACGATGTCCTCGAGACCAGGGCAGAAGGGCCGGTGTATCAGGCTCTGCAGGACGAATAGCTGCAGGCTCCACGAGCTCCGCATCACCACACTGGAAGAAGAAGATGCGATCGCCAGGAACCGTCGCAGCCAGGGCCGCAAGGGACGCCGTGAGCACGTCAATCGATTCCTCCAGCGTCGAGAAAAACCGCCCATGTCCGGCCGGATTATGTGGATTTGCGAATTCCACCGCAAGCACATTAAACGCGTCCACTATCAGACCGACATTAGGCCGATTGGCAAACCGCACTGCCTCCCACGATGACGACCAGGTATTCCGCGCCGCCCACGACAAACCCTCGTAGCCAATTTTAAGCATCGGACCCCTGTCAGCCCCTGCATATGCAGCCGCCATGTCGCCAAGCTCAGCCAGATCGGCTGCGACCGTCTGCAGATCCGATGTTACACCGCAGTCAGTACGGATGCTGGCGCACATAAACACGAGGTCCGTGTCGAACGCACGCATGAACGGGAACCGTTTCGCCACGAGGTCCAGGGTTGCACGGCGTTCTGCAGGATCCCTGACGCCCTCGATCTTGCGCAGCGGCTGCGTGCAGGCGATGCGCATGCCAAGGGATTTTACTAGATCGCCGAGTTTGCGGGCGACTTGTAAATTCGCTGCCGTGGGTTCCCATAGCTGGTCGCCTGGAAGATTGTGTTCTTCGAGATACGCTGCCCAGCACTCGTCGAAGAGGTCGATCCATTTGTAGCCGGTCCTTGCGGCTGCTTCGAGACGTGGTTGTAGGCGGTGCTCCCTCCAGTTGCCGAGGGAGAGGGTGGCGATACCAAACTCGTTGGGAAGCGTAGATAATCTCTGTTTTGACATGTTGGTAGGAGACCGTATGCGTGTAGAGACGAGCGACGTCCGAT
Source organism: Aspergillus sp. PM3604 (assembly GCA_025768815.1). Classification (NCBI taxonomy): domain Eukaryota; kingdom Fungi; phylum Ascomycota; class Eurotiomycetes; order Eurotiales; family Aspergillaceae; genus Aspergillus; species Aspergillus sp. PM3604. The sequence continues at coordinate 526,796 of JAMFNW010000007.1, read as the reverse complement.
CCCATTTTACAGTAGATTTTCCCGGGGAAGCGTTTAGCCACACCCCGCACACCGGTCTCTATTTTAATGCACCGGCCACCGGATAAGACAAATATCCCTATAAAATCCAACGGCCATATTTTACAGTAAATCCCCAAATCCGGGCCCAAATATTTCGCGGAAGAAGTCCGCAAACCCATCGCCCGCGACACCAGTCTGGTCGGATATCGCGGGCGTCAAAAACGGGTCCCAGTTGGAGACCAGCGGATTTCCCTGGCTCATCTCGGGCCCAGGTTGCCATTCAGTTGTTCTGCGCCTGGCGGCATAATCCTGGGTCTGTGACGGTGGCTCTCCGATACCACCGGCTCTAGCACGGAGGATCATCATGAGATGTTGGCCTAAGAGCGCCGCAATACCGAATCGATGCGGAGGCGTTGTGCCAGCGTGCTGCAGCTGCAGGGCGACCTGACTTAACAGAGCGAGCAGTTCGACATCACTTCCTGCTCGGGGTCCATATAGGGCAGGAAATATTTTGAGAGTCAGAACGGCAGCGTAGGATATCATCGCCCATGTCGGAGCCAGCATGCAGTACAGCGGCTCTCCTACAGTCGTTAAGTCTCGCACGGCCGTCTCACAGCAGTTGACGGCGCTTTCGAAGCAGTCTTGTCGGATGGCATCCAGGTTTTCCGCGCGGGAGATCGAGTCGCTTAATGCTAGTGACAGGGTCCAGAGACGTCCGTGCTCGTATACATAGTGCAGAAACGTCATGGAGACTTGTTCAGGGGGTGAAGCGGAGGCGATGTCCGCTGGCTTGGAAAGCCACGTATTGCACCAGTCGTACAATGAAGTATCAACCAGGTCTCGGACCCAATGGGGATCGGACTGTGAAAATTGTGCTTGATGTTTTAGCTCCATCTGCAGCGACGCCAGAACCTTGCGTAGGATAATAAAGGCACTTGTATATTTATCCGTCATGTCCGCCAGTGGGTGCAGCCACCAGGCATCGATAGACCGGGTCAGGCTGGTCTCTGGAAAGCTCTGCAGTCGACCTCGTGCTGCGCTGTTCGCCCTCTCCCACAGGAGAATTCTCAGCCAGGTTCGTTCGCGATTTCGAACCATTCGCTCTTCGTAGACACTTCTGTCTGTCCACTCTCCTTCTAGAGATTGCCGGGCTACCTGATCAGCCTGAGAGCATGGAGACGGGAGGTTCGGATCCCGCTGCGATTGCGACGATCTAGAACAAGCAGTTGGTCCTTCTTGGTCCATTCCCAGGTCCGTTGCGACGCCTATTGCATACATTGTGTACAGCCATGATCGTTCCTCAGTCAGGGTTTTCGCCGGCGTAGCTGATAGGAGTGAAATATAATAACCCTGGACAATCTCGACCGACTTGTATCCGCACGTATGTACGTATCTGGACAGTTTATCCCCGTGCCTCCGTAGACGCTCTGCAATGGATGCTGAGGCAGGATCAAATTGGGCGGTTAGCGCGAGGATCCAGGTAAACAGAAGCGAAGAAAGACTACGGACGGATTCTGGCGTATGCAGCACTGGGTCCAGTATCCCGTTGATAGGGTGTAATCGCGCAAAATATCTAAACGTGTTAGCCTCACTCGGAGGGAGTGGTGAATACCTACATCGGGAATAAGTGATGAGCGTCGTCCATCGTAACAAGCCCCAGTTCGACTGGATCTAGGTCTGGACCGATGTCGCGCTGACGAACACCTGTCCGTTTAAAGTAATCCAGGGCCTGGTGTCCAGAATCCGCACTATTTAGCAATGTATCCAGGCCTTGGACCAGACTCGCTCGGTCTAACTGCAAACCCAGCGAAACGTATCCAGGTCGGTGCAGAAGACGGTGTCCCTCGGATTCTCCCCTTTGGCGATCCGATTGCCTTCTAGATGCTGGACTGGTCAAGGCATTCACTGACGCTGGACTCGTTTCCGTTGCCTGAGCCGCATCGGACGCGAAGGCCAGAAGCGCCAGTGGGTTACTCATTGGTTCCTGCGCCGGGTCTACTTGAACTTCCACGTCTTCCCAGTGCTCCGCTTGAATCACGGTCCCGGGTGTTCTCACCTCAGGCCGGGCTTCACAGGTCGTAGAAAACCTCGGAGGATCAGACTCATTCGCCAAGAAAGAGTCAAAAGCCAGGCTCTCGTCTGCCGGTAGCGACACAGAATCATACACCCCTTCAAGCCCGTGTGAAATGTTTGCCTTTTTCGCCTCCGCCTGCAGCTTCCGGTACGCCTTCTCGAGCCCGCGATACCTCCCCAAAGCCCCTCGCCGCCTGCCCAGTGGCCGTGATTCGGGGACTTTGCATTGTCGATTAGTCCGTTTACATCGATCGCATGGCTCAGATGGAGAGTCGTCGTGGTCTTGCGGTCCAGTGCGCGTGCATTTCATCTGCATCGCTGTTAGTGCAATTCTCGGTGGAGGGGGGATTGATACCTTCAGCTTGCGGCAGGCCTCGCAGGCCGGTGCAGCTGCTGGACGAGTCTTTTCATGTGAGGGCTCATCATGATATGCCGGGGACGACATGTTGCGATGGTTTGTGAGAGAGAGAGTGGAGATGCAGTGAAAATGCGGGGATGCTTGAAGCTGCCTGAGGCACAGACTCGGCCAGTTTATTTAGTCACCGGCTGCTCTCCGTTCAGTGTGGCGAGTATATTTATGTCGAACCCACTCCATTATTGCACAGATTTCACCTGGTATCATCACTTGAAGTCAAACCAGTTTCAGCTCGCGATGGAGTCAATCAATGTCGACGTGCTGGTATGCGGCGGAGGAATGTCGGGCATGGCGTGTGCCTCCTTCGCAGCACAATCCGGAGCAAAAGTGCTGGTGGTCGAGAAGCAGAGTACCGTGGGCGGGTCGTCCAACTACTCTGCAGGCATGTTGTATGTTTCTCTAACCATTGCTGCCCCTCTGTTACTGACAACTGCAGTTGGGGCCCGCAGTCATACGAGAAACTCAGATCGTGGGTCCCCGATGGCGATCCAGAACTGCAGCGCGCCTGGCTAGATGATTACCTATCAGCAGTGCAATGGATGCGCGAGAACCAGGTACCTACAGCGCCTCGCTTCGAAGGAATCATGACAATCGGTACCAGCTATTGCAGCTCGACACTTAGCAAATCTCGACTAATACATGTTGTACAGGAATCGGTTTCCCGATCAAGATCCCTCACCTACACGATCTCCATCGCCGCCGAATTGAGTCCAGCCAGACCGGCTCAGAGATCTGGACAAAGGCTGCAGTTGTCAAGCTCCTCCAGGAGCATCCTGGCGTGTCAGGCTCTCGCATCACGGGTGCCATCGTTCGTCGCGAGGCGTCCAATGGTCAACCCGCGTCCTACTTCCAGGTCACAGCCCAGAAAGTCGTCCTAGCCACCGGTGGTTTCCAGGGCTCATCTAGTCTCACCGCAGAATACCTAGGGCACGGTGCGGACAATGTGTTTGTGCGTTCAAATAAAGGCTCCGTGGGAGATGGGTTGAATCTCGCCGTTGGAGCTGGCGCTGCGACAAGTCGGGGCATGAATACTTACTACGGGCACCTTATGGCTGCACCTCTGCGCGCGGACCAGGTAGATCCAAAGGACTATTTGCCGTTGGCTCAATATCGTGAGTACTACACCGCGTCCTCATCGTATTACTAAATATATCTAATCTCGCAGAGAGCAAATACTGTCTCCTGCTCAACGAGTCGGGGCGTCGTTTTGCGGACGAAACCACGGGCGACGAGATCATAAACCAGTACCTTGCAAAGCAAGAGAAACGTCGAGGATTCCTGATATTCAAGTTCGTCCTCCACTCCCTCTGAATGCTAGTATCTCTACTGATTGGTATCCATGCAGTGAGAAAACCCGCCTACAGCACTGCATAAGTGCCCTATTCCCCAACGCCGGTGACATCGATCGCCTCCAAAAGGCTCGCGAGCATGGATGTAATGTCGGTACTGCATCGACACTGAGTGAACTGGTCCAGGTACTCGCAGGATGGGGAGTTGATGGCGTCAACGCTAGGCAAACGATTCAAGAGTACGACAGGGTAATCCGGCAAAATGAACCTGGGCTAGGGCTTGACGCTCCGATTGGGAGAGGAGGAGCACCTCCCACCGCGTTAGTGGAAGGCGAAGGCCCATTCCACGCAATAGAAGTTCAGCCATCGTAAGGACAGAAGTTCTGGAATGTTCTTACCACGATACTGACGATATTCTAGTATCACCTTCACATATGGGGGAATAAAGGTTGGCAAAGAGGGCCACGCCTTGACTGCGGACAACAATCGAATTCCCGGCCTCCAGGTCGCAGGCGTCGATGCTGGTGGGTTCAGTAACTTGGGATATGCGGGCGGACTGGCACTGGCTTTTGTCACTGGTTTCTGGGCTGCGAAGGAGGTTGCAAGGGAACTGAACCTCCCTCTGCCAAAGCTTCCGCCAGCGGATCCAAGAGATGCTAAGGCTATCCCGGTGAAGGGGCGACTGTAAATAGACCAGCGGATAGACCTGAGGATGATTGAATGATCCATATCCTGCTCCGCTATCGCGTCCCTATTGACGCCGGCATTCAAAGTACATGTCTGCGAACCTAGGCTATACGGCTGTTTTATTGCACGCCACACATCTCCAGCCAACCATGTTTATTCCAAGCAACAGTTAATCTCGTGTTCTTTTTTGCCTCAGCCTCAACATCCCAGACCTTGCCGTCCGACACTGCGTCCGTCGTTATTGGACTACTGAGTGCTGTTCAAATGGACCCATCCTAGTCAGGATCCTGTAAATCACCCGTCGGTTCCCAAGCTCTCATGGATGGGCGCATGGTCCTGTCCGAAGATGGAAAGCGCGAGGGCCCGGCAAATCCAAACGCAGCCATTAGGCAGGCCGTATATTGATTACATGTATGCTCCCGTGCGGCCGCGTCGCCCCATGCCAGCTTGCGTTTGTAGCGGTTGAAGTCAGGGGCAGACCTGGGGGATCGACAATTCTGACTCGTAAAGCAGAATAGCCTGATCGCAACATGAGAGGCTAGTCGCCACCCCCCAGCCGGGCTGCTGTGTGACATACGTAGGACATGAACTGGGGACATGGCGGTAGTGCGGTTGTTTGCCTTGCGATCCGTGCCGTTACGACGCAGGCGGGTCCTGGTCCATTTAAGCATAAGGCCGTCTCAACCTAGGTGGCTTGGCTCAAAGCCACCCGAGTCCGCCGCCGGTTACCAGACGTGTCGGTCAATTCCACGGTGTCCAAGCAACGTGGTGTGTATACGCCGATGAAACGCTGTCGCAGAAGGTCGAGGAGACGAGCAAGCACATCTTACTCCATTGGCAGGGCAAGTCCCTAGAATCCGGCAAGGACGAGCCATGGACACTGGGAAGCTGTAATGTGGATGAACCGCTGCCGTTTGTAACTACACTACCGAGACTTCAACACTGAGGATGTTCCTGACTTTGCTGACGGGCAGGGATAACCTCCGGGGCTTTCAGATCCGATCGAGTGATAACGAGTGGGCGAAATATGCAGGTGGAGAAAAAGATGCAATGTATGCTCGCCCATCACTCCCAACCTGCAAAGAGTATTAGACTGGGCATTGATAGACCTGTGCACGTTGCCGTCGTTGGAAACTCCATTGGGTGTCGATGTTAAGACTGAGTCCATCGTGCTTCGAGGAGCACCAGCATACTTGTGCTACCAGTACTTCTGCGCAAGACTCTTATACTTGCTTTTCTTGTCTGACCTGGGACCGCTGCACGTCATCATGCCCAGCCAGCCAGTCCATGTTGATGGGTCAGATTCCGGCGTCAACTAATCGGAACAACGCCTTGTGCAGCTTCCTTCGCTCTGCCAATCGGTGACACAAGGGGAGCTGCATCGACTGCTCACATTGGACTGCCGGCCAGAGTACGCAAGCAGTTTGTTCGGGGACAATATTCTGTTTGTGTTGCCGACAATCTGCATACACGAGACACCATGCATTCAGCTTCAATGCCCGACCTCGGAGTTAGATGGATATGCGTTAATTGGCCAGTAAAGCAGTCAGCGAGTGGAAAGAAGCAATATCAAGCGTCTCCAAGTTCGCTAGTTTCCCCTGCAATGCTTACACCCGTCGTCACACTTGGTCTCGATGGCAACATTGGTCGTTTGCTCCCCTCTGCATTTCTCCTGCAGGGGGTTGTGTACAGCGTCAGATGAGCGGTTCACAGGCGGGATTGGCTTGAGGCAGCTCGGCGAGAATGGTATATGCGGGCATGCTTATGTTGTCGCATTCTGTTGAAGGGGCTGTCCCAAACAAGACGCGGCCTCTTGAGGTCTGTCGCTTTCGCATGCTAGGTGACCACCTCAAATGCGGAGGCTGAATTAGAGGTCTATTATGCTCTACATTGTAGGTGAGACCTGAGTGTAGACAGCGTGGTGGACTTAGGCCTCTTGCAGCACAAATTTACAGTGGGCTGTACTCATGAGCTACCACGGCGGACATCACCCTATGGAGAGGTTTTACAGGGTCGTAGTATGTTAGATGTGACCGAGTGTGTATTTCAGGACCTGAATGAAGAATCAGGAAACTAAATGAGTGGAAGAACTCAATCGAGTTCGAGACATGCGCAAGGCCGCACGTTCTGTATTGGAAAGAGGACAGAAAGGCATTCACACCTTGGGCTTCTTTGCTGGCCGTTCCTTGCCCGGTGGATTCTCCTCAATCAAAGCCTTGGCTTTGTGTACCAACTCGATCTCCTTCTCGTACTCCAGACAATTGACTGTTCTGAACACATACGGGCAGGTTATCCCAAGGACCCGGTGTCCATCAAGCCTGCTTTTCCCCTCATGAGGCTGCGCCACGCAAAATGACAATGCATCCAAGGTATCAGACGAAGATTCAAACCGATCACCCAGATCACTGAGGGTTTTGAATCCCAAAACTGGCGTCTGCACCAGCATATCTACAGCGGATTGGGCGATGTGCTGTAGGGTCCAGACAAGGTTGCCCTCTCGTTGGTCGATATCCTCCGTGGGCTTCAGGAGACAACGCAATGTTTCATTCTTCAGCAGGCTCATCGCTAGGGCTTTGCACTTCGCGTTCCGGTGGGTTTGCATTGCCTTTCCGAAGGTGAAGTTCTGGGTCTGTCCCATCCGCGTTGAGTTGCAGAGGCGGCTTGTAATGGATCGCCAAACCTGGGAATATTCATTCGCAACTTTGAAAGTAATGTCAGTATTAAGAGCAATCGGATGGATATAGGTGACGAACCCTGCTGGAAGCCCTCGTACATCTTGCCCAGTTTCTCTCCCAACGGTGATATGCCATCCCAGGACACATCTTCGTCGTTGTCACCGGCCTCAGGATCCGCATCAACATACCAGAATGGGTTTCGAAAGAACATGTCAATGACCGTTTTGTTCAGGAATGCTTCAGTCAAGGCCATAAGGAACCGAGCTTGCATCTGCGGGTGAAGGCGGGCATGAATGCTATCAAAGTCTTCCTGCACAATATATCCATCCAAGAATGTAATCACTCGCTGCTTCTGGTCTTTGCTCAAAGCAGTGATATCACTAGCCGCCCATGCCGCACCCCAATTCCATGTCCAATACATACTTCCCTTGAATTCCCTCGGGAAGTGCGAGGGCAAGATGATATCCCACTCCATGAAATCCCCCTTGAGGTAATTGGCAGTTCTCATGGTATTGCGGGCAAATACCTCGAGCTCCTTCACCCGGGACTTTAGGTGTTTCACCTGATCCTCCACGCTCATGTCATCGTCCCAGACGTAGTTCAAGATGCCGTACTCGCCGTGTGGATCATACTCCCTTTCTTGCTCAAGGATGGCGGCGACTTTATCGGAAGCCTCGTCCTTCGCTTGCTGTCTTTTCTCAATTGCGATGGCTGGCTGGGGATGATTAGAAGCTAGGAAACTGACAATGTATTGGTGCTAAATCTTACCTTCTCAACCTCCGTTGACTTATCTGTAGGTGGCACCATCGCTGCTCACGGTCTCGGGCTCAGGGATGTCCAATATACAGCGGAGGGGGCACGTTTGTTGATAAACGAGAATGCCACGCTCCAACACTGGGATGGGGGTGTGTTCGCGCGGACGTCCTGGGTGAGCTGCCTCGATGTAACTTGTTTGCTATCGACCGGGGATGGGGCGACAGGCGTGTTAGTGATACAAACTATGGTGGTATTGCAGAACCTGTGGGCGCGTCTCCCCTGTAGACTTAAATACAATTCTAAGGGCGCCTGCAGGTTGCGTCCTGGTATCTTTGGCTCCTTGGCATCTATTGGAGGTGCCCCGCTGTAACAAGCAAACAAAGGGCACCATAACAAAGAATGTGACGAGATTTGCAGGCATCCCTGGCAGCCTGCGCTGTTTCTTTGTCTTTATTGCCTTTCTTTGTTTTTTCGTTTTTTTTTGTGCCCCCCTGAACTAGGATTGGATTCTAAATATGATTTCCAGATATTCAAGAGAAGAATATCATGACGGTCATTGAAGACACGTCAATATTAACTGATTTCGAAGAGGAGGATAAATGCAATCCCAGCCCGCGCAAAGTTGTCGGGGACAGGACAATCTATGCTTCTCATCAGCTTAGGAATACCAAGCAACATGGCCGTCCTATACTGTATGGTTTTGGTCAGGCTCAATTCAGGTCTAATTCATACACCAGCGATATCCAGCCGTATATTTACCGGGCTCCTGAGGTAGTATTACGAATGCCTTGGGACAAAAAGGTTGATATCTGGAATATTAGAGTGCTGGTACGTATTCATCTTCTTTTAGACCCGTCTTGTCATTAAGATACTACAACGAGCAGTGGATCTCCCCCTTTGCTAATACTGGATGCAGACATGGGATCTCTTCCAACAAGGACACCTGTTCTATGCTCGAGATTTAGACAAGAGAAGTTCTGATGGTCACTACCTTGCTGAAATAATTACTATTATAGGTCCGCCACCAAAGGAAATGACGCAGGACAGCGCATATGCTGCCGATTTCTTTGACTGTTATGATACGTGTGAATCGTGATCCTTCCAATGGGCACTTACTCATTACGGAACAGGGAAATGGAGGGGAATCATCGATGTCCCTCCTATATCATTAGAGAAGCTTGAAAGGAATTTGGACGGTGATGAACAACAGCTTTTTCTCCGATTCCTGCTCAAGATGCTCATATGGAATCCCGAGGAGAGAAACTCGGCAAGGGAGTTATTGGATGATCCTTGGTTACGCTCAGCCTAACACTAATTTCTCGGTGACTAACTTCTAAGCTCAAGGCTAGTAGGTCGAGTGTACGTTGCGCAAGGTGTAGGGACTGATGTTGACAAGTTTCAGCCCCGACAAGATAAGCTATATCCTGCAGAGGCCAGAGGTGGTCAGTCTTGGTAAGCCTTCCTTCTCTGTACGCTGTCTCATAAACCATGATAAACCCACATTCTCACCAAATCCTGCAACTTGATTCCACTCTGTTGATTCTCTGGTACCTCGTACCCAATTCGGATGGACTTTCTTTGGATGTTTATTTGTAGAAATTCTATCTTATTGTAATTGCTCACTTTCAGTCACCCGGTAGCTGCCACTATATATATTGGTTTGTATACGTGCTGCTATAATGAACTACGCGATGGTAAAAGATAGAGACCACCCTACTATAGCAACCCTGCTATAGAGATAACATCCACCAAACCCAAATAGCATGTTTAAGTCAACTTCCAGCTGCAGCTGCCTTTGGTGAGATCGTTTCGACGGCGCCTTTTCCCGCTAGTCCGGATACAGTCGGACATCCGAGACCCGTGAGTTGATTAATCAGCAGCGTCACTGTTGATCGAAAACACCACAACCACATTGAACACCTCTCATCCCACTCTTCTCACTCAATCCAACTCTGCAACAATGGCCGAACACCCATCCTTCACTCTTTCTGCGCTCCGTAAGTTATATTGGCCTGTGTAATACCTACGCTCATCGCTGATCTCGGATAGTCTCCGCTGGTGGCGTCGCCGGCTACTTGAAGACGCGTTCCACGCCTTCTCTAGTGGCTGGTCTTGGACTGGGTGTATCGTATGCCGCGTCTGGTAAGTATTATGAACTGATAGCGAGAGCTCTACTGACAAGATTTAGGCTACTTGCTCAAGCAAAACAAAGACTACGGCGCCGAGCTTGCCCTTGGAAACAGTCTGCTCCTGCTCGGTTCCGGAGTCGCCCGGAGCGTCAAAACGAAGGCAAAGGCGCCAGTTCCGCTTGGACTTGCGGCCGCTGGTTTACTGGCGTCTTTCTATTATCAAAAGAAGGTCCGAGAGTTCCGCTACGGTGTTTAGTTGCATTGCCTCTGGCCTGGCTCTATTTGTACGATTACTTGTATCAAGTGTACTATATCTCCTCTCTAATGCTTGACTCTGTTACCTTGTATTTTGCATTCCCTGTCTTCACTGCGTGAAGACTAAAGCACACTAAGTTGTTCCCAGCGATCAAGCGCCTTTCGGTACCGGTCCCTCGTCATCTCCAGCCTCTGGCGTGCGGACGCATCCGCGCTATCCTCACCCGCAATGCGGTTCAGCTCGTCATTGTCCAATTGTGTGAAAGTTTCAGCGCAGATGGCTCGCAGCGGACATTTCGGGCCCAGTACATGCCGTTCGATGACCTGCATCGCCACGTTGTCGATAAACCGGAACACTGCGATCTCGTAGTAACTCTCGAGCTTGGCTCTGGTCTGGAGAATATTGTTCAGTAAGTTGGGAAGGTAGCTGACATCGGAGGAATTCCCATCTCCTTCACCCATTGTCCCACGCCCCCTGTTGAATATACGATTCCTCTGCCGATCAGCATACCCTAGACTTTTTTCTAGAAAGGGGTGACCGGTGAACAATGGCCTGACCTGATTGTCCTGAATCAGCTCGTGGAGTGCATGATCGGAATCCTTGTTCCAATCCTCCAGTTGGGTGCCGATGAACCGACTGACTTCAAATCGCACTCGACTGTTTGGAATAGCCAGCTTCAGGAGAATCTCATAACATTCCTTGGCTCGCTGCTTTGCATCCTCGACCATCGCCCTTGCGAAGCGTTCCCAATGCGCGGACATCTTCCGGAATACCTTCTCCTCCACATCTGGATGCACGCTACCAGGTAGACTTCTCCCCCGACTGACCATAGCTTCTTCGTAAATGGCACCGTATATTCCGGGTTCCCGTTTGATCCGGTCCTCCCATGCGATCGGGCCAGTGCTGGAAGAACGAAGGTCATTCAACTCAGACTCATACCCTCCAAAGCTCACTTGAACGTCCTGCGTAGGGTAAACTGCGGCTGAGAATTCCTCCAGACGCCTCTGCACCATATAACGCAAGCGCACTTTGGGATCCTGCGAGTGGATATCCTGATACTGGCCACGCAGCGACGCCTCGGCCATGCGCTGCATTTCATTGCAGAACTGGAGAACGAAGTACCGCTGTGCACGAGGGGTGGTTCTGGCCTCACCTATTCTCTTCAACTCTGCCTCACAGTCGCAGAGCTTTTGGCGGATCTCGACTATTATCTCAGGCATCCCCTTCTGCAGGAGCGTGCGACGCTCCCTATCGACGTAGTTCATGAGGGCCTTTATTCCGAAGCGCTCCTTTGGCACGTCATGCCATGCAGGCTGCGCGAACTCACGCTCCTCTGCCTGGTCGCGTTCTGCATCGCTAAGATGAGGCTCGATGGGTCTTCTGTTCCTTAAGCCAAACCAACCATGGTTCAGGTGAGGCACTGTCGGAAGGTCATTCTGGAGTAAAGATACCATCTGCTCTCTTATCAGCACTGGATGTGTACCAAATTCAACGGACAAGTCCTTACCCACTGGCCAGCTCCCTCTTCTCTCTTATCGCACTTGTTCAAAACTCCTATTGCCCGGTTCTGGATCCCTGGGATGCTTTCGACAATCTCCAAGCTTTTCGAGCGCTCGACATCGGAGTCGTCAAGAATCACTCTACACAGACGTTAGATATGAACACAAAAGGCGGGGACATGATGGCGATACTCACAGAACAATATTCCGCTCATTGTTCAGGTGTCTTCGGACTATACTTTCTGCAATAGCCGATTTCGTGGCTGGGGCGACTTCATCGGCCCCTGCAATCTGTTCCCTGCGCGATCCTCCGCGTTTGACAAGCCCTGGGAGATCTACAATGGACCAATGCATCTCATCCGGCCCCGATCGCTCAATGCGAAGCGTCGCGTCGCACAGTGGTGGAGCGGCGGCTTTCCCATTGAGCTGCTCCTTTCCAAACATGCACTCAGACGCCTAGCTAGATTAGAAACATGCCAAGAGCTGAAATGCAAATATGCAGAAAGCATACCTTGTCTATCATCTCCTTCATAGTCTCCTTGGTCAAAGCCTTCCTCTCGATGCAGAACTCCTTGATACGGTCCAGTACGGCATTATCACCCTCAGCCAGCGGGCCGGGCGTTATGGTTGCCTTGACACGGGACATTTTCGACCCGGTGGTCTGTCTGAAAGAGACCTGGATCGGAAAGCGAGTGCAAGTGCTTTCATCCACCGGAAAGGAGATCTCGGTGATGGCCTGCAGCACCGAGCTTTTTCCGGCGCTTTGATCGCCGACCACCACAAGCTATGAACTGTTAGCTACCGCCTTTATCTTCCAAGATCCGAGATCGCAAGTATACCTCTGGTAGCTCAACGGTGCTGCTGAGGCCGAGCGCATGGAGCTCGTCGATGAAGGCGAGCTGCTCGGAGCTTTCGACACCAACGAAGTGTCGGATTCTCTGCCCCATGTCGAACCAGAGTAGATGTGACAGTTGAGTGTGCTGTGTATTCCTATTTGTGATAAACTAAAAGAGGACTGAGAGCTTCTTAGACGTCCCTTCCTGAGTGGAATCGTCTTTATATTAGCACCTCCGACCCAACCGGCTGGCGTGCTATCACGACCCCTCCCACGCCCGGCGCTAAATAATGCATCGTGAACAGCATATCACAGGACAATTGCTGATCTCGATACCGCAGTCACCTTGCATAAGTACTTATGTAGTTCAGACTAACATCCTGGCCTCCATGACTCTGTTGGCCAATCAGGATCCGGCATGCGAGGACCTGCATTGCCGCCCGCCCCCGGATGGTGAACTACACAAGTAGTCTGATACAAGCTATTTTTAGTGATTATATCCAGCAGACATTCATGGCCAATGCTTATCGTGAGCTCTGCACCTGGTCCTTCTTAGCTCTATACTATTTTTATGTTCCCAGAACGAGGTTCACAGTTGGTAGAATTGCCATAAATACCCATAGCCCACAGAGAAAAAAACAAAAAGTAAAGGGAAATAGTAAGCAGCCAGTCTGGGGGATGGGGGACACTATACATATTCGGTTTCATATCGTTATTGATGTATATATGGCTGGTGTAGAGCCACTGTGAATTCCTTCAACAGCTATCTGTATGTCATGTATGCCAAAGTTGAGATGTTCTCTACCAGGCACCCTTCTACATTAAGGTCTAACATCCACCGTCCATACTTCCAATTACATACTTGTAATTTGCTTACGATGTTATGCAAAGGGTCGAGATGACAGAGTGGGAATAGAAAGACCACAGGATGCTGTTGATTGCATACGGAATGATAGAGGTATATCGAAAGTTATCACTGCCCATTCCGAGACTTCTAGGTCAAGCTGTACTACTGATTTACAAGTACATCCGACTAACAGGAAAGTATAGTTTATGTATGACCAATCACACAATAACTGGGCCATCATGCCCCAACACCAGACACAGCGTTTCTCGTCTGGATTCCCAATGAGATATCAGCTTCAATCCGAGACCGCTGAGCCTGCTCATCGGCCCCGATATTATCATTGAAAACGTAGTCCATCTCCTCCAGCGTTCGCCCGTTCGTCTCAGGGACAAAAAACCACGACCAGATAAGCGACAAAGTACAGAACACACAGAAGAAAACATACGTTCCATAGCCAGTGTTCTGAACGAGCGGAGGAGTAATGAGCCCAACAATGAAGTTGTTCAGCCAGTTCGACATGGTGGAATAGGCGACACCCTTCGCTCGGAGAGACGAAGGAAAAATTTCAGCCGGCATCGCCCATGGGATAGGGCCCCAGGTTGCACCGTAGGTCAACATAAAGAAGCACAGAAATGCAACGCAGGTCCAGGCCTCAGCTGTGTGGGCGGGCCAGCTATCTTTGAACTGGCTCATGAGAACAGCGATGATAAGGTGAGAGATGACCATGCAGGTGGCTCCCCCAAAGAGGAGAGCTCGACGGCCGAATCGGTCCATGCCCCACAAGGACCAGAAGCAGGCTACCATTTGGCAGATGTTGACGACGCCAGACATGTTCAGCTGCATTTCATACTCCAGGCCCATGCCTTCGAAGAGGCTCGGGGAGTAGTAAATAAGTGCATTGACGCCCCCGAATTCTGTCAATCCTTAGTTATCTTGTTTCGATATGGGCGGGGGGGATGGGTCATACGTTGAAAGAACATCAATCCGATACCGACATGAGTCCGCTTCAGACACCCCTTGCGAAAGCAGTCCAGATAGCTCCAGACATGCAGCATGATCCGGCTAAAGATGCTTCCATTCTGGAGCCGGGGATGCCGCTCTGCACTGACCTGCTTGCAATAGGCAACTTCTGATCGGATCTCGATCCATTCTCGTAGGACTCGAGCATCAGTCTCGTCTACTCCACGCAGCTTGCAGAGGGCCTTCAGGGCTGCTTCGTCGCGCCCTCTACTAGCCAGCCAGCGAGGAGAATAGGGGAGAAACGGAACACCAAACCCTAAAATAACAGCAGGCACCATCTGAGGATGTCAGTGGTGGATTCAATACGCGACGAGTGGGAAACTACCTGAATCAAGAATGGAAGACGCCATGACCATTCGCCAGCGATGAAGCGCGTCCCATAAGTTGTATAAAAGGCAGCCACAATTGCAATCACAATAGACAACTCCTGCATCACCAGCAGTGTTCCACGTATCTCTGGCGGCGCAATCTCTGAGATATACAGAGGAGCCACCATGGCCAGCATGCCAACCCCAACACCACCAACGAACCGGGCACCCAGCAACATCTCAAAGCTCATCGCTCCAGTCTGCAGGGCCGATCCAAACAAGAAGATCAAAACCGCCGCCATGATGGACCATTTTCTCGATATCTTGTCTGCAATCCACCCCTGGTTCATTGCGCCAATGAAGGCCCCAAGCTCGATCATGGCCGTCAGCAACCCTTTCTGGAATCCAGCTCCAGCAGCGCCTGGAGCCACCTCTGGGAACATTTCCAGGAACTGATCCATGGTAAGTGTGACCGAGACAACACCTTGGTCGTAGCCAAACATTGCACCACCAAGTGTTGCGAAGGCAGCGCACGCGGTCACATACTTGTTCTTGAAGGCACCTTTGAAGCCTTTCTCGCAGTCAGTGCCTATGTATTATGTATCAAGTAGAATAGCATGAGTTGCATACCACTCGGCCCGTATGGCTCCCTTGCATTTTCAATTAGAACAATTCCGCCTGCGGGAGAGATCTCGCCGTGCTTGCTGCACTCTACGTGCTCTGAATCGGAAGGGGGCTTCTCCATAACAACGATGGCTGCTGATATACCGATGGGGTGAAAGTGCCAAGCACTGGATGCAAAATAGTAATCAAGTATGAGAGGTAGAGACCGGTGCAGACTCAACACGGTACCGGACTGCGTACTGTGGTGAGGATTATATCGGGATACACTCGGTGCCTGTTTAGGGTTTCCTCCCCGTCTCACTCCGCCACCCCCGCAAGTCGACGATCTCGGAGATACAACGACACCTTCCCCATGGGCCTGCAGATGCGCTATTTTCGGCCGGCTTTGCACCCATGCTCGGGCACCAATTCCGAACAGCCAATGGAAGTACGTGGTTTCCCACTGGACAACGTTTAGGCTTCAGATCTTATGTTGGTGGTGGTTGTTGCAAGCTTCTGCTCGCGTCGGACATTGGTCGCCGAAAGCTAATCCAGTGTCAAGGAGCTTTTGTGGCATAGTGGCCAAATTGGAGTAGCCCTACAGAGCCCGTGGACAACAAGGAACTTTCTCTACTGGTTGATAGTAGTTTCAGTATCTCAGCCGGAGCATTCGATTCACTAACAAAGCTATCTACATCAGTCGCCCAGCGTGAATCCCACCCGTGATCAAAAGATCATCCGACGTATGATATGCACTCGCATCCGACAGAAGATACACAATCGGGACCTTCAGGTCCGTCCGGTCACCCATTCTACGCATAGGAGGCTCGTTGTTCATGATATCCCCTAACCAAGGGAAACGACGGCACTGATCCAGAGTCATATCCGTGGCCATATACCTTATTCAGTTAGTTTTTATTAGTAGAGAATTGTGTTTTGGTCGACTCACCCAGGGGATACACTGTTCACACGGATATTCTTAGCTGCCAGCTCAACGCCCAGGGACTTGGCGAGTGCTACGACAGCACCCTTGCTTGAGCAGTAGTCGCTGGTCGCCTGGCCCTTGCTTGCGACGTAAGCTGCAATTGATGCAATGAAGACAATCGAGCCTTTGCATCCAGAGTGAGGCGAGGGGTCCTGCTTATCCATCTGCGCGGCTGCAAGCTGGGCGGCGTAGTATGTCCCGAGAATATTCACGTTGAATGAACGAGCGACTGATTCTGGTGGACGATCGAGGAAGGGCTGGTCCACGCATATACCAGCTGCCGTAACCCTAGATAATTGAGCATCAGCGTGCTTCGTCGGACGATATTTCTGGGGAGGTCATACAGGCCATGAATTCCACCAAAATCCTTCACAATCTCGTCAAATGTACCCTTCAGGAGTTCAAAGTTTGTAACATCGCTCCTATTATCCCAGAATATTAGTATAAATATATCACAAGTGGAAAGGTATGGCGTACTTGTAAAGCTTCACCTTCACCCCGTAGTCCTTTTCCAACTTGTAGTAGTGCTCGTGCGGGGTGTCAATGTAGTCGATAACAGCAACATTGCCCCCAGCCTCTGCGATTGCGAACGCGAACGCCAGTCCAAGCCCACGACCACCGCCGGTGACAACTATTGTCCGGCCCTTCAGAGAAAGAAGGTCGTGGATGGTTCTGGTGAGGAAAGAATCGGTGTTCTGCGACATTGTGGCTGGTATTCTGTGTACAGGTGATTCAAAAAGGAGGCGAAATCAAGCAGAAGGTAGGTATTGCTGATTGATATCCCAAAGGCGATATTCATCTGCCCCTGTACATACGGTTCGAGCCACCTGCTGCATATATCCGTACGGAATCCTACCACCGCGGGCACATTCCCGGTCTACACTCGCAGATTTGAAGACACTAAGTTTGAATCTGTATACCGGAATTAGAACCGGTCCAGACTCGGAATTCATGCCCCAGTTGACGCTGCTGCAACTACAGCCCTTATTCGGAGTTGTAGACATTCCGCCAATTCCCGGTGGCAAGTGTTCGGTTGAAAGGACCAAAGGCCGTGAACAGTGGCTCAGAAGCCGACTACATACAAGGGTTTTCAAATCTTTCCAAGCCAAACCATCTTATCAGCTACCAGCTACCCAAGTGCTTCTTTTCATAGATTGTGTCCCAATAACGATTCACCATGACAGTAAACCACCCCCAGATCCAGCAAGCGCTGGCAAACGGAACAGACAAGCCAAACGCTAGGATGGATGAAGACGACCTCGCCGTCCTGGCTCTACGCAATTTCATCTTCGACATCTGCAACCAGAACGGGGGCGGTCATGGCGGCTCTGCCATTGGAATGGCTGCCATCGGCGTTGCTCTGTACAAGTATGTGATGCGGTACAACCCCTCGAACCCAGAGTGGTTTGACCGAGATCGCTTTGTTCTCTCCAATGGTATGCATTTCCGTAACAATTATAGGATTCAATTGGGGTTGACCTTGAGGTTATAGGGCACACCGCCATGTTTCTGTACGCCCTGAACCATCTCACCGGCTTCGACGACTGGACTATGGATGAGATAAAGGGGTATGGCAGTGCAAAAACAAACGGATACAAGACTATCTGCCACGCCCATCCTGAGATTGAGGTTCCCGGTGTTGAAGTTACAACTGGGCCGTTGGGCCAGGGTATTGCCAACGCTGTTGGTTTGGCCATTGCGTCCAAGAACATGCAAGCCAAGTTCAACCGGCCAGGCTTTAATCTGCTCCAGTCTCGTGTCTACTGCATGACTGGGGACGGATGTCTCATGGAAGGAGTGGCACTCGAGGCTATATCACTAGCTGGTAACCTGGGGCTTGACAATCTGGTCTTGATATATGACAACAACCAAGTTACGTGCGATGGCCCCCTCGACTGGATCAACACTGAGGATGTCAACGCAAAGATGCGAGCGAGTGGGTGGCATGTTCTCGAGGTTGATGACGGCTCCTACGATGTTCAAAAAATTGTAACCACGCTGCAATATGCAAAGACCCTAACCAAAAAGCCCATATTCGTCAATATCCGCACGGTAATTGGCCTAGGAACAGATGTCGCTGGCACTTATAAAGCGCACCACGGAGCTATTGACAAAGCCAGCATTGAGGCTTCAAAACGTCTTGCAGGCCAGGACCCTGCTGTGACGCACCATATTCCTCTACAGCAACTGGCATATTTCAGGGAGAGAAAGACCCAGGGCGAGAAACTAGAGCAGGCCTGGGATGCTATGGCCGACGCCTACGGAAATCAATACCCAGACTTGCTACAGGAGCTCAACACTCGTCGCACTGGTTCTTATGGAACGGAATGGCTCCAGGCCATCAATGATCTGGACTCAAAACAATTCAAAGGAATGGCGACTCGAGAGGTTAATGGCGTTGTGATTGAGAAGCTCTGGGCCCAGTATCCAGCCCTATGCGGGGGCGGTGCAGACCTTGTCAACTCCAACAAAGTCCCCTATGCCGATAAAGACGTATTCCACCCTTCTGTTGGATATACCGGTCGTTTTATCCGGAATGGAATTCGGGAACACGCAATGGCCGCTGTGGCAAATGGGCTGGCAGCGTACAACCCAGGAACATTCCTCCCATTGACTGCCACATTCCTGATGTTCTACCTTTACGTGCGTATCTTAGAGTTATTTTTCCATCGCTTGGCTAATATCTATATATTGTAGGCCGCACCTGGTGTCCGAATGGGCGCACTCAGCCATCTCCCAGTCATCCACTGCGCAACCCACGATTCCTTCGCCGAAGGTCAAAACGGCCAAACACATCAGCCTGTCGAAGTTGACTCGCTATACCGCGCAATGCCCAATCTGACATACATCCGCCCTTGCGACGCCGAAGAGACCATTGGAGCGTGGATACTTGCCATGTCCAAGCGCACCGGACCAACAATGCTATCTCTCGGCCGAGATCCCGTCGGGCCTGTCCCCAGAACAGATCGGTTCAAGGTCGCCAAGGGCGCATACGTGGTAATCGAGGCTGAAAGTGCAGCGCTAACTCTCGTCAGCTGTGGAACGAATCTCCACTACGCTGTTGCAGCAGCCGAGTCCCTTACTGCCTCAGGAATTACTACTCGCGTGGTGAGTGCACCTAGCTTTGAGCACTTCGACCAGCAGGATAGAAAGTATCAGGCGAGAGTTCTCCCGCTGGATGGTACACCGGTGGTCAGTGTCGAGGAGTACGTGGCAACTACCTGGGCACGGTATACTACAGCTAGCATTGGAATGACGGGCTATGGCTACTCGGCTTCTAACCCCAGCAATTATGACCGGTTTGGGCTGGATGCAAAGGGAATTGAAAAGAGGGTTCGTAAGTATCTAGAGGAACTTGGCGGTGGGAATGCGAGAACGGCGGGATGGAGACAAATTTGACTTCCATTATTATACCCAATGTCATTCTAGTACAGTGGTGGCTTCTATAAAATATGTATCAATCTGTTGGTTGCACCTGCCTCAAGTTCATTCAGTCACTCCTGCCATCTTAAGCAGTCGACGTAGGGGAAGGAACTATTTTCCACCGTTATTCGGTCGTTCCTGCTCTAATCGATTAGCAAAAACTACCTGGCTAAACACTGAGTGGCTGTACTGAACGAGATATGCCCAATTCCAAATTCCATTATATTGTCGGTATCCGGTTACCTAGCTTTGACTTCTAGAATGACAGATGATGGTTACGGACCACAGTGTATCAATCCCGTGGCAGCAGTAATCAGGACTGACGGTACTTCGGCATTCAGTAGCTGGTCGTCATAAGCAACAACTCATCCGATCCGGAAATGATCCCGGCTCGGTGTATACTGACTGCTGCACGGCCCGGCCGGGGGATGTTTTCCACGCCATGTCCGATCTCACCGGTGTCAATTCCAGTCTGTTAGTCGGGAATATGTCTGCGTGTATATGGGCTGATGTATGAAGTTATGTCGATACTGAGCTACGTTGGAATTGCGGAACCCAAAACCCGCTTCTTGTTCATAGGGTTTCTTCTTCAGGGACCTCGCAGGGTCGATATTCTCCAAGGGAATTCTTCCTCACTATTGTTTCTTGTTTGTAAAAATAGTTGAGAATGTCTGCCTACGCTAAGGAGCTCAATGCGATCATCATCGGTGCTGGCCCTGCCGGCATTGCGATGGCATACCGGTTGAAGCATGACTTGGGGTTCGAGGACTTCAGCATCTACGAGAAACTGGATGGTGTCGGTGGTACTTGGAGAACAAATACCTATCCTGGATGGTATGCAGATTCAGCCCTTGGTGAATTTAACTAATATCCTGAACCTCAGTGGCTGCGACTTGCCCTCCCACCTCTATTCCTTCAGTTTCAATCTCAATCCAAACTGGTCCAAAGAACTGTGTGAACAACCTGAGATATTGAAATGTTAGTGAAGCACCATCTATCAACCACAACTACCAGTGTTAACAACGCCTAGATATGGACGACACCGTGGACAAATTCGACCTACGCCGCCATGTGCACACCTCAGTCGAATGCCTCGGCGCCAAATGGCACACCGACAAGAGCAAATGGGAGGTTCACTTAAAAGACATTGATACCGGCCTGGAATTCGTGCGATTCGCGTCCGTATTCGTGTCCGCCGTTGGGGCTATTTCATTCCCCCGCGACGTGCGGTTCCCCGGCATGGACAACTTCCAGGGACCCATGTTCCACACAGCTCGCTGGGATCATTCCGTCTCATATAAAGGAAAACGAGTGGCAGTCATTGGCAACGGGTGCAGTGCTGCCCAGGTAGTCCCTGCCATCGCGAAAGATGCCGGGTTCGTCAAGCAATATGCACGCAGCGGCCAGTGGTTCCACGCCCGCCCTAACCATGTCTATACCGAGTTTGAGAAGTTCCTCTTCAAGTGGATGCCTCTTAAACAGCGTCTGCTTCGTCTGAGTATCTTTCTTGCCGCGGACGACGAAACAACCACTTACTTTCCTACTCCCAAAGGCCAAAAGGCACGGCATGCTGTCGAGGAAGAGTCCAAACGGTACATTCAGTCAATGGCACCCAAGAAATACTGGAAGCACATCATTCCCACCTTCCCACTTGGCTGCAAGCGCCGTATCTTTGACCCGGACTATCTTGAGTCCCTGAACCGGCCGAACGTGGAACTCCTACCGGAGGGCATTCAGGAGATGACCGAGACGGGCATTATAAGCAGTTCCGGAATCAAGGACGACTTTGACCTTATTGTCCTAGCTACCGGCTTCCAAGTATCCCAGTTCCTAACCCCCATGCAAATCAAGGGTGCCAACGGCGAATATCTGCAAAAGCAATGGGACGAGTGCCGCGGTGCGCAGGCCTATCTCGGAACTTACGTGCACAACTTCCCCAACCTGGCCATCATATTCGGACCAAACACATTCCCTGCCAACAACTCTGCACTGTTCGCTTGCGAGACCCAAGTGGCCTACGCGGTGGAGTCCCTGTTCAAACCGCTAATCGACCGCCGCGCCAGTATCATAGAGGTCAAACAAGCCGCAGAAGACCGCGAGACCAATGCAATCCACGCCCAGCTGAGAAGCACGGTCTTCGCGGGCGACTGCTCTAACTGGTACATTGGCAAATTCGGGCGCAACGCAGCGTCATGGCCTGGCTTTGCGCGGTCTTACTGGTTTCGAACCTATTTCCCTGAATGGTCTGCCTTCAATATGGTCGGAGGTAGTTTCCTGTGGCCATTCTATCGTCTTCGTCGACTGGTCAATACGCTTTCGCCGCTGTCCCAGGCTGTCTTGGGTATGGCAATTCTAGCCTTCATTACCCGGTCTTCGTTCGTTGACAGGGCTCGCACCATTGTGAGCGCTGTGGCAGGTACATTTGAATCGTGGACTGCTCGATTTGCGAGAGCTTGACCCATCATACTCTTTGTTGACTTCGTCCTTGAAATAGTCTTTTTGTTCAGCTTCGTCCAATGTTTGCTTTTACATCGGTGTCATGTATCGTAATTTGTAACTAGAAAATGTAGAACTTCTATCTTGCTATTCACGTCAATCTAATATTGCTTCTATGGTATACAGCTACTTCCAAGCCTTCTGGTAGTGTAATACGATTCATGGTCGGGTCCAGCCATACCCAGCCGCAAGTTACCACAAGGCCTAACAACCTAGAAAGAATTCAAAGGCCGCGTAAAGCCCAGAAACAAGGTGAAACTTCTACGGAAATAGACAGCACTCTGACCTGAATCCGATCAAGGGGACTCTTCCTCCACGCTCCGGTTGATTCCTGCGAACATCTTGCAGCCGGATCAACTCATTGCATATCCGACTACAGACATTCCTACCGACGTATTCAACCCATCGCCGAACCAATCGCAACAAATACCGCATCTCGAATACGGTAAGATTGTTGTTGGTCCCCCACAGCACCAGCTCGGGATTCCCTCCGGGCTCCGCGGGATTCATATTGCGAGGCCGAATTAGGGCAACGCCACAGAGCCGTGGGTATATGGATCGGAATCTGGGCGCAGTTATAATAATATAACAATTCCGGTTAATGACATGTCTGTCTAATGTCCATACCCCGTCCTACTGAAAACTAATCTTCCAATATGGGATCTACATACCACGAAGCTGCTTTCGCAAAGGTAGGCTGCCGCCGCGACCTTCAATGGGTATACAATAAGCTAACATTTGTTGGATGTCTAGCTCAATGATCGCTCGTTGTTCATAACTGATGCCTTTATCGACGGAAAATGGGTCAACAAGGATCAGAAATTTAATGTTTACGGTTCGGCTCAGATTCCATATAACTATTCAGCCTTGCTGATGACGTTTAGAGCCGTCGACAGGCACAGTCCTAGGCCAGGTCAGCGACTGCGATCTTCAAGATTTCCAGCGCGCTATCCAAAGCGCTCATGATGCTCAAGATACCTTTTTCTCGACGACTACAGGTGCCGCTCGCGGGGTTCTCCTGCGCAAATGGTGTGACCTTATTCTATCCAACAAGG
Organism: Aspergillus sp. PM3604; assembly: GCA_025768815.1. NCBI lineage: Eukaryota > Fungi > Ascomycota > Eurotiomycetes > Eurotiales > Aspergillaceae > Aspergillus > Aspergillus sp. PM3604. Next base: position 503,445 of record JAMFNW010000007.1, on the reverse strand, counting down.
ACGACCGTAAGCCATCCACATTAACTAACAGATACTTTCAGCTAACATGACTTAATAAAGTCGCCACAATCCTGTGTCTCGAAAACGGCAAGACCAACGCCGAATCCGCAGGCGAAGTGTCATACGCCGCAAGTTTCATCTCCTGGTTCGCCGAAGAAGCCACCCGGGCCTACGGAATGACAATCCCCTCCTCAAGCCCTCGAACAACCCTAATGACACTCCGCGAACCCGTCGGCGTATGCGGAATCATCACACCATGGAACTTCCCGGCTGCCATGATAACACGCAAAGTCGGGCCCGCTCTCGCAGCAGGTTGCTCAGTGGTCATCAAGCCCCCAAGTGAAACACCATACACCTGTCTCGCTTTGACAAAGCTAGCAGTGCAAGCTGGGATTCCTCCAGCGCTTATTCAGGTCTGTCCCACGAAGAACCGACAGGCGGCTACGGAACTTGCGACGAATCCGCTCGTGCGCAAGATTAGTTTCACGGGATCCACGGGGGTAGGTAAGATGTTGGCGAAACTTGCATCGGGCACGTTGAAGCGTGTCAGTTTGGAGCTTGGTGGGAATGCGCCGTTTATTGTGTTTGATGATGCTGATCTGGATCTTGCGGTTGAGGGGGCTATGTTCTGCAAGTTCCGGTGCTCGGGGCAGACCTGTGTTTGGTATGTATTCTGGTGCCTTTTTTGAGAGGAGTTGCTGATCTTGATAGTGCCAACCGATTATATGTCCAGAAGGGCATTGCAGAGAAGTTCACGGCCAAACTTGTGGAAAGAGTTGCGGCCCTCAAACCAGGCCCTGGACTGGACCCATCCACCACACAAGGACCACTGGTTAATAAGGCAGCTGTGGAAAAGGTAGCAGAACATATATCAGATGCCCTATCCAAGGGAGCAAAGGTCGAAGTTGGGGGGAATGCCGTTCCTTCAAATGGATTCCTCTTCCAGCCTACAGTCGTTTCCGGTGTCCGCCCAGATATGGTGGTGAGCAGAGAAGAGACATTCGGACCCCTTGCTCCCATAATTGAATTCGGTAGCGAGGATGAGGCAGTCCAGCTAGCTAACAACACCGAGTTTGGTCTCGCTGGATATTTCTTTTCGAAGGACGTGGGCAGGGTCATGCGCGTTGCTCAGAAGCTGCAGGTTGGTATGGTCGGAGTCAATACTGGCAAGATCAGTGCTGCTGAAGCGCCTTTTGGGGGAGTCAAGGAAAGTGGTTATGGTGTGGAAGGGAGTGCTCTGGGGCTTGCGGAGTATCAGAACGTTAAGAGCATAACGTTGGGGAACTGGTGATTTAGTCATGTTGACAGGTTTGAAGTGCTGTTGCAATCAATATATTGAGAGTCTATTTATGGGAGTAGTTATAGTAGTCAATTTGGTTGTGCAATAGACTACGAGATTATACAGCTACTTAATCCACACCAGCTGATGAGGAGTATTTACAGTTATCTCTGTCAGCTGAATCTTCTCGTCGAGCAAATGATCAGGCAGGCTCTCTCTGTAGGAAACCCTCTTGCTGCTCGTCTCGACCTTGCTGAGATACCTCCAAGCGACAATTGGTTGCATCTCATGCATGTCAGCCAGCCTCGCATCGTCTGACCCAGGAAGTCGCATCCGGATCCAATCGCTTCACTCGACTGTAACAATGGCGGCGGGGCAACGAAGAGATGGCGCCAATGCATTCTTGTGGACCATGAGGTTGATGCGATTGAATGATATCGCACCGACGCTGGAGTCTGGCTCCACAGATGTGATCTGCTCCACAGGTTTGCAGGAACCGATTCAAGAAAGCCAGGGTGGGACAACAATTTGTCACAGCGCGCAGGAAGACATCATCGCGCAGCTGGAGGATCAACAAGGATGCTCTGACTGGACACACTTGGGGTTCAGATCTCGTCGAACAAAGAACTGGACCCAGCACGGACGCCACATTCGCCGATCCGCAGTCTCATTCTTGGGCGTGGAGTTCGCTGCTAAATTCTCTCGTGTGGTATATATTCTGCCTACAATCCCCAGTTCTGTCTGCTACCTGCTCCCATCCTCAGTCGACCTCCAAGAATACCACTCGACCATGTCAACCACTAATGGAAATATATGGGCAGGTGCCGGCGTGCCCGAGGCAATGCAGGTGATAGAGAGGTTCTACACCCTGCTAGACGCCGAGACGCCCGAGGCAGCAAAGGAAATGAGCCAGATGTGTACCGAGAATGCAGTGTTTATAACCCCGGGACAGACCTTCAACGGCCGTCAAGGTAATTGTCTCCTTTCAAAATACAGGAAAATCATTAACAGATAAAGAAATATACACCCAGCGACTCGGATTCTGGGAGGCCTTCCCAGGTATCAAACATGAGCCGCTCCGTGTCTATGTTTCTCCCTCCTCGCCGCTGGATGTCGTTGTGGTTAATAGCGTGCTGTTTCCTACGAAGGATGGCCAGGGCACCACGTACACGGCAGCAAACTGGACTCTTGCTGAGAGTAATGGAGCCTACCTCGTTCAGAAACTTGAGCTCTTCCTGGTGAGTCCAAGTCTGGCACTGTCATATTTCACACCTGATTATTGTCCAGAATCCGGCCGCGTTTGGCTGGTCATGAGTCACGGGCCTAGAGGGGTTTCACAGTGCATCAAGTTAAACAATAGCTGCATATCTTCGGGTACCCAGCTTGTTACGCAGATCTAGTGAAAAGGGCATGTGACGCAAGTAGTACAGCAGGCCAATGCATGTACATATCCCTGGAGTTCTTAAATGTCATTGTGCTACATAGTTCTGCATGCGGGTGTGCCTCGCTTTGACCACGGCTATGTGCAGTCAACAACTGCTCCTCGACGTCACACTGCATAGAGTATGCATCCAGCCTTTCGGTACACCCCGCACGGATGTGCATATGGAATCAAGTCATGCGGTTTAACAGTAAAAAGCAATATAGAGGTCAATGCGTGCTGCAGTACTCGGTTTCCCACTTCAGGGAAGCCGCGTAGCCACCGTAGGGCTATATAAGCCTATACCTGCCTGCATATGAATGTCCCTTGCGTATTGGTCATTGCGTCCTTCTTCCCTCTACATTCCGTGCCCTAGCTTGATATCCGAAGCACACGTTGAAGGTGAACATAGCCAACATGACACAAGGCCAGGAACAGAATATCGACGCTCACTCCAGCCAAGTCAACACCAAGTTCACCGGCCAAGTCGTGATCGTCACCGGTGCAGCTGCTGGAATCGGCCGGGAGGTTGCACTAAACTTCGCTGCCCAAGACGCACAAGTAATCCTATTCGACATCAACGACGCCGGTCTCCAGGAAACCCGGGCCTCTATCCAAGAGTCCGGCGGCAAAGCAGCCACCATACTCTGCGACATAAGTAACGAGCAGCAGGTCACATCCGCAATTAACTGGACGGTTACCACCCATGGAAAAGTCGATATCCTCGCCAACCTCGCCGGGATATACGGCTTCCAGCTTCTCGCCGATTTCCCAACAGACCTGTACCATCGGTACATTGGAATCAACCTCAACGGCCCCTTCTTCCTCACACGCGCCGTCCTGCCACATATGCAAGCTGCCGGATACGGCCGCATTATCCATACCTCTTCTACCGGGTACGCGGATCCCAAGCCCGGTTTGACAGCGTATGTTGCAACCAAGGCCGCTGTGATCGGACTCGTGCGCGGTGCCGCGATGGAAGCTGGCCCCGGGGTGACTATTAACGCTGTAATTCCTGGCGTTACTGATACCGACCACGCGCGGTCTCTAGAGGGGTTCGAAGCACTCGCTAAGATGACTATTGAACAGCAAGCCGTTAAGAGACAGGGCCATGCGTCGGATATTGCACACGCCGTTTCGTTTATTGCGTCTGCCGAGGCGTCGTTCTTTTCGGGGCAGGTGTTTAATTGTAGTGGAGGGGCGACATTTAGTTTTTAAGTCGATTAATAGGTCTAGTAAGTCAGATACGCCGTACTCTTCCCTCTGAGTCTGTTTCGCTTCATTTTAGCCACGCTCTCGAGTACATCGCCCGTCTGCTTGCTGGGCAGTTTGTGCAATTCAGGGGTAGGGAGGGAGTGGGGGTGGTTGGATATTGGGGGTGCCTTATAAAGTATACAGTTAGTTATAATTATCGTGAGATGTATGCAGGAGTTAGTGTTCCAATGTCTTAAAGGTTGTGCCCCGGCTATCAAGGCTAAACTGACGCCCGAAACCATCAATCGGTCCTATGATGTAGAGGTTATCATGCCAGATTTTGATTCTGGACACCCGCGTTCGAATCGCGGTAGGACCTCATTCCTTTTTTTTTTCCAACCCCATTTTATCAACGGAGTTTCTCTTGATCCATTTTTATAATTCCAAAATAATATAGTAAAGTTAGTTAAATTTTAACTTCAAGTTTTTTTTCTTCCACATTGCGCAGACTCTAGTGCGGGCCCAGTGGCTATTTTGCTTCGCTTATATATATCCTCACTTCTCCTTCACCTACCGAGTACATGCAAAACAACCTGTCAAATAATGTACGAAAAACCACTCTAGTAACTACTAACAATACAATAAATAGTGATAATTAATAAAAAAGAAAGAAACAAAGAAAAGGTATTTGAGCCTATATAGCCTACTCTACAACCCATCACTAGCCTTGTACTCTATACTCCGCCCAGCCACCCTCCCCAACACCAAACCAAGGCCAAACCCATCAAGTCGTATACGAAGCCTTCAACTTGGACAAACTCGGGTATTTTTGAATCTTGTCACGGGTCTCGGCCTCATCACCCTCTATATCCGCTTTCTCGGTAGGAAGCACAATGGCGCGGTCCAGTTGGTATGGCAGACACCGATGGCGGCCGCGGATCATCATCGCGCAAATAACCAGCTTGCTGAAGATTGTGAACTGCCCGGAGAGCGAGGTGCTTACTGTTGGGTAGCCGAGGCTCAGGCCGACGTTGCCGCTAGAAGAAAGACTTGTTAATGTCGAATTAGAAGGGGAGAGTGGGTGGGAAGACATACTAGGCCGAGACGACCTCGAAGAAGATAGGGAAGACGGCAAATGCCTAAAGGCTGTTAGTGAATGGTTCAGTTTATAGCCATCAGGGCGACATACAGGCTCAGCAGGATCCATAATACGATCCGACTCGGCGATGCAGATACAGAAGATCCCGAGGAAGATATACCAGAGATCAAAAGTGAGCTGGTTACGGATATGCGTGAGGACGTAGGATCTACTGTCGCTTTCGTTGATCTCGCCCTCGGCGTGGTAGATGCCTAGCGATTGGCTCTCGTACGTGTTTGAGGCGCGGATGCTAATGGCGATTGGGTAGATGGCGATGTACATCATGACCAGAAGGCTGATCTGCACGGCGGGGCTCACATTGGCCAGGTTGAAGCTGCTGGTGCCGGTGTGGCGGGCGGAGGCGGCTTGGAAGATGGCTGCGGCGAGACGGGGGCCACCGGGGAGTTTGTTGACTTCGGTGTTGTCGAGGTCGAGGACGATAATAAAAATGATGTCGACGACGTTCATGACAACTAGAATGGCAAAGAGTATCCAGGTGGGTTTGCTGGGGAAGAGAAGGGTGTAGCAGCGTCGGGGATGTTTGAGGAGAAAATCCAACGGCTCACGCAGAGAGGAAGTGCGTGGGCATAGTCTTGACATGGTCCAGATAACAAGGCGTAACATGCACGGGTAGAATGTATGGCCTGCATAGGCCAGAAAGCTCATCAAGATCATGGGCCACGCTGCATCCTGGAAGGAGATCATGGAGTCAGGGGTGAGGGTAAAGCCCAGATTGTCCACCATTGTCTGAGCCGAGTAGAAAGCCCTAACCACGGATTAGCGGAGCCGGGAAAAGCATCATGGACGTCAAACCCACCACCAGACACTGTTCTGCCCGCATTCGCGCAGATAGTCGCGGTACTTGGGGTCCGAATGGCGAATCCATGGCAGCAAGCAGATCATGCCAAAGAGATGGAGGCCAAAGAAATAGCCGGTAGCAATTTTCAGCAGCAGCTTCAAGGCGCGATACTCAAGACCACCAAGCATTTCACGATCCTGTTCAGTTAGATTGCGAAAGTTCGAGTTCCGACCAACGGTGGCCTGTGAGGACAGCTTCGGTAGTGCCAGCTGCTTGGAGAGCGGCTCTTCCTGCGGCTGGACGGTTTCTCGCTTGGTGCTACTGGCTGTTGGGCCAAGGGTGAACAATGACGAAGCAATATTTGAGATGGAGAGATTGTTGGACAGCTGGCGTGTCATCCGGCGCTGGCGGATACTCCCTGTAACAGTGCTGCTGGCAATGCTTTGACTATCGCTGGTCCGTGCCTGTTCGAGATCGCTGCCTTCAAAGTCTACTTCCTCAATACGGCGTCCCTGATCAAGCTCCCGTGGAGAGGGAATGTATAGTGCCTTGTCATGACTGCGGGCAGGGTCATCGGTAAATGTGATGGTCGTTTGGCGCTGCACCTTGTTTGAGGGGGGATCACTAGCAGGTGTAAGCCGTCATGGAAATTAAATTGCGGCGAGGGAATCAAGCATACTTTGCTTCTGGAGGTGGGGAATTGTCTTCTGCGGTACTTGGAACGGGCGCAGCCTCAGCATCTTCACGTCTATTTGCAGGCCGTAGAGTGATTGCTGAGAGTTCAATAGAGTCAGCGTAGTCGCGATGAGAAGCGCACAACGTACCGGCTTGCTTCAGACGCTTCTCAAACCAATGCAGTCGCACAACCACAACGAGAATATTGATGAATCCGAGGTTGGTGAGGACGGGGATGAAGTATATATAGAGCTGCTGGTACGTCTTAAGGTCCTTGACATCAACCCTGCGGTGGTCAGCGAGCTTCGGCAAGACAAGAGGACGCCGTACGTGTTGAGTCCGGACTCCGTAGAGGCACTGGCGCCGAAGAAATAGGCATCTATCGCCCTGAGGTTTCCATATGGGTAGAGCACAACCAGGCCCAGGATGCCCATGGAAATAATGTAAGCATCTATCGGCGTTAGCTTCGCTGCAGACGGAGGGGGGCAACGCACAGTGCAAGTTGATGAAGTTGAGCGACGGCGTCCACATGGCGAGCTCCTCTCTGGTTTGCCTGGTAAATATCGCAGCGGAAGAAGGGACATGGATGTGGGAGGCTGCCTCTTATGCTGGTGGCGTGGCTTCGCACATGGCCTCGTTTGCGATCAGGGCTAGAACAGCTGCTGCAATGGCTGCCCGTCACTGGCCGGATTGGCAGAGCAATTCCCGCATAGAAAAGCCGCCACTAAACACCTTCTTTCGCCAAGACAGCAATGAAACTGCAAACAGCAAGATAAAGAAAATTATTATCAACGTGATTGCTCACAGGCGTCCACCCAGAGCACGTGTTTGTGGAATTCCTCTATCGAGCTGTCAGACGACGCAATAACCAAAGGTCTGCGCAATTAATCCAGCCAATAAATGGCGGGTGGTATCTGCTGCGCCACACTACCAGATGGTGACTGCGCAATTTGTCTGGCCATAGGCTGAGCTTGATCTCATAGACCCGCTGGTATATATGCATGCTGCTGAATGATGTCGTCGCTTTCATGCTTCTTCAATTACTTTCTCTTGTCGTAAGACATGCCTATACCGTTCGTCCATAATCTCGTCAAACATGCAGATGCAAACATCCCTGATGAGGAACAGGGTCTCACCAGAGCTGGCCAGAGCCAGCTTTCAATACGCAACACCACCAACCCGCATACTATCAACCAGCACCACTCTCACCTCGGTGGCAGACAGCGAACGGGTATCCGGTGCAGGATCGCCTCCTACATGAGGAGAAACACCCCAAAGCCATCACCGCTAGAAGAGTGGGAACACTGGGCAACCACCAACCTGGCGGACCAGTCAATCAACACCAGCATAATGCGCACAATAACGCAAAAGTACGGCCAAATTCGCCGTGCCACCGGGGTCGGCGCACACGCAGTGATCCTCCAGTTGCACAAGGAGCAATACTGCCCACCACTGGACTGTTTCTACGCCATGAAGCTCTTCTGGCAAAGGCCCCGCCAGACCAAGCACGAGTACGAGAAGCGCGTGCTGGCCGAGTTCGCCATCCTCTCGCAGCTGCACCACAAGAATATCATAAGAACATTCGAGCTCCTGCCGCTGAGCACCGCGGGCCCTCTATACGCCTGCTGCATGGAATACTGCTCCGGCGGCGACCTGCACTCGCTGATAGTCGCCTCGAGCAGTCTCCGCGCCGCCGAAGCAGACTGTCTATTCAAGCAGCTCATCCGTGGACTTGCATATCTCCACGAAGAGGGAATCGCACACCGCGACCTCAAGCCCGAGAACATCCTTCTCACGCATCGCGGCTGTCTCAAGATCTGCGACTTTGGCACCGCCGAGCGCTTCCATTCCAAGGGAGACGAGCACGTCCGCTTCTCCACTGAGCGGCGCGGTTCAGCCCCATATATCTCTCCGGAGCAGCATCTGGAGCACGAATTTGATCCGAGAGCCGCCGACGTCTGGGCCGCGGCTGTCATCTATATTGCCATGCGCAGCGGACGGAATATGTGGAAGGAGGCGACGAGCAGGGACGAGCGGTTTGAGGAGTTTGCTTGGAAGCGCGAGATGGGCAAGAGGAGTAGCGTTGTGGAGGACCTGTGCCAGGTTTGTGGTTCCCTCCTTCTCCCATAGATGGTGCCAGCTGATCCTCTGCACGTAGTACGAGAGCCGCAGTATTCTGTACGGCATGCTGAGTATCGACCCACAGGACAGGCCAGGAGCACTGGAGGTTCTCACTTCAACGTGGCTCGAGAGTGTTTATTGCTGTGTCGCAACCGGGTGAGTTCTTGTTGTCAGACTAGGTTAATATTAGGTACATGTAGTATTGTCTTCAGACAGCTCTTAACATTTTAAATTTTCGATTGACCCACGCATAATATATAACGTCAAGAGGAACAGCTCGCCAAACCATGCCTAACCATATACTATCCTATCCCAAAACGACCTCTTGGCCTGCTCAGGCGGATAAACACAATCCTATCCAGATCCGCCCCCTTGTAATCAAACCTATTGTATAGTCCATCAATAGTAATAGTATTAGACCCTTTTCTAAGAGGAAGTAGTAAGGGTATAGAGAGAATAAACCCCTTATATATATCTTTCTAGTACAGCGTGTATATATTTTCCGTGTCCCTATTGACAATAACACTGCTTACCCGCCTGGAGATTGAAGTATCACTGTCTTCTGATATTGGTATAGTGCTAGTTATAAGTTCATACAAAGGGTCATTTTACGATATATTAAAAATAAATAAATATTACTTTGTTATTACCCTCTTTTAGGGGATTATAAATCTATTATTAGAGAATTACTAATAGTATTCCAGGGTGCTGCTAGGGCACTTGAAATAGATAATACTATAATACTATAAGATGCTAGCAACCCTATTAGCGTCCGGATTGCCACAGACAGTTTAACAAAGGATATAGAGGAGTTTACAAGAATAAGACCCCAGATCCTTGAGACCACAAATATAAGCTTAGTTCTCTATAGGCTCATCTCTTCGTATACACCCCGGTGCTCACAGCATGATAACCTTTCATGCCTACCCTCGTTGTCAAATCACTCTTCCATTGCTCGCCACGCACCAATCTCCCCACTGTCTTTTCGAATGTATAATTTGGATTCCATCCTAGTTCCTTCACTGCCCTGCTTGAATCATACACTCTGTCGATCCTCGCGAGATGCTTCCACCCCTTCTCCTTGAAAACAACATCCACATCAGGAAATGCCTTCCTCAGCACCTCCGCGGGACTCCGATTCAAAGCATCGAGGGTGTGAATATCATTGCTGAAAGGTGGCGGGGCGCTTATGATATATTTCCCCCATAGAATATCCTTGGCCCTTCTCATTGCGCAAACTGATGCGCTGACAATATCATCAAGGTCGCATCTGCGGTAGGCGAGCTCTAGAACTTTCAGGTTCTCATCGCCCATGGCGGCGCGACGGTCTTCATCGTCGTCTTCCTCGGGAAAGAAGCGACTGGTTCGGAGAACCAAGACGGGCATTCCACTTTGCTTCTGCATCAACGCGCACATGTCCTCGGCCGCAATCTTCGTCACACCATATATATTCTTCGGGATGGGCACCACAGATTCATCGATCCAAGCAGCTGGGTGTCCTGGCTTGGGACTGAGCGCCATACCAAATGTGCTCGTTGTGCTGAAGAAGACAAAGCTCTCTATCTGCGTCCTGGATTTAGAAGACTCTTCTAGGAGAATCAAAGTGCCGACAACGTTGGTCGAGATGAACTGCTCCTTGCTGTGACTGCAAACGTGCGGTTTATGCAGTGTCGCGGCATGGAGAACGTGGTTTATGGGGTAAGAATTGAAGAGGGAGGCGATGAAGTCTCGGTCGCTAACAGATCCCACAAGTGTCGTAGTTGGGGAGGAGAGGATATCGATGCCTAGTGGTTTGAAGCCTAGGGAAGGCAGGCTAAGCATCAGAGCGGTTCCAAGATGGCCAGCCGAGCCAGTGACAAGAACATCATACGATGAAGACATTTTGGAATGGAGGCTACTCGTGAGAGTTGTCTGATGCGAGCTTATCTGTTGCACGAGGGCAGTCTCTTCTGTGAGTCACGGAGGACGACCATGTGGGACTTGGTCGGATTTACGTAATGCAACCTTAGGTCGGAGTGTATACGAATTTCATTAGATTATAGTATCTGCTACAGGGATATTGTCGATTCAGTGACTAGTCCGCCGAGAGAAGAGCATGCAATTTTGTTGCTGTGTTTGATCGAAACAGCTTTGTAATAAGCGGTATCTATAGCCCTACCTTGTGCGAACCCTGCTACCTATACTTACCACTCCGGCGCAGGTCCCCACATACGGCCATCCTCGCCGGGCTCCCAAACACCTACCCTCTTAGCCCACTTGTCAAAACTCGCCTCATTCAGCGTCCCCCGGTACCCCTGCACATCCAACCCCATAGGAACAATATCCGCTGTGCGGCGCTTCTTCAACCGCGCAAGTGTATTGTCCGAACCAGACGGGATATTATTATGCGTCCCTATTGCAAAGAACGTCTTGCGCCCGCCCTCGAGGAGAAGCAGGTCAGCATTAGAGTGCCACATGATCCGCTTTGTGACACAGATGTCTGCTATGTGCTTGCCGGGGACATGACCTCGCCAAAGATGCTGTAGTCGACGTGGGGGGTTCGCAGAGTCGATAACGATGGAGCGGAGTGGGAGGGGTGGTTTGTTCAATGGGATTGCGGATATTTCGTCCTTGAGACACTCGATACCCTCGATGATTCGTTGGGAGGAGCGACCGTATAGTGCGAATGACTCTAGGCTTCGTGGGAGGTGGCTGACGAATTTTATAGATGCGGCGTGGGCACAGTTATTACCTAAGAGTAGTCGTGGTGTGATACAGAGTTGGCGGAGTTTCGTGAACCGGTACAGAGGGCAGCAAAAGGACAGGTGACCGTTCAAGAGGAACGGCTTTGGTAGCTCGTGCTGCTTGTTCCAGGGCACCGGTTTTGGCGGCTCGAATAGATCCAGGTATTCGAGTTGACGCCGGAGAGGGACTATGGCATCCCATAGTTTGTGGTGTATTGATACGTCGAATTGTTCGTTGACAGTGTCTAGTGACAAGGAAAGCTTGGTTAGCTTGGTAGTATATTGTAGCACCGGCCGTAAATTCTCAACGGGAGAATTGAAGACGATCGTGAGTTCAGTCAGAGAGGTATCCCCTGACGGAGCGTCCAAATCAGATTCTACCTCTGCGTCGATCAGGCGCAACTCCTGCAGGCTAGGTAGACGCAGAAATGGCCTGCGTTTTCCAATACACAATGGCCGTCGTTTACCTGTTAGCTCCACAGCGATGGAGGACGGGGAACCATCGCTCGGGGAGGCTTCTTCGTCGGTCGCGATATGGAGTCTTCGCAGGGACTGGAATGCTAACCTCGGAGGCGCATTGTCAGTTTGCCAGCCTCGAATAACAGCGCTGGTGAGAAGCGCATCCAGGTAGGGGTCGACTACTGCGACGTGGAGTGCGAGAGAAACAAGTCGCGGACAATGCAGGAGAATTAGGGCTAGTATAGGCAAGTTATTTCCCTTGTTCAAGTCACCTTCGGGGTCACCCACATCTCCAAGGCCGGCTTCAGCTAGTTTTTTCTTTGCAAGTGGTGCCGCTTCCCTGTACATTCCAGCCGCGTCTGCAGGGAGTCGAGGAACCTTGAACTGAGTGAGTAGTCGGAGATGTCGAACATGGACGGCGAGATCAGGACGGTCCATAATGGTCAGCCAGAATACCCATAACGAGTAGATCTTGCCCGGGTGGCCGTTGAATTCAAACCAAGAGTAGAGCAGCGGGGTCACAGCCCGGTACCACTTTCGATTGACGAGGCACCACTCTGGGGGAACTTGAATCGGCCGATGCGGCCACTGGTCGGGTCTGTCGCCGAGGACATAGTACAAGATCTGTAAGATCAGCTCCCGAGGGAGGGTCGCTGGATCAGGCATATTGAGTGTGAGGTTGGAGGAGAACAGAATCGAAGTGACAGAAGGATTTTTTATGACTCTACGGTAGGTTTTCATTGGTTGGCTTGCATCCAGTAAGCTTGCCAAATGGGGACAAATAGTGGCGTTATTAACATTAAATATTCGAGTTAGTTCTACCTCTTTGGTCATATCGCCGCCAGAACCGCGTTATATACTCTTGGATACTTTAAGCTACTCCAGGTAACTGACTACAAAATACTAGGAAAAGATCAGGTATTTAATAAGACTAATACTCTACTGCCACCTGACAACGCGCATACCGAAGCCAGCCGCTGATCTTGGATAGATAGGAATGGACTAGAGTTCCAGTATTAACAGGTTCAGGTAGGCCAAATAAGCAGTTATCGCATCAACAAGACGGCCCCTTCATGCCATGGCTTCGCCAGGTTGGCCTTCCTGTATTCTAGATTTGCTCCACCCCAATGCTCTGTGGAAACATCACACCCTGCTACATATGGGGACATATTTGACAAAAGTATATCGCGTCTATCGGCAAACCCGACGGAGGACCCGACGGAGGTTGTGCTTATAATATTTCTCCGAACAGCGTGAATAGTAAAGTGGAGTCATATTCCACAGCATTATGCGGAGAAAGCCAGTAAATCCAAACCCAAGTGGACTGATATAGGTGGAGATTGTGCCCGGCTGCCTGGAGAGTGAGGGGATACTCCGACATCTCCCCAGACACCTGCGATATTGGGGAATATCCATGCCCATCAGGGGCGTATGGATCGGCATATCCGCCGGACCAGGAAATCTTGTCCAATCGGCCATACCGAGTGCGTCGATTCCTTCTTGTTTCGCAGTCATACTCGATCGCGGGCTAATTCAAGACGATGTAACGTGGGTCTTAGGGCTATATAAAGAGGGACTTGGAGACTTCTACAACGACGTAGAAACTTTAAGAAACTTATCTGGGCCAAGTGAAATGCGTCTTCAGAGTATTTTGCTGGTCCTGGGTGCAACCCTGGCTGCTGCCTGGAAACCACAGCCCTCTGCATGGTGGAAAGAGGGCGTGGTATACCAGGTCTATCCTGCCAGTTTCAAGGAGAGTCGCACCGAAAATGCGATCGGATGGGGCGACATCAAAGGCATTACCGACAATCTCGATCACATCCAGTCGCTCGGGGCAGACATTATATGGCTTTCACCGTTCTACGAGAGCCCGATGAAGGACATGGGCTACGACATTAGCGACTATGACTCCGTGGCCAAACTGTTCGGCGGGAGCCTCGATGATATCAAGAACTTCATCGGACAAGTGCACAAACGCGGAATGCGCTGCATTTTCGATCTCGTCATCAACCACACCAGCGACAAGCACAAGTGGTTCAAGGAGTCCGCCAGCTCGAAGACAAACCCCAAGCGCGACTGGTACTTCTGGAGACAGCCTCAGTATAAGAACGGGACTATGTACCCTCCCAACAACTGGAAAGGCAACAACAACGGTAGCTCATGGACGTATGACAACCGCACCGGAGAGTACTATCTCAACATCTTCGACTACTACCAGCCGGACTTGAACTGGGACAACCCGAAGACCCGACAGGCTATCTTCAGAGATGCCATGCAGTACTGGCTGGACATGGGCATCGACGGCTTCCGCATGGATGTCTTCGCTCGCTACAGCAAGCCGGCCGGATTGCCTGACGTGCCCGCAAATGACAGTGACTTCCACGACGCCATGGACCTCTGGACCAACGGACCCCATGAGCACGAATACCTCCGACAAATGAACCGTGAAGTCCTCTCCCGCTATGATACCTTCACCGTCGGCGAGTACGGCATAGAGACCAACATGAGCATCGTCCAAGACTATGTCGGCGCATCTCGCAACGAAGTAAACACCGTCTTCCTCATGAACATGTGCGACACCGGCCGCAGCGGATTCGAATACATCGGATGGAACCTCACAGGCTGGCGAGACGCAATCGACTTCACACAACGCGCCGGTAGTCCCGCCACAGGCGACGGGTGGAACTCGGTATATCTCGAGAACCACGACACTCCACGCTCAATCACACGATTCGCAAATGATACGCCCGAATACCGCGTCCAGAGCGGCAAGGCGCTCTCCGTACTCCTGTCGACTCTCTCCGGCACTCTATTCCTCTACCAGGGCCAGGAAATCGGCATGATCAACGTGCCCGACACATGGAAGCTCTCCGACTTCCGAGACCGCGTCGGGATAGACAATTACAACAACCTTACGGAGCACGGAGTGAGTCCCAGCGAAGCCCTGGCGACCCTTCAGCTGCTGGGCCGCGACAACGACCGCACCCCGTTCAACTGGGATGCCAGTGGACGCGGATTCTCCACCAGCAATACCACCTGGATTCCCCGAGCGAACCTCGAAATCAACCTTGCAGATCAAAAGAACGATCCGAATAGCGTCTACAGCTTCTGGGTGAATATGCTGCGTCTGCGCAAGGAGCACAAGAGCTCGTTGGTGTACGGTGAATTCGAGTTCCTCGAGTGGGAGGACGAGAACTTCCTCGTATACCAAAAGACAGCCAATTCCGAAGAGGTGGTCGTGTTTATTAACCTTTCCACTGAAGCGGGCAAGCCGCCAGTGGCCGTCCCAGATAATTCCGAGCTGCTTGTGTATACTCACGATGACCCTTCGGGGGCTGAGTTTCAGCCGTTTGAGGCCAGGGTCTATAAGCAGGCAGGTTCTAGCTCCACACCACGAGCAAACCCTTAGTTAGTTAAATATTTAGAGGCTGCTGCGGCGGGAAAACAGATGCGAATATCCGAGTGCAGGGAATGATATTGTGGAGGCGTTGAGGTTTGTTCGCCTACCCTCGGACAGGCAGGAAGAGTGCTGACAGTTTACGGTGTCTTCGTTCTCTAGCCTTACATAGGAATGGATAAGAGTACCAACGTCAACAATTTTTGTTCGTTTTAATCATAGCGAGGCACGGCTTTAGCTAGAACGGATTTTTTGTAGTCAAACCTACCTTGTGCGCGCCCTTTCTAGGGCAATCCCCACCAAGAGCACCCGGCTATCAGGTCTATATTTCAGGAGAGCGTCGCTGATAAGGCCTCGTTCAATATTTCCTCCCCGTATGGGGTAAACATTGTAGAAAATTCGGAGCAGTGTCACTGTTGATTGCATTCGAGATACCCAACCTTCTCAAGATAACGCACCTTGGCTTTCACAGCGTCGCAAAGCACAGGGGTCTCCAAAGGGGTACCGGGCGTCTATGTGGATTGCGCACAACAATCACTATAAGGCATTTACGTGGGAAGATAGCCTAGCTGGTAACCAAAATACACGAGAGTGACTCAGACGATAGAAATACATGCATTTGAATTATAGATGTCGAATTTCAAGTAACAGCAAAATCTAGCTCTTCGCAGACAACGGCAACCGTGGCAACCTAATAGGCAACACCAGGAGCGCAGATATAACCGCAACAATGAGACAGGACCCGAATGCCAGGCGTAATGCAGCCTCGTAGCTTTGCACTACTTGCTCCCTATATAGTTGGTCCAGCTTTGCAATTTGCTCGACTGATGCCCGCGCTAGGGCAATGACCTCGTCTTTTCGCAGCCCGTGAACGAAGATATGGAGGTATCGTAGGAGCGCATTTTGAACAACGACACTACTTAGCGCGACACCTAGGACTGTGCCTATGCTGCGCCAGATAAAAAGAGTGCTCACAATAATGGCCTGCTCGTCATGCGCAGACGTCGCGAGGACCGCCACAGCGGTAGTGGTGTACTGTAGCCCATTCGCAACAGCGTATGGAACTAAGGGGAGCAAGTACACCACAGCGGAGGCGCCCCGCTGCATGCAGACCAGCCATATGATAGAAAACACATACAATGCTGCGGCGCACACAAGTGGCCAATGCAGGCGCCGCGTCCTGGTAATCAAGAACCCGATCAAAGCACCTGTAGCAGCTGATACGATGGCCGGGAGCATAAGTCGGAGGCCAGACGAGGTAGCGCTGATTAAAAGCACGGCTTGAAAGTATAGGGGCCTAGATTCACAGCACTCTGTTAGGAGATTTGAATGAATCACTCGGGGAAAAAAGAACATCCTGTTCTTACACGTTGAATAGGATGGCATTTGAGATAATCGCACCAAGGAAGTTGGAAAGAATCAGATTAGCTCGCGGCCTGCCAGAGATGAATCTCAGTGGCATAATGGGCTTTCCCACGCGAGACTCGACCAGGAGGAACGCTGGGAAAGCACTGGTAAATGCCATCAAGGAGGCAACGACAAATGGGTGGGACCCTTGGTAGACGAGTTAGTCCAAGCAACTCTACTCCAACTACACAAGGCAAGGCAAGTTGTCTTAAACTTACAAGGAAGGATATTGCCGCCGAGATCCAAACCGAGAATGAGCGCCGACACAGCCACGGTAAGCAAGAACGCACCAAGCGCGTCAAACTCTCTAATGACCTTTCCTATAGGCTCCCTCTCCCCAATTACGCCCAAGCTATCTGGAATGACTACTCCAACAATACCTAAGCATACCAGCAGCGGAGGAACCTGTACGCCAAACTCCCATCGCCAGCCGATTGTCTCGGCAATGGCACCACCAAATGTGGCCCCTAGCCCGGACCCGATGCCGATTACAACGTTGATGTAGGATAGGTAAATCCCTCGACGTCTGTATCATCGTGAGTTCGAGAGCGTACTTAGACGTTCGGGGCTATGGAGTCAAAGTATTGAAACGCAATGCTGGCGGACCGGATACGTACTCGACGGGTATCATGTCACTCATAATGATACTCCCCATTAGCAAAGTGCCTCCAGCACCTATCCCGCACACTGCCCTTGCAGCAACGAGGCTTCCTATGCCTGTGGCGAGAGAACACCACAGCGTGGCTAGTGACAAAATGGCCGTGGTGCCGAGAAAAAGCGGCTTCCTACCGAGTGCGTCCGACAGGCGGCCAAGAAATGGCTGTGAGACCGTTGACGTTATCATGAAAGCCGTCGAAAGCCAGGATGCAGAGTGGGCCGCACCAAAGTACGAGGTTATAGCTGGGTGGGAGGACACCATTATGGTTGTATCAAAGAAGCAGATGAACTGGGTCGCGAGTATTGGCGAGAATATAGTCCAGAATCGCGCCGTTGATAAGCCGGCCAGGAATGGAGAAGATTTACTCGGGCTGGGGTCCTCTTTGGCTGCAGCAGCCTCGTGTGGCTGCAGAAGGTTCACGTTCTCGCTGTAGATCGCATCAAGGGTGCTCTGCCTGCACAGGCCAACCCAATGGGCGAGCTTCATCTCCCACTTCTTCATCCATTTCCCCGTGAACATGAAGGTACCGGTTTAGGAGTGCCTCGTGGCAGCCCCAGAACTACTACGTGTAAACTAGGAATATTAACCTTGGTACAGCCACTAATTTCCTCAAGAATCAAGGACTGGAGCAACTCACTTCAGCTGTCTTGCTGTCGCCACCACTGGCGAGGATGCGTTATGGTAGGACTTGGCTGGTGGAAACCCGACTCTCCGCGACTTTATTTGTGAAATTCATGCCACGAATCAATTGTCTCTGACTTGGGCAAGGAACCAAGAAATGATGCTGAACTCACCACGGAGTCTTGTTGCGATGTTGTATCTCGAATGTTTACTGGACCCCTTGCATGGAGTTAGTCAGCTGCATACTCGATGAACGACTGTAAGGGGTTGGTTACTCGTCGCGTCTAGGACGGCTTCAGCTGGTCTCTACGGTCAAAAAAATCAATAGATCCTGAACCAATGTTATGTATGATGTATAATGTCCAAATCATGCTCCCTCTCCCCCTTCTTCGCCTTCCACGCCGCACTATGCCCCAGCTGTACAAGCTCCATCACAAACTCACAAATCTCCTGAATATGCCCAATCTCCTCCGCGCACAGCTTCTCCGTCGGAATCTTGCGCGTGATATTCCCAATCTCCGACAGAATCAACAGGTCGCTATCCGCCGGCTGTCCGAGCGGGTGAATCAGAATGTTAATGAATAGCGGCATCGCAGCCATAGGCCCGTAATGCGAGACCACCCAGACCGAATCCTCCTTCCAGAAATCAACCACGGTATCTAGGAATCGGAAGATGGACCGGCTAGCTTCGATGGAGAGGTCGGCGCTCGAGTGCACGACGCTGTGGAGGTCGTCTGGGAGATTCCGCTCCAGATCGCCGCATTTGCGAACCAGGGTGTGGATGTTTATCATGGTGGAGAGGTAGTCGAGCTGCAGATTAATCAAGCGGGTGCGGTCTTCAGGGCTCATGCTTGAGGGGAGGGAGAGGGAGTAGTCTGCGGGTGGGATGGAGAGTCGGGGACGGTAGGGCGGGTCGGTGGATATTCTCCATTCCTCGAGTTCGTCGTCGAGCTGGCGGACGTGGGCGAGGAGTTCGCCCTCTGTGTATTTGAATGCGCGTGGTGAGCAGAGGAGCCGACTGGCGTTTTCTTTGATCTTTGCGAGGTTTGTGTCGCGTGGTTGATTGTACCAGGTTGCCTGGGGGCTGTATTCGCCCGGGTGGCTTACGTCGCAGTAGTCTGACGTCAGAAGCGGCGTGTTGTCGGTGCGCAGGGAGGCGTCTTTGTCGAAGCAATAGCATAGCCAGAAGAGCCGTCGGATATGGAGTCTGCATTGTTCGTCGAAAGTGGGTATGTGCTGGGGGACGATAACCAGGCCGGACAGGAGGATATGGCCGCCGAGGTCGCATACCATGCGGCAGGCGCTGGTGAACGATACCAATGCTTCTCGACATTTGCCTTTCATTTTCTGATACGCCCACTGCTGATGTTAGTTAAACACTAATCGCGGACTCTTGGTGGCCTACCAGTAGAAGGGTGGCCTGGAGGCTGTCCAGATTCACTGCACCATTGACGAACGTCAAAAGACGCTTAGCTTCTTGAATACAGTCTGCTTCTGGAAAGAATTCGACCTGCTGGGCTTCTTCAGTGCGTGCGACCAGCGCAAGCATGGCCCACAGACACGCCTCTGCTGACGACCGAGTCCCCAGGTCGGTCTTGACGTCGTATGCTCTGAAGATGGTCTCTTCAAAAAGGGCTCTGTCCAGAATAGGGAATACAATGGAAGTCTTGGATCTTAAGAAGGCATCAAAAAGGTACCTACATGTCGGTTCAGGAGGAAGTGGTCTCTCTCGCCCCGACAACACAGAAGAAGCACATGGCACACTGCCAATGGGATTCCCGAATATGTCAAAGTTCTCTAGAAAGGACCGCTGTCCTGTCCCTTCATATATCCACTGCCGACCACGGGACGACAATATCCCCACGCCTTTGAAATACCAGTTGTTGCCAAGCTGGCATCGCGACAGCCTGTAGGCAGGCGCAGGCGTTTCGGTGGGATTCGCCCGGACGGTTTGGACGTTCTCGCCCTGCTGCCCTGTATCTGGAGTATAATTTGTGTAATAGGGAATCTCTCTTCGTGCCTCGGGGATTGCTCTTTCAGGCCACGAGGCACCGACAGGGGTATTCCCAGACGAGGCAGACCGGATGGCCTCCTCAAGCTGTTCGACCCGCTGGGACAATTCCTGCACGACATCGGTAGTAGTCCTGTGACCAATGTCAGATTCGACCTTTTTAAGGGATCGATATCCAGGATACCTCTTGTTTGGGTCTTTGTGGATGACCCTGTCAAAGGTACAAGACAGACCCTGGCTCGTGCACCAGTCGCAAGTGCCACCTGGAGATCTGATCAAGCATTGGATCTGATAAGATAAGTGTCATTAACTCCCGATTTCCGATGAGAACGACGTACCTTTCGCTTGTAGCAGACGTCGCAGGCGCGACGAGGAGGCATTTGTTATCAGATTGAAATCATCGGAAGACGGAAACACAAAGAAAACAAGCGGGAGTGGAGACGGAAGACGGAGTCCGATTAGTAATACCGCAATTACTGTCCAGAATATAGACACCCTTTCTGTCGCCTGTTTGCGCTGTATACATTTACACTAGACATCAAAATGGCTCGCTACTTTACTATTAATATGCACTGTTACTGAAATTGCAGGAGTGAAGGCATCAGCGACGAGCAGATCTACTAACTGTAGAATGTTTTCCGTGTTTGTGAGTCCTCGTAACTCGTAACTGCAACATTGAGTGTGCACTAATGTTTACAGGACAAGGATGGTGATGGTGAGTCCAGTCGGTAAGGCCTTCCTCGAGGCTAACGATGATCACGACGGCAGATTAAGTGTAAGCAAGTAGAATGGGGAGCTAAGTACAGGTCTTTTGGCAGTAAAGGAGAGAATGGATTTGTCCAGCTCGTAACGGAGAAATAGCGTACTTGGCGTGATTCCTGCGAGACTCAGGAGGGGAACGTGGGGGGCAAGAACGGCTGGCTATGTCAGAATTATGAAGGGATTTACGGATATTGATGTGTTGAATATCGAGAATAACGATGAGAAATAATAAAGTAATCAATAAGGTGGAGCATCTCGATTCCGCCTCCGATTACCAAGGGCCCATCTGGCCGATCGTGGCCTCACTGGTCAAATTAAAACAGAATAAAGTAAATGAATCGTTTCCGACTCCGATTAGCTAAGATCGATGGCGTCTTATCAGATCTCACACTGCCCAATGATTCGCGGAGACACAGCCAGCTTGGGCGCGGCGCGCTCCAGATTTGGCATTCATCCATTGTCCAGAGCTCACAGGAGACCCTGATCTTACTCGATGTGATTTTTCTTACATCAGGGGCGTGGGCCCTTGCAGACCGCAGGCTAAACATGCTGTTACTGTTATTATACCGTGACCCCCAGATCTGGAAGCAATGATCTCGCTTCAACTGTAAGCTTGCTACAGCATGGCCAGCAACCTGCTCGACCCGAATACACTGCTGAGCCCACGCCAGCGGTCAGCAAGCGAAGCAGACACGGTCGTCTCCGCCGAGCCCTCGTTCTACACCGGCGAGACCACCGCGGCGTCGAGTCTCGTGCCCGATCTCAAACAAGCCCTCGAGCCAGACCCCGGCACCGAAGCCGACTTCCACGTCGCCGATAATCCATTCGACTATAGCCCCGGCCAGCTAAACAAGCTGCTGAACCCGAAGTCGCTCGATGCATTCAGAGCGTTAGGTGGGATCGAGGGGCTGGCTCGTGGCCTGCACGTTGATATCAATGCCGGTCTCGGCGTGGATGAGGTTGGACAGGCCTCTGCTGCCAGGACTCGAGTATACGGACGAAATCAACTCCCGCCGAAGAAGCCAAAGTCGATCTGGAGGCTGATGTGGATTACGATGCATGAGGCGGTGCTGGTCATGTTGTTGGTGGCGGGTGTGATATCCCTTGCGCTTGGGCTGTACGAGACCTTCGGTGTGCATAAGGAGGCTGGTAGTCCGACATCTGTGGACTGGGTGGAGGGTGTTGCTATCCTCGCGGCGGTAGTTATCGTTGTCGTCGTCGCGTCGCATAATGACTGGCAAAAGGAAAAGGCGTTCGTCAAGTTGAATACGAAAAAGGATGATAGGGAGGTCAAGGTGCTGAGGTCTGGGAAGTCGATGCTCGTTAATGTCAGCGATGTCGTTGTGGGAGATATTGTCTATCTGGAGCCCGGAGACCTTGTGCCTGTCGATGGTATTCTCATCAATGGTCATAACGTCAAGTGCGATGAATCGTCTGCCACCGGCGAGTCGGATGCGCTGAGGAAGACCGCCGGGCCACACGTTTTCGATATGGAGACGAAGACCACAAAAGAGCCCGATCCTTTCATCATCTCCGCCTCGAGGGTTATTGAAGGTATGCCTAGTATAATCAGACAAGAAATAGCTGCTAATTTGCAGGCATGGGAACCTTCCTCTGTACATCTGTCGGTGTACACTGCAGCTTCGGCAAAATCATGATGTCGATCCGGACAGATATCGAGTCAACACCTTTACAGAAGAAGCTGGAAGGCTTAGCGGTGGCCATTGCAAAGCTCGGTGGAGGTGCATCAGCGCTCATGTTCTTCGTCCTCCTGTTCCGCTTCTGCGCCAATCTCCCTGAAGACCACCGACCCCCGGAGGAGAAGGCATCCACCTTCGTCGACCTCCTCGTCGTGGCAATTTCTCTTATTGCAGTCGCCGTGCCCGAGGGTCTTCCTCTCGCTGTGACCCTCGCGCTCGCCTTCGCCACTACACGCCTTCTCAAGGAAAACAACCTGGTCAGGGTTCTCAGGGCGTGCGAAACGATGGGAAATGCCACATGCATCTGCTCGGACAAGACCGGAACTTTGGTGCGTACCACGAAAGCGAAGACCGGGCTCCGCTAATTGATAGACCACGAACAAAATGACCGTTGTCGCCGGCTGCTTTGGTGCCTCCAGTTTCACCTCTGACGTCTCTTCATGGGGATCGAGCTTATCCCAGGACATGAAGAAGCTCCTCATCCACTCCGTCGCTGTTAACTCCACCGCATTCGAAGGAGAGCAGGACGGCGCCCTAACATTCATAGGCCCTAAAACGGAGACCGCGCTGCTCCAACTCGCGAAAGACCATCTCGGCATGCAATCCCTGGCGGAAACGCGGGCGAACGAAGACACGGTCCTTATCGAGCCGTTTGACTCGATCAAGAAATACATGGTCGCCGTTATTAAAGTCCCGTCGGGTTACAGACTGTTACTGAAAGGTGCATCGGAGATCGTGCTCCAGTTCTGCACGACTCAGATGAACGTATCAACTGGTGATCTCGAACCCGTGGACCGCGAAGCCACGGAAGACGCCATCACCGCGTTCGCAGGAAAGTCTCTCCGCACAATTGGAATCGTGTATAAGGATTTCAAAGAGATTCCTGACCTCGAGAATTTGAACGATCTCACACTCCTTGGCGTGGTTGGTATCCAGGATCCAGTGCGTCCTGGGGTACCCGCAGCGGTCCAGAATGCTCTTCGTGCTGGCGTGAGGACGCGGATGGTCACTGGGGATAATATAATAACTGCCCGGGCTATCGCCACAGAGTGCGGTATTTTCACCGATGGAATTGTCATGGAGGGGCCCGAGTTTCGCAGATTATCCGAAGAAGAGCTGGACAGGACTATCCCGCGCCTGCAGGTCCTAGCCCGTTCTTCGCCCGAGGATAAACGCATCTTGGTGACACGTCTCAAAGCCCTGGGCGAAACTGTAGCTGTTACTGGTGATGGTACCAACGATGCGCCTGCATTGAAAGCTGCAGACGTTGGTTTCTCGATGGGTGTTTCTGGTACAGAAGTAGCAAAGGAGGCATCTGAAATCATCCTCATGGACGATAATTTCACCTCGATCGTCACTGCGCTGAAATGGGGACGCGCTGTCAATGACGCCGTGCAGAAGTTCCTCCAGGTATACCTATCCTTACCTATCACCTGGTGTCATTTCGGCTAATGTTAGCAGTTCCAAATCACCGTCAACATCACTGCGGTCTTGCTTGCGTTCATAACGTCCATGTACAATGAAGACATGGAGCCTGTGCTGAAAGCCGTCCAACTTCTCTGGGTAGGTGCAATATCAATAAATTCACGTTTGTATGCTAATATATTAGATAAACCTCATCATGGACACCATGGCCGCCCTAGCCCTAGCCACAGACCCTCCAACCGACGCCATCCTCGACAGGCCACCCCAGCCAAAATCCGCCCCGCTGATTACCATGAACGTAAGTAACCACCATACCATACCTTACCAAGCTAACCAATTAGATGTGGAAAATGATAATCGGCCAATCCATCTTCCAACTCGTGGTAATCCTTGTTTTGTACTTCGCCGGCGGCGCCATCCTGAACTACGACGTCAGCATTGCCAGCGAAAAACTCCAACTCGACACGATAATCTTCAACATCTTCGTCTGGATGCAGATCTTCAACGAGTTGAACTGTCGCCGCCTCGACAACAAATTAAACGTTTTTGTCGGCGTGCACAGGAACTGGTTCTTCATCGCTATCAACGCCATCATGATCGGGCTGCAGATTGCCATCGTCTTCGTCGGCGATACAGTCTTTGATATTGACCCTGATGGCCTGGATGGACCGCAGTGGGCGATTTCAATCCTGGTGGCGGCGTTTAGTCTGCCTTGGGGTGTTGTTGTGCGGTTTTTCCCCGATGAGTGGTTTGCCTGGTGTGTTTATCTTGTTGCACCACCGTTTGTTGTTTGTTATAGGTATATGTCGAAGGGGTTCCGGTGGTTTGGGGGATTATTTAAGAGGTCTGAGAAGACGGTCATAGAGGCAGGGAATTCAGGTCAAGATACGGCGAAGGATGAGAAGATGCCTACACCACCGATTTTTGTTGATGTGCAAACGGAAAAGGTGTGATGTCGGCACAATAGTTAGCTCTTACTACAGGCTGAGTCTTGCAGGATTGATATGTCATCACCCCCTGAATCAAGCTGGAATGAGTATTTCCGGGACTTACAGCCCTCCCTATACTTCATCTGGTTAATCAAATAGCAACACCAAGTCTAATGTGTTGAATAGAAGGTAGATAATAAAAAGCCAGGAAAGGTGGGTTATCTGACAGCATAGCACTATACAACAGTACACCAGGAAAAGGTGGGATAGGAGGGAATGGAGGAAGTTGAGGTAAATAATGATTTAAGGAACAGGCCGAGCCTTTATAGAGGGAAGTGCGCACCAACGGCGCTCACTCAACCCATGGCATAGGTTGTCAGCCCTCGCGGAGGCACCGTAAGGCGACGAGCTTTGATTGGATAGTCGACCTCGGATTGATTTGTAACTCTCTGTGGCTTCAATGCCCTCTGCTGCAATTGGCAAACGGCTCGAAGTGGATTGGACGGGCGTAGTCAGATGCGGATTGACACGGATACTCGCACAGGTCCTTCATGGGCGAAATAAGGTCAATACCCATGTCATACTATCCACAGAGGATCAGGCGAGGGTTGCCCGATGGGGAGGGGTGCAGGAAGGGGACCCGTCGGACTGGGCGGTGCCGCGGGAGTGCAGCGGGGGGTTGAACCCCCAAGATCGGGCAACAGAGCAAAGGGTCGCTGATTGGATCGCTGCATCTTACAGGGGGCAGTCTTCCAAGAACGGATTATTTATTTCCTTTTTTTTTTTTTTTTTTATATCTCCTCACTAGCTCAGTGACTACACGGCTGTAGAAAATAAGAAAAGCTACAACTTGCTTTAAAGTGTGGAAGTTCCTTCAAAGCATCATCTTAGCACGGCGAGGCGTAATAGATGGGTATAAATAGACCCTTCATCCACACCATACCCGTTCGATTGCTATAAGTAAACCCCTTCTTTCTTACTGCCCTCGAAGTCTTATTATCGGCTTTTAAATCATGGCATCCTCACCAGCAAACTCTGAGTGGCATTCCAACATGGGCGATGACTTGAGACACCACCTTTCTGGTATTTTCGATCCATTACCACCCATAGATGTCATTCCACCAGGGTTTGTGTTACTTAATCGGGATTATGTCGCACCATTCGATTACCCATTATCCCATTATATTGCGCAGACCTCCGCGCAAATGCTCGGCTCCGGATATACTCCCCCGTACAATAACCAAGATCCCGCCCTATGTCGTGACACCGAAGCCCCAACGAATGACGGATTGAGCGACTTTCATCCTCATGGGCCATCTAACATCCAACCCCAGCTAACCGGGCAGTCTGCTGAACTTGGTACCCCCTCGGAGTCCTTAATTAGCGACCCACCCATTCAGGTACAGATAGAGCGGCCTCATATGCCTCAGTCAGCATCAAGGCCACGGCGCCGACGGGCAGCTCCTAGATTCAAAGCCCACGATAGCCGGTACTGTACCCGTTCCTCGATTATGAAGTGCACGAGTTGACGTTCTCATTAGTATTGACAGGGTAAACAAACCACAACCTGTCGCCGAGAGATTCAAATGCAAATGGGAAGACTGCCCTAACACCGATGGCTTCTCGCGCAAGAGCGAGTTGCAGCGACACGTTATTACGATTCATCTCTCACCGCGGTCGTTTGAGTGTCCTAAGGCGGAATGTGAATGGGCTTTTAATAGGAATGATAACCTGAGCCAGCATTTGGATCGTGTGCATGAAGCAAACTAGGTTTTTGTACAGGCTGTTCAATTCGTTAAACGGCGTCATTTGGTAGGCGAAGTCTTCGGTTTTGGGAAATACCTACTTAGGAATATGACATGCTGCGGAGCGTCATTGTTAGCTTGGGAACAGAGTAGGTTATATTTGATCCCTACGGCTTGTTTAGTTATTAGTTAGTCATTATCAAGTTATGATTTCTTCAGCTAGTCTGTGCAGATACCATCATAGCCTCGATCAAAAGACTCTATTTAGTCCCTCCCAACAGCAGGTTAGCTACAACGAGTACAGTGCCCCTCCTTGGTTTCCCTGCCATTAACCGGGTAATATACTGGCGATGATTTAACTGGATCTACTTCTTGGCAGACCAGGAAGCCCCCTACCCAAGCTGGAGAGCTCTAGCTAACCCAACAAGAATTGGAAATTGAAGCTTCGGCCATTATCTTAGCAATTATCCATCGTGTACTGCGGCTCACTCACTCACTCCCACCCATCGCCTCTGTACTTGTACAAACTTCCCCCGCACCTCCTGAGTGGACCCGACTCTCTCCCCGCCAGCCAGGACGGCCTTTTTGAAAAGCTCCAAATGGGCCACTCTTGTTGTGACCTGGCCAATCTCTGATCACTTATTTACCAAAAGAAAAAAAAAAAAAACCTTCTGCGCACGACTTGGCCAAGACCGCCCAAAAAAAAAAAAAAAATTAATGATGTGCCGTGTTAAGCGGAAATGTGGTTTTTGTGCTTACAAGGGTCGGTAATTCGGCCAAGGCCGCCGCCGACCACGAGGAGCCTCATGTCAGCTTTGCGGCGAGGGGCGAGTGAGGTGCAATGGCACGGGTACACGGCCTGTAAGGTACTGGTGCAGTATGACCGGAAAATGTACGGCCATCCATGATGACGGTCACTAGTAAATAACATGGTATATCCAGGCGGTTATGACAATCCGCACCCGTGACATAATAAAAAGTAGATCCTTAACCAGCCAATAGAATTATAATAATATATTAGTAATTCAAGAATGAATGAATTAGTTATATTATTTATTTAAACTTCAGGCTCGAGATCAGAGAGCTCATACCTGATTAGATAAATGTCTTGCTGATCCGACAACTAGGTATTGATATAACGGTCATAATGGTCATAAAGGTCGGTCATGACGGTCACCAACTCTCCCCGGGAGCCCAGGGAGCAAAGTCACATCAGCGACGAACTCATTCCGGTCACGTTAGTCAGGCCCAGGCTAGCAATCTGGGATTCAATGTAAAAAAATCTCAAAAAAAAAAAAATAAAATAAAAAAAGAACAGGGGGGGCTTATGCACGGGGAAAGTTGGCCGCCCGTTGGAGCTTCAGGACGGCACTGTTTGAACTTTGAAATCCATCCTCTCCCTCTGGCTTAAGGCGTCCCCAACACCTATAAACAGCTATCTCTCTTCTCTGTCTTTCTTTCTTCCTCAACATTCATAGCCTCATCCTACTATAGCAAGTAACATATCTCTCAGTCACTCGACCTAATTGTCCTATTATGCCGTCCTTTCCTCCCAACTCTGGGTGGCAACTCCCTAGCCAATCAGATGAGCCATCTGATGGCTGGGGCACCCCATACAACCAGCCTGCTGAAGCCCCGAACCAAATGGCATCTATGGGCCTTGATACTCAAGCTGCCCTCTCCCAGACCGAGATGTTTAATTATCTCCTGCGTTTCTACCACTCCCACGCACCCGCGCCCTTTGTCGGCCCTGCACATAGCCTTCCGGCCCAGGCTCCCGGCCTTAACTTACTTGATCTGAGTTGTCTGCCCCAAGACAATTACTCAAATAGCATAACTGGTGGCTTTAATGAGCCATATATGCAGAGCCAGATTGCCAACATGCATGGCATCAACCAAGCCCTTCCCAACATCGATCCCTCCATGGAGGATCCAACCTCAGTTCAGGCCCAGGAACAGGGACCGACAGCTCGCACGCCTCAGCCAGCACCAAGACGAGGCCGCCAAAATGCGCACTCACGCCGAAACCTCGACCAGAGACCGTAAGTAACCAGACACTCTCTACTCTACTCCCCTACCCACCAGCCAAGATCAAGGACAGCATTCTGACAACTTGTATTGTGTCTTATAGCAGGCGCAGCGCACAACGATCTCGCGTATCCCGATGCGAATGGAAGAATTGCCACCAAACCTTCAACCGCAAGGGCGACAGAGACCGGCATGTCAGATCATTGCATCTGTCGCCGAAGTCCCTAGAATGTCCTGAGGACGGCTGCGGCCGTAAGTTCAGCAGGAAGGACAACCTGCGCGACCATGTGAATAATGTGCATCGTGGGGTAGCAACCGGCCTTCTGCAAGAGTCGGATTGAATTAGACCATTGCACAAAATATTCAGTTAGTTATGGGTTATTCGATAGGCGGGCATGGACATCGGGTTTGGGTTTGGGTTTGATTGGGTTTCGGGAATCTGGGATGGCGTGAGAAATTGGTATTTTATTAGGGACGGAGTAGCTGAGTAAAAGATATTATTTTGATTATGGCATGGATATGATTAAGTACATCGTTTTGGATTATTAGTTGTTCATTAGACATTTATGCAGTATTTTTATGCAGACACCCGCAGGATCATTTGCCATCACCCTCCTAGAAGAAGCCTGGAACCCCCCAGCACCTAATAATGGCGCATACGTCTTGCAGTTCTGTAACTGGTTTCTCTCATCAATCTCTATTTCGGGTGTTATTGGTTTGGCGTTTAGATCGTCGGTTGATAGGAACATCTTCAATATTGATATCAACGCGATATATTTTGAATGTTCCAGTCTTCATAAAATATGATTTTGTTTTTCAAATTCGTGTGGTTTATGCACATAACAGAAAATATGGGGTTATATCACATTGTTGCAGATCTCACTTGTTCCATAGTACCCGGCTGTGGAACATTCCCCGAAGATCTTCTCGTAGTGCCGGACCAGTCGATCCCCGCGCCAGTCAGTGAGGCCGGTCGATCAGTTGTACCGTCTCTATTGGTGTCTCCATTGGTGAAGTCGGAGAAGGTATAGGCGTTGCGAATAAATGAGGTCCTCCGCACCCTATCGGCTTGTTTTGACCTCCTCGTTTTCGTAATAGCGACAAGCCTACCCAGGACCGCAAATTCCAGCTTGACCTTGACACTGTATACGAACACCTTCAGGCAGACCTGGACGGAGTAGTGATTCAAGTATTCCACCGAAATCACGGCGACGTCGAGGATCATGGTGATGGTGTTGATGGCCAGCAGCTCGTACATGATTTTTTTGGCCCGACTCTTCCCTTCAGGACTGACTTTGAGAAGTTTCACAGTTGACCATATGTAGATACTGGAGATGAAGAGTTCCTGGACACAGAACCCGGTGACCTGGAGTCGCTCAGTGACAGCATAGGCGTAGTTCCAGGTAGGTGTAGAGATGAATGCCGAGCCATACATGGAAATCGAATTCGGGACAATCAGAAGAATGATAACGATAATAATCCCATCCAGGAGGAATCGGAGGAACGTTTCGTGGTAGAAAACAAGAAACAGGCGTGAGTAGAGGATAAGCGATTGAACGGGGACGATTGCGATGAAGCCAACCCAAGCCAAGGGCAGGCTGACTTCAAGGGGTGCGATATTCCAGTAATGGAGAATACATCCAATGGTATAGGGGATCATGCCGATAGATGAGATGAGGAGGCACCAGAAATACAACCCGCGCCATTCGCGGAATGTCCAGCAGGCGAGCGTGATCAGCTCCAGGGAGTTAAACAGGGCGAGGGCGAGGAAGACGGCCAAGAGCAACTCGGTAGTAAAGCTGACACTGCTGTCTACCCCTTCGACAAGCCCCGGGGGAGCTCGATGTAGGTCCACCATGAACGCAATATCAAGATGGGCCGGAGGTATCCGTCGGCATTGTGGATATTCGTTCAACCGGGCTGCTGCAGATAAATATCAATTCCTCAAGCTAGCAGGCGCCCAGGTCGTTAAAGAATAAGAACACTGCAACTCGCAATCCCCAGGTTGGGGCAAAGGCTGTAACGGTCGCCACACGTCATATGGCGAGACGTTGAGATAGCATCTAGGCACACTCGAACCATAGTTCGCCGGCTGCCCATTGGACTTCCAGCCTACCACCGAGCTCAGCATGTGGACCACGGACCGTTTGGACTGCTCCACTGCGCCAATCAGCTGCTGTCACTCGTCGATTGAATGGATCTTCTATAAATTGGCGCATTTAAACTTTTTGTGCGCGAACTGCTGGCACTGTCCTAATATACTTGATGGAGCGTCGTCTGCTGGAATGGCATCGCCAAGACATTCTGTTTTGTGTAGACTCGTCGCACTTTCATAATATCCCTGTGTGATTAATACCCTCTCTACCAGGCGAGGCGGTGGGTGACATCATTCCTTCCGTCGCCGAATCACCCTTGGTTGCTCCTTCCTTACATTCAGTCCGCCCCTCTCTAAAATTCTGACTATGCAGCCCTAAATGGAAGGCGCAACTCCCATCGCTCCTTCCATTCTTAAATCCTGGATATTCCTAAAATAGCATCAACATTCACGGCAAGCGCGACCGGTCTCTTCCTCGACTACGGACCGGGCCGTCATCGGTTTCATCACTTCAGGATGCCGCCACGAGCAGGCTACGCCCAGACGGGATACCGAGACGAGCAGACCCGAAACGTGAATGAGAAGGACCATCCCGACCAACCCGGCACTACTTCGGTATCTCAGGCAGCGACAACGTGCCCTGTGCGTCCCGAGTCCCGATGAAAACTTCTCCCGCCAAGACTTTATTCCGATGGTGCCGCCGGTGTTTCCGTATAGACCTCGTAGGGCTTGGTCTTCGCCGATGCCTAGAACGGGGCTTTGACCGCTTTGGCTTGTTGTTGCAGTGAAGCGCCACCGTAGAGAGGCACATATTCTATGTGCTTCTGCTGCTTGGCGGCTAAAAGGAACGAACGCGGTGGCGATTATAAAATATTTAGTAGAGATGTTGAGTCATAGTTCTTGGTTTTCTTGGGAATATCTGCCGAGGTGAAGATGAAGTTGTCGACAGTTGAAGGTTCAATTTCCCAGTAGGGTGGTGAGTATCGAAATATATCATCGGATTGACAACATTAGAACAACTACCATAAAGCCAAAACACTACAACGTCATGACCACAAGCTACATTGCAGGTTTGACATCGGTATAGGCTCGGAGCTGGAAAATTTGCACAGTTAGTCAGGTCGAATGTTTGATGTCAAGCCGGTGGCGATATCCCGGAGATGGCTCGGCAATAGATAATACACGTCATGCGCGGCTTACGTGAGTTATGCGGGAGCTATGCCCAACAAGGAAGACCTAATGAGCCAATCACAGCCAGCAATACCATTACATAATCCCACCGACTGATCATCTTGACCTGTGACAGGCTGTCCATGTGCCTCACCCTGTAATAGCGAACAAACTTTGGCCGCCGTCTGGTCAGTGTTTGGGCTGCTGATGAAATGATGCAAGGACGTTAGCAAAAATTTTCGTACAGTTATAGTGGGCCAGGGACAACTTCTGCGAGCTTTGGCTGGGTGTTTGCGATAATATGAGTCAATTCGGCGATATCATGGAGATGGTTCGGCGAAAAAAAATCGGGTTCCGGGCAGGCATCAAGTGTCAAGAATTTTCACCTCAAAACTATAAGTAGCCCTGGATATCCGGTCAAATAGGCATTGAAATTGGATATCATCAAGAACACACCTGAAAAAGACTACAATAATAATATATTGTTTAATTCTTCAATACTTCAATACTTCCAATACTTTACTACAAGTGAGCATACCCACACACTCCACTCTCCCGAACTATACATCTAACAGTATACAGTCATGGCAGACCTCACTATGAGCCGAGTCTCCTCGACAGACAACAAGTCCCAATCAAGCAGCATCCGCAGCAAGGCTTCTTCCATCTCTGTTTCCATCAAGAAACGCTTCTCGTCCTTCAAGGAACAATGGGGTCCCGGTTTGGCCGCAAAGGAGCACTGGGACGACGAATACACCTTCCCTGCTGGACGTTGGGCTGGTCAGGGCCTCGACCCTAGGTAAGCACTGAGCGCCATTAAACTATTTTTTTAGCTGTATCTAACTGTTTCACAGCTGGTGGAATCCCCAGGACCGCATGATCCATTACGCTTGAAAGTCAAGCATGAAACACGATCGCCGGTATATCGCCTGCTGATCACCCAATCACGAATACAACAACGACGAACAACCTTTAAAACAATAAAACAAAACAAAACAAAAAAATTTGGATCAAGCGAAGGGTGTTCGGACAACTCGACGGGATTTTTCTTTTGTTTGGACTCGATAGACTACTTCACTCCTCGATGGTCACGGCTGGCCGTCGTCCATAGTTATGATACCCTAAAATTTAATCATAATTACACCTAAATTTTATTTATACCTCCTGACAAAGTAGTTCATTACAGAATAGAATTTGAGCGCGGCCAAAGAATTAGTATCGCATGGATAATCAATTTTAAAGTCACAAAGCGCCAAACCAGAAACCCTTTCTTAGTGGACGAGATGGGTTTACATCCATATGATGTCAACTGACCCTAAGAATACATTGCGAAATTGAGCTGAAGGGATTGGATGCTACCATTACCCTATTGGGAGCAAGCAATTCACCCCACGCATCGCATGCACATTGACCCTTGTAGACGAAGATTGGACCGTGGGTTCGGACAGCGCAAGTATTTCGGCCGAGGGCTAAGAAAGACAGAGAGAGGCAGAACCAGGGACGGTCGTTCCTTCCTATTGCATTCTGAGAGCTATCGCACCTTCCATGATGGTTCCTATAGCTAAAATTATCCTCAAACGGAGGGTGCAATGGACCGCCCGTGGACCATGGGATGGATAGGTAGGCACTAGCCAGTGCCTCCCTATTTAATTGAACTGCCAGGCGATTCTTCTTAATTATATATTAGTCGGATGGGCTGCGATACTGGAATACACCGTTATATGACGTTTCAGGTGAGCTTCCTACCGACGAGAATATGTTGGGAGTAGGCCCACACTTGCCCATGGAACTTGATATCAACCTGATCGACACTTTTCATCGAGTGAGAGGCCAGAAATAGTCCGGCTTCCGGAAGGTGTGATAAGGTATATAAATCCCCGCCGGCTTCGCAAAAAATAGCTTAATAGCTGAATAGCGCACCGAAGAGGCCAATTTTCTTTGCGGTTAATATCAATGTAGGGTTAGTGACAGAGATCTCGAACCACTGATATCTCGACTGCCCCGAAAGACGGAAAAGTACCAAAAACCTCGTCAATAACTCCCCAGCATGTATGAAAGAGATCAGACAAATCCGATCGCACAGCTAGCGAGAAACTTTGCAAGGCGATGATCCGGCACAGCCACCGACCGCTGCTAAGTGCACAGCTGGCCCTGACAGCAATGGTACTACAGGAAGCAATAAAATGGGGACCAGAGACCCGTTCGTTACCCCACGGGGTATACATAAATCATTAATGGTAAGAAACAGAGAATACAGCCGATATCGAAGTCAGTTTCACCAACCACCCCGTCGCGAAAGTCTTGTCATGTTTTGATGGGAGGATTGGGCACTTGCATGAGAGGTGAGCCTTGCCCAATCATCGTATATTTTTTACAAGGCTGATACTCAGAAGGCGGAGCAGGGATATGCAACCTTCGTGGTCCAACCATTGACGATATCTGCAGCTCGAACTCGCACACAGCCTTGTCTGCAATCGGACCCTCGCCACCCCGCTTACGGCTTGCAAATTCCCCATAAAAGAGCCTCTTGCGCTAGATTGAAATATCAAAGTTTTAACCCCCAACTCTCCAAGCTGTATTACCGCAGCTGCTATGGCGGAGCCCCTTGGAGTGGTGATGTTTGAATGGTGGGGGTGCTGCGCTTGCGGGAACCAGAATAACCCGGAACTGACGAGCCAATATTGCTCGAGTTGCAGTCATCAAAGATGCTCGGGCTGCGTGCTAATCGAGTCTATGAGGAGCCCGGCACCCGAAACTGATGCCGACGTTCCTGTGCAAAATACAGTGCCTGAACTGGAAACCGAGCCGCGAAACGAGCCCCGAGCTGACATCCAGACCGGGCCCCTGGAAGGGCCTGAAGACGAAGACCTGATCGATGCATACTCCGTGTCTGACCTTTCTGAAATTCCCTTCTCAGATAAGGCACAATCAAGTCGCACGTCGGCAATATCCACGAATATGACTGCGGCTGGAACCGCGGAGCTGGTGCAGTTACTGCTCGACGACTACTTGATAGCTTCATGTGCTAAGGAGGGTTTACATGGGACAGCTATATCCAGGGAATTGTTCCAAAATAAACTGCGCCGACTTCTCAAACAATGGGCCGAAGAGTTGAAGCTGGAGTCCAAACCCGAACCATACGAGAAGTATATTGCGCCCCTCTTTATCAGACGCTTTTCGAAGAATATATCTTACTAGCTGTGTGCCTCCATCACCGGCGAGGACGGTGGACATTTACAATTAAGCACGGTGCCGGACGAAACAGACTATCGTGCCCGGGTAGAAAACTATCTGCAGCAGGAGCGCCAGCGTTACCAGCAAAGCAAACACCGGTCTCAAGATCCCAATGGAGGCTCTGAAGACGACTTACAATCAGATACCGACAGTGAAGATGATGGGTTTGAGATGGACTTTGAGTTCCCGAACCTGGAACGGCTTCGACAGTACCTCGTCGAGGGCCAACCGTACCAATCCCTGCGAGAGAACATATTATACCTTACGTATCCAAATTTTCATCAGAGGCTGAATAACCAAATGACCGGCCTCTCTCGATCGCACCGTCTGCCTCCCGGCCACGCTCATCAATGCCAAACCGTCATCAGCGAGACGCAGTACGCTTCGCCGAGTACCATGGATCTCAGGGGTCAGGAAAGGGAGAGTTGGATAAATGCGTGGCAGGAGCTCGTGGAGAGGTGGACTAGGATGAAGTGGGATTGGTGGCCACTGAGTCCGTGTAGGAGGACTCTGGATCCCGGCGAACGAAGGCTGTTCTGGAGATGTGTATGTTGGGAATTCCACAACTTAGTGGACACGGACTAACTCGGCTGTAGTATTGTGGGCAGCAACGATGGATCGATTTGACTACCGCCGTTGCAGACGAGGTTCAGCAATGCCTTAGCAAACATCCGGCGGCCGGCGATAGCCCAGGGCCATTGGAGCTTAGGCTATTGCTAGCACAATGCACGCGAAACCCGAGCCAGCACCGCCGCGGCCAGTATAGCAGTCGTCCAAGTCAGTCTTCGAGCACAAGTCTCCAATCGAACGCACCGCAGCCGGGTCCTATCGGCCCACCAGACCCTCCTGCCCGACCCCAGCGGAGCAGAGCATCTGTCCAAGCTCGTCACCAAGTGAATACCCGGGTACAGGGTACTGTGAAGCCAGAGAGATACGTAATTATTCTAGTGAAGCGAGGAGACATATATCTAATGTCCCAGGTTGACGTTGGTCAACTCTGTGATAATACATTCTTCCAGTCGCTTCGCACAGAGTATCGACGGCTGCGCGGGTGGTTGCGGAATTTGCTCAGCGTGTGGCGATATTCGCACTGCGATTTCTACCAGGTATTCTTCCCATCAGTACTTGCCATTCTCTGTCTAACCAAGCTTCGAATAGTTCGAGAAATTCGACGACTCCGCGTACGCGCCGAAGCTGAAGAACAACTACCCACCCTCTAAAGACCATTACGAGTATAACCCAACGCCGATGGATATAATTCCGCCTATAACCGAGCATGAATTCTACTCTCGGTTCTATGCCTGTTACTCGCCGAGCCATTCACCGGTGCATATGTTCCATACATGCAGACAGCATACCTGCAACAACAATGATGCCCTTGGCCTTCTTCCCAAGAAAAGGACTAGGTTGGAGGAACATGGGAGCAAGCGAGAGCGGTTCTGGGGAATTTATGCCCAAGAGATTGTTTGCTTCCGGTGGGTCGTCGCTTACAATCTTGTCTGTATGCTCCCTATGGTGGTCTTCTTCCTCCTGTGGATGCTCCCGTTGGGTTATGGAGGAGACCTCCAGAACGCCTCCGTGCCTGCCACTGTCATGGTTGGGATGCTCACTCTGTTTTGGACCGTCTTTCTCGGGACGTTGAAGTATCCGGGGTCGAGATAGTGTGTTCATCTAACAACTTCACTGATTGGAGGTTCCCAGTTCTATGCCATGACACTTGTCAACGACGGAGGTGGTTTAAAGGAGTAACTAGTATATGGAATCGTAGGGAAACCCGTAGGCGTACGTGCTCTAGAGCCTCTAAGAACTAATTGGCTTCACACATTTCCGAATGACAGACGATATATTCTCGAAACCGCTATCGCAATCTACTCAATTCGACTCATTATCAGCTAGAATAACGTTCCAATCTAATACTCATTTACAGGCACACCACCTCAGGCTTCCATGGGAAGGCTCGCTGCTGTGATGCATATTAATTTTTCGGGATGTGTCTACCAGTTATCATGGGCGGATTACGGTTCTCTTTGTTAGTCCAGATATCAAGTTGATTGGCCGGACGTGGCATGGCTGTTATCGTGCTATTGAAGGATCTATTGCGGGGATCCCGCTCCATGCATTTATCAGGAGCTGGTCCCTACAAGGCTTGACAATTCGTTGGGGATTGGCCGTCCATGTAGTGCTGAAGCTATACGAGCAAAATAAGGGCAAGCCACGGCTATAAGTGAAGGAGGAAACATCAGGGGAATATTCTGGAATGCGACGGAACCCGCCGATAACCTGCATATCCAAGCCGACGTTAAGCTGAGATGACAACGATAGTGTCATTTCCCCGCTTATCATGCGATCGATGTCACAATAAAACCAATCGAAGATAAGAATGACGCGAGCTGCAGCAATCGCATCGTATTTCATCTGACTTTAATTTCGCTGGGAAATTGACCCCGACAGAGGTTACATCCAGGCCACCAGCCAGCCAGCAGCAGCCAAACAGGCGAATATCGTGATCTTGGCGTTGCAACTCTCCATGCAGACTAAGTGCAGCTAAGTGCAGTTAATTGCTGAGATTCGCCTGGAATGCTTTGTCTCACTCCACTCTGCCAGGGATCCGGCCGATCCCTTCCAGCTCCCGTTAACTCCCTCTGCAATAGGAAGGTCAATAAGCACCAAAACATGCCAGACCGTGCGGAGATGTGCCCTGGTTATCGGCGGCCCAGATTACACCATCCCCTCACCTATAAATAAGGCCCCCCTGGCCTTTGTTTGTCTGTGCGATCACCGGCTTCACAATGGCTGCTTTCAGGTGGCTTTCGCTTGCTGCTGCAGCTTCGGCTGTGTTGGCTCTGACTCCAGAGTGCGTCTTCTGCCCGTGCGGTACCTACCTATCCAGCTAACAATTGTAGGCAGCTGATCAGTGCTCCCCGCCGATCTGAGGCTATCCCCAACCCCTCCGGAGTAAGCACAACACTCCCTTCTGTAGGATGCTCTAACAATGGTAGACTGTCGCCGTCTTCTCGAGCTCGCAATACTCGTTCGATAGCCACGAGACCAGTTCCTCGTGGAGCTTGCTCGACATTAAATCAGGCAACATCCGCCCCCTCACCAACAGCAGCGATGTCTCGGAGGTGGTCTGGTTGACTGACTCGACGGTCCTATACGTCAATGGCTCCAATGCCAACATCCCTGGTGGTTCTGAGCTCTGGGTGTCGGAGGTTTCCAAGTTTGGCTCTGGGTATGTCTCTAGACCGTTTTGAGGGCTGATGCTAACCCCCGTAGTTACAAGGCCGCCTCGCTGCCAGCTGCATTCTCTGGCCTGAAGATTGCGACCACAGAATCAGGAGACGTCAACTTCGTCGCCTACGCCAAGTCGTATCCCAATGGCACTGCGTACAACGAGGAGCTCGCTGCCACTGCCCTCAGCAGCGCCCGCATCTACGACAGTATCTACGTGCGCCACTGGGACTACTATCTCGACACCACCTTCAATGCGGTCTTCTCTGGAAAGCTCAGACGCAGCCAGCACACGCGCTACGTCTCTGCCGGGGGACTGAAGAACCTCGTCTCCCCGGTCAAGAACGCCGAGTCCCCGTATCCCCCCTTCGGCGGCGCTTCCGACTATGATATCTCCGCCGATGGCAAATGGGTCGCATACAAGAGCAAGGCTCCTGATGTCCCGCAAGCCAACTACACTACTGCGTATATCTACCTCGTTCCTCACGATGGTTCTGAGACCGCTGCTCCCATCAACGGACCGGACAATGCTCCCAAGGGCATCGCAGGAGACTCCAACAACCCTGCCTTCTCACCCAACGGCAAAAGCCTAGCCTACTTCCAGATGGAAGAGGATACCTACGAGGCCGACCGCCGCGTGATATACGTCTACGACATCGCATCCAAGGAGATCACCGCCCTCGCAACAGGCTGGGACAGCTCCCCCGACTCTCTTAAATGGACCGACGACCGGACCATCGTGGCCGGCTCTGAAGACCAGGGCAGCGGCAACCTCTTCCTGATCCCCGTCGAGAAAGCCACAAGCGACGACTTCACCCCGGAGAAACTCACCAAGGGCAAGTTCGCCTCGGCCTACTATCTCCTCCCCAACAAGACCCTCCTCGTCACCGGCTCGACCCTGTACTCCAGCTGGTACGTCGACACCGTCAGCCTCGACTCGAAGAAGGGCGTGCTCAAGACTCTCGCCTCCGCGCACGAAATCGACCCCGAGCTCAGCGGTCTCGGGCCCAAGGATATCGACGATATCTGGTACACCGGCAACTGGACTGACGTAGGCACCCACCCCATACTGTGTTAAAAATGCTAATGTATGGTAATGATAGATCCACGCCTGGGTAATCTACCCCGAAGGCTTCGACAAGAGCAAGAAATATCCGCTCGCATACCTCATCCACGGCGGTCCGCAAGGCGCCTGGTACAACTCCTGGAGTTCGCGCTGGAACCCCAAGGTCTTCGCGGACCAGGGCTACGTCGTCGTCGCGCCCAACCCAACAGGCTCCACCGGCTACGGCGATGAACTCACCGACGCTATCCAGAATAACTGGGGTATCTCCCCCTCTATCTTCCTTATCACTGACAGAAGCTAACTAGCGACAGGCGGCGCACCATACGAAGACCTCGTCAAAGGCTGGGAATACATCCGCGACGAGCTGCCCTACATCGACACAGAAAACGGCGTAGCGGCCGGCGCGTCCTACGGCGGGTTCATGGTAAACTGGATCCAAGGCAGCGACTTGGGCCGGAAATTCAAAGCCCTCGTAACCCACGACGGGACATTCGTCGCGGACGCAAAGATCTCCACGGAGGAGCTGTGGTTCATGCAGCGCGAGTTCAATGGGACGTTCTGGGAGGCAAGGGAGAATTACCGCCGGTTTGACCCGAGTGCGCCGGAGCGGATTCTGCGCTTTGATACGCCGCATCTGGTTATCCATAATGATTTGGATTATCGGTTGCCGGTCGCTGAAGGGCTTTCGTTGTTTAATGTGCTCCAGGAGAGGGGGGTGCCGAGTCGGTTTTTGAACTTTCCGGATGAGAATCATTGGTA
Organism: Aspergillus sp. PM3604; assembly: GCA_025768815.1. Lineage (NCBI taxonomy): Eukaryota > Fungi > Ascomycota > Eurotiomycetes > Eurotiales > Aspergillaceae > Aspergillus > Aspergillus sp. PM3604. Next base: position 463,399 of record JAMFNW010000007.1, on the reverse strand, counting down.
CGTCTCTTCTTGCTTTCTGTGTTGATTTATAGGATCTGTGCTAATAGTGTAGGGTCACGAATCCGGAGAACAGCCTTGTCTGGCACCAGCAGGTCCTTGGCTGGTTGAACAAGTACTCTGGTGTTGGAGAGAGTAACGAGGATGCTATCAGCTTGGAGGATACCGCTGTGTCGGTTGTTGATATCAACCCGCCTGCGTGATCTTGTACATAGGATAGTGCATAGTGCTAGTAATGCACATGTAGCTCTGCATGGTACTTCTGCTTAACTTGATATATTTGCATTTCCTGTAAAGACGTTGCGGTCAGTTATATAGATGCACAGTACTCGTAGAGAACAACAGTAACGTTGTGTCTGCATTTAAGCCCTGATTGGGGTCATGTTGTTCTACCTGTATCGGGTGCGCAAGAGGCAGCTGGTTAGCGGATCAAGAGATAAATGCAAGTCAAACTCGTCTTCTGCTACCTGTCGCGCATCGGGTCACCTCCTTACTGGATGCCCGGTACAGCAATATAAACATGCAAGGGTTGAACGTGGAAGGACAGATGGCGATGATAAAGTGGGGGGAGTTTTCAATCGCACAGCAAAGGACAGTCACGGCCCGTAACACGAGCAGGCAGTCTGTAAAGGACATGGGATACGGCACATTGACGGACAGCTGCATCTCAAGGGCACTATACAACGAGATGCGAGGCCAGTGCCGTTGACCGAAGGGCCCGACGACGAGGATTGAAAGTGTCCTGCGGGGGATATTCTGCCTGAATCAATCTCCATGGCTGAACCAGACGAGCATATTGGTGGCGAGTAATATCTCAATATCAGATACGACGCGTCATGCAGGCTGACCCGAATAGGTAGCGGTAACTTATGCAGCTTATGAAGACACTGGCCTGCAGTGGGCATATAAAACCAAGGGAAATGCCACTACGCGCCGTACCCCCTCGCTACAACCTCGATCTCTGCCGGTTCAGCTGCTGGTTTTCCTCCATCTCGGCTCCCTTCCCACCGTGACCGAGCTCTCGGTGCACCAGCTCCACTGATCCAGCTTGTCGTGGGTCTGCATGTATGAACCCCCCAACATGACGCATCCGTGCATGAGAGGAGTACTCCTTCACGTCCATCGAGCACTTTGTGGGAAGTTCCGGCCTGTCTCCTGGTGGCGAAAATGTCTCATGCATCGGATCGATGAGAGTTTGGATCCATCTCGCTTGTGTGAATACGATGTGATAGCCGATGGGTCGAATATGGGTCAATATCGAAGTGATCAGATAGTCCTGCAGAAGTCCTGCGAGTTCCTCTTCAATATCCTATACAACGGCCATGAACATGCATACTTTAACAGTTCATGTAACTATAACTGCAGGCTGAACGGTCGACGCCTACAGGCAACCGGGTGGACCTGCACATGTCGACGGCCTCCACATTCATTAAAATTGGTGTTTATTGCGAGACCTTCAGCTCCACCGTTCTTCTTCCCCTCAAACACCCTCGTTTCCGAACTCCCAAGGACGCGGATGTGGGTCGGCTCGGCCCTCGCGTCGATCAACTGCAAACACGCACACCCGATAGCTGATCGCCACGGCCCATATGGGTCCGTTACCGTTCATACAGGCTGCATGCACCTCACCTGATGCGTCCCAAGCGAACCTCCACATCCCGTAAACTGCCATACAGGCCAGCTGCCAATGGGCCAATCTCGGATGGAGGGTGGGCCTGTCACAGTTGAGTATCGATCTGGGAAATGCACTAGATGCTGCGGCACCGCTGGACGAAGATAGGCATGGCCGTGCTCGTCTGCATGTGGGTATGCACCTCCTATTGGACTATTGGATGGACGAAGTAAAGGAGATGCGCCGTCTCTGATTTGTGGACATGCTGAATGGGCCCACGTAGGTATGCCTGGTTCAGCTGGCGAGATCTCAGCCAACGTCGATAGAGTTGCCTTTTGGCCTGAAACCGGGTATGTCCGGCCCTCTGATTGACAAGCAGGGTTGGAGATCTTAATGAAGAAAGTTATCTCTAAGGATTATTCTTGCGTCACAATCCGAGACAGTCTTCCCCTTCCGATGCTGAAAAATTGATCGGCTGGTCTGCTTGCTTCAGATGGAATAGTGGAGGTTACGATTGCTTCCTTCGTCACGAACTATCCATGCTCCAGCTCTTAGGCAACTGAACATGCGCCACCTGCAACGCAGCGGCGAGCGATCGTGGTGGAGAAGTGCAGGATACAGGAATGCAGGATGATGGAGGATATCTAGGAGAGCCGGAATGACGTTCTCCAAACCTGGAAGAAAGGGTATAAAAAGCCAGGTTTCCAACAGAATTCTTCCTCAATCAGATCTCATCAGTCTCTCACATCAATAACAACTGCAACGCAACCATGCGTCTTTCTCTGATCAGTTCTGCAATCCTTCTACACTCTCATATCACCTACGCCGAGAAGGTCGAAACCAAACAACTTAAGGAAGGTTTCACGGTCGAAGGGAACAAAGTGACATGGCCTGATAAGCCATTCAAAGGATGTCTGGAATGCTCCGGCCCAGGCGAGGTCCTAAGCCTGAGTGCCGACTGGAAGCACGCCACCTGCTGCCCACCGGAGACCAGCCTTAAGGGGTCTCTAGACACCGAGTTCCACTGCTGTGGTGAGGGCCATGTCGTGACGGGCTGCAAGAGCGTCGGCTTTGAATGCTGCTTGGAGGGCTCAATATTCGATGGCCAGATGTGCAAGCGGGACGAGACATGTCATAATGGAAAGCAGATGGTGAATGGGAAGTGCCAATGCCCATCGGGCCAGGTCGAGGGTCCAGATGGCGCCTGTATAGCCCAGGTTCCAGGCTGCCTTGGTCATCCCGGAGGTCCAGGTAGCGCCAGTAAGCCCAAGGAGTGCTCTTCGGGCATACAAACCGGTATGTCAGCATATCCCATTCTTCCCTCACATATAACTGATTCATATAGGCAAATGCTACTACTTCACCGGCCTCTCCGGCAACTACCTGACCTTCAACAACAACCAGTACTCCGAAACCAAGCTCAGCAAGTACATCCGACCTGGCAAGTTCCAATTCTGCCGGGATGAGAAATGCACATCGGGCCTGCCCGTCAACCCAAGCGACGATCTCAGCCTCAAGGACCTGCACGGCGCGCTCCCCGAGGCCAAGGACGCAGGCCAGTGGCTGAACAACAAGCAAAACGGCGGCCACATTGGCAAGACGGCCGACTACAAGGACGCTGGCAAGTTCTCCATCACCAAGTGGCCGTGCGGCAAGTACTGTCTTACTGGGTTCAGTGCTGGTCTTGCCCAGGCTTGTCCTGATAGTAGCCCTGGTATCAGCTTGGATACCCGTGCCACGGACTCTTGCATTGAGTTCGAGCTCTTGGAGGTGCCTTGTGATATTCGGGCCAATGCGAACAACTGTCTCTGGGACGGTGGGGACCAATGCTGCAACAAGCTTGACTGCTCTCAGAAGGCGTAAATGCGCACAAGGGGTATACCTGGGCCTCTGAATGCCTGATTACCCTGCCATGCCACTACGTTGACAGACTAGCGAGCACGTTGGCAAGTGGCAATCCTAAGCTATATTGCATCTTACTCTAGTTGGTCTCTCGTTATAGCTTTAGAAATGAATGTATCCATGCCTTCCCAATCCGTTCACAAACAGAAGAAAGCCCCCCAACCAACTATGTACTATAGATACTGCATACAGCATTCAGTTGAGGGGAGATTTGCCAGTGTTCTATCACCCTCTCTGAGATAGATCCTCTCCTCCAAGTCGAAGCTCAGATCCTGCGGAGAAAGACCCGCAATCTCGCATGGATCGCGTCAAGACCCCCAGCCACGACCAATGACTGCTCTAATATCTCCAGTGCCTCTCATCATTGCCGGATACGGGCTGACTCTGGCGGCTGCCATGCCTGTCAGAAACTGTCCACGTAAGCTCCTTATCTCACGATCCATCAGCCACCACGGACTCCTTGTTTTGAACCACATAAGCCAAGTCTGAACAGCAAATACCAGGCAAATCCCCCATTATTCCACACCGATGGATAAGCGACCCCTTAAATAGAATGGAAGCGCTAGGTGTAGCCGCATCGATAATCCAAGTCGCAGCAGTCGGGCTCGCTCTAGCCCAGACGCTATACAAATTCTGCGACGAGGCATCATCCAGCAACGAGCAAGTCAAAGACCTGGCATTCTACGTTCGATCGACCTCGCTCGTGCTTGAGGAAATCGGCAAAGTATTCCAAGATGAGGATCAGGGATCGAGGCCCATGGTTTCGCAGAATGCGATCGTGACGGCGAAAGAGATCGTGCAGAAATGCACGGAGACGTTTAGTGATCTGCAGGAAATAGTTGATAGTGCTGAGCAGAGTGCCCTTGGTGTTTTCAAATTTACAATGAAAGCATCCAGGCTCAAGGTTCTGCAGTTTGGACTGGGGGAGATGAGGAGTAATCTGCAGTGTATGATGCAGGTCATCATTTATGCCAGGTTGAAGACTGAACCGCGGTATAGCCCTATAACCCCTATACCAAATGAGTCATATTCTGTTCTGACAGCGGAGTCAGGCCGGCATTCGATGAGTCCGAGCAACGAAGATTGATAGCAGAGCTCATTGCACAGCAGCTGCGCGCTACTGAAGAGTATAACCAGGCAGAGTCTCAACATGCAGCTCATGATACCCACCAGTACGTGTTGTCTCTCATCATACTAGATAAAATGCTGATAAATATTCCAGGATATCTCCAAGTGTTGAGAGCATCCCTTCGCAGCCAGGTACCAATGGGAGCAACACGCTTTCAGCCTCCCAATTGCCCACAAATAACAGCAATGCGACACTGTCTCAAGGAGAAACCCTCAAGCCACACTCTATTTCAATCCGCAACCCAGGGCCTTGTCCAACTGAACCTCCTCAATTCCCAGAGCGGCACACGAGCCAGCCACCTGCGATATCAACATCAACCACCCAGGCCAAAGCACACACAGTCTATCTCGACGCCCTATACATGGTCTGCTGCCCGTGCTTCGCCCGAAGGCATAAGAATCGCTTAGAGGCGGCATCATGCTCTCAAGGTGGATTTGAGTTGGGTCTTGAACCTCCTGATCCCAGGAGAATGGGGCCCGCGGCGTCTATAGCCGAGTTGAGTGGGGAGTCCGATGTGGATCGGTTGGTGAAGATGTGGACTACATTGTATGACTAGGGCGGGGATGTAAGGAGTATTGGTAATTTGGAGAATTGGCAGCAGGCCACTGGTGGTATGTATACTCAACTTGCCGTGAGTGTCTATCCAGTACGATTCGTGTAGTTGGTCAGTCAGGTCAAGCAGATTCTAGACCAGTACATCGATACTGGAATGAAACATGCATCTATGCCTCTTCTTAGATCGGCATCGCCTATCTAGTCTACATTACGATGAGATAAAGGGTTTGATTGTGGATTGTCATGCATCAAGCATGTTCAATTGTCTATCATAACCTTCACTCAGGACTCAATCCCGAGCTCATAACACATAGCAAACATAACTAAGCCATCTCAATCTGCTCATCCTTGGACTCCTTCTTCTTGGCCACGCCACCATCCTCATTGGTAATAACGTACGTCTTCCACTCACGCACAGGGACGCGGTCCTGGAAGAGCCGCTCGATATCGGCATTACTCCGGCCGGCAGTCTCACCAACACAGAACCACGAGTACGCAAGCAAGAACAGGGTCGTACCGCCGTAGACAAATCCAATCATGGGGCCCAGGTTACCGTCGTAGTACATATAAGGACTGGTAAAGACCATGAGCCAGACAGTGACGAAGAACACGCCAATAGCGCACGATGTGATCTTGTTTCTGTTGCGGCCGACGGACATTTCAGACGCGATAGAGTAGGATAGTGTTCCGATGGAGAAGTTGTAGAAGATGATATTGACGTACGCGAGCACGACGATTCCAATCCCGATGCCGCGCGAGAAAGACCCATCTGCTTCACGCGTGGTACCCAGGCCACCGACTGTGATAAGCGAGACGAGGATACCAATTGAGCAGACGATGAGGTTAGTGCGGCGGTTGATCTTGTTTCCGAAGACAACGGCGACACTGACGGCGATGATCTGGAGGACGTAGATGATGGTGTTGATGGTGAAGGGGTCTGCGACGCCGATGGACTGCGCGAAGACCACGCCGTAGGTGTACCAGAACTGGATGCCGTTGATCTGCTGGACGAACATGGCGCCGCAGGCGTAGAAGAGCTTGCGGCGCTCGACGGGGTCGGTGAGGAGGGAGAGCCAGGTTGCATCGCGGGCCAGCTCGCGCTCGGTCTGGACTTGCTCGGTGATTGTTTCGAGGTCGGCGGTGGGATCGTAGTCGCGGTTGCTCTTGTTGATTTTGCAGAGGGCCTTGACGGCCTGCTCGGTCTTGTCCTTGTACATGTACCAGACGGGGCTCTCGGGGGTGAACGGGAGGCAGAGGAGCATGATGCCGGGGAGGACGACGAGGAGGCACATGGGGATGCGGTAGGATTGGGAGCTCTGGATACTCTGCGTGCCCTGGTTGACGCAGGCTCCGACGAGTTGGGAGATGGACTGCATGAACTGGAAGCACATGAGGGCGGGACCTCTGATGGCAGACGGAGCAACCTCTCCGATGTAGATGAGACAAGTGGCAGTGAACTGGCCGATACCCAGACCGATCAGGACTCGACTGACATAGAAGACTGGGTGCGAGCCGAATGAGCAGGCCTGCACGATGGCTCCAACGATGATGCAGACGGAAGCAACCAGGAAGACAAAACGGCGCCCGAGATGTTCGTTAATGGGGGCAGCGATTATGGAGCCGACGAACTCGCCAACGTAGATGATACTGGCAGACAGGGACAGGAAAGTCGTGCCGAGCGAGTATGATCCATCTGCGCCCTTCTCGCCATAGTCCTCGGTGAAGAAGGGCATACCCTGGATTCCAGTGTAGTAGATCGTGTCATAACCGTAGCAGAGTGCACCGATGGCAGCCACCAGACAGTAGCAGATGGCCATGCGGTTCGACTTCCAGTCGACATTGAGCTGAAGGCCTCCCATGGTGGGCAGAGGTCAAGAAGTCAGGATGGAAAGAATAGAGCAGAACGCAAAACCCGCAAACGACCACCAGATCAGCGAACCACGCGGGGCTTTATAGCCTCAGACTACGGAGAAAGTCCATGACCGGCCCGGTAAAAGAAGAGAAATGCAAGTCGGGGACGGCCGCGTGTCGAGAAACGGAGAGAGCAGATCTCCACGGGGTTGAGGGCGTCGTCGAGCATCCCCATGTCCCCACCGCACAGAGCCCTTGGCAGGCTAGCCTCGTCAGTGTTTCCCAGGTTGGGATGAGGGTTTCAGCAGAGTTGGCTCAGGGACGAATCAGGGCCCCGGTTTGTGGGGGGACTCGGGCAACCGTGGGATGCATCGAGGAGACTCGGCTTCTGCCCGAGGGGAAAGCCTTTTCCCCGGGGGCAGCATTGACTGGGCCAATGATAGACAGATAATAGCCAGCGCCAGAGACCCATCGAGAGTGCTAGAATGGTTTCAATCTGCCCTGCCCCGACTGGCCCCGACACGGCATCCCGCCGATGACGGCAATCCTTCTCTATCAACCCGAAAGCGCTGCCCAGCCGGCCAAGCACGCCAATCGCAGCTTGTTCTTCCTTGACGGGCATTGTATCGGGATCAATCACCGCTTTCTAGCACGCTCTCACTTCTGTAATCTGCAGTCTGCACCCTCTCAAGCAGACCCACAGGCACGGCGTTTGGCCGATATTTGGCCGGATGCGGGGCTCTGGCCGAACGGGGCAGCCCATTCGGTGATCGTGAATTCTCTGAGGCCAGGAGAATCCCCGGAGGGTCTTCGGAGAATCATATGAAGTGCGGTATTAATCTACTTTTAAGCATCAGCCAGGCCAGGGTCGGGGGCAGATTTTGCCACCCAACAAAGTTTGCAAACATGGGGATGTCAACCATGGTTGGCATTCAACATGTCCCAGCTTATATTTTCCGTCTCCAGTGGTGATCCAGTACTCCGTATGCAACTAGAGTAACACGCAGCGAGACGCCAGCCGACACTGGTCGCGTGCAAAGCCTGTCGTGTCCATTAGCAGCGTAAAGAAACGGAACCCAGCACTATTCTGGAAAAGCAGAGAGCAGCGTTAGATGTCAATGTTGATCCTCATTCACTCTACCTAGGCCGGCGCCACCATGGAACCTTGCACACCTTGTTTGACTTCATTGGTAGCCGTTCGTGGTAGCAGTCCGTGGTCCCCATCTACTGACATCATGGATGGCCAATCGCTGTTCAAACTAGACGGTGAGATCTTTGGTTTGATGTACATTCCCACAGAGATACTCGTACTTGTGCTTGATTAGCCGTGCGCTGGAATGTCAAATCCAGCCAGGGTGGAAGTGGCAGACTCGCATTGTAGTGAACCGAGTACTAACGCTAACTCGACGAAACAATGACAGAAAATCAAAGAGCGGGATAATCAGTCGAAGTATCAGTAAACAATGTGTACTCTAGGCTTTTTACACCGTGAATGACCTTGCGTGGACAATTGTTGATATGGGTTGGTTTGGTTGGCATTAGTGTGGTGCGAAATATATAACCTATCTAAGATATGCGGTTTCCACCAAATACTCGAAATCATCAATGTGAGAGCCCAGGCCGTGCTTAGTAACTGAAAAACGCCCGATTTTGAGTTTTCTGACGTGTAGAACCAGCTTATCGTAGGGAGAGGTGCTGTGGGGGCTATCAACTACTGCGCGGGGCTGTCAATGCCAGGGACTGCCCGGTGGGGTTGATGACAGCCACTGGGTTGTAAATCAATTAGATTCTTTGGAATACGGACCCGATGAGGAGAGCGCTCCAAATGAGAATTGAATGCCTACGAAAGTATATGCTGTGTCTGGGGCGTACCCGGTACCAATCATCCCACTCTCCGCAACGACTCGCTTTGTGGCTCGACTTGCTACTTGTCCTGCATCCTCTTCGATTCCACTTAAGCCACCGGTAATGTGTCTCTACTCGCTGTTTCTACCTCAGAGCACGGGCGCGGTGGCTCAGGATGAGCCACCCTCCGCCCTCTGGTGATCGCCGCCAGTTCTGCTGAATGGAGCTTCGCCCCCTTGACGACTACTCTTGAATGGTTCGAGGACTATCGCCCTGAAAATACCACCCATCCGTCGTCGTGATACTCTGAAACAGCGGCACCGCATCATGTACGGGTCCTTTTTGAGTGTGCCAGCCAGGCACCGGGGGGAGTTTCCGCTCCTCGATTAGGGCTACACTGGCATGCTACTGTGAAGGTCGCCGTTGCAATACTAGCTGTATCGGAACACGAGCCAGCAGTTCTGTTTACTCTGTCCCTGTAGCACTGCGCAGTCCTGAGCTTATCTTTTTACAAGTATAGTCAACGATCGGCACCTGCTCCTAGTGACGAATTTAGGGGACAGGGAGTGATGAGGAGGTTGATAAAGTCAAGAAGCTGCTGAGATGGACCTGGACTACAATCAGGGAAAGAGGCTTTTGAACCTTGCCCTTGCTGCTATTGAGATAGAAATCAAGAATGCATTCTACCAACTATGCCTGGTACTTGGGCACCTTCTCGCCAGCCCGCCACTTGTATTTACTGCCAGGGTGGTCCTCTGGCAGTCTGATCTGGCCCTCTCCCAGATACGCCTCTCTGGCCGTGGCCCCCTCCTTGTCGACCTTTTCCCTGAACAGCCCCCTGGCACGCAGCTCTGGAAGTAGGAACTCAATGACGTCCTCGAAACTGCCAGGGTTCGTGATATGGGCCAGGTTGAAGCCATCCACGCCCGAGATCTCCATCCAGCGCTCCAGCTCGTCGGCCACCGTCTTCCCACTCCCAATAAGCTTGGTCTGGATCCCTCCAACGCTCAAGAACTCGACAATCCTCCTCTTCGTCCATGGCAGGTTATCCGTCCCAGGAACCGTCGAGGCCCATCGCTTGACAATCGACTGCACGCGCGTTGCCTCTGCAAACCTGAAGTCCTCGTCATCGGGATACTTGGACAGATCCACGCCCGTCCAGCCTCCAAAGAGGGCCTGCACGCCTTCCTGGTCTGCATACTTCAAGAACTCGTCTCTCTTCGCAAACGCCTCCTCATCCGTCGCCGCAACAATAATCGTAATACCCACAATCACCTTAATATGCGCCGGATCCCTGCCCTCACTCTCCGCCACCTTGCGAATACTATCAACAGTACTCCTCACCCCCTCAGGCGTCTGTCCAGCAACGAAAATCGCCTCCCCATGCTTCCCCCCAAACCCATTCCCAGCCTCACTAACCCCCGCCTGAAACAAAAACGGCGTCCGCTGCACCGACGGCTCACAGAAATGCGGACCCGGCACATTAAAGTACTTCCCCTGGTGATGTATCTGACGCACCGCATCAGGCGCGATATACACCCCACTCTCAACATCCTTAACCACGGCATCATCCCGGAAACTGCCTTCCCAGAGTTTATACAGGACCTCCATGTACTCATGCGCGCGCCGATACCGCTCATCATGCTCGATCTGCTCGCTGAGCCCGAAGTTGCGCGCCGCCGAGTCCAGGTACGACGTGACGATATTCCACGCCACCCGTCCCTCCGCCAGATGATCGACCGTTGTCAGCCGTCGCGCGAGCGAGTAGGGGGCCTCATAGGTGAGACTGGCCGTCACGCCGAAGATGAGATTCTTTGTTGCGTCTGCCATCGCGGGGACGAGATACAGGGGGTCGTTGACTGGGTATTGTGCGCCTGCGGCGAGGGCGGGCACGACGTTCGCGGGACCCTTGTACACGTCATACGGACCCAGGGTGTCAGCTATGAACATTGCGTGGAAACCGGCATTGTCGAGCAGTTTGGCGAGGTCCGTCCAGAAGGAGAGTTTGGTGTAGTTTGCGGTTTTGTTGCGAGGGTGGCGCCATTGGCCCGGGGCCATGTGGGCGGGCGTGTTCATCACGAAGGCATTGAGGATGATTTGTTTTTTGCCGGTAGCAGTTGTATTCGACATGATGATTCTTTTCCTTTTTTTCAACTGTTTAATTTGGATTGAGGAGGGGTAGCGGGGACAGCTCTCTTAAAGAGCCGACGTTATCGTTGGAGAGGCGCGCCATCTCGTCCCGCAAGCACGCCATCACTGCGCTTTCTTAACCCTCAATGGCTGGCGAAAGTATTTCTCATTTTGTTTATCGTAGGAAGGAGGGGCAGCGCGATCACGATATTTCCCCCAAGGGTTTCTCGGCCGGGAGCTTTACCGTTGCACGCGATGCTGTCGCAATGTTGTTCCGCAACGGCGTGATATAGCGGGGTTGTATATAAAGCCTAGATGCATGCAGGCAACATCAGCATTAATATTATGGAGTATGTCCGTATTATCATTTTCATGTACATAGGAAGCTTGTCAGCTTACCAATTAAACCCAAACTCCAGGGCACCCATGCCCATGCCGTACCCAAACCCAATAAATACAACACAATAAAGACCGTGACAGCAATTCAAAAACCCGGCGCAACATGCCGTACATTCTCCTCCCTCACACCATCCGGATCAGAAGCCCTCTCGCTCCTCTCCTCCGTAACATCCCACTGCACCTCCTTAAGAATCCTCACGCCCGCCCCAGACGCAGAAGGGGAATGCGAATCCGCCATTCCCTCACCATTATCCGCAAGTTCCACCTCATCAGGAAGCACCGTATGCTCGCTCCGCTGCCGTCGCCACGACCGCAGCGTCGTGTTCCCACCGCCTGTCTTCCCGTAGGTGGCGTAGTTCTTGAAGTAGCGCGCCGCGGAGGAGTTCTCGCCGATGAGCCTGGGGGCGTATCGGCGGAGGAAGTGCCGGAGGAAGGGGAGGCAGGGGCAGATGATTATGAAGTTTGATTCGACGTTGCTGAGTTGATTAGTTTTTAATTCGTATGGTTTGGTTTGGTTTGGTTTGGGTACGCACATCCAGATATCTGTCCAGCCGATGCGGTATGTCGGGTCGGATGATTGCAGGAAGGGAAAAAGGGTGACGAGGCGGATTATACTTGTTATCACGGTTCTATAGTAGACATTAGCATCTCCATACATCCACTGCTCTTCTTGGTAGGTGCTATAAGAGACTCACGCGCAACCAACAACAAACATAAAAAACAGCCCGATCTTCTGAATGCGCGGCATATTCAGACTCGCCAAAACTGGCAGCGGCACAACCAGCAAGGCTACATCGGTAACCGTATTCGTGATAGCCGTCGCAGTATACAGGCCCTTCTGGTCAATGCAGGTGCCGTCGATACTCATGTCCCACGCCCTCGCAATCGGTTTGCATGCGAATATCAGCGCGAACACAATGGCAACGCTGTATCCTATCACAACAGCCGAGATGACGTACAGGCAGTAGCGGAAGAACTTTCGCTGGGCGACGATGCGGTAGTAGAGGATGATGAGGGAGGCTTTGGCGAGGGCTAGGGCGGGGACGTAGACGATACCGGCGACGAAGACGGTCTGATAGTCAGATGGATTCATTGAATGTAGAAGTGGTCGTACCTTTTGGTAGTTTAGGTACATCTCCGGCGTGACATTCCAGAGGTGTATACCAATGCCGCCGTGCGTGTATCCATCTGGGCTGTTAGCTGTGGCAGTGAGTAGGCAGGCAGGTTCTTACAGAGACACACGGCTTGGGTTGCTATGGAGAAGGCCTGCCGGTATATTAGTCTGGTATACGATGCCCTGGCAGGGAACATACCCAAGCACCTGTTATTGACACTGCAGTCGGTCAGTCGAGTATAGCATGATAAACAGAACTGGACTCACCATCATCCCAACCAAACTGGTTCAACAGGGAAGCCCTGGTATAAAGCCGCAGTCCCAGGCTTATCGTACAGAAGATAATACCAGCGATAATCACGGCCCTGTTCTCAAGATACAGCCACGGATTCGAGTAGTCAGGGTTCCAAGTCTCGCCCTCTGGAACGGGCACCACGCCCTTCTGGCCCTCGGACATCACGGTTCTGGTCACTGCAAACGAGGAGAGAGATGGAGTCGATTCTGTCCGTCCAGAGCAGGAGACTCAACAGAGTGCGGAGAAGTTACTCAGCGGGACCAGCATAAATAGGTCGGCACCAGACAAAGGAATTCAGGAGAAGCCATCGCCATGCAGAGGCTTACGGCGCCGCGCGAATGAGAGGGATTCGATCCTACTTGGAGGCCGAAACAAGTAAAGATGCAGAAGAAACTCTGCGAGTCAGACTAGCCATATTGCCTTTTTCCGAACTCCGAAAGAACCACAGGCCCCAGGAATAACAATCGTCATTGTACACCTAATAGTCGCAGGCAAATCGCAGACGGGATCCGAGCACAACAAGGCCATCGGGGGGAAAGCTATGGGTTGTGGAGATCCATACACAGAATCAAGGTTCAACGACGACGTTAAGAAGGTTCGGAGGATCGCATCCCCTGTCATTCCTGTTTCACAGATACGCGGAGCCTGCCATAGGGCATCCGGAGTCTCGTGGGTCTTTGCCGTCTGGTTGAGGCAGGTTAGACCCGGTGGCATCCAGGCCACTCTGGGACCAGGTCAGTCTGGTCTGACTTGGGATTGCCATCGTCACATACTAAGAAAGATCGGCTTGCTCCGCTTCGGGGAAATTGCCGACTATTACTTCCCCAGGAATAACAATCGTCATTGTACACCTAATAGTCGCAGGCAAATCGCAGACGGGATCCGAGCACAACAAGGCCATCGGGGGGAAAGCTATGGGTTGTGGAGATCCATACACAGAATCAAGGTTCAACGACGACGTTAAGAAGGTTCGGAGGATCGCATCCCCTGTCATTCCTGTTTCACAGATACGCGGAGCCTGCCATAGGGCATCCGGAGTCTCGTGGGTCTTTGCCGTCTGGTTGAGGCAGGTTAGACCCGGTGGCATCCAGGCCACTCTGGGACCAGGTCAGTCTGGTCTGACTTGGGATTGCCATCGTCACATACTAAGAAAGATCGGCTTGCTCCGCTTCGGGGAAATTGCCGACTATTACTTGGCCATTCGTGCTGTTTTTTGACTTTGGAAGGATGACGGGGCTCCGCTGCGGCGCTGCGCGCTGCAGGTGCATTCCGCTCGAACAAGGAGAATGGCTGACTGTGGAGTGCCAAGTGGAGATCTCAAAGGCACATCGAGTCTAACACCCCGCGATCGGCATCGAGAATCGCAGTGTGCGATTTAGATTGGTTTATATGGCGCCTCAGGCCCACCGCGTCGCAGAGTTGCTGTGCTGGCACTGCGCGGCCTCGCACTTCTGCAGTCTTGAGTTATCACACGGCATTGAGCTTCTCAACTCAGGCCAGAAGTGGAATTCGTTCCTGGCTGGCTTTCATCAACAGTGGATGTGCTGGGTTAACTTCGGAAATCATCTTCCAGGATCTTCTCGCGGCGTTGAGACCATGTGGGCCACTAAACCTTGTGGAAGAAATCCCCGATCCTTCGATACTGCTCGAGTTCCCACTGGCTGTCTCCAAGAAATCACCAGTTTCACAGGTACGGTCAAATGATGGTGCTTGCGCAGAAGGTTTCACACCAGCCGATTATACGAACGCTGAGCTGGCAATCAACGAGGGGATTGAGGCATCGTTTCATTAGTCTAATGAGAATCTCCAAGTCAATATTAAATGTCTAGCATAACCTGAACCATCTTCTCCAACACTGACTACGCCTCGCTGACCTTGAAGCCTCCAGGCACCTGGGTCTGGAAGACACCATCGGGGTCATATCGCTGCGCCACCTTGCGCATATACTCGACGCTCTCGTCGCCATATCCACCGAGCGGGTTCTGCGAGCCATCTGCATAGTTGAGGTAGACGTACTCGTTGTACTTCCCTGCGTCCCTGGCGTACTCGTCCAGCTCGTTCAGCGACTCCTCCGTCAGGCGCTGGAAGACGCCGTCGTCAGCTTCCTCGTCCCACGTATAATCATACAGGACCTCTACAGTGGGTTAGCAATTATCATTATATTCGTTAATTGAAACGGGCCACCCACGGATCATGTTCTCGTCGAAACGCTCAAGACCAAGCACGTTGCCAATGCCATTTCCCGCATTGCGCTGCCAGAAGAGCTTGGGCCAGGGCTGGATGATGACTACCAGAACGAAGTCCTTGCCTTTAGCTAGGGTCTTTGCGTCGTCTATCTTACTCTTCTGGATCTCCAGGGCCTTTCGCAGGATATCAGCGCTGTTGATGTAGGTTCCTGTCAAGAAGGCGTTCCTGCGTTTGTTAGCTGGTGTCACCATCCTGGGGCTTAGTTAACGAACCGCTTGCCTCCAGCTTGCTGGATTGCAGTAGTCGCTTCGAGCAGAGTCTGGGGCCCGTTCGTGGAAGAGATGTTAGGGATCTTGTAGAAGTCGTTGTACGCAGCAGGGCGAGGAACAGGCTTGGTGTACTGCATCAGGCTGCCATCGGTCAGCTCGTCAGTGGTCGCATTGTACGTCCACAGCCCGATCCACGAAGCATAGGGGTCCTTCTCGATGTTATCGACGAACTTGACAGCCGACGAGATGACCTGCTCCGTCGAGTTGGGCGTGAACACCGTCAGCCCACCCCACATGTGCGCGTTGTCGATGGTCTTCAGGTCGTACTTGGTGACGATGCCGAAGTTGTTGGCGCCGCCTTTGAGGGCCTTGAAGAGGTCTCTGCTCGTGGAGTTGTTGGCGTTGACGATGCGGCCGCTGGCGAGGACGACCTCGTAGTTCTCGACGCTGTCGCAGGCGAGTCCGACGCGGGCGGCGTGGAAGGAGTTTCCTCCTGCTGGGATCAGCTTCAGTCAATCAAGAAAAGGGATCATTCCTACCTCCAAGCAAGAAACCGCCGACGCCGACGGGGCCAGTGCGGCCTCCCGGGACGACAACATTGTGCTCCTCCAGAGTTTTGTATACAGCCTGCCAGCGCGCCCCGGGAAGGATAGATGCAATCCCAGCCTCCTTGTCATAGACAGTGCTGTTCATGTTCGACAGGTCAACGGTAACACCGGTCTCGATGTTGTTCGAGCCAGCCCAGGTCATATGGCCACCACTGCGGACAGCGAACTTGCAGGGCGAGTCACCACCAGCCGTAGTCAGTGTCTTCACGGCGGCCGAGACATCATCTGCGGACTGCGGCTGCACAATACAGGTCGGCTCCAGCTGGACATTGACAGACCAGTACGATTGTACGGACTTCTTGTAGGCGGCGCTGCTGGGACGGACGACCTTGTCGCCGACTTTACTCTTGGAGAGAGCCGCACACTGGAGAGTTAGTTCATTAATTTGCTTGCTTCTTCGCACACCTCGCAATCTCGGGTACTCACGCATTGATCGGCGGACGCCTGAGGAGAGGTGTCTGTGCCTGTGGCCAGGGTGAGCTCGGACACAAGGCCGAGCAGGGCAGCCGCTACGGTCGGAGCGAGTCTCATGGTGAGCAGGTCAGACAAGGTTTGAACGACAAGGAGAGTGCAGTAAGCCAACCGAGATCAAATGGACGCTGGGTGGTCTCCTATCTCTTATAAGGATGATGCCGGAGTTTTCCCGCTGATGTCCCGTCAAGACGTAGCTATGGGCTGGAACGATCCCATAACAAGTAGGAGTACCGGCTCTAGCAGACAGGAAACACGACCCGGTCAGCCATCTCGCGGCACTTGGGCTGGTGCCAACGGAATGCGAGTGGAGGCCCCGGGCACGGTGGAGACCTTCGATGGAGATCGTGCTGCCAGCATCCTTCGAAAGTTTATTTGCAGTTGATCGGGGCCAAAACTATACTATATCTGGTAAGGAAAGGCAGGCTCGTGCAGGTACTCGCGGGCTCGCCTGGTCGATTCGATGCATCGACCCGACCTTCCCAGTCGCCATGCGAGAAAGGATGATTTGGGTCTGCCCAGCCCTCGTAGGTGTAATGGCTGATGAACTGTCAATGGTTAACATAGTAGATAGATCAGATGTCTCTGCCGGTATCCCGGTGAGTAGGAAACGTGGCGCTGCAGCGCAACATCACCATGTGGGCGCAGGATTCCGTTCGACTCACCTGGGAAATGATCTGGAACATTGCGTCGACTAGGTTTATACTGACTCGCAGAGGCAGAAAGGGTGGGGATGTCCTGACTCTGCGACCGAGTCTGACATATCGGCCTTAACCATGCAATCGAGGTCTTAAGTACCCAACGGAATCGAAATGTATAATCAGCAATTATCAATTTTCAAGGTTGGGGTTATATATCGAACCTGTACATAGTGATCTGACTGGAAATAGTGGAAGGCGACCTTATTGCTTAATTCTACACCAGGAACTGCATGACAGCTGATGGCAGTCATTATCAGACATCCGATTGGCAACTGCAGCTGTCATACCCACCAGTTTGTTTCATCCAGATAAATCAGGATAGCTCACCGATGTTATACCGAGTGCTGTGGCAGGGAGGCAGATAAAGATCCCTCGGAGTGCCCAAATGGATTTGCTTAAGCCATGGTTGCTATCTTATAACTCTTGTATATTTTGACCCCTCTCCCCTAGTATAGCGACCAACGAGCTTTGCATCCTGAAAACAAACTACTTGACCAAATCCAACTTGCCCTCTCGAGAAATCTGCTGGGTTCCTTATCCCACTGTAACGGTGAGCGAAGTATGTTCAACGGTCAGCCCAGAGTGACGATCGTCGATTGCCACGCAATAACGCCCCCGAACCGCCAAACTACATACATTTATTATCTGAGCGGCGACGAGAAAGATGCGCGTGTAACTCTGTTTCCTATAATTGGGTAGCTGCTCAGCACTGAATTGCCTGTGGCGCAGGTTGGAACTCCCCAGTGGCTTGTGGGTAGCAGAAGGAAGGTACAACTGACAAAACATCATCGTTCCTTCCTTCAATGATAAAGCCTGTATGATCCAGGGAAGGTACGATGGAAATGTCATTCCAGGCAGGTGCGACGCATGGATACCCCTCGCTATACAGGTTTCGATGTCCACATTGGGCTGAATAGTAGCTCCTTATCTCAGATTCTACCTGCCTTCGGAAGCTGAGAGCATGATTGCTTTCACGATAGGTTCTTGCTATTTGCAGCAGCTTGCTGACAGTCGAGATCCAAGCATCCTAGTCGACAACCGAGTCCGCGACGGCCACCTCCCACGTTCGCCAAAGGGGCGCGACGATAAGCGCAACACTCTTCCCAAATGTGTCCTTCCAATCTTCAGGTCCGCAGTGTATAATCCCATGCCCATCAACCGTTGGAGGTGGCCCACTAGCCATAAGCTGTGCATAGCCTTCTGGTCCCGTGGTATGAGATCTCAACTTTAACTGGCTTGCCCTTTCCCATCACTCAAGCTGTCCGCCTTGAGGGCTTGTCGGTTGCACGAATACGAATACCAGCGAGGCAAGTGCCCAGATGTTGCCAGCGTATACGAAATCGATATCGTCCCGTATTGCTGTCACCGTCGGGCCAGATATCCTCACGAAGGTGGGGTTCCTGGAGTATATCCCATCCAAATCGTGCCCTCAATTTTCTCTTAGAACGAACGAGCTTGCTGATGAGGCAAAGGCTGCCTTAGTAGCCTTAAATGACGAAGTCAAATACTCCCATATCACACTGTATTATAATCGAAAGAGTGCTCGACACGAGGACGAGGCGAACTTGGCAATCAAAGGACCTGGTTTACAAGCACTGCATATGTTAGCTAAGGTCCTTAAGGGCTATAGCCGCCGTGGTAGGGTTATTCGGAGTGAGCCGCTCCATGTGACTCGGAGTCAGGAATATAGGGTACATACCATGACAGCCTTGGGCACTACCTGAGAGGTGTCTGCGTGGCGTGCCAGGAGTATTACCGATTCGCCTTGTCTACCGTCTTCCAGTAAGAGGATATTGGCCATTGCCAATGACGCCTCCTCCTTCCAATCGAGGTACACCAGTGCAAGTTAGGCCTTGCCAGCGGCGGCAGAGATGCTGGACTGCCGACTGGAACGACACCAGTCCAGCTATTAAGTAATTGCGGAGGCTGTGCTATGCAAGGAAACTTTCTCTTCTGGTGAACACAAGGCGTGGGGACTGCAGGCGGACAAGGCACAATCTACCTTCTTCTTACGTGCAGACTTCATCGCCTGCTTGCCCTTTCAGAAACTTATTCAGTTATTGGCCGGATCAGGTCCGCTGCCGTAGGATGTCTTTTTTCTTTTTTTCGTCTCTTTAACCCAACTTGGATAGGGCTCACCGGCGTTTATTCACTGATCGGTCTGTTAACTCTGCTTCCCTTGCGCCTTTTCTATGATGACGAAACCCTGAATGGTCCCTATCAGACTGCAGTGCAGCCAATGCCTTGAGATGCCTCGATGGGTCGACTTCTGGAAGCCTCCTTTGGTAAACGGCGCCACCGTTGTCACCCGAGAGACGTACGCATTTACTTAACCTTGGACTATATAAGGATCCGTCCTCCAGATCAAACGGTCTCTTGATTGCCATGATTTTTTTTCTTCTGCTCGTAACAGCCGACGTCAAGATGGACCCCCAACGGCCGCATGAACACGATCGAGACCTCCCATACACCGAATACCCCCTGGATCCTATGACTGCCTTGTTTCCAAACATCTATTCATCCTTGGGTGGTGACTGGACCGGGGGTGCAGGTGGCCCTGTGCTGGCTGAAGCGAACGCTGTCCAGCAAGCGCAGTTCCAACATGCGACCACTGCCACAGCCTCGCAGTCCCCGGTGCCAAAGCAACAGGAAAACTACAGCGATCGCCGCACCGAAATTTCAGTCCAACAAAGCTGGACTGACGCTCCCAGCTTGCTCGACCAGCCCCTGCAGGAACGCGCGGACTCGGCGCCAAACGGCGCAAACGCTGACATTGGCAATACTCACGCCCGGCTGTATCACGCTGGATTACAGGCGAATCCAAGGCAGCCTGCCTTGCAGATCAGTCAGACGTCAAGGTTGGATTTGCCACTTCCCCATGCTCTGTTGGCCATTCACCGGACCATCCTGCTGACGACGCTGCCCTTTTGCTAACCAGTTCGCGCGACAGCCCCTTACTGCAGTGTAGATGGGAGGATTGCACGAGACAAACATGTTTCCGCCGCGAGGCTGATCTGATCCGCCATCTCAGGACAGTCCACATTTCGCCCAATGCTTATGTATGCCCAGAGCAAAACTGTGGCCGCCCTTTTGGCCGCAAAGATCATTTGGGCCAGCACAGGAAGCGTCGTCATTGACCTCGTCTTCATCCTCCTTTTCCCCCTCATTTCTTTAATTTTCTGTCTATGAAATAGGGCACGATATTACGGCTGCAATGGGTGTTATGAATAATGGATTTCGGGTTGGTTATCATCGTTTGATGGAGTTACTTTAGACTGGCATACAAGTATAAAATCGACGGCATTATCTGAAGCTCCTCATTATCCGTTAGTAACTTGGTAGCACAGCCTCGTATGCTTCTATCGCAAGGCGCAGACAAAGAGGCCATCGAGGCAGCCTCGCCCAACGATCTTCACTCAGCACTGACTCGCGACGACGCGGCTGAAACGCTCAATGTGGAAAAAGCAGAGAATGCAGCCACGCAAACTCCTCCGTCATTCTGCGCTCAGGCCTCTCTCCAGTCTAACCTCCTAACCTAGGTATGATTGCCAGCTGCTGTGCTGAGCCGCCAACTGCCAGCGCACCGACGCCTACGTGTAACAGCCACAGAGCATCCATGATTTCTAGAATATTCCTCCTCCAGCCACAGTAAACAATTACAAGGAAAAGTAAGAAGAGAGACCGTAATCCATATATTAAACCCAATCTATTAATCAAACCAAGCAGGTCCACAACAGACCCAGAATCGAAGCAATGTGATGTAAATAAGCAAACCACCGCCCACCCACAAGACAGCCAGACGACAGGCAAGTAGGCAGGCAGGCAGGCAGCAGTATCAATCCAACTAACTCTCCAGCTTACGAAACCGAGTGCGGGTTTCTCTTCTGCTTTCCAGACCCAGACTCCGTCGACCCCGTAACCATGTTCAGGGCAGCCTTGATCTGCTTGACGACCTTGCCCATCTTCTCCTCCGTGATGGGTTCCTCGCGGACCTTCCAGCCCAGATCGGTAGGGAGACGCTCGTTTTCTGCAGTATTCAGTCAGCCTCCATTCTACAAACCAAACCAAGTACATTCACAAGGCAAGAAAAGGAAAGGAAAGGAAACATACCAAAGAAGTACTCCACCCAGTCGCGGCGAACAGTGCCCTCCTCCATATTTCCAAACGCGATAATCGGGAACCCAGCCTCATTGTAGCTGGTCTCCTCGGTGGTCTGCGGGTACGTGTAGGTCGGGTTGAAGGCCTTGGAGTGGATCTGGCGCGCGAGCTTGCTGTTTGCGAGCTGCACGGCCGTGAGGGTGGGATCGGTCCAGTACTGGCGAGTCTGGGCGAAGACGGTGGCGTCGAAGAGGTGGTTGTTGCCGAAGTAGGCGTCGGAGCGGCTGCATTACTTTATTAGTATTATAAACACAAGCATGGAGATTGGGGAGAGGTACCTGAGACTGGCGTCGTGCTCGAGGAGGTTGTGGACGTTCATTTGGTCGCTGGTTTGTTAGTATATTGTTCTGGTTACTGCAGGTACGGATGGCATACAGATCGAACTCCTCGGCTCCCTTGGAGGTGTTGGAGAGGATGGCATTGCCGAAAAGGCCCTTGGCAACCTGAGGGTCGAAGTTCAGAGCGGTAACCAGGGCATGGGTCCAGTCTTCCTGGGAGATGCTGCGGCCACCGCGGGGGAGGTAGCCGTGGTTGGCGAGGGTGTTGAGCATAGGGCACGGGCTGCGGGCTGTGGGCGTGTGCGTCAGTTCTGCTTATCCAGACACGATACGGACACGATAACGATAGCGATAGGGGGAGGGGCTTACCATCGTCGGGTCCTGCGGGCATCCAGTCGTTGACGCCCTGCTGCTTGCCGACGTGCAGATGCAGGTTGAGGTGGGAGGTGGCAGAGGCCACGCCGACGAGGCCGACAAGGACAGAGAGCTTCATTTTGGTCTTGGAAGTGTATGTCTTGTTGCTGTGTGTCGGATACGGTATCCCACCAATTTCTTATATGTGTGCCGGCCTGAATCGTTCGAATTCACGGCCACAATCACAGGGCCAAGGTGCAGAACGCGGAGGCCAATTGCATCCGGATTATTACGCACTTGCCTGATGCAGTCAAGGCTAGGGCTCCTCTCTCCAGACTATTGAAATTCAGGCCTGCCCAATTTGCGCCGATCTGGGCTGCTGCTCGTGCTTATTGGGCGTGGGCACCACGAGCGGATCGCCAGGGGACGGACGGCGCCCGCAGGAGAATTTGTCAAGAGGAACCACAGTTACCACACAGTTTAATTACTTTTATATCTGGCCTGCCCCCTGCATGGTCCTGCATCCTGGACCGTCGACCCCGCCAGTCTCAGTGCGGGATTCTCACCGCTAACTCTGTGCCTGTCCCGGCTGTATGGACGGCGGCCCCAGTATTCCAAATCGCCCTGCAGCTTCAACAATTCGACACGTTCGTCGCAAATAACATTGCCGCTAACGTCGCAGGACTTGGACCAATGCTTGACCTCATGCACCCCGGCCAATTGGACTGCGCCCATTCATACAACTGCCGGCAGTCCGTGTTGTCATTGCGCCATCAAATCCACCACCGCGGCACAGTCACCCCCTCCACAGCAAATAACACACATCTAAATGGAATTCACTGCTCACTGCTCAACTTGATCAGTCCAGCAAGTGGAACTCTCGCAGCAACACATCCCTGTCGACTCAACATCCTCATCCATGAACGGTACCCACAGCCCCCCCTCAATCCCAGTCCACAATCCGCATTTCAAATACAAATCCTCGGAATCCGCTTCGACAACCTCGCGATCTCTACCGGAACGGGCCAGAACGAATAAACTCAGTCACTCACCCGTCCAGCCGGCGGTCCGTCTCCGTTTCTGGATCCTCGAAAACAGTCCAGCCCCGGCTTACAGTTACTTTGCATCCCCACAACGGCCATATTTGTAATGACTGGACAATTCAGCATGGAGCAAAGCCAAGCCGAGGTTTATTTGACTACCGGGCAGTGCAGCGACAGGCTCCTGTTTGGGGCCGCCGAGCTAACTTTCCATTTCATCTGAGCTTGGATCCGCAGCAGTCATGACAAGCGAGCTTGAATGGCTCAAGGACGAAGAGATCAGATGTAAACTCTCCGTTTGTAGACCTGCACACCTGTTGAGATTGTACTATGTGCGTGGTATACCTCGGTTATGGCTTACTGGGATCTCCCACACTATTTCAGTAGTTGATGACAGTTCGTAGTTTTGTCATTCCAGAAAGACGGTGAGATGAGCATACTATCATCGCTTTTGGTAGGTCTTACGCAAACTGGAAGGAATGATGGATAGTTCACTGTTCAAGTCTTGCGAATTCCAGTTGTTTCATGCCGCCCCGAGTCATGGACAGAGGAGTTCGTACTTTTGTTTGGACTTGGCTCTAATTAGAGTTATTGCAAATTGGCTTTCGGCTATTCGTTGCTCGTCAGCTCGCTCTGGCCAAGACTACAAGGAATTGTGCCTTCTTGTGCAGAAATGCCAAGTGCATATAAGCGGCTGGGTTAATCTATCAGATCAGCGACGTCAGAAGTACTGTTATTGGATTGGAAAGTAATTGCTCGACGCTGTTGAAATATATATATCGCCACCGAATGGGTATTGTAGGGCGTGCCAGTAACCACCTCTAAACAATTACTCCCTAGTAGACAAAAGCTATCTTCTAACAATCATCATTCAAATACTAGGACTAGTGTCTGCTTAACAAACTGCATCCTGTTGTCAGTTTAATAATATGTTATCCTTGCCGTTTAAATCTGTTATTCAAGATTCACTAGTATTGATTTGCCTCTTAATAGGATTCAAAAAGCAATTTCAACATTACAGCCACGCACAAAGAAAGTACCAGTATAGCGGTTCTCACCATAAAGGGCCCATCAAATCTTCAACGTGGCGTCCCAATCTTGATTGATTGGACCTCCAAGTCAAACAAGAGTCTGATCGTCGACAGCCTAGTGTCAACTATAAATATAGTGACTAGTATTGACATGCCAAACTAAATAGGGCTTGCCCTATCTGGCGTTTGATATTTCTTCTTTAGCTTTGTAGATGACACTATTTAGACTAGCCTTTACAGTGAATGCTCTTGCGAAGCATATTATTGACTGACCTCGTCTGTATCCGGGCCATGATTCGTACTCTGCTTACGACGGCAAAATGCACCTCCAGCAGATGACGGGTCCAGCAGATGACAGAACCCTCCCAATGGCACAGTTTCTGCGGAAGGGAGGGCCTGAACTATAGACATATTCCCCCCAGTACATTCGAGAATTGACTATTGGGCTCAACACTGTCTCGATGCTATGAGCTGATAAAAAAGAAAGAAAACACTGCCCCAAAATCGCAAAAAAACAATAAATGGCATCATATCTCATCGATATCCTCAAATCCCGAAACCATCCGTAAAGCATCCAGCAGAAAGAATCAGATCAGGCATCAAGACAGCCCGTTCCATCCTTATATAGAGATACATTTACTTGAGGTTAGTAGTAAGATTACTAAGTCATACAGTATAAAACTGCCTCCTGCCCCAGAATACCAGTGCTAGCCCCGCAAGACCAAAATCCAAATTAGGAGCTCTACTCGTGCCCTACCTTAGTGCCCGATAAGCCCAGACAAAGGCTTGGCAGCCGCATCTGTCGGTTATGAACCGGGATGCCGCCTCAGTCTGGACTTCATGGCAATCGGATCAATTCCCTGGCCTTAAGTTCTCAGATGGATACAGAGCATGAGATTCTCCGACATCGGATATGATGACTAACCAGCCGAGCTGTCAGCTCAGCCGGGAGCTCGGCCTGAGGTTCTCCACAGCCGAGGCCCGTTGTCCCCGCATACCATCAACACACCTTTAAGTACTCTCTCTCTCCATTCCATCTTTCATTCAACGTCCAGAACACTTACTATATACACTACTGCCATCAACATGTCTGGTCCCGGTGCCGGTCACCAATTCCCCGCCCAGGAGGTCTCCTGGCTCAAGCGCGATGCCCTGCTCTTCGCAAACAGCATCGGCGCGACCTCCAAGGAGCTGCACTTTCTCTTCGTAAGCTTCACCATTCATTATGGAGACTGGAACTGTCTAACAGAATAGGAACTGCACCCCAACTTTGCCGTCTTCCCTACCTACCCCATCATCCTGCGTAAGCCCTCACCTCACCCTCACCCACCCTCACTATGCAGGCATACTAACAACAGCAGCATTCAAACTCACCGACCAAGAAGTAACCGACTTCTACGGGCGCTCAAAAGGCAGTCCCATCCCGGGCGTGCCCAAGTTCGACGCCCGCCGCGTCGTCGACGGCCAGCGCAAGCTCACCGTGCTCAAGCAGCTCCCGACCAGCAGCGCCGGCCGCAAATTCGAGCTCCGCAACAAGGTCGTCGGCGTGTACGACAAGGGCAAGGCCTCGGTTGTTGAGACGGAGCAGTCGGTTGTCGATGCCCAGTCTGGGGAGGTGTATTCGATTGTCAATAGCAGTGCGTTCTATGTTGGGCAGGGTGGATGGGGTGGGCCGAAGGGTTTGTTTACCTCCATGGGTTTGGGTTCAATGACTGACGACTGCAGGCCCCGCGACATCAAACTACCCCCCGCCCAAAGACCGCAAGCCAGATGCCGTGAACGAGGTCCAGACGACGACTGAGACCGCCCAGCTCTATCGGTATGTGCCTCCCGCAATCCTACGAGCTTTACTAATAGAGATAGGTTGAACGGCGACTACAACCCTCTCCACGCGACCCCCGAGCCCGGACAGCAGATGGGCTTCGGCGGAGTCATCATCCACGGGCTGTACAGCTGGAACGCGACCGCGCACAGCGTGCTCGAGGCGTTCGGCGGCAGCGACCCGAAGAACTTCAAGGAGTTCCAGGCGCGGTTTGCGTCGCCGGTGAAGCCGGGCGATAAGCTGACGACGGAGATGTGGCGGACTGGAGAGGCCGTTGATGGGTTTGAGGAGATCCGGTTTGCGACGAAGAACCAGAACGGACAGGTTGTGCTTAGCAATGGGAGGGCTTTGATTCGGGTGCAGAAGAAGGATGCGAAGCTTTAGAGTCTGTATAGCTTCTATCCGTGCCATACATTATTGACGGTGTAAAGCAAGGACCTGGAATTCCCTGTTATAGTTAGTTTTACCCCTTTAGAGATAGTTGCCTGGTACACTATATCGTTATCACTGCCTGCCGGTCCCGCTGAGTATACAGGAAGGAATATCCAGTTTGAAGTGGGGGATCTTTACCCCTCTTAAGTTCGCAGACTGCGATATGCCGCGTGCGCTCAGCCCCGATCAATCTCGCTTCCTGACTTCCCTATAAAGCCTATCAAGCATTAACCTATCATACTACCTTCCAGCAGCTCACTTTTCCTCCAGGATTATATACCCCACCTTTTTATCCACTGACTTCCTAGCTATCGGCCTTATACATGCCGAACAGGCTGATCAGCACGAACCACATGCATCATCAGTAATTAAATCTGCCAGTAATGGGCAGCAATGCTGAGATTATGATACAGAGCCCATTAAATCCCTCACTGCGAGCCCAGGCCACTGCTGATCAATGATGTCTGTGTCGATGAAATCATTATAAATGGGCTGAGTTCCCCCAAGGTATAGGCCAATTTTCTGATGATGCTATTCCACAGGAAATCAATTAGAGCCAGCCCTCTCTCTTCTCAATTCAATCCGAGTCCCTCAGTTTTGTAACTTTCGTTTACCTACGCCATGCCCAGCGACGAGGAGTGGAGTGATTATGACAACGGTCAAGAGGACACCGAAATGTCGCCTGAAGAGATGGATAAAATCTGCTCTGACCTCGACCTAGACCCAATTTGGGTGGACGACATGGTAGAAAGGTACTCTGTGAAAGACGTGAAAGCACTATACAAGGTCCCCAAGGAGGAAAGAGACAGCGAAGACTTCAAAGATGATGTCAAGCTGACAGGCGTGCGCGAATATATCCGGTACACGCGCGAAAACAAGAAAACCGCCGCGAAAAATGCAGAAAAGGCGCGCAACGCTGATTTCACACATGTTCGGGTCCCGGGCAGTCTCGATGCAGACGAGGCTTCGGGCAGCACACAAGACCCCAACACAGACGTGACCCCAATGCAGGAGTACGACCAAGATAACGCCGTGAACCGGGGCAACGTCTTCTTCCTCCCGGCCTTGTCGAACGAAACCACCAGCAAGTTTACCTCGAAGAACAGCGGCTTGACGGTTATCTCCTTTGGAGTCAAAGAGCACGACTGCACCATGTACCTCCTCGCGCCAACGGCCCTGGTCGAGAATTTCCGGTGGCGCTTGGATCATGACGAGCCAGAAAAAGTAATCGGCTATTACTCCGAGTTCACGACCACCGACGTCGAAGACACAAACTACGACAAGGACATTGAAGGGCTCAAGAAATGGGCGCCGGGGGGAACACGGTTCATGAAACAGCGGGTGGACATGAACCACGGACTTCCGAAGCTGTGGTACACGACATGGCAGACGCTGCAGGCAGCCTTTACCGACGCTGGCCTGAGCGAATATTTCGATGGGGCGTCTGGGACGGGAGAGGAGGCGTATTCACGGGTCTCTGCGTTTTTGGGCAAATTTACTAAATGGTGGAATGCTTCTCAGGATTCTTACCGTGCGGATCTGGCGAAGCCGAAATATGTGGCGCCTTTATCTGAGGAGATTAAGGTTCAGTTGTATCTCGAGGGTGGTGTCATGTTGAGCAACGGGGAGTTTGTCGATGATGATGATTGGGGATTTAATCCGTACAAGAGTTCATGTACGCTGATGTGAACTGCTCTGATCAGGTTGATACCTCGCTTGACTGCTTCTACTCTAGTAGTATCATGTTGATGAGCCTACCTATATCGGATTTTGAAGTC
This sequence comes from Aspergillus sp. PM3604, assembly GCA_025768815.1. Lineage (NCBI taxonomy): Eukaryota > Fungi > Ascomycota > Eurotiomycetes > Eurotiales > Aspergillaceae > Aspergillus > Aspergillus sp. PM3604. The sequence goes on along the minus strand of JAMFNW010000007.1, from coordinate 435,441 downwards.
TACAAGTGATCCAAGCGCTTTACTACTTTGGTAAGAATATATACTCTATTCTCCTTCATCACGAGTGCCTTCCAAATGAGCTTTATAATTACTTGCAAATCTATAGCTTACTAGATACTAACATAGCCCCTAGCTACTTACTAAGTTACTTCTTAAATATCCTGAGCGCCTAACTGCCACTTTATTCGATGTGGGTTAATTAGTAGGCCGTGCAACTAGAAGTGGTCAAGTAAGGTTTTAAAATAAAAGATCTCTATTATTACTACTCCATACAAACATTAAATCTGTTATCAATCCTTTTGTACATAGAGGTTTATAGAGTCCACTGCTCTAGCTACACATATATCTTAAGGCCAAGGTACCTATGCTTCTCTCTATATTGTTGTCCAAGGCAGCCATGAACATCCTCAGTTACTGAAGGTGCCATCTGGAGATTGAGCCGTTCGAATAATATAATAATAAATCCCTATTCTATCCTTACAGTTCTAGCTAAGAACCAGGTCGCGTTACTTATTTTATTAATTCTAACTGAATAGTAATGTGGAGCACGTGAGGACAGCATCGTGTCAACTGGAGAACATGTGTTTATTAGTCAGACCTAGCCCTCCCAAGGAGGGTTGACCCTTTTTGGTGCAGTGGCAAAATCTGCGACACATCGCCACCAAGAGTTATGGGTGGAACTGCGGCTGTTTCTAGCCTCAGTAGCTATCATTTTCAGCGTCGATTTCACAGGTCCTCACATTCTAGATGTAAATATGACCAATTATACCAATTATACCACCCAAATAATAGTAGCCTGTTATTGGACTGGTTGTGACATCGTGTCAGATTTTAGTGCTCGATGTGGCTGAACAGGCAGCATCATTCAGCTGATAAAACATCCATCAAACACCCCTCTCTCCATTTTCCAGCTATCAACCTCCAGTTCATTAAATAATCATGCAGTACGATATCCCCAAGAACGACACAGACTCCGTCCCTCCCTACGAGGAGCTCGACATGGACCCGCGACCACCGCAGAACCCTATCTCGGGGGTACAACCACCACATTCCTTAGTTACTACCTAGACTAACCACATAAATACCTATAGTACTCGTCCGTCCCCCAAAACGACACAATCCCAGACGAGGAACAAGCACAAGACCACCACCACGCCTACCTCAACGAATGCCAACCGTCCCGTCGAGGATGTCGCTCCCTCAACCCCCTCCCGCCACCTTCCACATTCCAACCCCACGTGCACTGCGAATCATGCGATAAGTTTATCGCGCGGCAGCATAAGATGCGGTACCAGCGGTTCTGCTGCGCGATGGTGTCGCTGACTATTTGCATTGCGATGGTGTGTGGGTTGTTATTGGGGGTTGCGATTGCGAATGCGAAGAGGGATGGTGGGAAGTGGGAGCATTGATTTCCTTACTTTGTTGTTTAGGAAAAGAGATACGGCGTAGTAATGGGTATTTGGGATTTGCATTGCAGATTAGCTATGCCATAACAAGTCTTTTTTTTCAGAGGGCCTTGTAATGATGGCAAAAGCGCATATCGTGTCGTATAAGGGCATTGGTAAACCCTGTTGGAATTATAGTATCCCAGACCCTTGTGCTTGCACACTGCGAGTATTACTTGGATGAAAGCCAGAAAGTGCATTCCTGGATTTCCTGACTGTATGCTATACATTTGGTACCTTCTCAACCCTCTCGACCTGCTCACCCTGCGGTTCCAAGCCCTTCCCACTAAGATCGGCGCTCAGCGTCCCTAGAGCTCTCCCTCCGAATAGCAAGTCAATCTCCTCGAGCGTCTTCTGCTTGGTCTCCCTGAAGAAGAGATAAATCGTCGGAATCGTCACAACAAGATCTACACCGTCAGCACAACCCAACACAATAACCAAGGAGAAGAAGACGTACTCCACCCAGCAAACACAAAATAAAACTTCCAGCCAATCTCCCCCAAGGCAATCGGCGAAACCTGACTCCAGAGCGTACTAACAGCCCAGTTCCCAATACCCGTGGCAAAGGCATTCCCCTTCCCGCGGATCTGCATCGGCATGATCTCAGACATATACACCCAACTGACCGGCCCAAACGAGAAGGAGAAGATGACAGTCACGCAGAAGAAGAGGAACACCCCGCCGACGCTGTATCCGTGGCGCGTGCCGTCTTCGTTCTGCGAGTTGATCGCGGCTTCGCATACCAGGGCGAGGGTTATGCCTGCGGCGCCGAAGATGAGCGGGCGTCTGCGGCCGACCCGGTCGAGCAGGAAGACGATGAAGATCAGGTTTGCGATGGGGCCGACGACGTTGTAGATTCCTGTTACGAGGGTGGCGCGGTTACCGGTGATACCGAGGGCTTCGTACCTGTTTTCGTTAGTGAAGTAGTAGAAGGAGAGAAGATACGTACATGATATTCTGGTAGTAGTTGATCACGTTGATACCAGTCATCTGGGTAAACACCTGCACCAGCGTCCCAAGCCTATAAAAGTCAGATAAGTCCAAATAAAATCCAGACGAACATACAGCAATCTCTTCCGCCACTGCGGCACTCGGAACATAACCAACCACCCAGGCGCGGTAATCTCCTTCTCCGCCTCAATAGTCGTCTTGATCTCGACAAACTCGCCCTGGATCCAGTCCTCGTTCGTGCCGTCATAGTGCAGCCGCCTCATGATCTTCATCGCCTCCTCGTGTTTGTTCTTCTCGATCAAATGCCGGGGCGACTCGGGGAGGAAGAACATCCCAATGGCGAGCATGATGGCCGGCAGGGCCTGGAAGGCGAGTGGGAATCGCCACTGCACGGAGTTTGTGTCTGGCGCGTGTAGAGAGCCGTAGCCAATCCATCTATAAATCATCAATCAACAAGTATCCAACGGTGTAAGGTCCAGGGGGCATACGTGCTGACAATGAACCCAACACCGATCATCTGCTGCGAAAGACCAACAATCCTGCAAAATCAGCAAGTTTTCCCTTTCCCTATTCTGGAATGTGGAAGAAGAACATACAACCCACGACTCCGCGGATGCGCACACTCGGCCTGGTAAACCGGCACCGACATACTAAGAATTCCAACAGCCCAGCCCGCAATAATTCGCCCGACCAGAATCATCGCCAGATTCTTCGCAGCGCATTGCAGAATGGCCCCGATCATGGCAATGAACCCGCCTATTTGGATCGTGCCTCTACGGCCGAGACGGTCGATAGTCAGACCGGCCGTGAGAGCTCCAACGCATGCTAGACGGTGTTATTAACAGCAACAGAGAAAGGCAGGGAATGACCGCACCTCCACCAGAAAAAGTACTATTAATAGCGCCGATAATGGACGAGGTCTTGGTGGTGTTGAAGAAATTCAAGAAATGCGGCGACGCAATCACATCCGTCATAACACCAGAATCATAACCAAACAGAAAACTCCCTGTCGCTGCAAAGGCAGCGAGGCCGATGGTGTAGCCCTTCCCCATGGTACCTGCAGTCAGATCAGCTCAGTGCGGAGGAAACTGGAGAAGATCAAAGACAGCGCAGATCGCAGAATCTGGTGGGACCGATTCCCCATATATTCCATAAGTTCTGCTGCAGAGTGGGCTGACACTGACAGGCGGAAAAACTAGCTGTCAATAATCTGGCTAAATTGGCAAATCATGAAGCTTCCACCTGTTACATTGTGAATTGCACGATTTAGCCAGCCTATAGGCAGCGGCTCCGAGAGGGCGCACTGACTTTTCCACCGGGCTTTGGCCGCTTTGGGTGCGGAGGCTGTTCCGGTGAACAGAATATAAGGCCATTCTATTGTTCCAACCGACTGACTGCGGCTCTGGTGCAATCTTACCAGTGTCAATCATTGGTCGTTATAGGCCGAAAGCCGAAGCTGGCTCGCTTACTGACAGGAGGCTATTGGAGAATCCAATCATCCAGACTGGCCATGGAATATCTCCGTCCCAATACTACGGTCCTACCGACATATGACAAGGGTAATATCTATATTCCTTATACCCTCAGACTGCCTGTCCACTGTCCTTATTACCAGTACCAGTACCACTCCCACTCCCACTACCTGGAGTATCAGCAGCAGCAGCAGCAGCAGTATCAACCCTCCTCAAACACCAACCCCCCCTCCAGCCAATCCACCCCGTCTCCCTCGGCCCCCTAAGCAAACCAACCCCCAACGCCGCCGCCGAAAGCACCAAGCTCACCGTCCCAGAAATAACCCACCCCCTGGCCGCATAAACCCTATTCCCCACCGCCGTGCCCATAAGCTGCCCGACAAACGCCCCAACCATATACCCCGTATTGACGCGATTCCTCGCCTTGGGCGCAACAGTATAGATCGCCGCTCGGTTCGCAACCATGGTGGCCTGGTTTCCGAAATCAAGCAGCGCGGCGTGTAGGATTGGGCCGGAGACTGTGAATGTGCCTGTATATGCGCCGATTGCGATTCCTGTGATTGCTACAAGAAGCGAGATTGTGGTTGAGAGCTGGGTGGTGTATTTGTCGATAATCAGGCGGGAATAGATCGGGTTGAAGAACATGGGTGTGAGGCCTGCGATGGAGAAGAGGCCGATTGTGAGGGTGTTGTAGTGGTAGGGGGCGCCGGAGAGGAGGAAGGTGAGGGTTGTCCAGAAGGAGGTGAATGTTGCGGAGGTGAGGAGGCCCATTAGGGTTGCTTGGGCGAGGACGGGGTGTTTGGTGAAGAGGACGGCGATGGAGGAGAGGATGCGCGGGTAGGAGATGTCGGTGTTTGTGGAGGGGTAGTCGGGCATGAAGAGGTAGAGGAGGATGAAGATGAGGTATTGTAGAGCCAAAGAGAGCCAGTAGACGTTGCGCCAGTGGGAGGCGTTGGCGATGATGCCGGAGAGGAGGCGGGCGAAGAGAAGCCCTAGGACGAGGCCGGAGGAGACGATCGAGAGGGCTGTTGCGCGCCGGGCTGGGGGGGCCAGGTCGCCCACGAGGGGGAGCATTATTTGCTATTATCATTAGCTTTATAAAATATAGGGCTGTAGGGATGGTACTGGAGTGACGGTGGTGACAGAGGTGAGGAAGCTGAACGCCAGGAAGACGCTATAGGAATTCGTAAAACACAGACCCAGCCACATCGTCGCCGTGATGAACGTCAATAAGAGAACAAACGGCCTGCGTCTGACCATATCGCCCATCGGGCAGATCAATATCAACCCCGCGGCATACCCAGCCTGGCAGCAGGTCGGGATCAGCGAGGCGCGCTCCTGCGAGACGCCAAAGAAGTCTGCCAGCAGGTCGAGCAGCGGCTGCGCATAGTACAGATTGGCAACGGTGAAAGTGCCGGCAAAGGCGAATAACACGTTTAACAGCATGTTGAATTTGGGCGGGTTGTCAGGGTTCCAGCGGCATTGCGGCGGTGCCCAGAGCAGCGCATCGACAAGGCGGTTCGACGCTTTTTCCTCATTCTGGGGCATCGCGATATCCTGGTCATGTCAGAAATACAAATTATCCCAGTGAAGTGAATACAATAGATTACCTGTCTAGCATCGCCGTCGGCTTTTTCTTGCGCGGCCATGAGAATACACCGCAGCCGAACCTGACGAGGGACCCTGGATAAGAATCAAGACTTCAGCAGTAGAAAGATCAGTTAATCGAAATAAAAGAAGAACAAAAGAAGAGTGCAATTATTTCAACCCCACTCGGAGTCTCCAACGCCCAAGTCCGATAGCCGGGAGTATTCCGCGATCTGCACGCTTAGCCGAGTGTCATTACTAACTATCTGATCCTGTTGTTAACTAGTTATCATGCTGTCTGTACTGCTGTTGTCTGGTTGGATTGTCTGTTACTCATGATCTGTTGTCTGGACTGTCTGCTATCATGATCATGTTGTCGATTACATCACAGTGTCATAGCATATCCGGCCATCCGAACAATGGCTTTATCAAATAATATAAACATCAACGGTCCATAAACCATAGTAAAGCATATACAGTCCAAGGATAAGACTAACCCATCCGAATACTAAAGCGCGAGCTGCCGCCACTGGAGCTATCGCCTCCCCACCCCCCAGTGACATTCACCCCCCCAATACTCCTGATCCCCATCGACCCCAGCGCTGCCTGCCCACGCTGTAGCAAGCCCTGCTCCTGACCCGGAACAGCCTCTCTGCGCTGAATCCCCCGCCTCCTCAGCTCCAGCACCTCTGCCTCCCCCAGAATCTCCCCATTGCGCTTCCCCTGCCACGCCGCCTCCCTCACAACAGGCGCCCACAGCTCCGCGGCAGCCTCCTCACTATGCCCGCCTGCATAAAGCTTCGTGGCACCACCAGGGATATATCCATCCCCAATATTCTGCGACGAGAACCACTCGGACCGAACGACTTCATACCGCCGCTCCATAACCCAGATGATCGGCCAGGTAATCAGCCACAGCTGCAGGATAATGCACGCCCAGTACACAAAGGCATTATTCCTAAGCTTATTGATCCAGTGCGGCGAGTAGAACGTCACGAACCCGTTCGCCGTCACGGGCGTTATGCTGATATGCCCCTGGTATCCAGTCGAGCGGATATGCGACGTCAAAGCCGTGCGCATGGGCGCTGCATCGAACCCGTGTAGTTTGCGCCGATACGTAAACCTAATTAGCTGTTAACATCATTATAACCATCAGCAGAAGTATGTGGGTTTGATAGACGCACGACTTAACCGACGCAGAGTCCGCACAGAACCGCTCACACCAGCCCATAATCCCAGGGTAATTCTCTCCACTCTCGAGATCCATCAATCGCTCACCATCACCCTCCGGGAGAGCAATGCGCCCGGATTTCGACTTCCTTTGCCGGGCAGGGATCCTCCCACCGCGATACGCCTTTTGTCCATCCCCATCGCTGACAACAGAGGTATACGACCATCGCTGGCTGGGCCCATCGCGCTCCTCGCGCCCCCACCGGAGAATCGTGCGGGTCAGATCGATCCGGAAATCAAAGTCCGTGACATTCTCGGTTTTTGTCTCGTTTCCGCTGCGGCGGGTTTGTCTGTGGTGGCCGTGGACGACGAGGCAGGGGCGCGGGGGGAGGCGGGTTTGCGCTGTGATGAAGGCTTCGAGGGTGGAGGGTTCGGTGGAGAATGTTGGGTCGAGAGAGAGAGAGCCCGCTGCGCTGTGGGCGCCGCGGATGCTGTGCCATTTCTGCTGGCCGGGGATGGCGTAGGCGGTTGAGGTTGAGGCTGGCGAGAGTGCTTGGGTGTCGTCGTCGCGGTAAGGGACTGGGACTGGGACTGGGACTTGGTCGATCTCGTTGTAGGCGGGCAGCTCGTCCGAGGCGGGCGGTGGCAGTTGGATCTGGCCCATTTTACTGTCTGAACCTCAGTCTGGATCTCAGATTCTCAATTTGGGATCTCAGTTCATATTTATTTGAGGCAGAGACTTCAGTGCCTCTCGCTGGGGCCTTGTGCCTGGCCTGGTCTCAAACCAACTGGAAACCGCGAAACCAACAGCTAATTCGAGCTGCTAATTTAATTGGCCAGGTTTCTGTGCCACGGGGGACTGGGCGCTAAACTGGGCCGATTCGTTGGTCGATTCAGCCTCATCTGGAGAGGATGCTTTTCTTCCAAATACCAGTCCCGATCACAGACCATCTCGGTCTCTGCCGGTCCTTGAGAATCCCTTCCCCTCTCGCGATAAACTCTCTAACAATTCCCATAACAACTCCATCCACAGCCCGGCTCTCACAGGATATCTCAAAAAAACCAACCCCAAACTTCTCCGCGAATTGTCTTCCTTTGTCCACCAAATTATCACCCGAGTCTCCTCCAGACCCCCAAACACTAGACGAATCCGCAACTAGGCATATCGGCGGTAGAGGAAGAAACCTATTCTCCGATCTGTATATCCTCCCGCCTTCCCTGTAACAAAACTTATTGACCAGGAGTAAATTCATGTTAATCCCGTTCACATGCGGTTTCTGGTCGATTATAGCCTCTGCCGAAACGAGACAGGCCCGTAGAATTGCTAGTTGCAGGTCATACGGGAGGCGCGGGAAGTATTTAAACTTGGTATATCTCTTCCACCCTCTCCCTGAAGCCGACGATGAAGATGAAGATAAAGGTGAAGATGAAGAGTTTATACCCCGGCGAATGATTTCCAATTCTCCCAGTCTTGGCCCCCAAGTCGCACCCACAACAGCCGCTAGAAGCCCCTCAGCCTCATGTAGCGAAAACGACCAGGACGGGTCATAGACGATGATAAACCCATCAGGCGGCTCAGTGCCTGTACCGAAACAGTGCAGGAGGGATGGGTTTTCAAGGCGCTCGGTTTCGAATTCCCTTGTTACCACCATGACTTCATCTTCGTCGAGAGTGCATGCCCTGAGGTGGTAGCTTTGGGTTGAAGGTATCATTGTGTTACGGGCTAGACGAGACATTCTCTCGTGGTTGAACTTGGTTGTTAGTAACTGTACTTAATAAACATAGAGAGGGGGTGGTACTGTGTGGAGGAAGGTGGTTGTGCTCTCGCACCCGCCCAGGATGGCTATGTTGACTGCGTTTGGGATGTCCATGGTATAGAAATGTGGTCGATATAGGCAGGGTTTGACTCGGGTGCTACAATTGGGAAAGATAAGCTGATCCACGAGGCTGTCGTGAAGACGGTGCGGGCAGGGACACGATGCCTGGAACACGAGCCGTAGCCCCGCCATCCGAGTAACCAGCTAAACGGCCCCCTTATGAAAGACATAGTCTTATTCACCTTGATATCTCTGGCTCTGTACTTGATATACTAGACTTTACTTGATAGGTATATAGTAACAACGGCGGTTATATATTCTGTTTTGTGGTGTCGCACCCACCGATGGCCAAGGTTCCATTGTGATCGATAATTCTGATTATATGCAGGGATGGCCATGGCTGTGCTTCTTGGCTGGCTGTAATTGGCCACTGCGGTCGTTCAGCCTAGCAGGCATGCGTACCTGAGAGGGATATAACATTCAGCACAGGCTCTCGAAATTTCAGGGGATATAACCTTCAGCACTGCTCCTGCCCTTTGTATCCTCCATCGACAACATGGCAAATAGCCTCCCCACCGAGATCCTCTTCCAACTGCTAGACGAGATCGAACACACCGACGATCAGGTGCGGCTGCTGCGAGTCTGTCGCAGTTGGAACGTCATCCTATGTGCCAAGGTGTATTCGAGGGTGAGACTCTGGGGTAATAACAAGGTACTCCGCTTCGCAGAAGATCTTCAGAGGAATCCCCGGATCAGGCCTCTTGTACAAGAAGTACACTTCCCATCTCTCCTCGCACACGATGATGATGATGATGATGTTGAATCTGGTTTCTATAACCGGGCCCTTTTCCACGAGCTTCTGCAATCTTTCGCCGATACCGACAGCGAAGTAGCTACCTGGGAAAAGAAGCTTGATCGAATGAATGGCTTTGCCTGGGTGGCAGTACTCTTGGTCTTACTGCCTAACCTACAGCTTCTCGACTTGGAGTGGAAGTCGTGGCCCGAGGATACGGACACAGTCCTCTGGACCGTTTCAAGGATAGCAAGCAAACCCCCGCAGGGAGGATTACCACTGCAAAAGCTGCAGAAGGTCTCCACCAGCATCATGGACTCGCACGACAGATACTCAATTAAGCAATTTATCCCGTTTCTTACACTGCCGTCAATGCAGGCCCTTCACCTTGAAGGCTGTTTCGAGTTTGATAGATCAGAAGGACTTGATCCATCAGAAGAATCAGGTGGTTCTTTTGAGATTCCCTTCGAGATCAGGCCTAGAACATCGCCAATACGTGAGCTTTCTTTATTAGACTCGAACTTCCTGACCGGGTTATGTGAGCTTCTACCAGCTTTTACCCAGCTCGAGCGGTTTGAGTATCAGCATACCAACGTCGTTGACTCAACCGAGAACCTTGGAAACTTCCGATGTTACAAGTTTCGAGATCCGCTTTTGTCTCAAAGGCGGAGCTTGCGCGAGCTACGGCTGAATGATATAGGTGTCACGAAACCTATAGAAGATGACGACGATTTATTTTATGAGGATATTGAGGAATCAAAACAAAAGGCTTGGTTCGGAAGTCTAAATGAGTTTACAGCGCTGAAGGAGCTAAGGATGCCGGTATATAATCTGCTGGATTCAGTGGATGGGGCAGAGCCCAGTGTATCTCTGGACAAGCTCCTGCCCCGGGGCCTTGAGATCCTTGCTCTTACAAAGGTTGATTTCACCCATTACCGGATGCTCGAGGGCCAGCTAAGGCGCCTCCTGGCTGAACGTCAGCAGTTCCCCAGCCTGCGCAAGATACTCCTGCAAACCTTTCAGTTGGAGATTGCCAATTGTGACTTGACGCGTTGGGAATATGATAATCGGAAAGAGTATACGTTGGAGGTTCCCGAGCGCGCGAAAATATCCTTTGCGGGTGTTTCGAGCAGCTTCAAAGAGCAGGGCATCGACTTTGATCTCATCAAGTATGGGGACCACGAGATTGTGGCTGATGGGAAGGTTATGTACGAGGCCAACGAGTTTTGTAGCGAGGCGGACCATTTGGACCGCTGGAACGAGGTATGGCCCTAGGAATTGAACAGTGTACAGCATTTTGACCAGCCTCATCCCAGTTGATGTCCGATGATTCCAGCGTTGAGATGGGGGGTAATTGCAGTGATGATCCAGACGTGGATCTGGAGTAATTCTATACAAACACTGTCACGGTATATTCAACCTGTCGAGCCCAGCGAGAACAGCCCCTTTTGCGAAAGGGATAGTCCTGTTATTCACTTCAATCGTTCCTCCATACTTCGATATACCAGATTTGACGTTGCGGTTGTAGTAATGGCATATATTGAGCCCGCCCACAAGCAGACAGCCCTACTCTGTTAGCATAGTACAAATCTAACATTCATATTGTCTCACCTGTATTTTCTCGTCATTTTCCATAGCATGCACCTGTCCCCGTACAAGTCCCAGCGTCCTCTCCACAACTGCATCAAAGCAAGGATATATCTCATCCTCAGAAAAGACCATATATCCGTCCACAAGATCCGCCTGTGGGCGGTCCAACTCAACACCTAAGTCCGCCACCCAAAAGCCATCTGGGACCTCTGGTGGGAGATCAAACTTGAACCCCGGTCTTCCCAGGACATCCCCGAATAGCAGATCCTTCTCAAATGCCCTTTTCGCCCGAAGGCGCATCCGAGGCTTTGTACGGCCGTGATCCGGGAATCCTGCTTTATTTATCTTATTTCCTGCGATGGCCATGAATTGTCGAGTTACTTCGGCAGAACCACAAGACGCCACGGAGACGGAGGTTCGGCGGTCCATCTTCAGAGGAGAGGTTGATTTAACTTGATAGACAGCCGCTTCAACAAGATGCCCGCCGCAGTCAAGGACGAGTATATTATCACCGGCGTTAAAACAAGAGGGTCTTGCATAGTGTGCATTGAACAAGGCCGCCTCGAGGCTAGATATAAGTTCCAACTTCTCACCCCGTCCAAACCCTGCCGTCTCGGTTATTCCCCGGAATTTATCCCGGGTCTCATCATCCCAGAATGCCGGAACGGTCATCATAAACTGAATCGTCTCCTTGCAGTCCCGCCACGCGAGCTGCTCCTGGATACTCCGTCGCAAATGACACAGGAAATCAACCGCGATATCCTCAATCGTCTTCCCGCGGGGGAGCAGCCCAGGTTGAGCCTCAGTTGGCGGAAACAATTGCGCCTTGAAATCCGGTGCAGGATGTATACCTGGTTCGAGATTTCCCTGTGCAGTTACAACCTCGTCTCGATTTGCCAACCCAGACCACCCGACTACTTCAATATCCGGGCTGTAGTACACGATGGACTGGATTTCTGCCCCTCTGGGGACTTGATCGAAGGACCATTTGACCGCGTCGGGCCAGTGGTGTAAAGTGTGGATTTCGGTGCTGGAGTTAGGGCGGATGAATGCTGCTGACGAGGAGGTGCTGCCGAAGTCGATTCCTATGATTATTGGGGAGGTGTGTTTATTGTCGTCCATGGTGGTGGTATTAACATATAATGCAATATATAACGACGGCTTATACCACTAGTGGCTTTTTAGTCGAGCAGTATTTCGAGAGATGGGAGTGGATTAGATACTTCGATATGAGGTGTAGACTGTGGGTTATATATTGTGCAGCATAGCCACAATGTGCCTGCCATAGCCACTCTGGATGTTACAACTGCGCCTATCAGAGCAGGAGTCAGGACAGCTAGATTGCATCGGAGAAAATATCTCTTAGCCTAGTATAAACATACCTCATAGTATACTTTTACTCCGTACGCCGTGGAGAGATATGGCAGTTTCGCACGACGCGCTCAAATGCCCCACGGCCAGATTGTACATGTCGTATTACTGTTATTTAGTCTGCGGGTAGTACCTAATATTAGAAGTTTACACGCGTATTTCACGTGGACATTGCAGAGCATGGTATAATTCTCCAAAGGGAGCGATGTTGTTTCTTTGATAATGGCGGAAGTAAGGTCCACGATCGCATCACAGTCATTAATCGACTTAAATTTAAAGCCTGATGCACGCTCGGACTGTACCCCTGGACTTAATGACAAACGCAGGGGTAAAGCAAGGGATGCAGCCCAGCGTACACTCTCCTGTGTAGCAAGGAGCAAGGAGCTTATGCGCCACGTTTGAGCAGTCTGAGCACCTCCAAGGCTCAAACCCAACCAGCGAACGCCCAAGCCACAGATTTATTTTTGTTTCACAATGCACTCATCCCTGGGTTCCATAGATCGGAGAACTTAGTGACGCCACTGCTCACATTCCCGGTGATGTATCATGTTTGGCCCCAGCCGCTCCGCAAGGGGGCATGCTGGTCGTCAGCGGGAATCTCGAGGCGTGTCAGTGGCATCTCCGAAATAACTAAAAGAAATCCAGGACCCGCTGTCTAGACGCGATCTGGGCTCTTCAACCTGTTTCGACTTGAAGCTTCTTCGCTCGTCTCATGCCACCACGAGAGGTATCAAAGTATCAACATGCGAGGCCAGTCAATCCACCTTCAACCCACGACTCACGACGACCGCTCGATAACGGACCTGGTGCGCCATGACACGCTGAGTCTTTTCGAGACAGAAGATGGCACTAAGCATGAGCCGGTGTATCCTCCCCCGTGGAAAGTGGCCATGATCACGGTTGGGCTGGCCCTGGCCGTGTTCTGCCTTTCTTTAGTATGGCACCACCTGCTGCAATACTGTATACTAGCTAACTGTTAAGGACAACACAATCCTAGCAACCGCAATCCCCAAGATAACCGCCGAATTCAACTCGCTGGACGACGTTGGCTGGTACGCGAGCTCCTACCTCCTCGCAACATGCGGCTTGAGCGTGCTCTTCGGCAAACTATACACCTTCTGCTGCATCAAATGGGTCTACCTGGCCGGGCTGGCAGTCTTCGAGATCGGTTCCCTTGTCTGTGCCCTGGCAGGAAACTCCATGTCCCTGATCATCGGACGCGCCGTTTCAGGCATCGGCGCTGCAGGACTGTTCTCCGGGTCCTTGTTAATCATCGCGGAGACAATCCCTCTGAGCAAGCGAGCGCTATACACAGGGCTGCTAACCGGTGTGTTCGGGGTCGCCGGTGTGGCAGGCCCATTACTCGGGGGTGCATTCACCGACTACGTGAGCTGGAGATGGTGCTTCTATATCAACCTCCCTCTCGGCGCCGTCACAGCGGTCTTCATTTTCTTCTTCTTCCCCGCGCGTGAACCCATTAAACAGACACACGGGTTGGCAGATCGACTCTCCCAGCTGGACCTGATCAGTATGTCGGTCTTCCTGCCAGGGACTATCTGCCTGTTGCTCGCAATCCAATGGGGAGGATCAGAATACGACTGGAACAGCGGCACCATCATCGGGCTATTCGTGGCCTTTGGCATCCTTATAAGCGTCTTCATTGCCCTGCAGTTCTGGAGAGGAGAACGCGCCACCGTTCCTCCGCGTTTAATCAGCAACAGGAACGTCTGGGGCTCTTCTGCGTTTGCTTTCTGCATGACCTCGTCCATGATGGTCCTGACCTACTACGTGAGTACCCTACCAATATATGTTGTAATTTAGTATACTAACAGCAACAGCTCCCAATCTGGTTCCAAACCGTCAAAGACGCGTCCGCAACAAAATCAGGCCTCATGAACCTCCCCATGATCCTCGGCTCCGTGCTCCTAGCTATAATATCCGGCGCGATCGTCAACGTAACCGGTTACTACACGCCCTTCTTCTACATCTCGCCCGTCATCGCCGCACTCGGCGCCGGCCTGCTCACAACCCTAAAGACCGACTCCGGTAGCCCCCAGTGGATCGGATACCAGGCTCTCTACGGGATCGGGCTCGGGATCGGAATGGCGCAGCCTACAGTTGCTGTCCAGGCGGCGCTGCCTCATGAGGACGTTCCTACGGCAATTGTCTTAGTCTCGTTTATGCAGACTTTCGGTGGTGCGGTGATGGTTGCCATCGCGCAGAGTATCTTCCAGGATAAGCTGGTGCATAATCTCATCCGAGACGTGCCGGGTCTTGATTTTGCTGCGGTGGTTGCTGCGGGCGCGACCAACCTGCGTGAGGTTGTTAAGCCTGAGATGCTGCCTGCCGTGTTGGAGGCTTATAGCTCGGCCGTCACGGTTTCGTTCTATGTGGGCGTTGTGGCGGCGGCGTGTATGGTCTTTGGGGCGCTGCCGATTGAGTGGATTAATGTGAAGAATAAGGCTGTGGGGGGAATGGCGCATTGAGATCTGTTGTATCTATATTGTATAAACGAAGTTACGTATCTAGCCTGAAATGCGAATAGCTCTAGCAATTTTTGATATCAATTTTATACCTCTACATCCCATGCTAGAACTCTCTCCTTGATCTCCTCCAGCTTCTGCTTGACCAGCACTTCCATATCCTCCTTCTCTTCTTCACTAAGCAGACAAAGTCTATCCCTCCACCGATCCTCCTCCGACAACTCACTATCCCCAAAGAACCGCGGCTCAATCTTCTTCCAGAAAATAGCATCAAACGCAAAACTCTTCCTCGCCGCATACACTACCCAGAAATCCCCAGTTTCCCAACTCCTAACCATAGGCCCAGACAGCCGCTGATCCTCACGCAGCCGTCCACGACCAATAGCCGCATTCTCACGCTCAATAAGCACCTTGATAAACGTCTCAAGACGGACACCAAATACCTCTTCCCACTCATCCAGCCCCTCGGGCCAGTACTCCGGTTGCTCGAGAAGAATCCACCAAGGTGGTGCATGGGAGAACTCAACCGGAGCAGCATAGGAGAACTCCCAGTCCACGACGCCAACGGTTTCCATATCTTGATTAACAAGTACATTGGCAGGACGGAAATCATCACACCATATCGGAAAGGGCCCGGCATCCGTTGTAGATGAGGCCAACCGGTTTTCTCTGGCAAGTTTCCGGAAGAGTGTGCGCGCGACGAATTTCCTGCGACAGTCGTCTGCGGAGTCGATTGCGTCGTTGCGCTGGTGTACTAGATGGTCCATGTGTAGGTCTGCGAGGGATTCGAAATAGGAAGATGCAGAGTTGAACGGGGTATATGGGAGTTTTGCTCGAGGTAGGGTTCCCAGCGCGACGAGCTGGTTCATTACGATTGTTAGGGGTCTGGATGTTGTTTCCCATGTGAAGTCGTCGACTTGGGTGACGCTTCCTATACGAGGCAGTCTCACTGTGGAGAGTTGCAGTATGATATCGGCCATTTGTCCGTATAGGCTCTCCAGGGTTGTAATGTCGATATCAGGATCGAGAATCGGCCGGTCTTCCCGCTTGAAAGAAGGTGTATTCAGCGGGTCGTTCATAGTCCCGCTATGCTCTATATAGTCCATTATCATAAAGGCACTATCAGTAAGCGGGCTGTCTTTGTTGGTGCCCCAGTGCACGACGAATGGCAGGGGTATTGACGTTCGATCCCGGAGCAAGGCAATAACAGCAACCTCATACCGAGACTTCTCACCAGCAAACATTGTCGTGCCAGGCTTGGTAAGGCGAATCAAAGCCGGATTTCCGACCTGGAAGTTCATGCGAAAGGACACGTTGAATGCACCCCCCTGCGGATTGCATAGCTCAATGGCGTTTCCTGCACGGTGTTGGACAATGCAGTTCCCAATGGCTCGCAGATTATCTGGCTTGAATAAGTCCTTGACCCAGCCGTCTGCAATTAGCTCGCTCTGCTCCCAGGCGACATCGTCAAAGGGCATCCGTGGCCGCATCTTGGACTATTGGATCGAATACACTTGCTGATGGGAACAGTAATGTAAAATCATGTAGGCAAAGAGCTGTTGGTGTTCACCGCAACATGACGACGGCGCTTAAACCGCCAATCAGATAGAACCGACGGGAATGCTGTTGAAACCATTGCTAGCTGATATCTATAGACACTTGAAAAGGAGCATATCGAATCTGAATCGATGAGCAGAGTAATAGATCACAGCCAACAATGGCTATAAGACAACATTTGTGGTTTAACGGTTATCCACTGCCCGAGCACTGAGTGCGGTTGGATCTATCTTGGAATCAGCTGTACAAAGATACTCCGAGTATTGTTCTGGATATCATGCAAAGAGAGAAATCAGACGACATGAGGGAAGTTCCATCTACCCCGGTCTGCCTCAGATGCCAGCCCTGAATTGTTGGGCGGTTCAACAAATACCTCACTCGTCTTCCTGGCAGGAATATCAGATGGCTTACGGGGTATTAGCCAATAATAATGCATTCCTTCTGTTTGATTAATGCATAACTGCAGCTGTCGGCCCCAAGATGTCGGGTCGGAGCGCCAGGTGACGATCCAACATACTTGAACTCCATTGCAGACAGACACTGATGGCTTACGGATATAAACCAATAGATTAAATCGGGCATTTGAAACTGCCGAACCCAAGACGCATGATCAGAGCCAAAGCGTCTCGGTTAGGGAACTTTCACGGCCAGTGAGCGGGCTGGGAACAAGTTCCAGGATCCTAGTGCAAGATATCGAAGCTGGGGCGAAGCAAGCACAGACCCAGTGTGGGGACGGGGCGATGCAGCTGGAGACCTGCAGGGTTGCTTGACTCCAGCTTTATTCAACTCTCACTCCACATTCATATCGACCATCGGCCGTCAGAGTCCGGACCCCAAGGGGATCGGCCTTGGCGGTTGATGGTTTCTGCATGCAGCTTGATAGACGAGCGGAACATCCAATCCCCGGCTCGGTTAGAGGTCGAGATCATGGAGAAGTGAAGAAGTTGGCTGTGTTTCTGCACTCCCCTTCACGGCCATGGTGTGCTTTGTTCTCGTCCTCTGCAACGGGTGTACCTTGCTGCCTCATGGTAACGACACCAACAATAAAATCTGCCTACACGTTCGCAATCATTGGCGTTTGTTCACTGCGGCTGTGGGTCTGTTTGGTCCCTACTGCAGCGCCGGGTCCCTGATCCACCTTGTACCATCGGTAGCATGGACAACATCTGATACTACAGAATGACAAGGCAGTGAAGCCTCGTGAGGCATATTACCGTCTTACGTCACTACTATAGCGCATATCTGAGTAAGGCATACTCATGGTCGCCCGATGAATAACCGGCGCTTGTTTCTACGGCGTATGTATAGATACAATGATGACCGAGGCAGATTTGTCAACCCAGTTCTTGTTAGTTCTTGAGACTGGAACTCATTGTGCCAATGGGATCTAAACACTCTCCGGGTCAAAATAGTCTTGTTCACCATGCTTGGGATTGTATAAACATCAAGTTGGGACAAGAAACCCGGACCGTGAGAGCAACGTGGGGGCTGCCCAGTTCCAGTCTCGTATACTTCAAAGACTAATAAAAATGGGGCAGAACTACTGCAGAACTGCAGATTGACAGAAACATCACTGAAACGGGAAGATACGATCGTCAACAGCAGAACGTCAAGTCTGCACTGCCGCTCTTGCAGTCAATGTCAATATCATATGATGAGGTCGTTTTGGCCCCAGTCTACTACACTGTCGAGGTCAGTATGTAGAATAGAAAGCTATATAAACCCCATGGAAGCCCAATTAATTCAATTCTTCGATCAGACTCAAACTTCCATCTCAACCAAACAAACAACCGTGAGCACCTATGATACCAAGTTCGAGACGTCGACTAACAGCTCCAGAAAATGAAGCTCTCTACCACCATCCTCTCCACGGCCCTCGCAGCCAGCTCTGCCTCCGCTGCAACGCACAACCCCTGGCTGAACTGCGTCCACCCGCAGGAAGTCGAATGCGGCATCACCGACAGCCCCCCCTCGTGGGAAGACGCCACCGGCATGCGCGAACACTGGGCCAAACTCGCCGTGAACGAAGTCGAGAACGAGGGCGCAGACCCCGAGGAGGATGACCCCGCGAAATGGGGCGGCGCCCAGATGCAGGGCACCGCTGATGCCTACGGGGATGCATGCAGCGACTGGACTGATGGTGGAGAAAATGGTGCGCTTGTCAAGGTCTGCCAGAAGCATGCGGATGGAAACTTTAGCAACGTCAAGTCCATCCCTTATGTTTGCTTCTCGCTGTATATGGATGTCATTATGAACGAGTGTCGGGATGGGGACTCGGTTAGTGGCAAGCTTTGGGCTGACCGCTATGGCGCTGGGCTGCAGATTACTACTTAGAAGCTGCTGAGGCTGTATTGTGCCTGTGTGAGATACTGTTGTTGCGGTATTTGACGGCACGAGGCGAGAGTCTATTATATAGCCCTCCGTTAGGGACGCTTGTTATATGACGGTATTCTATTGTACACAAATGCAATTTCAGGTTATATTTTACTGTCATGTCCAAGTAGGGCGAGGTCCCAGTTTAGTGCAAATTATAAAGATAAAATGGCAAGTTAGATCATCGCAGGAGTATTTGCTAAGATTTAGTACTATGCGATTCATCTCACACCCCTAAACCGTCTACGAATTCTTCCCTTATATATATTTTGGGTCCAGTTAGAGCAAATTAGTCTTCACATCTCATAGCTCCCCACCCGGCTTGAGCCCAGTGCCATGGAGTACGATAACCGCAGATACGAGCGTGGTAACGAGAGTAATCTAATCTTGGCGAGATATGTGCCTAACAATATCTAGTGGCGAGATGTAGGCGAGGCCATTATTAGCCCTACCTAGCATCGGCGTTTATTTGAAGGTCGGATCTGGTATGTACATAGTCTATCGTTCAGTCTCCGATATTGGCATCCAGTTTTTCACACCCCCGCTAAGCTCTTTCGATGATAATTCATTTGCAAGCCATAATTAACTACACGTACTACAGGTTAGTTCCCTTCTTGCACGGCCTGTGCCTCCCTCTCTATCTTCTTGTCGCCGAGCGATACCCCTATCTCCTTGATAACTAACCAGGCGGGAAACAGGGCAATCGCCCACAGGCCAAAGTTCAAGTATATACTCCCAACAGACGCCATAACAGAGACACTGCTCAAGCCGTACTGAATTCATTAGTTCAGTCCACTCAAAAAGGTCAACAGTCAAATAACTCACCGAGACAGCCTGGGATGCAGACTCCATCCCTCTTAGCAGCCCTGCAATGCGTACAACTTCTTCCTCGTTCTTAGCCAGATTCCCAACAACAAAGTACCTATCCCGTTAGCCATTGTCACTGAATAGGCAAATAACTTACAAAAACATATAGTTCAACTGAAACCCAACAACCCAGAACAAATAAAGAGGAAACCCCCGCCCAAATCCAGGATCAACCCAGTCAAACGTGGGCTGTTTCTTATTGAAGTCCGTAACAACAATAGTCCCCCACAGCCACCACGCACCCTGGAGTCCAAGAACAACAGCAAACCCCACACGACTGCGCATCCTCAGCGAGACTTTACTATCCAGAAACGCACCCAGCAAATTCCCCGATATAATGGCCATAACGCCAGAAACGAACGAGCCCAGCGCGCGCGCCCGCACCGAGAACCACAGCGAGTTATACGTGAACATCACGGCCTCGCTAAACGTCGCCTGCCAGATAAGCGGCGTAATCAGGAGGAAGTTCTTGCTGACCAGCAGCTTGGACATGGCTTTGATCTCGAACCAGACGTCGTTGGCGATATGCAGTTTCACCGGGATTCCATCAGTTCTCTGGACCTTGCCTGGGCTTGTCAGGAGTAATCCGCAGAATGCACCTAGGGCTTGGAGGGTGATGAAGACGTAGTACACCACGTAGGAGACGCTGCCTGCGGTTGATCGGTCGATGTTCACGCCGATGTTGATTGCACCGCCGACGATCTGGCCGAGGACGCGGAAACTTAGCCAGAAGCCTAGGAATTTGCCTTGGTTGTGTGGCTCGGGGTATGCAAGAGCAATTGCAGACTCTGCCATCCAGAATACTCCAGCTGAGAGACCGCACAGTGCTGCGCCGAAAAGGGTCAGCCAGTCGCTGTCATAGCGCACCTGGGTGTAGATTCCGGCTGCGTATGGGGCGTAGCCCATTGTCCCGACAATAAGGGTCCATTTGATGCCGATGAACTTGACAAGGACACTACCGAAAAAGCACGACAGCACCATGAGGCAGAAGGTGAGTGCATTCGCGGTGTTGACAAGATAGGGCTTGGATGCACCGCCGCCGCCGAGAGAGTTCATGGCGCCCCAAATGCCGGGGGCGAGGAAGTTGCACATCCCCAGGATGAGGGCATTGTAGAAGGTCGAGCGATACCATTTTACTTTCTTGTTAGTTTACGCAAGTAGTTGAGAGTGATGGGCGTACCTGGGTGCTTGGTGGTGACAGAGTCATTGGCGACTTCTTCGTCGGTGCTGATATCTTTATCCCCTGTCATACCGAATAAATACAACTCTAGCGTATATAATAGTGTCCGTGGTATAATCAAGCTGCAGCTCCCTTAGCTCACGGGCGACAGCTCCTGATATACTCCCAGAAACAACTAAAAGGCAACAACCCCAGTCAAAGAACTTATCATATCAGTTCCTGGCTGTCTGACACCTCCAGCGGCCTCGAATCAACGGTCGAAGATTGACTTCCCATATCCACTTCCCGGCCATGTTCGTGTTCTGCTGGTTGGCGATGTTGCAGTTCCGGCTCAGAATTACGTGCTCGCACGGCATTTCCCTTCCAACGTTACGCAGAGGAAGATTAATAAGTATTACTGGAACTGAAAAATACTCTCTCCCATCTCTTATCAGTTGCCGAGGTAGATTTCAAGAAATAAATATCATTATTCATCAGTCTCATAGTTAGTTAGCAAGCAAACATCAACAGCTAAAGCAATAAAAGCAGCACTCCCATCCCTAAGCATAATCGAATGAAATCATCTATTCAGCAGTATCATCCTCATGAAACACCAACGTCCGAACCTCAATACTCTCCCTGGCCTCCTCATTCTCCGCTCCAGGCAAGGCAAACGCACTATGCGGCACCCGTCTCGCGCGCCCATCAAGCTTCGAATCAAAACACTTAATCAACGTAACAAGATCCGGACTCTGCCCGTATCTGTAAAACCACTTCGTATCCTTATTCGCGCGCACACCCAGCGTCTCGCCCTCCCGGTCGGGGTAGATAAGCTTAATCGGGACGAGATCCGACTCAGGGACGGTATGCGCGTCCGCAACAGCCAGCGGGTCCTTCAGGATCGGCTTTATCGGTCTCCAGACGTTTATAATCTGGTAGCGACCCTTGAGTAGTTTCTCGGCTTCTTGGGGCAGGTGGTGCGTGACCCGGTTCTTGGATGCTGGGTAGGACTGGTCGATGTGGACTCTTTGGACGGGGCCGCGGAGTTGAGGCGTGCCAGGGTCTCGCGCGTCGAGGGGGGCGCGGCGGATTGTGTGGTCGAAGATGAAGATTTTGGATGCACCGGTTCTATGAGTATCAGGTTAGTGGAGGTAGGTTGCGTTGGGTTGGTTGGGGGTTAAGGACTTGGTGGGTGGACGTACGCATCTTTCAGTAACTGCTCTGTCTCTGGATAGTAGACGCGCTTGATCTGTTCATCGTCGAGAAAGTCCTTCTCGGCACTGGTGTGGTAGTAGAACTGGAAGCCGTTGCCGTCGAGGGTGTAGTCGAGTTCATGGCCTGAGACGTCGTGGATGGTTGCCGGGGCTGTCTCGATGGGCTGTAGACGGTAGGCTGTAGGGTCACCGACGTGGTTTGGGGTTGGGGGAGAGCCGTCTTCGTGGTCTTTGAAGTAGTTCAGGGTTGTATGGACATGGCGAGGTTTGTCCTGGGGTGTTTGGACGGGTTGGGTGGTGAGGAGGGTGGGCTTGTCGGCTGTTGGGAGCTGGACCGTTGCTGAGGCCATGCTGACGAGTGTGCAGGAGTATACAAGTGGGACTGATAGTGTGGTTGTGGAGAGTGAGCTGGAGACGGAGATCCTCGGGCCATGGTAGGGGATATATGTACTGTATAAGGAGGGGTTGCCAATTTGTCAGACCAGCACGCAATCACGAATGTGACGCCTTGCGTTGCATGCTGATAAATCCAAACAGTGGCTATTGGATGGCGTTTATGATCGTATAACAAAATCAAGATGTTAACCGGAGAGCCGGGGTTTATGGATTTGTAATATGATGCTTGATAATACGGATAGCATCATCTACTTGATCGTGCAGGAAGTTGATTTACGCTTTCATGAATATGGAAATGTACTTCAGTAAAGAAACAAAATTGTAAATTATAGGTTAACATAATTCTATGTCCGCACCAACCTCGTAACGGTAGTCCCATCATCCAAGTCCTTCTCTTCCTCCTCCAGTCTATACCGGCCCCATTTGGGAAGCAGCACCGTCCATACATACCAGTACAGAATGCCGAAGACGATCCTACTCGTGTCAGTCGAGTGTTAAAATAGGATGGGTATCTCAAAATAGGATGGGTACTTACACTCCCGTCCCTACAATAGCATACGTAGCATAGAAGAAATCCACATCACCCTGATAGTTCGGAGGGGGAATAAACGGCGCAACCAAGAGTGCAATACAAACAACAATCCTCAGCCAAACAGCCGGTAACCACGCCTTAAACGGACGGGAGAGGTAGGGCTCCCGATACCGCAGGATCAGTAGTCCGATGGTAACAGCAAGACCGAAGATAGTCCCGGGGTAGCCCTCGACGTCGAGGATGAAGTTGTACACGTCTCCTTGTGGGGGAAGAGTGATAACGAGGAGAGATGGCACGTAGTGCACGATCAGGCCCCAGAGAGGCGTGCCAAAGGGCCGCGATGAGGAGAGGACCTCACCCCAAGGGAGGAATCCTTGTCGGGCGATCTCCTGGTTGACTCGGGCCTATTTCATTAGGTCTGAGCATTTCATTAAAAGAATAACGTACCAGTGCAAAGGTGACGACCATGACATTCCCTGCTGCAGAGATGGCAATGGCCAGAGGGAACAGGGTCCCTCCCACTCGCGGACCAAAGAGCCGATCAAACAATAACGCTGCGACGAGTTCTCCGCTCTGTTTTATTTCATCCAAGGGGACGACAAGAAAGTATGAAGCGTTGGCAAGCAGATACAGAACTCCAGATGTCACCAAAGCAGCCGGACAGACAGTCTTGACCGTCTCAATCGGATCGCGCACTTCGCTGAGGACATTGTTGACATTATTCAGTCCGGCATAGGAATAGAGCACCTTGAACAGCGACGTCGAGACCAGATTCCAGCTCCAGTTCGATCCCTCCCAGAGTGTATCCCACGCCATCAGCTGCTTTTGCTGAGCACCGCTCTCAAGCCCCGACGGACGCAGCAGAATCACCCATATCCCCGTTAGTGAAATCGACCCGATGAGAAATATCTTCAGCCAGCCGAGCACATTCTGGATCCAGATCCCCGTTTGTCGGAAGCAGCCATGGACTATGGTAATTAGGGTCAGCAATCCCGCGGCGAACAGCTTATGCTGCAGCTCGGTCGGCTCGCCGCCAAACGCGAAGAACGTGTACTTTGCGAAGATGATACAGTTGCTGGCCGTGAAGCCGAGCAGGACCGCTTGCACGGCGATCAGTGTTGATGCGAGGAAGCGCGGTCGGGGGTATGTATACTCGAGGTACACCTTGTCGCCGCCAGAGCGAGGCAGCATGCAGCCGTATTCCATCGACACGACCATCCCACACCCTGCGAGGATCGTGCCAGCGATCCATAGCAACAGTGACAGTCCGATGCTGCCGGATGATTTCACGATCGAGCCAGGCGTGGCGAATATCCCGCTGCCGATGACTCGCGAGACGACGAGAATGTACGCGGTCGTCCAGCTGAGATATTTCCCAGGGGTTGCTCGTGGCAGCTCATCGCGGCGAGCCAAATCTTCACCATAGTTATGACACTCGTACGGCGCTTCTAGTAGCGGCTGTGTTTCTGCCTCCATGGTGATGGGGATTGTGTTGGAGGGAAGCTGCTCAGCAGCATTCTCGGTGTTTACATGGTGGACGGGCAGCAAGGGGGATGAGCAATGCTGGCCTCATCAGCAGCCAGTTGTTGATAGCATCTGGCACGTCATTTCCGTCACACTTGCAATCAGACTGATCAGACGTCAGGCAGCAGATATGTTTCCGGTGCCACAGCAGGTGTCAGATCGGGGGTGAGACGGGAGAATGTCTTCATATGTCGCCGAAACCCCCTATCCAGCATAACCAACTTAACCCCCAGTAAACATCAACAACCAGCAATTAGCCATTAGCTAGCAGTCCCTGATTATCGCAACGGCCTGCAAAAGCGGTCCACCGTTCACAAGCCCAAATATCCAGCACAAGTTGCAAATTGCCACACGATCTGCCTCCATCACGCAATCCAACCCCGCGATTTGCAATGCTCCATTCGTGATAGCACACCACAATTGCGTCCCCAGATCCAATCCCTGCCCATGTCGAATTGCAAATTACAACCCCGTTTGCCCACTTTTCCGTTCAGGGCCGATATATCTTACGCTCTCGTGCGAGAGGTATCGCCGATTCGCGCGACCCGCCTGGCCGGTCAGCAATTAGACAGAGATGCACGTAACGGCGTCTTGACCTGGATCCTCCTTCCTGTATTCTTTCTTGAAGGATTTCTGGCAGTCGCTTCTGACTCGCGTAGTTGTGTAAATACTTCCGTCCTCCATAATCTATTCTACAACCCCCATATCCTACGGTTGCTACACATACACCATGACGACTATAACGACAATGACCGCGACGCTGGACGCCAAACATCCAGCCGTCTACGAACAGGTCTTCATCGAACAGCGGGAAAATGTATCAGGCCGGATAACGCATCAGACGCAGACACATCCACCAGTCGTACAAACGCCAAGTTCGAGGCAGCGTGCTTTGCTCGTCCATGCGGCGCAGCAGCCTTATTCCCTTGTCAACGATCATGCCATTCCGTCTATTCTGCATAAAGATGAGATTCTTATAAAGGTATGACGTCTATCAATGTATAAAATATAACATCTAACCTCCCAGGTTATCGCCATCGGCCTCAACCCAGTAGACTGGAAGGGGCCGTACGTCCACCCCCACCATACCAACTACAGACCACCAGCTAACAAACGCAGTGCATACAATTTCGGCCTCCCCAGTCTCCCCTGGGTGAACGGGCGAGACCTAGCAGGGATAGTCGTCCAAACCCCCTCAACAGTCTCAGACTCCGACAAGACACCGCCCCGCCTACAAAAAGGCGATCTCGTCCTCGTCCCCTCAACAGACTACCGCGACATCCGCAAGGCCGCGTTCCAGGAGTATGCCGTGACGACGCATTTCAACGCAGCGCGTATCCCGGGGACTCACAGCGCGCATGCTGCGGCTTCGGTGGGCGTTGCCTTTGTGGCGTCTGTGCTTGCGTTGGGGGTGAGTCTGGGGGTGGACTTTCGGAAGATCCAGCAGTGTCCTGGGCCGAGTTTACCGGAGGTTCTGAAGACTGTGAATAAGGAGTTGATACCTGGTGATGTGCGCGATGAGTGTTTCGCGAGTAGAGACGAGGTTGAACGGCCGAGGAAGGGTGATTGGATTGCTATCTGGGGTGGTATGTCCAACACCATATCATTACTTGAAGATTCATACTGATTAAATCTAGCATCAACAACAACGGGTCTAATAACAATCCAACTCGCCCGCCTGGCCGGACTAAAAACACTCTGCGTCGCAGACATCGCACGCCACGGGTCCAAACTCCACGCCGCCGGCGCAGACATCCTGATCGACCGACACGATACAGCGCGCGCCGTCGAGATAATCCGCGGCGTAACGGGCGGAAAGCTGCGCTACGCTATCGACATTGTCGGCGCAGACACGGCAACGCTCCTCCAAGCGACATTAGACCCGACTATCGGAGCTAACGGCTCGCATGCACACCTACTAGGCCTGACAGGACTTCCTAAACAACGAGACGAGCGGATAGTATACCACACGGTCCCGATTAAGCTGTTCCATTCCAGTCCCGAGGTTGGAGAGGCGATGGTTACGTGGTTGGAGAGTTTGATTGGGAGCGGGACGCTGGAGCTGCCGGAGGTGATTAGGGCTGAGGGGGGCCTGGAGGGGGTGAATGCAGCGTTGGAGACGCTGAGACGGGGAGATGCCAGTGGGAAGAGGATTGTGGTTTCGCTGGACTAACTCATTTTATCTTTTATGTTTGCTGTTATGATAATGATATACTACGATAGAGGCGTTACTAGAATAAATTGATGCTATACCTGACTATCTTGATTCTGATTATCAATCATATAACTGACGCAATCGGCCTGGTAATGTCGCCACTGCCCCTCTTCATGGAGGGGCACTCTGGTCGCCGATCCTCGGCCGTACCAGCCAGGGACACGGTGATCATGATGCCATTTGGAGTCGTTATTGGATGTACCTGTTGGTCCCTGGTCTGGATTTGCCGGACATCCACACAGACCGTACTAGACCATCACGAATCAGGGATATCTCGCCTTGTAAAGTATCAATGTGTAATTGACATTGTCTATACAACTTAAATTGGGATTATGAAATCCAGGTAAATAGATCGAATAAAGAGGCCATCTAAACATCCACCCACGTCTCCATATAAGTCCGCAAATCAATATCCTGCGGCCTCCTCAGATGCGGCGTCAGATCAGCTCCCTCCTGTGTCTCTCTACTCGTCCACCCATTCCCAAAATACCCAAACCGATTCCCACTCGGATTGAAATGCGTAAACTCAAAGTCCTCCCACCTCGGATCCCGCCGTATATAATTCAACATCGCCGCACTCCCCGGAAACAGCCCATGGATTCTAGCCCCCGGCCTGCCCCCGTTATACCACGACGAACAGTCATCCGTCCACACCGTCCGCGGGAAAAACTGGTCCGAGTATTCCAGGAAATCATCTGTCGCTGCCTTGGAGGGAACAAATGATTTGATCCCCTGCGAGCGGAATTTCCTCAGCACCTTCGCGATATACGTAACCTGGTTCTCGATGCCGTTTGGCACGCTCCCGCCGTGGCCCAGGGCATTTGGGCCTCCGATCCAGAGATAATTCGGGAATCCGGGGACTCCAACTCCCAAGTAATTATACGGGAACCCGAAGTGTCCGTCGTGCTTCCAGGCTGTTTTCAAGTCGAGCCCGTTCGCCAGGATCGAGAAGGGCGGGCAGTGATCGACGTTTGCGCCGGTGGAGCAGATGACGATATCCACAGGGCGCTCTATCCCGTCTTTTGTGACGATGCCTGTGGGTGTAAAGTGGTTTATGTGAGTTTGTATGTAGCTCACATTCTCCTTCGTCAGGGCTTCCAGGTACCCTGGGCCTGGTGTAGGTCTGCGACAGTTAGGAGGGAAATCCGGGATGATTTTATCTGCGAGCTCGGGGTGATCCTTTATACGGGCCAGCATGAGCTGACTCCATTGTTCGCGCAGGTTAGCATTGATAGGTGAGTTCTTGAAGATAGCCCCGAAGCGGGAGAAGTAGCCGTCCTCCACGGACTTGCGGTACGCAAGGTATGTATCCGGGTCGTCAAAGGACTCGATCTGTTCTTTTGGAATCAGGTTCGGCTCGAGACGGCGCACGCCGACTGTTCCAAAGGAGTCGGCGATCCAGGTGCGGTTGCGTGCGTAGTGGTCGACGTGTGCGGCGATCGGTTGGATGGATGGGAGGACCTGGAGCCCTGATGCACCGTTTCCAATCAAGGCGACGCGTTTTCCTTTCAAGTCGACGTCGTGGTTCCAATTAGACGAGTGGAACAGCGGGCCCTTGAAGTCCTTGATACCGGGGTAGTCCGGCAATTTCCACGCATTGAAGTGACCGATGGCGTTAAGCACGACGTCCAGTTCCTCTTCGTAGACCTACGCAATCAGCACATAAAACCTTCAGGATATGGATTGGTACACACCCTGTCCTCCTTCAAATCTCGCAGAGTAACCCTCCACTTCCCCTTCTCCGCAAACCACTCCGTGCGCTCCACCTGCTGCTGTGGCCGCACATACTTATACACATCATATTTCCTCGCAACACCCTGCCAGTAATCCCGGATCTCATGGCCCTGGGCAAACTCCTCCGTCCAGCGCGTATTCGGCTCAAAGTTCGACTGGTAAACATGCGCTGGGATATCACATCGGACCCCGGGATACGTATTCTCATACCACGTCCCGCCCTACCAATCCAATTAGCAAACCCCTAAAAACCCAACAACAACAACAGGGTAGGTAGGTAACGAACAAGATCCGCATTCTTATCATAAATCCGCAAATCCAACCCCGGCAGTTTCGCAGGCAGGAGTATCCCCGCCGTAATCCCGGACAACCCACCCCCAATAACACCGACTTTAATCGGTCGGACCTGATCAATGGGATGTTCCTCCAGCCGAAACGCCGGTCTGCTTGCACTATCCTCAACACTCCCATCCTTATGCGATTCCAGGACAGGAACCCGGGGCGGAGGCGGGGGGAGCGTGGTTGGCTTGTTGTACGGACTGTCCAGGATCTCGGTCTGGGTGACCACTGCCGTTTTGACTGCTGCCATTTTCGACCTGTTGTCGTTGTCCTTCCAAAGACTCGGTAGCTGCTTGAGTAGTAGGGGCGTCCTGGCGTGTGCGATCTCTCGGCGCGATGTCCCCTTTTATGAGAAGCAGGTAGCGAATCAATGCGGGGAATCCCATGGTGTGATCTTCTCCCGGTTATAACCAGTCGGTAGATAGGTTATTCAGAGGATCCAGATCTTGAGTCAGCGAGTCAGCCTGTCCGACTGAGTGTGAGCCGAATGTTGCGAAACGTAAACGTAAACGTTCCTGGCTGGTCTCTTTGATGCTCGTCTGCGCATCACGACATTGTGGGCCGCGATGGTGTATAGGGTGTACAAGGTGTATTTGCAGGGCGTATTTTTCATTTACCCTGGTTTCTGGTACGTTGGAGACTTGGAGTAGGGATATATAAGCACGTCTTATCTTTGATTTCGCTATTAATATTTTTTGTTGGTTGGAGTTACTCCAATTGCTTTGTGGTTATTATTTGCCATTATTGCACGATTGTCGCCATCGCCATTGTTGCAGCATGACAGAGGTTGGCAATATGTTGCTTGCAGTGGCAGTACCAGTTCAAGGGTAGATAAGTATGAAATGACAGGGAATGATTGAAAAGACAGAAATGGATATAAAAAATCAAGTTGGGCCCTGTTGGACCCTTTTGTGTAGCAGCCATATTCCCCCTCAAACGCGGCCATGCTTGCATCACTCTCAGGCATCACTCTCAGAATAAAAGGTTCCAAACGATAGTAGTACTTCGCATCACCAAATAGGCCTTGGACGCAAGAGGGTGTTATAGTCAAACCTGTCCTCCAGCAACTGTCTATCAATCCTCGCGCTGGCCGGGTTATTCAGTAGTCTCAAGATAGTCATAAACGGCCGGTTATCCCCAAGGCCCTTCCAGTCTTTGTAAAGAGTGGCGAGTCCAACCGGTGACCAACCTGCATGGTTCTGGGTGTGAGCAGCCCTACTGCCCCGGGCGAGCAGGATGCGGACAATGTCTTCCCTTCCAACAAACGTCGCCAGGTAGAGGGGCGTACAGCCTTGTGCGTCCGGTTTATCAATATACTGCATGTGCCTGCTGGGCTGGGAATTTTCGCCAGCAAGTACATCGCTGGGCCGCGTCCAGGTCTCAGGGTCAGTACCGTCGCCCAGCAGGATAACTACCATTCTAGGCTTTCCCATCTTAACAGCAGCTGTCAGGGCAGTGTCCCCGTTTGGGCCCCGGTAATTCGGATCTGCGCCTTTCTGCAGCATCAGAGAGACGAGATTGGGCATGTCTAGCGTGATGGCGTGGTGTAGGGGCAGATTTCCAGACAAAGCCCTATATCGCGGCGTATGCTCACAGGCCCCCGACCCGATTAGCAGTAGGAGCATCTCTTCGCGGCCTGGTCGAAAGGCTTTCCACAGAAGTCTGGACTTGTCTCTTGCGCACAGGGTCTGGGATGCACCCGCCCGCAGAAGCAACTCGACCATTTCCGTGTTATTGTGGGTAACAGCAGACTCTAGCGCCCAGGGCTTACGCGGGACAGACTTATGGCCAAAGGGCACTGCACGGTGGACTGGTACGCCGTTAATAATCAGGACCTCAATAGCGTCTCTAAGACCGTGGGTTACAGCTGCGAGAACGACTCCATTATTCACCGCGGAGACAAGGGTGGCGGGCGATACCCCATGTTTAAACAAGACCCTTAGAATCTCCACACGGTCCAACAGAAGACTAGCTACCAGGCTATTCCAGCCGTGTAGGATCGGTTCGACGGTGTCTATCAAGGCCCTATTTTCAAGCAGCAGTCGAGCAAGCTCGGTCCTCCCGAACCTGCAAGCCGCTACGAGCGGCGCTCCCACATTGATATCAGCCCCAGGGATCGTGCACATAGCATCAAGAATCTTCCGAACAAGCCCAACATCGCCCTTCTCAACGGCGAACCATAGCGGGGTCCGTTTGTCGTCAGTCTCATACGTAACAGACGCCCCGGCCTCTATCAGCAGCGCCGCGGATTTGAAGTGTCCAGCAGCAATCGCATAGGTCAACATACTATGTCGGCCTAGCAAAGCCGGCCTTGCATTCGGATCAGCACCAGCTGTAAGCAGCAAAGTCGCAATGGCACAGTCATCTCTGTCAACAGCAGCGTACAGGGGCGAGTCTCCACCTCCGAATGCAGCGGCGTTCGATATATTCGGATCGACTTTGTACTCCTCCAGTAGCAGGCGCACCATCACTTTACGTCCGTTTCGGCAGGCGATGCAGAGTGGCAATACTTTTGAGTCGAAGGGGTCTGCGCCGGCTTCGATGAGCTTCTTCATAGCGCGGACAGCGCCGCGCCCGGCCATCCAGGCGAGGATTGGTGGTTTAAACGTGAATATAACGCCGGTTGAGGGGTTTTTCAGGGCCCATCGGTAGAGACGGAGGTCCAAAAGCGCCTGGTTCGTTCTGCTGGTTAGGGCCAGCGCATTCTTGTCGCGGCCCTTGTCGAGGTTGTCCCATATTATAAGCTTGAGCTCCGGTGGGAGACCATCGAAAAACGCTCTAGAGACTGACTCCATTTTGTATCTGCACGATAGAAGTGGCGATGGGTACGGATGAAAAGGAGAAATTAAACGTCTGGCGGCTTTATATGTCCATTTCCACAGCCTGCTAAGTTAAAAACTTTCAGGTACACGATAGAGTTATGGGTTGATCTGGTCAGTCAGAGCATCCATGTTAGCGGGAAGTATATCCTCAAGGTTTGGTTCCTGACAGGGTGACCGGCGAATAGAAGCAGTAGTCGCCAATATACAAAACTTTCTTCAGTTCGGTATCGTTCCTAAATGCCATCACCTAAGGGTGATACTTTTCAGGGTGGCCATCTGTTGGCGACACAGAATCGGAAGATATGAATGGTACATCCACGATGGACTTTCATATGCAGCGGTGCATCACTGGCCGTCACCAACAGGAAGAGAAGAGCCCAGGACGGACTTTCTGGGTCCTTCGCCTGGTTCATAATTTCGACATGAAAGTTTGACTTGGATCTCTGAATCACAGGAACCAATTTGCCTTTGCAGAACCCGCTTTCTCCAGCCGGGCCTGACAGCGACGAAACTTCACTGATGACGCTGACGGCGAAAAGCTTGTTATTCGGCCAGAATTAGTTTCCTTC
The DNA here is from genome assembly GCA_025768815.1 of Aspergillus sp. PM3604. NCBI lineage: Eukaryota > Fungi > Ascomycota > Eurotiomycetes > Eurotiales > Aspergillaceae > Aspergillus > Aspergillus sp. PM3604. The sequence goes on along the minus strand of JAMFNW010000007.1, from coordinate 403,461 downwards.
GCTGGGGTATCTCCTGGCGAGACTCGATAGTATGATCGCTCATCCGAGAACCAACAGTCTCATCCACGGTTCACGACAGCTCAACATACCCAAGCAGTCAAGCAGTGAAAGGATTCCCAACATACGTAGGCGACATTCACCAAAGCAAACAAGTCACGTCTTGAAACTCTCCGTCGAAATCTCCTGCAGACGAATAAACTCGCCCTGTTCACGGTTCGCGCTTTGGAAGGTACGCGACTGCGTCGCCGGCGACGAGAAGGCGTTACTTTCACGACAACATCTCCCTCCCCCGCCGGAGGACGAGTTGTGGGTGTACCGCGACGACTCGCTGTATAGGCGAGTGTAGGTGTAATAGAAGAAAGCGCGGATGCCGGGCATGCAGGCGCAGATGAGGGACAGATACACTTCGACGAGGGACCAGATGCCGATTAAAACGAGGTTTTCTATATGATGTCAGCGACAGGATGGGTAAGTACACTGAGCAATACGCACTAGTAGGATTGTCGTCCATGTTTAGATCTATGGACGCGACCAGACGCAAGATGGAGATGACCGTTACACTGACAGTGGTTAATATCACAACCGATCCATCTACAGGTAAACAGGACAACTCACACGATCCCCACCGCAAACATAGAGCAGATGGCGAGCTTCTTCCTCCACGAGAGATTCATACGCAAGAGCGTCGGCATGGGTAGACCAATAATCACCAGATCCAGAAGGATATTAATACTCGCGTGCGCCCAGATGACGTACTCATGGTTTATACACTCCCCCTCGTGCTCCCCGTCCCACATAGTCCAGAAATAGCTCAGAGGCCGACAGGACAAGACCTTGGTGAGGAGTATCGCGAGGCCCCAGGTGGTGGTGAATGCGAGGACGAGCTTGGTGGCGAGCCGGAATCCTTCGTGTGGGAACAGCCGAAGAAGGAGGAGCAGCATGGATATTTTGGTGAGCGCTATGTTCAGGACGTAGAGGACTTCCACCGCGAAGAAGAGCTGGTGTTGTTAGCGACGAAGAATGGTTTGGGGAGCGGCGTACGTGGAGGATTTGGGTGATATGATCAAAAGGGAGGAACCAGATGTCGTGGCCGAATCCAACATGTTTCACTGAGAGGTCAGCACAGTATTTCAAGCGATGAGAGCTACTTACGGAGAAACCCGATGACTGTGATGGTAATCGCAGTCGCCTGCTTTGTTAGCTGTGCTGGTTGTGATGGTAGGCGCTGTGCTCACCAGGGATAGTGCAGAAGCTGCATCGTCAAGACCAAGCTTGGACCCAATCAGTCGGCCAGCGATTCTGAGTGTGACGGCGAGGCTGGAGAGGATAATGCCCGCAATGAGGATACCTGGGTAGACGTTGTCGTCGACTGTGACGGGGTAGTCGCAGCTGGAGTACAGGAAATTCATGGATCCTGTTCGGTCAGAGAAGGCTCGCATATCCAGCAGAAGACGTACTCAGGCTATCCTTCGTAGAGCATGTCTGCAACCCGCAGCTTTCGACATCCGCTATCAGCGGCGCATCATGGCATATGCAGTCGAGGTCGAGGATTGAGCAGCTCGACGAAGACACGGCTTGCGACAGGCAAGCCAGCTAGAGGCTGTCAGCATACGTCCAGTCCATGGAGAAGGGCAACTGACCGCGCATGATGGTAACCCATCCATTGTTTCCGCACGAGACCCTACTCGATCCGGATGCGAGAGCAGATCGACTTGGTTATATCGTTCAACAGTGCGGCAAGTCCGTGCATGACCCAGGCCGCTGCCTCAGCCCCCACTGCGGCGCTCCATGCTCAGCTTCTCCTCGTGGAGACCGTTAGCTGATGGTTTGCTGGGAAGGATTTGCAGTTCGCTTCGCTCCGCGGACCCAGCAAGCAGATAGTGCGGTGCTCAGGCCTCACCGAAGACAAACCGGCCAGTGGCAGCCAGTGTCAGCCAGCCAGTGGAGCAGCCAGTGAGCCAGATCTGCCATGGCAGGGCTCATTCAGGCAGGTTTCATCCCTGAAGTCTGGTTCTGGGTCGGGGCTCCCCACAGCTGTCCATGCTGCTGCATGCGGCCGTACTTTGGCAGTTAACCTTGGCTGGCCTGGCCTTGCTGGAGAACGTTTCCGACTCCCAATTCCGTTGCCTCTCCAGGAAGCGATCGCCCCATAATGAATCATTGACTCGACCGTCCAATCTTCAACTAGGCCTCGATTCCCAGCAGGGGCAGTCAGTCTTCGTTCCTTTCCGCCCGACCATAAAATCCCAGTATATCCCCTCACTTCGTGTCCCGGCCCGTGAAGGATTGCCAATGGCTTGAATTGCTGCTTAAGTTGGATCTGCGTTGTGCACGTGCTATTGTAAATAGTCGTCTATCATTCTCGTGAGCCTGATCTGTGCCGTGTCTTGGTCGTCCGCTTGCTTATTGCTGCCCTACTCAACTCGTTACTGGCCTGCTTCGCTTGCGTCACGACTCTGTGGCGCTGTCTCGGGCATTATACCCGTAGATCATTCAATAGCTAATCTCGTTGGAGAGTATTTACGTACAATCTACATTTAAATCTGGCGATCGCCCCTGACAATGGCTGTCAAAAGTCCGTATTTAACTTCGTAGCATGCTCGCTAATCTAACTGTCTCAGTCTCTTCTTGTTGCCTCAAAGCAGAAGTGTTCGTCGAATTCATAAACTCTATCATTGACCTCTAATCCAGTCCAGGGCACTGCTCGCTCGACTCCGTGATCTCGCTGTACGGGGATTTGTCGGTCCAGATCAAATCAAAGCTGCACAGTCGATCAATATCGCAGACAAACTAACTAGATCGCGCAGAAACTCACCTGTCACTGGGATACTCGGGTGCGTCGTCGGCCCCCAACTCCTCGATAATGTCCGTCAATGCGTCGTGCTCCCAGCAGATCAAGACATTGCCCTCGCCGTCGTAATCCTCGATGGCGTCCTTCACACACTCCGGGTCATCACGGTCGCATGAAATATCGACTTCCAGTCCGAGGTCACCGGCGAGAGGCTGAACGGTCTTTAGGGGTCTGTTTCGGTGGCCATCTGAGACGATACAGTTAGCCCCCCGAATCTCCTGGAAAGTCCAGCTAGAAGTGATCAAACATACCATCCTTCGGAGTCATGGCCATGATCTTGCCAATGTTATACTCGGACGACGATCCGAAGACCGTGCGGAGGCATTCTGCGCGCTGCTCGCCCTCGTCGCTGAGGCCCGTAACATCGTCGTCCTCGGGCTTCTCGCCGTGGCGGATGAGATAGACCGTAGGATCGGCGGCAGCGACGAGCGTGCTCACGGCAAGGACCGCGACCGGGAGGATCTTGGAATACATCTCTGGTTTTGTTGTTGTTCGGTTTCGGGTTGGGCTGATACCTATAAACTCCTACCTCAGAGCACAACAACAACGCCTTACATACCCCTTATATACCCCTTGCACCCAGTTCTGGGCCCCCACGGGGCAACAGCCAATGTAACCATCTCTGAACAGCGAGAAAGGAAGAGCTGCAAGACGCCGTTCCTGTGAAGATCAGATAGACAGCACCTGATGCGTACACGCCACCTGATTGGCCAGCTGACGCACGTGGTGCAACGCTTCGATGTGTGCGCTCAGCAGGTCCTCACGATAATCTCGATTGTGTAGCTTAGTTTCCCCACTGATCAGGAATGCTTGTTTCGGAATGACTGCGTGCTCGTTTACTGGGATGGGTTTGGTCGAGGGTTGGGGCTGTGTGATGTGCAGGTTGCAGTTGGAGGTGGTTGATTTGCAGCCCTGCAGGGCTGTATCTCATTCCTTGGGTGAAGAGTAGCCAGTGTTGTGGGTGTATTGGTGCACATGCGACTGGTTTATAACAGAATTACATTTCATATTCTAGTATTCTTTTGTAGGAGATCGGGATGGATAGATAAGTGCTGCTCTACAATGCTGATGTAAGAGGAACTCAGATTGGCAATATATATATAAACCGAAGTCGACCCAAGCTACTCTCAACAAAGTGATTTCCACGTTGCTACGCCGTCTACTTGCATCGATCTCTTTTAGCAGATCTAGATCTGAACACGGAACTATATCGAAAACCATGGCTTATCGGACAATTCGAAAGAAACCAACATATGACGACAGAAGCCAAGCGAAAGCTTGTGGAAGGGTACAGCCGATACTTACCGATACTGCTACAAGAAGCTTAACTATGTCTGATTGGCGAAGCTAGGTAATATTACACACCACGAGGTTTTTGGTGTGAAATTGACAGGAAGGATCTACAAGATCTCGACTGCGCTTCTATAGAATAAAGCAGAATAGACCGTGGTCAACGTGCAGTCCTACAGTTGTAGTTTGTATTTGAATATCTAGTTCCATTCGAATGTCATATGCTGCACCATGAAGGGAAATATATCAAGAAAAGTCAAAAGACCCGTTGTTATTTCCAAGCCGCTCAGCCAGGTTTACATTCGCTTCAACCCCCTCCCCCTCTTCATTGTTCAATGTAGCGCGAAGGACAGGCACACTTTCGTCTCCCTCAAGCTCGAGGCTGATGTCCGAGGCACTGCCGCCGAACTCGGCTCCCTCCCATTCAAACTGCCCTGTGAGAATAGTCAGTGACCACGGGGTGATGGAAGAAACAAGCAAGCAGGGAAAGTACCATCGGAATTTCCCAAGATCTCATTCAGGTCAAAACGGGCCTCGACGTATTCTTCGTCTTCATTCAGGAGGTCGGCGACGAGGACGTGGTCGTCCTCAAGGCGGATGTTCTGTGCACTTGCATGGAAACTCATTTTGGATTTATGTCGACTGGATTCGCAATGTGTATAGAAGAGAGGTAGTTATTCAATAGATAATGAACAAGATTAATGAGGTAGTGGCTGAAAATACTGCCATTAAATAATGGCCGTCCCCTCAATGCAACAGCCAAGCAGCACATTAGGCAGCAGTTATTGCACTGGAGTCGCTGTATGCATGACAAGATCAACAGGGCAAGAGTGGGCTAGCACCCCCGGGGCCCCAATCGCCAAGGTACAATAAGAGACTGACAAGTCAGCCTTGAGAGTGGATCTGATCCTCTGCGGGTCATCCGGCTGTCAGACCGCTTGGCTTACTATATAACGATGTATGTAAATGGTCAAATGTCAGGCGCTTGGCCCAGTTTTTATCACTGGATGCAACATATCGCGGACAACTGTACAACCGCCTAGACCTGGTCGCCAAGGATTGAGCGAGGTCCGCTAAAAGGCCATACGATTGTGTTAGGGAGATGGTGGAACTTCAGCCCTGTTTCGTGGTTTGTTGCTGCTCTTGGCGTCCTGGCATCTTGTCCTGGCAGACTTAGTGGATACAAAGGGCGTCTGTGCGGATATGCGCGCCATTTCATGGTCAGTCATATTTTAATATTGGTGCCTGCGAGGCACATGGTTTTCTCACCAGTGCATTGCCTTTGATAGCAAGGCCACGCAGTGACACACCCATAGACACAGAAGCAGACCTGGGGCATATGGGAAAGTCATATAGCCACAAAGCGATGCCAAGAGACACATGTAGGCTTTCACCTCACAGGAATGCGAGACGGGCTATAATCCGGTGCATTGGACGCGGATGATGTCTACGAATCTTCCAGTCTTGCGGAGATATCCTGGCTCCCCGCCTCACGTTATATCCGAGACAAAAAAAGCGAGCTGCACCAAATAAGACCAAGTTCCACATAAAATGCGCAAAATTGCGAACCAGGTTGTCCAGTCTAGCACTATTTCCCATAAACCACAGAGTGAAGCCGTGATCAAGCAAACCTGCCGCTAGGACTAGAGTAATAAGTGGCCTTCCACGTTCGAGTGGGGTTTCGGACAGCCTCCGGGTGCCAGCGATGGCTTCTTCTGGCATTTACTCGGAAGTGCTGGGGTCAGTGACAGCGCCAAGACCCCTTTCTAGATAAATGGCGAGGAATGGGAAAGAGTTGACTGCTGCGGTTCATCAGTTAAACGTGCCGCATGGTGGTGACCGTCCGAAAAAGGTTTAAAGAAGCATAAAACAGACTATACTAGCCATTTAAGTTGGATATTAAGCTGTACAAAGTGAGGCTAGATGTATATCGATCAAACTACGAGACAGTTTGTGCCAATAATACCTTGTTAAACTCGGCTATCATGATTCATGGATCTTGTCTGGCCCTATCGCAAAGATCCACTGTGACCAATCGGAGGACATTAAGTTAAGTTTAGTGCTGCAATTACAATCCATAGTAGAAGCTGGCCTCATATGAAAGCGGTCTTACTTGTCTTGGGGAAAGATAAATCTCGTTGCCGAACCGAACTCCAATGAGCCAGGAATAGAACTTATATAGAATATGTATTTTCCTAGCAATGTCAAATGGACTGCTGAGCCTAGGCACAGTAGAAGTTGACATAACAATCCAACTCTCCATCTTCATCAATCTCGCACGGGTCGAGCATTGGGAAGAAATCCTCGTTGGGACAGTTTTGAAGGCAGGTTTTGGCACTGCCGCAGGGGGCTTCGTCTGAACCAGTACTTTTAGCATGGTAGATAGAGTTATTTGAGCACGGAGAGCTTACACTGTGCCATAGCAAATGCGGCCAAGCCGAAAACAGAGAGAACAGAGGTAAGATACATGATGCTGGCCGAGGAAATGTTAGTACAGCTGTGGTAGTTTGAGGGGAGCAGCTTACAGGATGGAATAGTAGGAAGATAGCTGGAGGCAGAGCTTCAGCGAAGTGGCTAAGCTTCTGCCCTTAAATACGGCTTCACAAAAAAATAAATTATAGAACGCCAGCAAGGGGTTGGAGGATTGTCGGTCTCCATCCTGGCGCAAAATGAAGGATTTCTGCAGACTCCCAAATCGTCTCGATGATCTTGCATTGGCCACCGCGGGTTATGCAAGTACAGCCAATAATCTATCTCGCATCACAGACGCCTTGCATACATGTTGCACAACATGGCTGAGCACCGCTGCACCGGAGTCACTCTACTCCGCAAATAATTTGCATGCCTCTCGACCGGACCATCAATCCTGTTCCTCGAGGGAAATGATCACCAACATAAGCAAGGGGGAGAGCCAAGCATCAGAATGCGAAATACTACTGGGCAGACTCCAGCCAGCCTCCCTGTGGCAGCGAGTCGATGGAATTTGGTTTTAACTGGTTCTGGCGCTGATATTTCCAGACGCAGTGGAACTTCCCCGGAAGCTGGGCTATAGGGCTCAATACAAAAATACTCTTCACGTCCTGGTAATTATGCAATGTCTATCAGTACTGTCGACTGGATTCATCTGTCTAATTCACTGTGCCTGCCGTATTAACACTCTAATCCGAGCATGAAGGGCCATATCCTTGGTTGCCGTCCGATTATTCTTCACCACACGCCATAGAGAGAGGCGAGACTTGAGCGTGCGAGCCGTGACTTTGATGCCGTGCTTCTGGGCAAGTAGATGGACGATGTCGTCGAAAGGCACGTCTGAATGCCCCAGGCGACAAATCTCAGCTTTGTGAGGCTCTAAATTGATACTTGGACTAGGCATGATGGTCCCGGGATCCAAATGCAGCAAATATGTGAGTCGAAGTAACATGACACATTCTCAGAGTGTCTGTACATTGGACGAGAGAACCAAGAAATTTCCGTGTTTTATTTGTTGTTTTTTCCCTTTTGTCCCAACAGGACGCTACTATGAGCTTAGTCATATACTGATATGATCACGTGTTTCACCGGGATAACGCGAAGCACGAATTGCTCTGCTTGTCATCACTGACTGCTCAAATGTGTATAACACGCGATGCAGGCTCACGGTGTAAATGACGGTAAAGTCACCAAAGGCCGTCGATCCCGCATTCCTCTGTCCTGCGAGCCCTGTCGCGCCCGAAAGTAGGGATATCAGCCGTTATCGATGCTTACAGGCTGACGAGATAGACTCAAATGTAACCGCGAAAAGCCGTGTCAGAATTGCTCCGTCCGTGGAGAACAGGATGCTTGCGCATTCAGGGGATCAACTGCTGGAGCCTCGCTGTCATCACGCGCGCCCAGAAATGGGGACACAATGCGCCACCGCATCGACCTCCTGGAGGGCATGGTAAAGAGGCTGATTGACCAACGCCAGAGCATTCCATCCGGTGATGCTTCATCAGATGAGACTCATGGATCTGGTATTGTGCCTGGTTTAGACTCAAACCGCGTTGGTACGACGGTAATTGACGGAGCTCACTCTTTCTATAAACCAACGGATGACTGGTACGATGTGCTACAAGAAGTCAGTTCGCTTCATACCTTGTTATTCTTTGCTAATGTTGCATAGGTCAATGAGCTTAAACAAGCCTGGAGTGATACACTGGATGAACCTGAGGACGTACAGCCCAATCTTTCAGATGTCGATGGGACCAGCCTTCTCTTCGGCCAGGTCGAGCGCGTGGACCTGCCGGTGATACTCTCGTCTCTGCCGCCCAAGGCAGAGGTCGATAGACTTGTCCGATGGTTCTTTGACTATCAGAACTTTCCATTGTCAATTCCACGTAGGTGTATCCTGATATTCTAATAAGAACACGCTTAACGATTGACAGCCATCATACATCAACCTACTTTTATGCGAGAGGTATTTCCACTTTCAATCGACCTCATTTGGCTATTCTAACTGCACAGTACCGCGCTCACTGGAGTGACCCTTCAAAAACAAATATTATTTGGATAGGACTGCTGTTCTCTCTGCTCAGCATCACCATGCTTGCGGTCCAGTTCGGCGGGCCACCGGAATACGAGGGAGTCTCGGATGAATACTTCAATCTCTACCGACTACGCACAGCACAGTGCCTACTGATGGGCGACATCGCAAAGTGCCTACCGTACACTATCGAGACCCTTCGATTCAACGCCACCGCCGAACTCAACAGAAACGACGATAATAGCCGTAGTCTGTGGATCATGACCGGCGTCCTAGTTCGCGCGGCAGTCAACATGGGTTACCACCGCGACCCAGACCACACCCCGTCCCTGCCAACTCTCCAGTCCGAGTATCGCCGCCGGGTTTGGCTTTCCTTAGAGAGCATGGATGAAGTTGCCTCGTTTTTGTCTGGTATGCCGCGCATGTTGCCAGCCATCAACTCCGACACAAAAGAGCCGCGGAATATCCACGAGTGGGAATTGAATGAAGGGATGACTGAGCTGCCAGTCTCCAGACCACTATCTGAGCCAACCGCAGCCACCTACATGATTGTCAAAGGCCGGATGTTCCACGGACTCGGCGAGGTCATCGATTTCATCAACGGTCCTGGCGCAAATAACTACACTCGGGTACTTGAAATTGACCAGCTGCTGCGAGATCAAAGGGCACAAGTCCCATCGCACATGCTGGTAGAGCCGAGTAAAGTAGACCGCAGCTATCTGAAAGTCCCAACTGACTATTCGGCTCTGAATCTGGTATGCATGTATCACCATGGGATGTGCACTTTGCACCGCAAGTTCATCCGGAAAGACCGCAGCGACCCACCTGGGAATATCTCGCGCTCGCGATGCATTGCTTCGTCGCTGGCACTGATAGATTACCAGCAATTACTTCAGCCGTCGTGGTATACAGCTTCACGCACTCGCCAGATGCTCGCGCCAGCTGCCATGACCCTGCTTCTCGAGTTGGAATCTCGGCGGACGAGACCGGCTACAGATTCCGAGTTTGAGACCGATGCTCTACTGGGAGCGTTCGAGAAATCTGTTACTCTCTGGCAAGAAGCTCCGAGGTCTTGCGAGGAGGCGTGGAAAGTGTGCAGGATCTTGACTAGCATGCTTCGCGGGTTGAAGACAGCCATCCAGCCAAATCACCATGGTCAATCGCCTTTGAATGTGATGAATTTACAGCATTCTGACGGTTTACTGGATATGCTAGATGACAAGGAAATCGACTGGGTGAGTTGTCCTCTCTTTGCGATCGCCCACGCTAATTAGATAGGCATGGTGGGATCAGGTCCTTGAGAGTTCCCCACTGCTGAATGAACATATCACAAGTCAAGATTTCGGTCTGTGAATGCCGATCTGCCAAGAAGCTTTTCCTTCGTCCATGATGCTGAAGTTATGCGCATAAACAAGCGAGAACTTTATATGGGCTTATGTCAGTCGGTGCCTTACACGTCAGACGCGGGGGAGGTGGTGCCTGAATGTCCAGCCCATCAACGCCAGCCAAGAATTGACAAAATGCAAGCACGCCATAAAGCTGCATCTGACCCAATTCGAGCCTCAATCTTAAGTATACATCAGCTTGTACCAAGATGTCGCACCGTCCGCAGTTCTACCCCAACACGCTTGAATTGCCCCAAATCAATGAACCAACACTCTACCAAGCGCTCACCGACCTTAGCAGAGCAGTCCACAATGGCGTCAAAATCATCGAAACGGGAGATCCTGCTCGTGGACAGTACGACGGGAGAGGTATATTCACAGGGGAACTAGGTATGTATACGTATCCCTAGATGCTCAATTTGCCGACAGGCTCTTTGTGAAACCAACTAATGTTTACAGGCATCGCCTTAACATATCTCCGCCTCGCCCAGCAAGCGTCATCGCTAGAAGAAAGTGGAGAGTCTATCCCAAACTTCTACGCTCTATCCGCAGCGCGAATCCCAGAGCACGGCCCAGATCTCCCGCTCCAGATCGGCGGTCTCTCGCCTCTACCGTCGAAATCGCCAATCGCCGCTGTTGCCGTGAGGATCCTGCATAGATCTGCCACGGATATCGCGGGGACTATTTCCGACGCTGATATCGCGTGTCTTGGTGACGCTGTTAAGCTTGCCCACAGTCATGGCGCTACCGGATTCTATCACGGACATGACCTGGGTGCTGACGAAGTGCTGTTTGGTCGGACTGGGCTGCTTTGGGTACTCTTGAATGTTAGAGCCAAGGCCGACACTTTCCCTCCTACGCAGCGAGACCTGTTACGTCCTGTATTGGACAACATTCCTGAGATTCTGCGCCGCATCGTTGACGCCGGTAGAGAGGGATCAGCTCATTATGTCAAGAAGCATGGAGACAAAGATGCCCTTCCATTGATGTGGACCTGGATGCCGGGTCATTATGGAATTGGCTGGTAAGTACCTGCAGTACCTTGTTAATCCAACTAAACTAACAAACACACCAGGGCCCACGGATTGAGTAAGCTTCTCCCTTAGCCTAGACATACAGCCAACTAACAAACCCAGCCGGGATCATCCCCGTCCTCCTCGCCAGCCGCCCAGAGGAAGTAGCGCCCTACCTCACCGAAATAGGGTCTACAATCACAGGCCTCTGCAAGCTCTGCATCACGCACAACGGCCACCTGCCAACAACAATCCCCCCGCGCCACTCAACCGCCTGCCATGAAAGCCCCCTCGTGCAGATCTGCCACGGCGCCCCCGCAATCCTCGGCCTCCTCGGCTCGTCCATGAAGAACACCGATCTACTCCTAAATAACTGGACACCGGAATGGGAAAACGCCGCACGTATGGCCACCGAGCGCGTCTGGGACGAGGGACTCCTCTCAAAGGGCGGCGGTCTCTGCCACGGTATTACCGGAAATGCATGGCCATTGCTGATGCTGCATGATGTTTTCGAATACAACCATGGAACATTAAGCAGGGCGCGTGAGAATTACCACGCAAAACAAGGAGGACAGCAAAAAGAAGAGATCCCCGAGATACTAAGTAGCGATTTCTTCCTCGCTAGAGCGCTCGCAATGATTCTGCACGCGCGCGAAACACAACCCTACAACCACGACAAGTCGCCTAAGACCGCGTCGAATCATTATCGCTTGCCGGACCACCCGTACTCCCTCTTCGAAGGATTAGCGGGGGTGCTATGCGCGTGGGCTGAAACGGTCCCTGTGCTTCGGGCCCGGCTGCGCAAGATGGAAGTTGGTGAGGAGGGACTTGCCAAAGATGAAGCTTTCAACAAATACATCCAGCAGCAGCTTGGGTTCCCGTGTCTTGGTGGGAATGGAGCTGTTGGGGTGCTTTAATCATGATTGCCTATCAAGGAGTGGCTTTCACGGTCTCCATTTGAGCTAAGCAAGTTTAAGACAAGGCTTGTAGTTGGAGATGCACTGATGCAGCTAGTATGGAACGCTAGTTCTCTGCAGGTTCGGATGCTGCCAGTTCCAAGTTAGACCATGGGCCTGTTTCTTCTCCCAGATTCTTCATCTGTCTAACCGTCTTCTCGCTAAAAATGGTGGTTGTACATTTCTATTATCTACTATATAGGCCTTAGAGGCCTTGGACATTTTTCAGTATATATAACAAAATCACTGACTATGAATATAAATACTTCGCTGAGCCTAGCAATCTGATCCACAAGGCTCCCAGCCCTTGGCAGCATATTCCTGGAATAAAAATCACAATCATAGCCTCGCAGGAATTTTAACTGCCTGAAATCGCGTGCGAGACGCGAAAGGCTGAAAGACGAAGACCGCCCAATGATAGCGCAGAAATGGAAGTTCGCATAAAATCGCCGTTGGCCAAGCTCTTCTAGACCCAATGGCAGCAGGATACGAGTTATACCGCGAGGCTGGACCCAATAACGCTGACAAGGCTGAAGGATGCCAGACTAGACCCCTCTTCGAGCCATCTTGGATGAGGGCGTGGTCTCTATTTAATACCCCCCATTCCTCAGCTGAGTCTGAATATCTACCCATTCCCCCCGTTCCTGTTCCACCACCAGCTTCGACTAAAAACATGTCCAACATACGAGAAAGCCCAAACCTCATCCGCAACGACTACGGCCGCGGCAGATGGGCAAGCGTAATCAACTACATCAACGAAATGCAAGATAAAACAATCTACATCCCGCCCGGGCCCGCCACCATCCACAGCTCAAAGGACTATGATCTCCGGATCGACCTGCAGGGCATATTCCCGGACCACTCACGGGCTAATGTTACCTGGTTTAACATCCAAGTGCAGGAGAATAGAGCGCGGGGTGGTGTACGTCTTCTTCTCATACACATCCCACCCTCTTGAGATCGTGATAGTGCCTGACGCTGAAATAAAATAAGGATAATACAACCGTTTTCACAACATACGTACACAAAGAAGGATACGAGAGCTGGAGCGCGCATCATCTGAACAGCTCGACGATCCTCAAGGCCATGCAGCAGCAGGCTCTGCATCAACAGCCTGAATGCTGTGTCTTCATGACGCGGAATGGAAACTCGATTTCTTCAGCGCGGATCCCGCGGTCTCCGGACGGGATTAGCTATACGATTTGGACGCCGTAAGCAGATAGCCAGCATGGTGGATAGATAGGGTGGTTTGATATTTTATTGGGGAATGAGAGCGCGGGAGATGGTCGATTGTTTACTGCCGAGCTGCCGACCAGCTAATCAGAGAAGACAACTGGATCGTGAGGCACGTGCCCTGGAATGGATGAATTGGAGTAGGACGACTAGTTAAATTAAACTGAATCCAACCATCCAAATAAATTTATTTTCCTGTTCTCCTGCAACTGGAATTGTGTGTCTGCAATCCCACACGCAGACAAGATGCGCCGCCACACCCTGGCCCTCGCGGCCCTAACACTCTCCCTAACCCAAGGCACAACAGCAAGCTACGCCTTCTACGTGGGCAAAAACCTTACAGCCAGCGGCGGGACAATGATCGGAGGCACAGGCGAAGAAGTCTCGAGCCACTGGCTGCAACTGTTCCCCGCGCGCTCTCACCCGCCCAACTCAACCATCACCGTCGGGGTAACGCAGGACGCGAGCTACCCGGGCGAACTGATCCAGATCCCGCAGGTGAACCATACATATCGGTACCTGAGCATGGAGTATACGGATTTCGAGGGGTTGCCGCCGCCGCTGACGAATGGCGGGGTGAATGAGTTTGGGGTTGGGGTTCGGGATGTTTGGGCGGATAATCGGGATGAGTTGCTGGAGATGACGCCTGATCCGCAGCGCGGGTTGCAGTATAGTGACCTTGCACGGGTGGTTATGGAACGGGCGAGGACGGCGAGGGAGGGGGTGCAGGTTATTGGGGATATGATCAAGAAGTATGGAGAAGCGACTTATGGCGGGAATTCGCATCTTATTGCGGATTATAACGAGGGCTGGGTTGTTTGGGAGATGGCTGGAGGGAAGGGTCTTTGGGCTGCGCAGCGTCTGGGTCCTGATGAAGTTAAAGTGCTGTATCCGGGGTATATCGAAGATTTCCCGGTCGATTTCCAGGACAGCCCTGACTACATGGGCTCCGATAACATCGTCTCCTTTGCAGTCGAGCAAGGCTGGTGGAACAAGACCTCCGGCAAGCCATTCAACATGTTCGACATCTACGGGCCCCAAGATCCCCGGTATAAAGCCCGCGACGGCGGATACAAGTACATGTCCCAGGCAGCGCTGGAAAACGCTACATTGGCAGTGGCCCCAGTGACAGAAGAAGACCTCATGGCGCGGGTCCGCGACCACCGCATCTCCGACGACGAATCTGGGTACGGACAAGTACTTACTCTAAGCCCTGGCGTGGACGCAGATATGCTCCGGATCTGGATCGCGCCGACAGGCTCTGTCTCGGCACCATTCGTCCCTTGGTGGCTGGGCGTGCAGTCCATCCCGCCTGAATTCGGGGAACACAGATACCTGACCACCGGAGCGTCGAGCAGCTTCTTGAACACCGATTACCAGCTCCAGGAGGCATCAGAGTTTGCGGGGCGAGTATTCAAGCGCGTGCTGTACTACATGTGCTCCGCGCCGAACCAGTATCTTCCGCTCGTCACGGAGGTGCTGAATGGGTTTGAGTCGGAGTCTCGAGAGCAGGTTTACGGGTGGGTTGAGAAGGCTGCACAGGGCTTAATTGATGCCGGGCAAAGAGAGGAGGCGCAGTCGTTGTTGACATACTATTCGCATTCTCGAGCAGCAAAGGCCCTTGAAATTGGTCACCGCTTGAACGGTGCTCTTGACGGGTATATCAAGCTCACGGGCAAGTGGAAGAGTCCCGTTGGCAGCGAGATCAACGACAGTGGCGAGGGGAATGAGACGGTGAACTGTCTGGTTGGATATGATCCCGACCAGCCTGCATATCTACAGCACCAGGCACGGAGCTTTAGGCGTCGCCAGTAATCATATAACTTCGCGCATGCCGTATCAACTAGTGGCGGTAATAGCTTTAAGTATTTGCCTCGATAGTAACAAGTCACTTGTATTAATGCCCATATATCAAACAAGCCGTAAGCACTAGCATTGTCTAGCCCTAGACATCAATTCCGTGGACGGAATCCGATCCGGTCACCCATAAATAAGCCGACAACCCAGATTAATCGACTCTTCTCCTTCCCATTTCCCAAATACTGCACCTTAATAAATCCACCATGTCTCTATTAACCGCCCTCGGCCTCACCACCAACCCCGCCACCACAATCCCCCACTACGGCCCAGCAGCCCTAATCTTCAACTTCGTCTTCGCATACGGGCTCCTCTCCTCCCGAACCCTAAAGCAACTCTACGGCCTAGACCACAATGTATCCCCACGCGAAGACCTAACAAAATACGGCGACGCCGCGGTCCGGGAAGGCAAAATCAGCCAGAAAACGCTCAACATGCTGAAACGGAACGAGAGCGCGCATGCGAACGCGGTCGAGAACTATACGCTGCTTGTTGCGGGGGTTGGTCTTGCTACTACTGCCGGTGTGGATAGGGTGCTGGTCAATCGGGCGGTTGTGGTTTATACGCTTGCGAGGCTTGCTTATGCTGTTGTTTATATTTCCATTGAGAGGCCGCTGTTGAGTCAGTTGAGGGGCGTTTGTTGGTGGATTGGGAATGTTAGTTGTTTTACGTTGTTGTGGAAAGCTGGGAGTTTGTTGAGTGTTTGATGTAATGTATATTGGTATATGATTGCATTTCGACCATTATTTGACGACTAATACACGCATGAATCCGTGTTTCCATGTGCTCCTCACTGACCACCTTTCACAGCGTAAATCTGGAATGAACCTACACAGTGGTTAGTCCCTAGCCTCAGAACAAAGCATCAAACAGAAGAATAATAAACTCACCAACCCACTCATTGAAATCCACATCTGAAAACTTCGCAGCCGGCAGCCTGACAGAATCCCTACCGGAACCGCAGCAGCTTCCTTGACCGGAGTCACAGGCCTGCTTGTAGACATTGATATCGGCCTTTGTATCCACGATAAAAACATCTGCAATAGTAGACCCCGTCAGTATCCCGTCCTATTCTCAAAACCCCAACATCTAGTAGAAGACCGCGCACCTGTAAACCCTGCCCGTGTAAGCCACTCTTCATACTCAGGCACCAGACTCGCTCCCGAAACACACCCAACGTAGAGCGCCATATCACCCAGTATATCCTGCGGTAGTTGCTTTCTCGCCAGGATATCGCTGATGGCAACTCTCCCGCCGGGCTTCAGGAGCCGCGCCATTTCCGTAAACACAGCGGGCTTGTCCTGCTTGGGAACGAGATTAATAACGCAATTGCTGATGATACAATCGACGCTTGAATCACCGAGCGGAATGGATGTGATTGTGGACTGGATGAACTCGGCATTATGCAGCCCAGCTGATTTTGCGTTCTTGCGCGCGAGAGCTATCATGTCCTGTGGACTTTGTTAATATACAAAGGGCTTACCCGGGTGAGAAAGTAGAACGGAATCGAGTCGTGCAATATGGATGGGATACCTCCGTCATATCAACCCCAATAGCCCTCCCCCCTTCGCCAACCTTACGAGCAGCCAGCAGCACATCAATACCGCCGCCACTGCCCAGATCGACAATCGTCTCTCCCTGTTACAGTCAGCACAATGCAATAACAGTAGCTTAAGGAGCAACAGAGCATACCGGCTTTATACTGGCAAACGCCGTTGGGTTCCCACAGCTGACGCCCAGATTCGCTTTCCCAGGAAGCGAAGAGAGGTCGTTGGCGCTGTATCCAAAGGCCTGCGCGATCTTGTCGTCTGCGTCTTGCTGGGTGGCTGGGTTGGATGTGTCTTTGGCGATGTTGCCGTATCGGGCTTGGACGTTGTGATAGGCGTCTTGGTTCATTTTGAATCAGTAGAATATCTGCAAACACAGAGGGAAGCGAGGTTGGCAGTGTCTCTCACAAACAGGGTCAGGGATGGTCCCTGGCTATTTATGTTATGCAAGGCCAGTCTTGGCTATGTTGTCATGCGTAAATATCCTGTTTGCTGATTGGGCGGCTACATAAGTGGTATGTCACCGATTAAACAACAGCTATGATCGATCTTTAATACACCATGCTTTCAAAACGGTGACCATCCTGTCTCGCGTCTATCACACAAGTTCAGCAAGCACAGCCAGAAGCGTCCTGTTATCCACTCGACATCCCTCTCCCGGAAGAGCCGGCATCCTATACCCGTATCGCAGCTTCGTCTCCAGCTCCAGCACATCCTTCCCTGCTCTGTTGCATTGGACCACGAGATGGAACGCAATACTGCATAATGTTGTCTCGTCGTTCACCAAGCCTACGGCTGAACCCGTTACTCCGCCCATGTTTTGAACCACCCCTGCCAGGTCTTCCGTTATAGTTAACCCAGCGTTGAAAGTAGCTGTAGCCCGGGGTTGAGATTCATTCCGTCCTTGTTCCGTTGGGAGCGACCAAGGCAAATTCAACTGAAAACGGTCGCCGCTCAGAGGAGTAAACTCGTTTTGCATTCCCTGATCGAGAACCAGCTGTGTGGAGGATACAGGTTGTAGAGCAGCCTCGTCACCTAGAATACCAGAGATCTACCCAGCTTAGTAGCCTTTATTAATGCTGTAGGAGTCTCGGAGTCATACAGTTGGAGGCCCAACCTCCAAGCCCATAAACTGCATCTCAGACGAATCTGCAGCAAGTGCAAGGTCGTGACCAGAAGAAGAAGCAGTAGCAGGACCGTGGAGATACCTATTCAACGACACCCCATCAAACCCAACAGACTCCAATAGTCCTCTCAGTGTGCGATTCTCATGTTCTAGACTCTGGACTGAGGCTTCAGTCGCTGCAGCCTCGAGCTGCTCGACTCGTCGCTCTAGTTCTAGGACACGCTGTTTCTTGCGATCTCGGGATTTACGCTGGTTGCGCCGTATCCGGGCGAGATCTTCGGCCTGGTTATCTGTCATTAACAGCTTCGGTATGTTGTATGCTTGGACTTGCCTTGGTTTTGCGTTTGGGTCGTGGCATGGGGTATATCTTACTTCACGGAGGAATACAAGTGTAAAGCTTGGATCAAGATATGACTGACCCCTCATTCGCAGTCCTTTAGTCAGCAGTAAGATACGTTAATTTAGTTATAATACTGCGTATGTCTATGGTCTATAATATAGGGCGATAAACCAGTCAAATACTATGTACGAGCAGCCTTGGCTGCTTTCACCCTTTTCTCCTCCCTCTCACTATACCGATCCCCAAAGAGATCCAGATGCGGCCGCATCAGAATCGTATACTTCACAAACTCCTCCATACAATCCACCAACCGATCGCGATTCCCACTCGCCTTGAGCCGTTGGTCCCCAGGCTCCCCCTCATCCGGGAAATGCGTATAAGCCTGCGGAATCGACGACTGGTTGGGGATGGTGAACATGCGCATCCACCGCCCCAGAATCCGCAGCGAGTTGACGGCATTGAAGGACTGCGATCCGCCGCAGACTTGTCCGATAGCTAGAGTCCGGCCCTGCGTTGGCCGGACGCTCCCCGTGCTTAGCGGGATCCAGTCGATTTGGTTCTTGAATGCTGCAGTCTAACACTGGCGTTAGTATGTGATGTAATATGGTAAGAAAATAAACGGGATTGGCGCTCGTACCAGATTACCATGCTGCTCTGGCGAAATCCAGACATGGCCCTCACTCCATACACTCAGGCCTCGCAGTTCCTGCACCTTGTGATGGTCTTGGTCTGTGTCATTCTTCACAGGCAGGCCCTCAGGATTAAATACTCGGACATCGCATCCCAGACGGAAGAGGATTCGTGCGGCCTCAAATGCCACGAGGCGCGAGTACGAGCGTCGACGTAGACTGCCGTACAGGACGAGGACCTTTAAGCGACGATTCGTGAGGGCAATGTCTTTGGCCGCTAAATCCAGAGCTGTCGTTAATTCCAGCTTGCTGACCCAGTCGTCGTCGGGCTGGTCGGCGAGGAACGGGCGGTATTGCTGGCGGATTTGGATGTCGTCCTCGGTCTCTGGGAGTGCCAATGACTGCGTACTTTCTACCCCATGGGGCTCGCTGGCTGCTGCTAGGTTGCTTGCGACGGTCATTGTCCTGTTACTTGTGTGTATGTATCGTGGAAATTTTAATGTGCCAGCTCTTGGTGTATGTTTCAACGGTAGTGTCCTCCCCAGGAAAAGCCACATTGGTACGGGCTTGTATAATGTTACGTTGTGGCAGAAGTCAAATGTATAGAATGTTAATTTGTAAGATTGACGGTCATGGCAAGCAAGTTGGTGATCTGGTGGGCGAAAAATCAACGAATGTCACTGCTGGGCGCTGATTGGCCGAAATTATTTTCAATATTATCGGGATATCCGACACTGCTGACACACCAGGACGCTACACATGGATATATACACCACCGCTATATATGCTGAAGTCAATTAACCTTATAATGCTTTAGATCCTCTGGAATGTCCACCGGATTCTAACGACTAACCCATTAGCACCTGAATAAAACCACAGGCGGAATACTATTTCACCTATTTCACCCGCCTGAACCGAAAAGATCAAGCAGTCTTTTGCAACTCAGCAATAAGCCCCTCCACACGACGGCGGATTTCATCCCGGATCGGGCGTATCGAATCCACTCCCTGCCCAGCTGGATCCTGCAGTTCCCAGTCAAGGTACCTCTTCCCGGGGAAAACAGGACAGACATCACCGCAGCCCATGGTGATAACGACATCGCTGAGACGGACCGCATCTTGGGTGAGGATCTTCGGTCGCTGGGTGGCCAAATCGATGCCCTCCTCGCGCATAGCGTCGACGACTGCGGGGTTGACAGAGTCAGCTGGGGCTGATCCAGCAGAACGTACTTCGATGGTGGCTCCGGCGAGGGAGGTGAGGTAGCCTGCGGCCATCTGTGAGCGACCTGCGTTGTGGATGCAGACGAACAGGACACTGGGTTTGTATGGCATGTTGGCCGGTATAATGACTTGGTTCGTAGTCCTCAAGGGAAGGGCAAGAAAATAAGGAAAGAGCGTAGTATTAAGATAGGACTGGCGACGTCGCGGTCACACTCTAAACGATTTACATATAATAGCAACGCAGCAGTGGGCATGCAGGCTTCGTAGCGGGAGCCAATCAATGCCCCCCAGTGACATACATCCCAACTGTACAGCAATAGATGTGCTGTATTGTTTCATTCAAAGCAATTATTCCAAAATAACCCCCCCCCTTAGAAAATAAATAATGTAAATAAAATAAATAAACACGAACTGCACTTGACCTGACAGCCAGAGCTAGGCATGTATCCCCGTAACGTGGCTCAGCATGTCATATAACCCCAATTCCCTATCACTATCCTCCGCCGGATCGTAGCCAAAATCCACTGGTTCCAGCAGGAGAGCAGCACTTCCGACTCGATCTTTCCTCTTGATTTTGACATCACGCTCTGTTCGCACATAAGGCTTCCAGCCAGCGACTCTCGTTCGCGTCGTCGTCTCAAATCGCAGTTTCTTTGCCACCTTCGCAGCAAAACCGCCGTCCTTGTAATCGGTTCTTTTGCGGATTGCAGGCTGGCGCGGAGAGGCGCTATCCATGAACAAGGCCCGACGAGGTAAATCGGCGAGTTGTAGACGCCGCAAGTTCAAGGCTCGACGCTTTGGAACTTTGCCCGTATCCGAGCTTTGTGCTTTATTCTCTGGCGTGCGGAGGATTTCAGCTCGCAATCCGGTCTTTCCTCTCTGTGGACTCAGTAGATAGTTGGCATTATACGCCCCCATATTGATATGAGTGCCCGCACCAGCTTTCTAGACGATGTTAGCACTGGCTGCATCAAATAGAGTAGGGGATGAGGAATGTACTTCAGTTTGGCGTACCGAGCTGCCCTCAACCTCCGGCTGACAATCGTCTGACTTCAATGTATTCTCCATAATAGTAATAATAGCTGGCGTCGCATAATACATGAACAGAACTGGTGTTTCGACATGCCCCATGACCAGCGGATATAAAACGCGCTTAAATGCCTGCTATGGGTAAACACGCTGTTGTTTACCCTGTATTAACTTTTCATGGACCTCGCGTTTGGAATGTGCCAAATCAACCCGCTAAGACTATTCCTTGTAGGCTACCAAAACATGGGAGGGTGCCTTCGGTTTGGTGGCGTTTGTGGTATGTGCCAAATTGGCGTCGGGTCTGTGGAGAATGCCAGTGTCAACATTACGTCTGGGGGAGGTTAAGTATATCAAGCATATCAAGAAATTCGCGTAAACAATAATTCGACTAGTGAGTACTTATTGTCTATTCATTTGTCCGGGCCCAATGGTAATTGAATATCTGTCAGGGAGCATTTCTATGCTTTATACTTTGCCAGCATTCCTGGCCTGCGTAAACATCTCCCTGTTTAGTAGACTCATTCAATAGGTCCCTAGGAGTGCAAGTCGCCATCATTTCGTTAATACGAGAAATACAAAGCGTTCAAGTATAGGTACATGTATTAAGATTAAAAATTAAGTACATAGTTATATAGGCCAGGAAAATAGTTAATACAATGGGATGTACCTTTTCCACGACCAACAAGGAGCAACTGCCAGCTGCAGATCCAGTGCATCTCCATGATATTTCAGCGTAGTTGGAGGCAGAGGCGCAATTGTTTTATTCCCGCCCCACGAACGCCCCAGGTTCACGATATACGACCTATCCCAGGATAGTTCGTCTCCAAATTCCACGTACTGCTTTTCCATCCATTCCTCTTCCCGTGTTATAGCAATGCATTGCATGACTTCTTGGTTAAAGTGGATCCGGCGCTTTCCACTACGCAATTGAATGCCGCGAGGAGGCTTCATCAGGTCATACAGTTTCTGTATAATTGGCCTAGACTCCGGCTGTTGAGCAGGGCGTCTTGAGTGATTGCGAGAACGTTCAGATGCCGATGATTTCGCACGCAGGCTTGGAGATGGGGATCGCTGGAGAATAGCCTCCGACGCAGTCCTCTTCTTCAAAATCGATTTATGCTCACGGCAAGCTTTGCGGGACCGGCAATAGCTTGCAGGGGGTGAAGCTTTCACCGGTTTGACTTGTATACGGGAGGCTTTTAGTGGCCCATATAACCAAGTGTCATCGGAATCTTTCATCCTGTTACTGCATTAACTCGGATATAAACAACGAGGTGTTAAACGTACCAGTTCAGGTCAACCGGGGAGATAGTACCCAGGTTGTCTCTTACTTTGGCCCATGCTCTCCAAGCAGCATTTTGTAGTCTCGCACTGTTCTCATACTTGCCTCTATTAGCGCCAACATATCGCCAGGACTCTCGGACATCTGCCTCAGTCCACATGTGTGATAAGTAGTCGACATGGCGTGAAGGCTCCTCCTCGATCGATATATCGTCGGCGGCTGGTACTATGCGGGGAGGGCACCGTTCCAAAATCCCATTGTCTTGTGAATCAGATGCGCTGAAAGCTGCACAGGCCTCGTAAGGAGGGGGGGGATCTTCTGAAACAACCATTGGAGAGTCCGACAAAACAGGTGATGGGAACTCCATAGAGTTCTCGTAGTCCGACAAAGAGGGCTGCGCGCAGGCATTGGATATCAGATCGTCCAGATACTCGATGCAGTATCTCTGGGCAATATGACTCGGAGGCGAGAAGTGGGAATAATTCTGGACCGCCATGTAGGCGGGACTATCCCAAGCCTGCTCTCGCTGGTGGTATATGGAAAACATAACGGAGAGATCGTCAACGAGGGACGACAGCCTCTGAAGAACAAGAGTAAACACACCCGATGCCGAAGGGCATTGAGGATTTATAAAATAGATTGTCAATGCCCCTGGTATGGCGACGTTCTCGGTGTGGATTGTGCCAGATGCTAAATCATACGGCGAGGAGACTCTGACCAGCACCTGCACAGCCAGGTCGCACGGATTCTGTTAGGATAATAAGCAATAACGGCGATATTGAAAGCTTATTCCTGCTATCCTGGGGTAATTTCCTCTGGCCGTGGACGGGAACAGGCACAGGGAAAGTATAATATGCCTGGGGAGAGTTTGGAGAGTATGGAATGAGGAAAGAAATAAAAAGCACGTTGAAAACGGGACAGGGCTTGAAACGCCACGCTCCGAGACCATGACAGGTTACAGCAGCTAAGACCAGTCCAATCTGCAGAGTTTCAGGGTCTGGAATCCGCAATATCGGATCCCTTCGGCCCACAGCTGTTAAGACAGGCAGGGCCCGTGCTGGTTTCCGGATGCGGACCCGGCGTGGAGGACGGAGACGCTGGAGATCGCCCCTGTCATATCTTAGCGACCCTGTTCCATTCCTGCTCTCTTGGCTGTTCCCCGGCTCCGGGTCTGCCTCGGGTTGCAAGGGATATTCTAATTATGGCGCTTAGGGCGGCCAGGAGTGGATAAGCTGTCGTTGCACAATCCAAGTCTATCCCTCGATCCCCCCTCCGTCTAGAAACTCAACCCTCTTCTATCCTCCTGTTCCATTTCACTCTTCATCGGGAAATTCTCCCCTCTGTTGGTATAAGCTCGGCCCGCCAGTCTGTACGGCCCTGTTCCACTGAATCGGCAGTGTTTATCTTGCATTCTGCGTGCAGTAAACGCCCCTTACAGCTCCATACCAGACGATTCAGGCACTTCTTATCTAGTAGACGGTGCTATGACATTCCTTCATATCAGTTAACGTGCGATTGCAGGACTCCATTCCAGGAACTGGAAACAGCTTCAAGCATCATATCAAAACATTCATTTAGCATGTCGATTCGATCTCTTATGCCATTGCAAGATACTAATTCGTGTTATTTTATGACTAAGTTCCTCTGAATTCTGTTTAAAGTCCATCGGTTCTAGCTTTGGGTGGCATGCCGAGTCTCGCAAGGTATCAAGGGGCACAACAACATGGACAGACACCTTGACATCTTGAACACGCTCCTTTGACGATGGAATCAATTTAAACCGGTATCACAGTTTAACACGCCCTGAATTACTCAATGTTGTGGCAGCCCGTTGCCTTCGCGCCATTAAATAATAGAACGGAGGGCTGCTTGTTACTAGACTAACGCAATATCCGTGTATTAGCACTACATATAGAGGTCGAATAAACACAGCGTATCTCATCATTCCGTCTGATAACGTGCTCTCGCTATCGGGCTCTATTTGCCAAAGCATGTCCCTGGATTGGGCCTTCAGCAATGCGGTTTGCGCATAGAATACTCGATAAGCCACCAAACAAGGGTTTAGACACGCCTCTTCCCCTTCGCATACTGCTATAAGTAAATATTTGTTCCATTTTCCCCCGCAAAGTAATCTTCCATGCACGTTCATGGTTAACAAGTTCGACGTGCAAAATGACCTGGACGCAAACCGAATCACCAGCCCTAAACTTCAGTCTTGAAAGAGAACAGCCCGAAGACTTGGAGATTCTCTATTCGATCCGATGGCTGTGGCACTCTGCTTCGCAGGTCGTTGCCCTTGTGCAAGCGGTACACAAAGTCCTAGGCATATTCCTCTTTCCTTCTAAAGACCGCCTCCGTGCAGTTTGCTTGCTTATCCCAACCTATGTTTTACAAGACCTCTCTCGAGTTTTGGCAACTATTCGCAAAAACAGCTATTCTCTTGTTCAACGATGGAACGGGATTCTCGAGGCTGCACAAACCTACGGAAGACAGCAATGGCTCGGTTTGATATGGACCAGCGTCCAGAGAATATATGAAACCATAAGCGCATTCCTTCTGTCGTTTACGATGTGCCGTATCTACGCAGTTTGCATCCTCCTTCCTGTTTATATTCTTCAAAACCTCTATCGACGCCTCCCTACCATTCCCAGAAACTTTCGCTGCGTTGTATCCCGATGGAATAAGCTCATTGGCGAGGCAGAAACATACAGACGGCAGGTCGCGGTGCAGGCTCAGCTCCAGCTAGAAGGGAAGTATATGTTCCCTAAAAGCGAAGTCCTTCGCGTCAACCTATCCGGGAAGATGTGGGTTAATGGGATTCCGTGGTACGAAAATGTTGAGGAATTTGTTGTCTGCGGCGCAAGAGTAAGATATATTCATCTAAAGCCGACTGTGAATGGTGTGGCGAATGGCAGCCATTCGAGGAAAAGGCCCATTGTATTCCTCCATGGGAATAGAGGCTGGAGCTATATGTGGAGAAAGGTTTGTTGCAAAGATGTCCTGTTCTTGTTCTATTAACTGACAGTACTAACTCTATGCAGGTTATGACCAAACTGCTCCTAGAAGGGCACGAGCTTTTTGCTCTCGACTGGATCGGCCATGGACTGAGCGACAAACCTGTCCAACGAGATGCTCTGACATTCGAGTTGCATATACAGACGCTGATTGCCTTTGCCAACCATGTCGAGCTTGATAATGCTATCTTGGTAGCACACCACTGGGGCGGGTAAGCAAACAGCATAAGATCTATTATTCAACAATTTACGAACTACTTCCCTGCTAACCGGATTCCAGATGCGTGGCTCTTTCAACCATCCCTTACCTACCCTCCTCGTCGTTCAGTGGCCTCGTCCTTATCAATTCCTTCTTACCCCCACGCCCTCGCGAGATCAGTATCCACTGCCACCTGCTCCACGCAGTCTGGTTCCTCTTGACCGCAGTCCTGGACGGATATGCCTCTCAATCCACAATCGCTCGCTTCATCTCACCACACATCTCCGAGAAAGATGTTGAATGCTACGAAGCTCCGTACCAGGATCTCCCTACGGCCACCAGATCCAGCGCCGAGCGCTTTTCACGCCATGCCCCCGGAATACCACACTTTAGTTTGAGAAGCGTTCGCGAAACGCAGGTATGGAAGATGTGCGAAGCCGTCTTGGGCCCTAAGAACTTCAGTGATCTAAACACGCTGGCACTTCTATCAGAGAGGGATGACTTTGTCCGGTCCTACTGGCAGAGACAGCGCGAGGAAGACCTAGACAAGGAAATCGGGGGCAGGCTGAAGACAGTTGTTGCCTTTGGAGAGCGAGATCCACTTCTCAGGGACTATAAGGATGTTCTGGTGCGTGTTGTTGGAAAGGATAATATGGTTGACTGGGCCCCGAATGGGATCTGGCTTCCGAATGCTGGACATTATCCTATGGAGGATAATCCGGATGATATTGCGCAATTGATATCCAGGCTGTGCTGATTCTGTAAAATATTTGGAACATTTCTTTTCCCTTTTATACTCACTGTTACCCTTCTGTCTCACATCTCTTGCAGGAGGTTTAACCACTTACATGTTTAATACTTATTCAAAGGCTCTCAAATGGTCGATTTCTAGTACTCAACCATTGCCCTCTAATGTAGCTCCGTGTTCTATCCAACTACACGAACAGCTCGGCACCATCTGCATCCGCACGCGTTATAACTGTCTTTCCAATATTCCTCCCTTCCTCCGTCAATCGATGTGCTTCACGAATGCCATCCAGTGTCAATCCCCGTCGTTTGGTCAAATGGCATTGTATCTTCCCCGAGTCCAGTAGCCCACTCAGCTCCTCCAGGATCCGATGGTGAGATTCCACATCCACTCCATAGACGGGGTTGGTGCCAATGAGACACCATATAAATGACAGAGACTTCGCCATAAACTCTGTCCCGTACATCCTCGCTTGTCCTTGTACAATCGAACACACTTTACCGAACGGTGCACAGATCCTAGCACAAGTGTCCATATACTCGTCCGTGCTATGCGTGATGAATATATACCTGCAATCCGATAAGCCACAATCCACCTGAAGTATAATCAATACCTACTTAACCGGAACATCAAGCTTCAAATCCTCCATCTGCCTCACCAAATCCTGTCTATGATTCAAAACATGCGTCGCCCCCATCCTCCTCGTAAACTCCACACTCTCCCCCCTCGACGCAGTCGTAACAACAACCGGCACCCCAAGCACCCACCTCGCAATCTGGCTCGCCACAGCCCCAACACCACCAGCACCATTAACAATAAACACAGCAACCCTCTCCCCCTTCCCAATCCCCAACTGCTGCACAAGCGCCTGGTAAGCCGTGACGTACGTCAGCGGCATGGCAGCCGCCTGGCCCATATCCAGGGATCGCGGCTTATGTCCGGCCGAGCGCTCGTCCACGAGCTGGAACTCGGCATTCGACCCGTGACGGACGGGACTCCCTGAGTAGAAGACCTCGTCGCCTTTTTGGAATAGGGAGCACTCGGGGCCGGTGCGGAGTACCGTGCCTGCGCCGTCGTATCCGCAGATCTGGTATTGGCCTGGGATACGGGCGTAGTAGTCTGCACTTGGTTAATATTGTCTCTTCCTGATTTGGCTGTAGAGTGAGATGGATGAGTGGATGCATACCTGGATAATCATCGTACTTTCCAGCGCGGACTTTGACGTCTATGGGGTTCACCGAGCAGGCTTCTACCCTGTCCGATACGATCAGCGTTCTGTAATGAAGGTAATGCTGTTTTCTTGGCTGGATATATACTTTATCAATAAATCGCGGCCCTTTGGTTCCCCTGGGGCGGGGATTGTTCGCGGTACAAGGTTCTCAACGCGTCCGTACTTTTCGACAACGACGGCTTTCATCATATCGGATGTCATGTTCCTGGGAAGAAACGATATTGTATTGTGTAAATATAAGCATTGAACTGGTAGAGCAAGAAGAGTGCATGGTGCATTTAGAAGTCTCGGTCCACTGCCATTATGATGTAAGCCCCTCGTCATATAAGGCGATCATACATGTCTTAATTAATCCAAACAGCTGCAATAAGCTAATGGTTATGGCGATCAAGACAGTCAATTCATCAAACATTTAATATATTCATTTAAATCATAACGAGCGACTACTTCATGGCCAGCGCCAGAATGACCCATCCTCCACTCCTCGAGCTATAGCTTCATATTGCTTCCTTGAAAGTGTTCCCATGCTAACTAAGAGTAGGCAGTAATACCACGGTTGATCTCAGTAACAATACCCTCCGCCAGCTCAGCAGCAATATCCTGCAGGGCGTCAGGAACCTTGGGAGTAATAGCATCACGAAGCGCCTCAGCAGCCGTCTTCTGCGCCTGGAGCGAGGAAAGCACATCAGCCGAAAGTCCATCGGTATCGAAGTTCGGCTTGGCATCAATCACGGCATCAACAAGGCCGCCGACGTCACCGGTGAGGGTCTGGATGGGCGAGACGAGCGCGAGGGCGTCGGAGTTGCTGAGGTCGTCGAAGCCGCCGACGCTGGTGGCTCCCTCGTTGATCACGTCCACGAGGGTGTTCGCGGCATCCTGGACATCCGTTCCGGGGGTTGAGCCGCCGACGTAGGAGGCGACGCTGTCGGAGACGGCAGCGACCTGGGTGCTGATTTTGTCGAAAACTCCGGTGTAGTCGGCGAGGGCGCGCTTCTGGGTGGGGATGGGCTCAGCGAAGGCGCTGAAGGCGAGGGTCAGAGTGAGGAGGCCGGATGCGAGCTTCATTTTGGGTAGGTGGTTTGAAAGTACTGAATTGCTAAACTGGAGAGTATCTTGGGAGTTGGTGAGCTGGATGTTTGAAGGCCGGGAGTCTTGGTGCTTTTATGTCTCGCAGAACACGGCGTGTGAGAAGAGCAGCCTCGGTCGATCGTACCTCTTGGGCTTATGCTGACTGCCCTGGACATGTGCTGAGCTTGGGTAGCTCAGATGGGACGAAGATTAAGCAGGGGTAGTTGGATGTTTGGTTGCAAAGATCCCTGTCAGGTCCCCCTTCCCCGCAAGATGAGCACAATGGTTTTGATTCTTCACAATTTTAGGGCGCCACGGGGCGGACTTATTGGGCAATTCCTTCCACGGTCGACCAGGACAATCTCCGTCGCAGAACGCCAATTCAAGTCGGTAGTGGGTCATAACTTCGACATCCTGGGGTACCCCGTATACTAGGGAGTGCGGCCGAGGATGCTGACGATCACAGGTCTCGAGCGGCGATCGGCCCATGATCGTACCTCAAGTTGCCCGTTCCTGGTTCAAAGGCCTTGCTGCTTATCCGTTGCTCCAGACTATCATCGTAGGGCTGGTCATCGCTGTCTCCATGCGTAGATGCTGGTCAACAACATACCGTTTGGTACTTCGTTTCCATGCATGGCCTAAACCCGCTGGAATGCGCCACCCACCGAACAAACATCGTGATAAAAAGAAACTCGACCAGTTGTTGTTGGCGCCCTTGGCGTTAAGAGTTTGGGCTCTGTGAAAGACTTGTGGCATCCTGAGCCCCGAAGAAAGGCCACGGATGCTACCTTACATTCAGATCCACCAATAATTCTTTCCATATATGTATAGTGAGTGTTTAGAAAGCCGCTTTGCAGGGGCTGTGCGGTGAGCTGCTGGGGAAGTCTGCATTCCAGCCCCGTGCGTTGCAGGCTGTTTTTTGGGGGCCCTCGGCAGACATTTCGCAACCCAGCGTATCCGTGATGAGACTAAACGAGTCCGACGCAATTTAGCTCGCCATGCCAAGCCTATTCAATGGCGAATTTCTTATTCTTGGGTGCGGGGTGGCGCGAGAAGCATTGTTTGTGGTGTGGATTTTGTGACAGTGGAGCCAGGGATCTCCTGGTGCGATCTGGCGATGGATTCAGGATGTGCGATGCAACAGACGCAGCAAAGACTGCTAGTAGGCTCACAGTGGTGTCAACGATGATACGTGCGGACAAGCGATCGGAGACTGCACGGTTCTGGAAACCTTTGCGGTGGAGGGGAATTGGACGAGATCCAATGCAAATCAATCTATGAAGAAGTGCGGAGAAACGGGGAGCGCGACACGATTTCATGCAAGTGGCTTGGCTTTCCCCTTACACGCTTACACGGAACCGGCTTAAGTTGGTCAATCACAGTCCGCTGGCCTTATTAAAAGGTGCGCACCGTATGGCGCGTTGATGGTATTGGCTCTAGTCTTGGGGTTGGGCCGTGTCGAATAAACGAACTCCAAGAAAGCCAAACACTGGCTGGATGGCGCAGTGCATACTCCATTGGGTTGTTTCCAACCCCGTTTGTCTTACACCATGCTCAAGTGACGAGTCCGGTATTACAGTCGCAGGTAGAACAGAACTGGAGTTTGTGGTTGGTGTTCAGCTTACTTTCACCTTGTCCCACGACACCACCGATGATCCGTCGGAGAGAGTCGACTTTCGAGCAGTCCAGACAAACTTTCCATGTCTGGGAAGCACTACCCATGACACTAGCCAGTAAATGGCGGCTCCTGAAAGTACGAGGATGGCCACCACGGAATACAACCAAGGTGGAAGCGCCTTGCCCTTGTCCAACGCTGCAGGCACGAATGGAGTGACCAACAGGAAAATCTGCGAGATGAAAAATAAATACACAATCGGGGTCCAAGCGCGGAACGTGGGCTGAGGGTTTGGTTTTCTACGGATGATAAACAATC
This sequence comes from Aspergillus sp. PM3604, assembly GCA_025768815.1. Lineage (NCBI taxonomy): Eukaryota > Fungi > Ascomycota > Eurotiomycetes > Eurotiales > Aspergillaceae > Aspergillus > Aspergillus sp. PM3604. The sequence continues at coordinate 373,009 of JAMFNW010000007.1, read as the reverse complement.
CGATAACAACCAGGACGTTGATTATGGCAATGGCGTACTGTCCAACATCCAGTAAAAAGTTATACACCTCGCCTAGTACGGTTAGAGTTCTGAATCCGTAGAGGAAAGATAGACTGACCAAATGGAATGAACAAGATCATTACTGCCGACGACAAAAAGACAAGAAGGAACGCTGTGGACGGCGACCCAGACGGCGTACTGGCAGCAAAAAAGCGAGAATACGGAACTAGTCCTTCCTTTGCAAATTCTCGCACCACTCGCGACATCGAAAACGATGCTGTCATCAAGCTTCCGAATGACGATAACGCCGCCAGTGTTGCTGTCAGCCAGAGCATTGTACTTCCAAAGACCTTACCGATCAGGAGGGCGACCACTGTGACCCCGGTCTTGCTGATTTCTTCCGGTGTCGCAACAATAAAGTAAGAGACGTTGGTTAAGATGTATAGCAGACCAACAGTCCCAACACCCACAATGCCGGCGATCTTCAGGACTTTCCGAGGGTTGTGTACTTCGTCAAGCACATATGCCGCATTAGACCAGCCCTGGTACGTCGCCAGTATCTTGAACAAAGCATTGGTATAGTGCGATACGTCCGATGAAGATCCGGCGAAGGGAGTCGCTAGACTACTAGCTGGATGGGGAATCTGTGGTAGGTCACCTCCAAGAGCGCGCAGCCCAGAAAGAATGATGAGGAAAAGAATGAGAATTTTCACCGAGGCCAAAACATTCTACTATCGTCAGTACAGTCTCACTATTCTAAAAGCTGTTCATACCATTATCTTAACTCCAAGAGCACAGGACTTTATATGTATCGTAGCTATGACCGCGAGAACTGCAACGGCGAGCCCTCTCTTGACCCAGTCACTCGCGGAGCCGTTCACAGCAAGGAGGATATTCTCGGCCACCACGACACTCCCAATACCTATTTTCCAGTTAGTTTCTATCACCCATTAGCCGTGAAGACTCACCTGTAAACCCCAGGAAAATAACATGGACAGCAAACACCGTGGTCACAAGCATTCGGGGCTTCGGGTACGCGGCCTCCAAGTACACCTTTTCACCCCCACTTCGAGGCATGAGAGAACCAAGTTCAATCCATATGAAGAGGCCACAGTACGCGAGGATCAAGCCAGCGACCCAGAGAGCCAAAGCGGCGCCTGCGCTCCCGACACTCTCGGCAATGGCGGACGGCGTCGAGAAGATTGCAGTTCCAATCATGCGATTGGTGCTAAGCAGGTCAGCAAACCGATCAAATACACAGAGCTGAAACTTTACATTAAAAAGGTTGTCGATACGAGTCCCAAGTGACGGCGTAGGGGAGCTGGTTCATCATGCTCATGCTCGTGCTCCGAGCCAGACTGGGGCAGCAGGATCGCGTTTTCATCTTCGGCGGCCAAGGTCTCGTCCCTCAACAAAGAGGGCTGCATTTCACAAGTATATTAGGCTCTCATTGATGGAAGAGAGGAATCGGGACACGCTGTGACAAAAACCTGGTTAGCTGGAGGGAGATGCAGCAACTTCGTCCTCCTTGCTGATTGTTGATCCCACTGCACGTGACATTTCCGCCTGAGGTGTCTATACAACTGCACACACTACACTACGCAGTCAATCAATGAGGGCTGGCACAGTATTACCGCACAACATTATGAAATGTTATAATACGTGCATCTCGAATTGATAACTCATTGAAACATTTGTTGACCTCTGTTGTTATTACATCTTTTGACGGCCTTTAGCCTTCAGAGCACAACTATATAACTAGGGTTACGATATCTTACATCGAAAAGAAAGTAAAGTTTGAATAATACATTATTTTGATATATACTATCCCTAATCAATCCCAGTGCCACTTAACGCGCCACGGATTTAAACGCCCTGCCCACCGTCGTCCGAATCCACGTTGAAACCGCAAGAACCCCATACTGCACCACATTCAGCTGCAAGTGAGACCCAAAGTTGCCAGAGACAGGCTTGGTATCTTCTCTTAGCCCAGGCAGGTTGAATTCCACGGACTGAGACGTACTACTCCGGTATTGTTGACCTACATTGACATCAACTGCAGAATCACCCTTTTGATGTGCGTCGACCATATGGATATCCTCCGTGTCTAGCATATTAGCTAGGGTTAATCGGGACTTGTCATCCTGAACGGACTCAGAAGCATTGACGGCAATGCCGTCCTGATCCACTGAGGACTGGCCACTGGTATAGGAATACCAGGGGTGACGAAGCACCTGCTCAATCGACAATCTCTTAGCCGGGTCACCTTCGGTCATCTTGAAGAGGAGATCTTCAAAAAGCTCTTTCTCTTCATCCTCGACTGCGGTACGCCACTCCTGTGACTTGTCACCTGGGTCAATAACATGGGCGACCATTCGATTAATCTTACGCCGAATAGTATCCCGACGAACTGCAGCTTCATACACGGTACTCTCATCGTCCTCCAGCGAGTTCCCAAAAATTTGCTGCAGCGTTATCCAATGTTCCGACCATTCTGACCACAACGGCTCAGGAAGCCTTCCGCATTGTCTGACCATGGAGAAAATGTAGCTTGGTTTGGCGTCATTCCCGATTATATGTGTCTCCTCGTCCATTCGGATAGGAATTGCGTCCACGTTGAACAGCCGGCTGCCGAAGCGAATCTCATATATTGTAGCGGCCAGTGCCCAGATGTCGCTAGCAGGGGCACTGACTTCGCTCAGGGCAAGCTCTGGTGAAGCGTACGCGAAGGGAATGGCTCCCTTTTCTGGTGGATTTGAGGTCTCGAAGCACTCTCCAAAGTCCACCACGCAGATATCACCGGTTGCGAAGGCGGCATGGAATTCATCGTCGAGATAGACTGCCTTGACCAGGTATGGGGGCGGGTTTGCAGTTTCATTGCAGTCTCCAGATTTGAGAATCCGGAGCCTATCGAGTCCCAATCCTTTATTGATCTGCTTCTCTGGCAGGCCATTTAGGCCATCGAGGCGTAGAAGAATGTTGGCGGGACGAAAGTCTAAGAATGACAGGTTAGTATGGGAAATATTTATGACAGGGCCTGGGGGTATATTAGATTACTGACCTCCATGGCATATTCCATTCCGGTGCAACAAGGCCATAGCCTCCACAGTCTGGCGAGACAGACTACGCAGATACTCATGGGGCTCCGCCACTACGTTCCATATTTCTTCTACCTGCGACCCAGCAACCGGATAGACAAAACACTGGTGTGTGCCGTTCGGACCCTCAAGCCTGAACTCATCCAATGGAAGAAGGCAGTACCGTTCGAGCTCCGGGACCGTTTTGGCCAGTTCCTGCAAGCGGCGCACATTGGATAGCTCCCTGCCGTCCTCACCGGAATCACGGGCAACGAGGATTTTCAAGGCGACATATTCCGTCGGCCGGCGGTGCCGTATCCGGCAGAGCCATACATTTCCATATCCCCCACTGCCGAGCTTGTTGATGACCCTGTACTGCCCCTTTGGGCCGACGAAACAGTCTGTGATACGCACAGGGTGGTGCCCACCACGAAGGTAGTCCCACTCGTTTTCCACTCGTTCACACAGACCATAAACACCGTACCCACCTTCACCAAGTCGAACATACTCGCAGTCGATAGTTTCTGGATCATATTCCTCACTGTCCGTGAGATTTCCTAGATCGCTGTCATCGCCAGACGAGTAATCGTCTTGGTCATCGTCACTGGAGTCGAGAGCAGCGGACTTAGCAGGTTCAGGCGTACGCACTGTAGGCCTGGAGGGCTCTTGTTGGTTGATCAGATCTGAGATTTCCTGCATGCAGCGCCGTACACCTTCATGGCGCATGTCGACTTCAAGATTGCCAGTAAGGGTCGGTCGAGCGGGCTCGGGCTGAGCAAAGAGAGCATCTTCATATACATCGCTATCTTCCTTCTCCGTCCTGTCGCGCAAGCAGGTTGTCGGCTGCTCCAAGTGGTGCAAACGATCCATCTCTCGCTGAAGCTGCTCAGAGCAGTCACCATGAGATACGTTAGCCATGTTTGTTCGAATGCTGATGGATGATCAAAATCAGCTGTTTATTTGTCGGATATATCGGAGGAATAGCACTTCCTTTGGGAAATTAAAAACAAAATTGCAAAGTCTCCAGAAAGGTTCTCAGGTTTGGATTCAGCTGCTGTTATGTACTTCGGTTATCACGAGGTGAAGATAAAGAAATCCTTTGTCGTTATATCGACAACGTAACAATGAAGCGTTTACAGCATCCACAAACATAGAACAACTAATACACTTCTAGTATGTCCTTTATCTGTCGGCCGACTTCACATCGTGGCTTTGTTCATTTGTTTACTAAACTCGACCTCAAAGCCTTCCAAAAATAGCCATCGCTTAATGCGAACGGTCCGCAAGCCAATTTATCAAAGGCGAATCTACTTCTAAAGAATCGTAAGAGGGCTCGAGATAACTGAGTAGTCGACACTGCAGTGAAGAAATGATTGTTTCAAATAGGGGGTTCTTCACAGGCCCATCCTGTCCTATCACAGATTCCATGGCTCACCATACAATTCACTACAATGGCCAGCGATAACATGAGAACTGGCGTCATTATATTCAATGGCTACCGGACATGGATAGGAAAAACGCCACACATTATAGTATGGCTATCTTCGGAAATGGCTGGGCGGCGAAGATTACCGCGTCTCACGGACATTATCATTGCTGTTGAACAAGACAATCCTTCGAACGTCATGAGAACTGCCTCCTCCCATTAACAGAGCCTAGAAGGCCCAAAGCCCCCAAGCAACAAATCTCGCCGAGATTCGTGGTGCTGGAATCTCGCACCGGACGTGACTTGGCCATGGAGAGGTGGTCAAAGCCGTTCCTATACAGGGGGAAATGCAGTGGACAAGACTCATTTCTCCATCCCTTTGAAGGTATCTATGGTATGAAGCATCAAACAAAGCTCTCAAAGGTAAAATCTTTGTGTTTGACCTACAAAGCAGGGTATCAAGGCATAGTGCATACACTCAGTATATAGACTTGCTGCATTCGAACTTCGAACCCCGTAGAAAGACCAACATTGTCGCTTCTCAGAACTACCCACATTGTCTGATATAGCTATATACTGATACATAACACACTAATATAACTATCCAGAATGGCTCGTGTCGACCCTTATACCGATATTGAAGAGGGAGAGATCATCGAGTCGCCCAGGGAGATTCCCCAGCAGCCAAGAGCCGACTCGCCATGGAGAAGAACTGGCAGATGGATGAGTCCTGCACGAGAGGCAAAGCTACGAGCTGAGCCCTACCCTCCTTCCTATACGAAGTCACGATCTCCGGGACCAGTACCGGATCCAAAGGACCAGGAACCTGAAAATATACCACAGACTGCACAGGAGTTGAAGATCCAGCTGGACCAGTTCATTTTCAGATGGAATCAGAAACAAAAGACCGATAAGGAGATCCCGATGCGCGCAGATGGGTATGCCCGCGCCGTTGCGCGCCTTGAAAAGTTTCCTGTCTGGAGAAAGGTTGGAAAGGGGACACTTGAAGACCCGGAGGTATGTTAAATCACTTGTGATACTTAAAGCTGCACGGCCAACTAATTATGGGTTCCATTTAGATCTCGTGGATATCAGAACCTGACGACTCACCCCGAGGGCGAGTAGCTGGTATCGAGAAGACATGCCGCCAGGCATGCTACAAGATGGGAACAAGAAGGCTTTGGATCCGGTAAGTCAACTATCATCCCTACCCACAACAAGGAGGCCCTGCTAATCGATGCGCTTTCTGAACCATAGCAAATACGACCATGGGACAACACGTACAATCACCCGAACCGCATATGGACGGATCCAAAAGACGATCTCTGAAGACGATCCACACATCACCGTGTACATGGGCGACAGCCTTCATTACCTGTATGAAGGCCATGTCTACTGCTCTTACGATGACACACGTCCCAATATTCCATCTGGATTGGCCAAGCCCGAGCAACGACGCTTCGCGAAGGACGGGAACACCGATCCGATTCCTGTTCTGAATCGAACAGACCTTCGACAGAAGGCCTATGATACAGGTCTTCTGCGAGATCCATGGCGTATGTCCACTACCTATAGTACCAGATATACCCCTGATGTGAGAACCGTGGCTAACAATACCATCCATTCAGATAAATACGATTCCTCTGCACTCGCCTCTAACAGCAGAGGTTCATGGCGAAGACACAACACGACAAACCAAACCAATGCTGCTACCAGAGACTCATGGCGCCGACCTAATAATGACCCTTCACTCATTGAAAAGCTGAGGGCATAAGTATAACCAAAACTGACCACTAAAAATGCACAGGACGCTCTGGATAGGGGTCAGGATCCCGTCTGTCTATATCAGTTTGTTTTGGTTTGTTTGCGTCTATATTGTACTGAATATGGCCAGTATTTCACGAATTCTCTATCGCCTCATCTGTGCTGCCACTACTGCTCTCTCTGCTGCTTTACAGTTTGCTTACCACAGGATGATCCCTCCCAGCCGGACTGAGAGTTATATATTGTTATATCGGATAATGTTGGAAGTTCTGGCTACTAACCTTTGATATGGGCCTTATAGGTATTCTTGGATAGTTACAGAATGCGTCAATTGAATTCAATTTATTAAATGGACTATAGCCGTTGGGACAGTGTAGAAACATTGGAGAGATATAATCTTGTTGAGTAATGCGAGATGTATGACTTCTGGTACTCGCAGGTATCCCGGGATCTTTGTAGAACAATTGCAGTTTGAGATTGTTAGAAACAGATACCTAGTATTGATTGACACATTCTAGTCTAGGCTATGACGATGTAGTAATTGATCGAATAAACAAATGAAATACTCGAACAAAGATTTGTTGACCAAATTGAGTCCACGTCTGCCACCAGGCAACTAAATACCAGCCTGTTTTGCGACTTCAAGGGCCATGTGGAACCGCTCGCACTTTGCAACCAGGTCATTACGAGTCGCAGAGGTCGAGAAATTTTCTCCGGCGATTCGCAATAGCTCGTTGTCGTCAAGTTCATTCACCATGTCTGAGCACAAGGCCCTGACCGGTCCGTCTCGCCCAAGAATGTGTCTCTCCACAATTTGGATCACAACGTTATCCGCAAAGCGCTTCAGGGCGACTTTGTAGTATGTCTTGAGAATGTCATGAATGTCGTTGACAGCCTGCTGTTCGTTGCTGAGATGCACCTGTTTCATGATTTGGTTCATATTGACCTGGCGGGTGTAACCCTCCTCAACTCCCAGCTTTTCCAACCTTGCCCGGACTCGCTCGTTGCGGATAGCGCTCAGTGTGTCTGCGTAGTAGTGGTTCACGGTTTGTAGAATCCCCGATCTTTCATCGTTGAGGACCTGGTTGAACTCTTTCACGGCCTTTGAGTGAGTCGAGGCTTCGATACGAGACAAATGAGACGCCAGTTGTTCCCTAACATCTCCGTCACGGATAATCCGGATTAGAATGTCCTTGTTAAACGCCTTGACCGCGCGACTAACTCGTGAAATGTATGTTAGGGCGATCTCACCCCATGGGCTGGACTGCTGGCGGAAGAGGCTTTCGAGCACTCGAGGGTTCACAGTTCCAGGTAATTCTGTTCCTCGGGTCTCTCGGTAGACTTGACGGATCCAGGTGGAGATATCCTCTTCTTCATCAGACCCTGGCTCTTCATAATCACCTGAGCCTCTGGTGTATTCATCGTCGACCTCTCCACTAGGGGTGCAGAACACCTTGGAATGTCCTTCTCTCGCAATGGTCTTTGCGAATTCGTCACCGAGTGCCCGTACATGCATGCGAAGCTTCAACGCGCTATCAGAGGCAAGCTCCGAGCTGTAGTTTCCACCCAAGGCATCGTCAACCGCGCGCTGATATGTGTTTGCAGTACGGTTGAGGAAACGTCGCTGATCAATGGCAGTCTGTCTGGAAGGCCCAAGAAGCTCGAGATCTTTCTCGGTGACTGCCAGCGAGGCCTCGATATCCTTCAACACATTGGGGAATTCGCTCCTGATGTGATCATAGAGCAATCCCCCAAGGAACTTCTTCAAGGCGTGGATCCCAACGCGATCCTTCGGGAGCTCAGTCCAAGGAGCAGTGGTAGAGAAAAACTCTCTTTCCTTTCTATGTCTGCCCTCGACTGTGATGCCCTCTTTTATCTCTTGAGTGGATCGGTTCTTCACTGCGAACCAGCCGTGCGTGAGTTTCTCGACTTCGTTTTTGGCGATGCGAAGGACCTATTAATAAATTAGCTAGGCTTTACTGGATGGGCCTTGGAACGTACTCCTGCTTCATCACCTTCCTCAACTGCGTCGCACTTGGTGATGATTCCGACCGTACGTTTGCCTGCTGGGTCGGCAGCTCGAGCCATTGAGAATCTGACAATGTTAGAGTTAACACCATGAGTGGAGAGTATACGTACACTCCCTGGTTGGCGAGGTTGTTCCTGGCATCCATGACGGCACTAGACATCGTTAGTTATGTTCTTGGTGATGCAGCGGGGGACAAACAGGATAATGGTTCTCTTGTCGACGATGTAGTTCTGGATGAGACCACGGATGATACCCTTGTCCTCCTCTGTTTGATACTTGGTAGGGTCTGCCGAACTTAGCAGCTAGTAAAACCTGATTGAAGACAACGTACTGTGAAATAAACCAGGAACATCAACCACACTCAGATGGTGATGATCCGGACCGGACAGCTCGATCTTGAGAATATCGTCGGAGAACCTCTTGTCGATGTTCTCAATGTCAGTAGTCCCAGGTCCTGGGATACCCATGGCCTCGGCAGCCTGAAAGCTATCAGCATAACACATGTAAGGAATGCAAACCACGTACTTCATCAAAGACCTGTCCAAATTCATCACTACCAAACTTGTCCGCCTCCAAAACCCTCTCAAATGACTTGAGCTTCTCTTCCTGGGCGTCATCCTGCTGAGCAGCTGGACCAGGAATGATGGTTATTTTGGCACCCGCCTCATCAGCCGAAGTACGGCGGAGCACGATCTGCGTAGCGAAACGAGTGCACAGGTCGCTTGCAACTGGGAAGGATAGACCTGTCAGACCCTCCAGGAGAGACGACTTGCCGCTAGACTGATCTCCAACCACGACCAGCTGTGTTGTGTTAGTGATTCCCTTGTGCTCAGGGTGCTGGAGGTATCTATACCTGTGGCAGAGACACACTCTCGCTGACACCGAGCTCACGCAGCTTGTCGATTATTTCAAGGACTTTGGCTCTCTTCTCATTGTGGAGATCGCCTGCGGCCCTGACGGCCATGTTTGCCTTCATTTGCATAGGTAGTGAAAGATTGCACGTTTGGGTGGGAGTGGGAGTAGAAGAAGTGTGTTGTTTATCCCAAGGACGGGGAGAGATGGTCCTTTTATACCACAACGAAGCAGAAAATTGAGGAGAACCAGCTCGATATCGATAGAAGAGGCTCTGAGTAGGGAAGATAGTAGAAGAGCTTCCGCTGTGTTGTGATTGTTGTGGGTTGGTGTGTGGCACAGCCATCGATTCACATATGTTGGTTGGCACTCACAAATCTCCTCCACCATTGGATAAATATCAAATCCAACACCAGCCACAGCCCTGCACAGCCTAATGGAAAGCACATAATATTAGGCAGCTTTTCCCTGATTACCAGTGTTGTCGGTCGCATCCGTCATTGCCGCAGCTGTTACCTAGATTCCTGCAAGCCTTTCCATCCAACGACAGCGGCAAGGCTAACTCCAGGTCAGTCATGCAACAGCGCCAGTTCAGTTAGGATACTTATTCGATGCTGGATACCATCTGGTATACAGCACACCGCGCCGCATAGACGCCTTCAAATCACATTAGTACGAGGCAGAATAGGGATTCGTTGCCGAGTCCAATGTCGCGATTCCCGGTATTCCATTCGATGCGAAAATCAGTAAAACGCGAAAGGAAAAAAAGGAAATTCAAAAGCCACCAGGGCATATTTATCATTTATCCTATATTCTATCAGTCAATCATTCCCCCTCAAGTCCTCCGCCGTATCCAGTCTCTCCAGTAGCGCCCGGCGGACTTCATTATTTGTAAGCGTCCCGAACCCAAATGCCGGGATAATCCGCATCATGCGCGTCAGGGACGCAGGAATCAAGTTCATTCGTAACGTCGTTAAAGCCTCCGACATAGTCAGAGAGCCTTGCTTGTTGTATATTCCAAGGGCGACCAGGTGTATTGGCGTGTTCACTATCTGGCCCAGCACGGGCACGAACAGCTGCGCCAGCACAGCCTTCGATTGCGGGTCTGGGATTACTGAGTCGGGAATAGAGGATGATAAGGTAGCCGGGAGAGTGAAGGAGGTGTGAATGGTGATGATATCACGGACGAGGAAGCCAATGTAAGTCGAGAGTGGCGTTCGGGGCGTCGGTGGAGGGATGGAGATCGGCAACGGCTTGCCGGGTGCCGGACCCGGTAGTTTAGGGCACCCAAACAGCCGGGCAAAGACGGTGTCCTTGTAGATCCCAAGAGGCACATTTGCGGATAATGTCGCCAGGACGGTTAATGTGTTTGCGGCTGCCGGTTCCAGGTCCAGGAACCCGGAGTGTGCTATCGAGGTGGCGAAGTTGGCGGTCCCGTATGTGCCAAAATACAGCCCAAACACCAGCAGGCACGGCCGCGATGATGCAAACAGGCGAGGCTTCTGGAATAGCGACTTTGCGTGTTTCTTCAAAATGTCCATTGTGGGCCGAACAGTGCACGACTTCTCCACGACGACCCTGGGGTGGTTTAGTGGGAGGTCTCAACGGCGATATCGCCCTGGTGAACGCACCTGTCCATGACTGTCACGGCTGGCGTGACCAGTACGGCCGCAGCAAATGCAGCAAGGGCATCGATCGTGAAACTCTGATGTAATTTATCCCCCGGAGAGTCGCGTGCCGATGGTGCCATTCTCTCTGCAATCAAGTGGCGGATTGCTTCTCAGTCCAGTGGTCTTGGTGTCAGTGGTGATGTTCCAGTGGTGTTCAGTGTTCAGTGTTCAGTGTTCAGTATTCCGTGAGTAGAGTGTATACGGCGTTACTGAGAAACAATTTGAGAGCTTTGGTATGACTTCTGCAGGAACTAGCGAAGCCTTTGTAACCGGCCCGGTGCCGGATATCGACGCACCGGTGGAGTATGGCGGGTCCTACAACCGAGCGCACAACATCGGGGGATCGCCATGTGTGAGATGCTGTTTAATTCTGTGCTAATGGATATTGAAGGACGGCGGTATTAATCAAGTCGTTGTTTATATCGCAACACCGACACTCCGGTGTTGACGTGAGGCTACTATTATGTCTCGGCGTTATGGGATATAGAAGGCAACTCCTCGCGACAGAGTAGCACCGAGCAAATCTTATTGGCAGATTCCTCCGGTCCAGAATATGCTTCCAGAATCCCTGATCGTCTAGTTTGTGCGGAACGTGGGGTTGTGGTCGGGTACTGTCGGCCTCGATTCACAATATCCCATCTATCACCGCAGAACCCTAAACAACATTCAAGATATAATAGTACCCCTGAAAAAGGTGCCCAATGCAATTCTATCGGTACCAGACCAATCTAACCGTATGCAAGCTAGCTAAGCAACTTGCGCACTACACTCAACCCTATCGGCCGTTAGAAACCCCACCATAACAGTCAGTTGATGCAGACCTACGTCGTAAAGGTCCCAGAAGATACAGGCATCGCTCTTAGCAAGGCTGGCCCAAGACCCTGGAAGAGGCCTCGCACACCGGCATTCTCCCAAGTAGCCCGGAACGCATACCCCATGGTGCGATAACGCTGCTCCGGCCCAAACCCATCACTGTCCATCTTCCTCTTGATGACATCCAGAGGGTGGCTCAACAGCCACAACATCTCCCCATCTAACCCCCCACAAACCGCAATCTGCCAACTGCTGAGCTGTGCACGCGTCCTCTGCTCCCTCTCCCGCAAGACCCCCAGAAGCCCCTCATACGCCACAAAACCACACCCCGTAGCCGTGGAACTCACGCAGCAGGGTAGCAACCTGCCCGCGATACAACCCAGATAAGCCAGCGGTCCGGACAATCTTCTGCACGCAATCCCAAGGTCCAGAATACAGCCTCCTATCTTCGCCATGAGGCTGGGTCTGGAGGCGAATCCTGATGTGCTCGACAGGGCCCGAGACGACGCTATTGGCCACGCCCGCCGAACCGCCGACGAGATAAAACTGGGGCAGCGACAGATCTGCGCCACCACCAGGCTTGTGGGTTTTGTTGTGATGCTCGATGAGTTGGCGGATGCTGTGGAATGCGCCGAATTGGATGCTGACCTGTTTTTCACATGAGGATTTTGAGTATGCAGTGGACATTATCTTATGATGACTCACGCAGGTGCCAGCCCCTGACAAGGGGACCAGAGTTCCTAAATAACCATGTCAGTGGTGTCATAAAATAAGTTAAGTGCGGCCAACTTTATACAAAGCGAGCGGCCCTTATTGTGTCCAGGTGCGACGTGTCACTGAGAGTGCAGTGCTGCCGGCCTGTGTCTGCAGTCGGACCTTGACAATATCTACCAGATGAGTACAAGACTTAAGATAAAAGGATCCGGTACGAACCAAAAGGCTGCCCTGTTTGCCTTGTTAGCTGTCAGACTATACGGTAGGGCTGAGCACCTCAGTGGAATTGTTCTCACCGATAAGTACCTGCGCAACGCCCCCAGCTTCTCCAGCTCCCGAACCTTTTGCGATCTCCTTCCAGTCTACTGATGGATTTGGTGTATCTTCGACTTCCAAAGACATCGCGTAGTGCGAGGCGTTTTACGATGTATGTTTGATATTGAGGGTTCTAGCTCGCATGCCATTTGACTGGACTTGGTCGGCCTTATCTCGGAAAGGGCGTGTTGCCTTCGGGTGGAACGACCGAGATATATGGGTTCGCCCCTTCTATGTCGCAGTAGGAGTATCATCAACTGGTATTATCCATATATCCTCTTTATCAGGTTAGTGTGTATCGTGAAATTGATGGGTATTGCGGTATAGCCATATGTTTCGATTTCCAGAATGCTACTCGATGTCTAGTTATTATGAGATAGGACTACATGGGGAATAAAAGGATAATTAGAAGGATAGCGCAATCAGTCTCTACATGAAACCTCTCTTCAGCCGACGCAGCGTTTCCTTCCTGAGAAGTAGACATTCCTCTCTTGTCCGACCAACGGCATCCCTATTCTCAACTGCCCGGCGCAGTAAATAGGACAGGCAGTCCTTCAATGTTCCCCAGCTAAGGCACTTGAACACTTCCGGGGGTGTCCTCCCTCCATTCCCCTCTCCTAGCTGCAAAAGCCGACAGCTCACGCCGTCCGCCATACCAAGGAGCTGTCCGTACTGTGTCTGAGTCACCGGTCGTCCCGATGCAAGTTCCTGCTGGATGAGTTCGTCCGCATTGAGTACACTCTCCTTGTTATGGGTAGCCAAAAATAACGGGGCCGATGGGAAGGGCCTGTCTGCATTTCCAAAAGGCCCATACTGGCGGCGAATAATACCCTCCGCTATGGTGTTATAGATATCGTCTGTCTCACGCTTGGTGTCGTTAATCAGGGCCCGTGGCTCTGCCGCAATATACGCCCCCCGAACGAGCTTGATCCCGATAGTGAAGCCTTCTTTCTCAGCAATATCCATGTGAGACAGCAGATTCGCCGGCGTGGATTTCAGGTACGCCTGGTACGTGTTGTATACCACCGCCACTCCGTCTTTGTTATACTCTCGCATCAGGTCCAAGGCAACAGCATCGATCCCTTTTTGTACGGACTGCTGTTCAGCATCCACAAATATACGTGCTTTCCTCTCGACAGCGCGGGAACAGATTTTCCGTAGCGCAACCATCATCTGCTCTGGCAGTGGCTGGTTAGAGGAAAGGGCCTGCATGGCGGGCACACCTGCGCCAGTCAATCTGTTCATGAGATATTAACAAAGCACACATTTCTCGCAGCCATATATCATACTTTAAAGCCAGGATATCTCCTTCATTCACCATCTCGACGGTCTCCAGCACACCCTCGCTCCACGCAGTAATATCAGGATGCTCAGTACTCTCAGACTTGACACACTTAGACCCCGTCTCATCCTTACCCCCGGAATTCTCATTCTCGGAAGCATCAACAACAATCTCCTTCGCATAAGTCAAAATCACCCCCCTGAACCCCATATCCTTAATCCTCCCAATCGTCCCCTTAACCTCCGCCCCATTCTCACCCGCACAGAAATGATTATAAAACGTCCTTTTGACAATCTGCCGCAATACCGGGTTCCTGTCTACATCTAGCGCCGATACCCTGGGGCGGTTGAGCACAGACAGCACCGACAGCGCGGGGCGTAATAACCACGAATGAGACGAGACTGTTGCGACTAGGAGTGCCCGAAGCAGCATCTTATTCGTTAGTAATGAATGAGGAGGCATTTCGATATCTTTGACTGTAGCTTTTTCTTTCGACGGGCTACTGGTTATTGTCGATTTGGTTTTTGCTCGTGCAGTCCGGTGGATTCTGTTTCTGTACTCTCTATACCGGGGGAAGGCCCGCGAGTATAGTGAAAGGCCCAGTTTTGTTGACATATCCTCCCATACAAGATCTGTATCTCACTATGGTGTATATTGTGCAGCACGTGGACAGATACTTTACACAGAATAAATGGTATACGGTACGGCCCGAAGACCCGGACTCTCGGCGTGTCACCGAAAGGGCGTGTTGATTGTCGAGATCGAGGGAGGCCAGGGGCAGTTTGTATGGGAGGAACAAGTGATAACGGACATGTCGCCGGAAGGGCGTGCAGATGGCCAACATGTCATGGATGGATGTCCTGTCCACCCCGCCCTCCCCGCATATGCCCTTATCTCCACCCAGTCTGGCCGGACGACTTTCCATTTGGAGGGTATAATCTTTTAAATAACTAAGAGCTCAGGTGGTCTATTTCAGAGGTATTGGCCCACAATCCCCAGCCTGATATTAGTTTTATGTCTGAGGATGTCAATCACAGACTAGACTGTGTTTTTTATTTATTGATATTTTATGGTATCTATTTTATTTCTGTCTGGGAACGACAGCAATGTAGTCTCAATAAAACATAACTTTTCACATCTAGTCCTCCCCAGCGAAGAACAGGAGAACAGCTTCGGCCACAACATCAGAGTCATCGTCGTCCTCCATATCATGCCGTGAAGACCCCCAAATCTTCTCCAAGTACGACGAAAGTCGCGATTCCGACCACTTGAATGTATTCGCAAATTGGTGGCACAACTCCCCAGTAGCAAAGGCATCGTATTCAAAGTGGCCCTGCAGGGTGAGGACACGACCAGGGTTGTACAACCCTTGGATAGAACAGCGATTTGTCCTTCCGATGCTCATCCAGCTTCCCTCGAGGAAGTCGTCTGTGCGTCCCTTTTCGCCATTTAGTTCCTGGTAGGGTACCACGGCATCACCGTGGATGAGCTGGACGCGGAGCGGATTGGTGGATGAGAATCGCTGAAGAGGTGCGAATCGGCGTGCGAACTCAGGATTCAGTATTATCGGATGGGGCCCGATTTCGTGGCCATCTGGCATCAGCTTCACCACCGCCTTTCCAGACAGTTCATCGTCTTTCGCATCTGGCTCAGCCCCCAATAAGGCCTGTCCGATAAGCTGGTGGCCAAAACACGAGCCAAAGATCCTAACGAAGGGGAACTCGCGATACACTCTTCGGATATATGACTGCAGAGCCGGTATCCAGTGCAAGTCATCGTACGCCGCTGCGGCCGCACCGGTCACAAGTATTGCGTCTATCGGGGGTGGTCGAGCATCAGTATAAAGGCCGTGGTCGGCTGTCGAGTCCACTCGCAGACACTCCGTGGAAGGAAATACTCCTCCAACCACATCAAACCCCGATACCCGAACCTCTATCTCTCCATTCTTCAACTCCTGTCCGCTCTTGTTTATCCGCTCTGCAGCGGCCTGGAGCAGTCGACGGAACTGAGTGCTATATAGCCCCCGTTTAGCGTACACGCGATAACAGGGAACATCGGTATCCAGCACGGCGATGTGCACTTCAACCATTTTCTTCAATCCAGGCAAGTGATTTCAAAGTCAATGGGCACGACGCTGTTGAATTTCGCCGTAGACAGATCTTTTTGACCCTTGTCATCAACAGGCGCGCCCAATATCGCGGGGTATCTCAAATCCGCAGGAATGTGGAATGTCGAAGACTCTGTTAGTCACATTCTCCAAGACTTGTTGGGCCGCCATTGGTCTCTTGGTCTGTCGTCTTCGGAGGGCTATCCGAGGCTCGGGAGACATATCCGAGTGACATCCCCAACTACCAAGCATAAATATCAAGTATCTCTTTGCACGAGAATGTATATTTTTGTAGTCTATCAGAGTGTGCAAGTTCACTTTCAATCAACATCCCTGGCCAGAATACACTATCTGCATCGCCTTGCGTATTTGGGTCGCACTTTCCTGTCTCGTAGAGCCGGTCCGCATCGCACCTTCCCCATGGGCCACATTTAGGTCTCATCTAGGAAAGAGCGAATGAGGCAGGTGATTTTTACATCGCACCTGCCCTATGCAATTGACTCGCTGTGGACTGGGTCGCACCTGCCGCGTCAAACTCGTGCCCCGACCTGTATACGCCCCTGCCTCTAGGTTTCCAGCTACGAATCCTCCGTCAATTACATCTGTGATGCTCACACATAAAGTGAACTGCGATGCAGGTGGTCATTCGATATTCATTCAATATCCATGCAAGAGCTGGCAGTTTGCATATACCACATCCGCAAACTAGCTATTACTAGATGAAATGAATGCCCGTGATCGTCAATGTGACAATGGCCTCAGCCCTCGCTGGTCGAGAATTACCCGCAGTGGGACCGATGGCTTTGTATGCCGCATATGGGGTACCGGGGGGCGTCAATCGTGTCAGGTTGAGTCCAGCGTCGGGCTCATTTTCAGCTACAAGAGTATCTCACTCTGGGCGATCGCTATCCTTGGGAAAAGATCCAAATGCATGGAAACCGAAGGAAGCGGGGTCTAGCAATGTTGGAATCAGCATCGCGAACTCCGGTCCGGGCTTGGTTGAGCCCATTGTACACGGTTTGGCGTCTGTAAAAGGATATTAAATGTAAAACTAGACAGCCATGACTGCGCTAAGCACAGCTCTTGACATTTGAGGTTATTGGATGGAAGCAGACCGGAAAGTTTATCATGAATCAACAATTTATCGCCACGAGGGAGAACCTGTTCGAATACTTGGAATGGTTGTTGCACATGCAGCGTCTGAGACGTGCTTCTGCCTCGATCTTCCCGCGCCGCATGAATATCCAAGAGTGGTAAGTCGTACATCGATCCCACATTCAAGGTGTTGCTGCAGGACGCATGGATTGGACCATGACTCCGGCAGGTACGTCATTGATCAGATGCACAGCACAGTCCACACTACCTGAATCGGGATGCCTTGCATCTCCGAGACAATAAAACCCCAATTTATACCTGCAGTTACCCCTTTCGGTCTGGTCTCGACCAATTCAGGCCGCCATCACAAGATTCCTCGCAGCCAGGGAGAAGCTTCTCTGGGATCTGCCTGGACAATCGATGTGCCATCGGAAAAGGGTCGACGGCGAGTCAGACAGCGAGAGGCTCTCGGTGTCTCCGCGGTCTGTACTCAGCAACAATGAGAGCAATACATCCGATGAACGTGACCAGGACTATGTTGCTGGCCCTGGCTCACTAAAATCGATTGCCATCGTCGGCACGGGCCGTTGGCTTGTAAGAAGCGCTACACATGTTTTCCCTGGGAAATGTTGAAGGCTGGCCGCTCGGAGTGGACTCCAGGACTGAGAAAGCAGTTCATCATGAAGACATTCCAATATCCTTCGGGAACAAGATCCGGGGCAGTTTCTGTCTTTGGCGGCACAAAATTCCAGTTGCTCCGTAGCTAGACTGGGGCTTACCTGCAGGCAAATGTTCAGCTTATGGTGCTGCCAAGGGCGGGTAGCACTGCACAGCTTGTGCAGATTGTAAGGAGTCGAGGCTTGTGAAGATTCAAGTATTGCATAATTGAATCTTTTATTTATGTATCTATTCTTTTCTCTCTTTCTGGTATTTTTTGTGTTCAAATTGGTTCCCGACACTTGGTTGTATTTGCCCTATCTGCGTATTGAATATCCGGCTGTATATCTGGAATTAGACAGCAGCTGCATGGATATATCTAATTACTTGCACATGCTACACTGATTCCAGATATATTCTTCCCATAGTTTTTCCAATACACGATACTTATATATATACTTACACGGAGGGTGGACACCGGGTAAATTCAAATCGATATCTAATATGTTTCGGTTTGATACCTTTTCATTATTGACTGCATGTCATACTCTCAACAACCGAAAAAAAAAAAAAAAAAAGCCCTGGAAAGTGTGTCGAATACGTGGAGTGTCGTGGACCTTGTTGAGTGTTGACAAATTTCGAGACCCGCTCTAATTCCAACCCGTGTCAGACGATTCTACTTAGGTGCTAGTACGGAGCACGGAGTAAACGGGGTACCTCGCCTAATATCGTCGGCAGTGTTCACTTCCAAAACAAAACACCCTCCCCATTTACAAACCCCGGAAGCACAAAAAATAGTCCACAATCGCAGTCCCGCAGTACTCGTCAGATAGCGGACTTGGTAATTCCTGGTGCAGGGTTCCTGCGTATTCATCAAGATCTTGGCATCACGTGGCTCGCATGGCCAGGTCTCCACGGGACTAGCATCTGCGACCCGAAATCCGTACCATGATCGCGGAACTAAGCTTAATTTAGCAGAACCGCTACTTGGGACCAGCTCTGGCAGCTACAGAGGCCGCGAGACATGTGAAGAAAGAGGGAAATATATAGAGAATTTTGATTGAGTCTTTTTTTTTCTGACTTTGTTGTTTTGAATATAAATAATAATTACCCTTGTTTCCAATAAATAACCGGTTCGGCTGTTTCTAGCAGCAGCGCTTGCTTGCTATGACAAACTCCTATCCTATCCTATCCTGTCCAATCGTTAAATAAAAAAAGTCAATATCGCTCTGTTTGAAGATTCCGCCGCGCTCGAGGTGCTCGGGATATGTAAGGGCACGCGTTTGAAAATCAAATCGCGGGTATATATGTGATGTGTATGCATGGTCGCACGAAGTCGGTGGCTAGCTGACTATCGGCGTCGGGAACTTCCTGATTTTGGTCCTGCTCGGCTTTTGTACACAGGCGTGGGCCCGGCCTGTTGCATCCGGCAGCGCCCGTATCTGATGTGTTTGTTTTTTGCAGTTGATCGTGTGAAGCGCTGGCCGCACTGCTCGCATGTGAAGCTCTTCGCCCGCCCGCTCTTCTCGCGGAGATGTCGCTCGTAGTTCCCGAGAGACGAGAATGCCCGACCGCCGCAACTGTGCTCCCAGCATCGGATCGTGGTTTTTGTGACGCGGTTTGTTTTAGTGTTTGGGGTGGCCGACAAGGGTAGGAGGTTTTCCGGCTCGGTGGGGGAGGATTGGGTGATCGGTGTCGTTGTTCCTGACGAAGCGCTTGAGTAGTCGGGAAGTGAGATGCATTGAGGCGTGAGCTCGGGAGTGCATGAAGGCGCCGTCGGAGCAGCGGAGAATACTGGAGCAGCAAATGTATCGGTCGCGGGCATCCAATTTGCGACATTAAGTGGATTGTCGGGGAGTTGTCCCGTCGAGAATGAGCTATCCGTAGGGGAATAGCTGGAGAGTGGTGTAGTGGGTTGGCTTGGCCATGTATCGAGCGGTAGACAGTAGTAATCCGGTATCGTGTAGATATGTTGTTGCCAGTTGGGTTCTATCTCGAAGTTGCTCTCATCTTGGCTCGACACGGGAGAAGAGTTGACATTCCAGCCCGCCCAGAGCGTTTCTGCAAAAGGGGACGATGGTAGGTTGTACAGCGGGGGCTCGAATTCTGCCATGGTCCGAATCGAAGCTCTTGGTGAGCCAGGCTGAAGGCCAGGTTGATGTAAAGTTGAAGAATCCGTCTAGCGAGCGGTCTGGTTCTTTCCGCCGCTTGGAAATTACGAACTGTAAATGCCAAAGATGAATTGGAGAGGGGGAGCAGGGGGGAATTGAAGGGGAAGCTCTGAGAAGTTGGGAACATGGACGGGAAGATGCACTGCAGGGAGACAGGAGAGCGGCACGCAGATTGGGACTGAGGCTTATTGAAGGTGCAGATTCCAAGACACCTTGGTATTAGATACGAAGCGCCGAATGCTGGCGGGCAGCCAAGTCTGTGTCTCGACGGTGGTTCAGCTGAACTGGATTATGGATTGGCAATGGCAGCAAGATTCCCCATAGTTCCGGGCCCACAGAAGGCTGGATGCCTTCGAATCGGAAATGCAGAGACCTTTTGCGACACCGGGTGAATGGCCAGGATTCCCTGCCTTGGATGATCGGCACAAGCTTGCAGGCGAGGTTCGTGAATCGTGACTAGTCTGGGTCGTTCCCGCAATGGCTCCCGTTCCTGAGATTGACCACTCTTTGGCCCAGAACCCCGGACGGCTGGCCCACAAATAGAGCCACCCTGCTTGCGGATATCGAGCCACGGCCTGCACGGCAACGAACTATTGGCCCAGCTGGTCCGCCCTAGCAGGATTCGGATAAAGCATTGGCTGCTGTTTCGGTAAAAGAAAAAATAAAATAAAATAAACACGGAGTCGGAGTATCTCGCGTATGAGTTCTGCACCACTGCCAGGCCCCCATCAGGCGCCACCATCAGGCTTGCAGACCTTGTCGTGGTCGAACTCGCTGATCATCGCTCCTCTGACAAACACCCCTCTGAAGTGGGTTCGTTGCCTCATCCAGCAGGTCGCTTTGGCCCTCTGGGTCTCGCTTTCTTCGCTCCAAAAATTTCAAAAATGTGAAAATCAAAAGAGGGTTAAAGAAGAATAAATTGGATATGATGATATGCTTGCTATTGCGTCGAGGTGGCCTAGATCCATCTAATCAGAAATCCATCACAGCGGTTCTCCCGAGATTGATGTTGTTCAGCTTCCCTAGCTGATCAAACCGCATGGCACGAGTGCATTAGGGGCGATCGGGACCGTCATCATTCCATCAACATGCCTTTTCCGAAAATTGTGGCAGGAGGACGAGGTGGTCATAGTGCAGCAAGGCGGGATCATGCAGGCTCCTCCTCTGTGCTTCGTGCAGTCACGATGAGGAACTGCTGTTGTGCTACCCAAAGAAAAGCAAAGAGGGTGGCTATTGCGTCAAAGTCTGAAAATCGAAACTTTGCTGACCGCCGCGAGCAACGTGGTTTGTCCGTCCCCAGAGCACGAAGTCATCAGCGCTGTCACCACTTGTTTGGGTTTGGCCTGTTGGCGAGCAAGCACCAAGGCCCAAGATCCCTCGTAAAATTAATTCCGTCTTTCCTGTGTCCGGCCCGCTGTGCCGTGACCCGTGGACACCCGAAAATTGTGTCGAAGCGCAAGTGGGCCTGTTGCAGTCACAGATCGCATTTCGAGATGCGTGATCGACAGCCTGGTGGGAAGAGACAAAGGACATTGGGCTCGCCAATTTGGGAAAATGGAACTATTCCGGAGTATGCACATTGTACAATGGACAGAATAGTATGGTGATCAATGAATCTGCCGTGCCGTGTGTTTTGGATGTGATTTAGCAGGAGGACTTCCTTCGGGACCTGGCTCTAGCTCGAGAATGTCTCGTGGCTGCCTCCTGTCAATAGCTACATAATTCCCATTTGGTATACATCTGTGTAGGGACAGGCTAGTTTGAACAGTCGCGAAATTGCTTCTTTTCTTCCTTTCACTTTAATTTCGTAATACAGTGTGGCAATGGCGCTTAATACGCTGGCAACTGCGGAATTGTCAGGGACGGCCCTTACGGGCAGTGATGCAATCGAGCAGGACAGCCGAGAGATTTGCGCAGAAGTGCTGCGCGGTCCAGTGGGAAGGATCAAGCTGGACAACTCATCTGCTGGGCAGGAGGGGACTCTGTTGGCGGTTGGTTTGGTGGCTCGCTGCGGGGAAGCGGGCTATACCGTCACTATCAATGACATGCTCCAGGCGACAAGCATCCGGAAGCTATGCTAATAATCTGTAAAACTGACAGAGGGCAGTGAGACACCAGAATGCTCGATTTCCCTAGCGCCGCTAGATGGGCCTGTAGGAACCGCTGATCTACTTACCATGCCCTCCTTACTTCGGCGCAGAAACTCTATGCCTCGGCGAAGGCTTGGGATGAGAAATTGTTCCAACTGAACGGCGACATAGCGGAGTCGACCGTTTGCAACGCGCTAGAGTCACTCACGCCGTCAGCCACCATCCAATCCTTCGAGCGAATGTCACAAAAGAACGCGGAAAGAAGCAATTGAAACTCACCTTGGGTGGTGGAACCCACCCTCTTGCGCACCGAAGAGTCGAAATTCCCGCTTTCGATGGCTCTGGGAAGCAATTGATGGACAGAGGAGACGTGGAGCGGGATGGAAATGAGGGGGGCCGACTGTTCGCTACAACAGTGTTGGTCCAGCAGGGCATGTGCCTGGCCCGCTATCTTCGGCTTGACCTTCACCGCACCGTCACCAACGCTTCGTCCTGGAACACATTTCAACACGATCTTCTTAATGCTGTGCTTGGAAGTACTCCTGAGGGTGGACTTTCGCAGAATTGGGGACCTTAGCAAAGACACAGGCTGGCTCGGGTTTCGGATCCGATGTCCCGGTCTTCGACTTGAGCCAGCTCAAGCGGAGTGAAGAAGACAATCGGCCCGGATACAGAGGGCAGGATGGATTTGCAAATGGTTGAAACAACCACAGGGCGGACCTGGCTGTTCTGGAAGTCGACGCAGCACGCCTCGCACAATTAGGGACAAATCTATCCATGGCGCTCGCTGCAATCGAACTTGTACGAAGAGTGAAGACCATGCGCATGGGTTTTGTATCCCATTCCAAGACACCACCAACCGCAGACCAGGATTATACACGCGAGGCTTCGGAGATCATCACACTCAAAAGGGTTGACGCTTAGAAAATCTCTCAACATGATGAGCTCCAGAGTCCCCCAGAACATATTTGGCGCGTATCGAGGAATTCTGGGATCAACAGCAGATAGAACTGTGTCGACGAGCTCAGGTCATGGTCCAGACAGCTCTGGGTGCTTTCACAGGCGCATTCCACGCTACATTGGCGCTACCTCGAAGGAACTAAATGCCGCGAGTCAGGCGTGTCGAGATAGAATCACCATGAGCGACTTCCCTTATCTTCAACTGGCTTATACGGAACTCGAGAGCCTCATTTCATCTATGCCCATGGTAGTAATATCCGCTCCTCTCCGCTACGTCCAAGCTGTACTCCCTTGCGCTCCCGACAGGAAGCGATTTTGGTGGCTCAAGCGGTATATCCACATTCGTATTAGTGCTCCTTCGTGGTTCAATTGGACACAGAGAGCTCCGGCCCCGAGCTTGACTTTACACGTCTTCAGGGCGCCTGGTCCTGCATAGTGAATCGTCATCCCGCCCTTCGTACGGGATTCATGGAAAGTGCCAACCGTGAAGGCCATTTCGACCAAGTAATATGAAAGGAGGGAATGGGTTCGATGATCTCAGTGGAGAACTGTAATAAGGAACTCGTCCATCAAATTTCCACGCGCGGTTCAGTTGTCTTCAAGAAATATGGGAAGACACATGAAGGGACGCTTTGCAAGATATCACCGTCCTCGATCTGTCTCTGCCTCGACATCTCCCACGCCGTTGTAGATGGGCAATCCGCCCAAATATTGTTACGGCCATGTCCAATATACACTGGCCAGAAGCCGAGCAGTCGGTTCATGAACGACCGAGATTTGCCAACTACCAATCACAGCTCCCAGTGGAACATTCGATGGTCGATTGGTTAAACTCCCTTTCTGGAGCCCAGCCTTCCTAAAGGACTTCCCACTCTATGGCGACCCACTTGGCCGCCATGACCACATCATGGGGACCAATCCTCCGCTCGGCTCCGAGGGTCTCGGAGAATTTTGTGGAAAGTTTAGTGTCTCTCCCGCCAGCATTTGCCAGATCGCACGGGCACTTGTTCTCCAGTCATCTACGGGATTGGGATATGTTTGCTTTTCTTACGCAATAATCTCTGGGCGTGATGCCCCTCTTAAGGGAATCAATACCACCATTGGCGCTTTTCTCAATGCCGTCATCTGTCGTGTAGGGGGTTCCACCGACTGCAAAGGCCTTTGCACAGGCTCGGTGCGACTTGTGGGGAGCCTGGTGCATCATTACTATACTGCCTTTTATGCTGCACAGTTTAGAAACTTAGCCTGTCTGGAGGGCGGCACGCTGATTTCATGCCAGAAAAAAGCAGCACCCGAGCTGGCTTGATCTGCCTTCGGTGTTGAGCTGATCGACGGCGCCAGCCCCAATGAGGTGGGTGATGCTCGTGCGGCCTGTGGTACCCACAATGGACCGAACTCACCCAGCGATCAGAGCATGATTTGTCCATAAGCATCCAGAACGGCAGTGAAGAGCTGGAGGTCCTCCGTGATGATCAACCACTGGATTTAGCGAATCGGAGCAGCCGCCGGAGTCCAGTCTTTCGAAGAGCCGTTTCTCAGCATCGTCAGGGAATCACCTTCTACGCTGGGAGAGATCGATATTATTACGCCACAAGAGGTTGCAGCTACGTGAAAAATGGACCAAAAACATCCTACCGAGTACGATGTTACGATCAGTGTGTTGCTTCTGTGGATAAGATCTCTGTATCCCTACAATATTCACTTGCACACCTATCTCTCCACAACGCCAACCGATTGCTGAACTGCATCCAACAGGGAGTTCGCTCAGTAGTTACAGGGGAAGATACGCCGGTCGGTAAGCTGAATGCATTAACTGCTGAAGACATTCGACAAGTCCGCACATGGAACAATGAGATTTCACCTGTCGATGGAGATCATTTAATTCATGACTTTTGCTGAGCAACGACTCGTTCGCCCCAACGGAACAGCCGTCTCCGCCTGCCAGTGGAGTATCATTGCACAGCTCGGCGTGGCTAAAGCTGGTGGTGCCGTAGTTTTCGTGGACCCAAAGCTCCCCACTCGGCGCGTGGAGCCTATCCTCAAGGACGTCAATACATATGTCATGCTAACTACTGAATAATATGGCCGCACTTATTCGCTAGCCTGCCGGGGAAACTTCTAATATGTTTCCAAGTATGAACCTTTCTCTACGCCGGTGGCAGGTAGCAGCGTGCGCCAATATCTCGAACCTCTTTGGTCGTTATCCGACAATATCATCGACGCTGCTCCAATTATTCACCTTCAGTCGTTCGCAGCTGCCACATCGCTCCAGAAGTCCCAAGATCCGATGACAAACGTTAGCATCGGCGGACAGGGAAGCCCAGGCACTGCAAGATGGGAAGCTAGTTATATCGAACTTGTCAAGCGCCACGATATCTTGCCCACAGCTTATGCCGCCCATGAACACCAGTTGATCCAAGTCGATCTTGAATACACTCCAAGTTTCAGATATAACAGATCAGTCACTCTGACAGTTTACCAGGGATTGGGTTGCTCGGAATATGAATCTCCCGCCCCAGCTTGGCCATCCGTTCCTTGAGTTCGCGATAATAACCTCTCATAAAGAAGCCAAACACCGGACGATGTTCCGTTGAAGCCATGAATACGAAATTTCACTCGGGTAATTTGTTAATATTCTTCAAGAGATCTATCAGCGCCACCTTTGAGTGAATACGTCAACTTCGGCCGGTACATTTCCAATCTCACAACCCAGGACATGGGTCCCAGCCGCGATTATTGGCGACAGCTTCTTCAAGGACGTTCCATGCCAGCCATTCCGACGAAATCTGCGACAAACGTCTCCCCTCCAGACAAATATACCATGGCACGAAGGGTGCACATGGACACCTTCCCCACTGGCATCGCCCTGTCAACCATCATGCGTGCGGCGTGGGCGCTCACACTAGCCCGGTATGTAGGCAGTCCCGACGTGATCTTCGGTGATTTTGCCTCAGGCCGCGATTCTGGACCGCAGAGAAGGCCGCTGGGTGCTGCGCTAATACAGTTCCCGTTTGGGCATCTCTCAGCCCATGTGGAGTGTTAATGGCTTACTCCAATCTCCCTACAAGCAACTTATATCCCGCCTACCACACGAGTCCCTCGGATACCGCGACGTGATTCGGATATGTCCAGATATGCCTCGGGCGCATTGTTCAACTCGCTTCTGAGCCACCTCAATCAGGCAACTGAATGACCCTTGGCCTTGATGGCGGAAACTACAATGTCTGTAGCGAAGACAGAAGGTGCGGGAGATTTCTTCGGTTTATCTATCACCTCCACTGCAGGTGCTGGCCTTGCCGATACTCCTATGGCGTACCTTGAGGATGGGATAACCTGGAGGCTTCTGGCACACTGCTTAATCATCTACCTGAGACCCTGAACGCTTTCGTCAATGGGGATGTGGATGCCAAGTTGGGTCCAAACTTCCCGTGCCGGGTGGTGACGTTACGCAACCGAGGGTCTGTGTGGCTCCTCAAAAATTCGATGGAGACCTGTCAATGCCAGCATTGTACGGCGTAGCCTGCACGCTTCAGAAGCAGGGTTATAAAGTGATTGTCGATGAAGTTGTCCACCAGGGTTTGACTTTTCCCTTTGTTGTTCCTGTTTTCTTGTGTCATTTTGGTTAAACTCTTCTCGTTTAGACTTTCTCATTGAAGTTATCCCTTATGTTGCCACGACAGCCGATCACCCCATGGACCCGGTATACAGTTTCCCCGCATTCTCCAATTAAGCTTTGTTCCCCGCGTTTTATCATAACCGAGGACCCGGTTGTATAAGCTTGGAGCAAAGAACCCAGCAATGATTTAGATAGTAGGCTTTATAACGGTAGGGATTGTCGAGATGGGACTCCTCATTGGGGTAACCATACCTCCCACGGTATGTATATATAGCCACTTCCCTGTCCTTATCTCGAGCTCTAATCCTCACCCAGAAAAACAACCAAACCATTCCTCACCATGTCAATCCTCCCTCATATATCCGTAAATTCTTACAACCTCTGGGTTGTGATTCTTGTGGCCGTGGGCACAATCTCAACCGCCTACGGCCTCGCCGTGATCGGGTCAACAGTCGGCCAGCCAAACTTCTACACCTACTTCGGCCTGGAAGCCGACACCAGCGCGCCGGGGTATGCACATACAACGAACATGATCGGGGCCCTGAATGGGATTAACTCTGCTGGCGCCGTTATTGGGTGTATCCTACAGGCATGGACTGCAGACGCGTACGGACGTAAAACAACCATCCAGATGGGTGCAGTTGTGCTGGTTATCGGGGGTGCCCTATGTTCCGGGGCTGTCCACATGGCGATGTTCCTGGTCGGAAGATTGGTTGCTGGTATTGGAGCTGGAATACTTGCTTGTATCGTCCCTATCTACCAGGCTGAGGTGTCAACGGCTGAAACCCGGGGTGCCATGGTCTGCATTACGGGCATTATGTATGCGGTGGGCTACAGTCTCGCCGGGTGGCTAGGGTATGCCTGTTTCTTCATGGATGGGAACAGCCCGGCAGCTTCGTTCGCCTGGCGATTCCCACTCGCCTTTCAAGTTACTTTCCCTCTGTTTGTGCTAGGAGGTAGTCCGTACCTCCCTGAGTCACCGCGCTGGCTTCTCGCTAAGAACAAGCGCGAGAAAGCCCTAACAATCGTGCAACGACTCCACGCCTCCAGCGACACCAACGCAGACGAGGAATTCGCCCAGATAGAAAAGCAGCTCGAGCTCGACCAGTCCCTTCTCACACAGGGCAAGAAGAAAATAGGAACAGCGCTCTTCTCGACGCCCGCCAACCGCAAACGCTCCCTCATCGCTACGATCCTCATGATCGGGAACCAATTCCTCGGAACCTTCGTGCTCACAAATTACGGTGTCCTCATCTACGCTTCCCTTGGTCTCGCCGGATCCATCCCTCTCCTCCTAAACGCCTGCTGGACCACCTTCACTCTCATCGGCAACACCTGGACAGCCCTGTACGTCGACCGCTTCGGCCGGCGACGCTTCCTCCTCATCGGCGCAACAGGCTGCACCGTATCCGTGATCTTCCTATGCGCACTAACAGCATCCTTTCTCGACACGAACAGTGGAAACATCGCGGGCCTCCGCGCCGCCGTCTTCTTCATCTTCTTCTACATCTTCTGGTGGTGTTTCTTCGTGGACGCGACGCAGTTCGCTTACATCGCGGAGATATTCCCGAACCATCTCCGCAGCCAGGGCGTTGCATTGGGTCTAGGCTGTTTCTATTTATCTTCCGAGGTGACGCTCGTCGCTGCGCCGGTGGCGCTGGATCGGATTGGCTGGAAATTTTATCTCGTGCTGATTTGTCCGAGTGTGGTTTATATTACGTGTATTTATTTGCTTTTCCCTGAGACGAAGGGGAGGACTTTGGAGGAGATGGGGAAGATTTTTGGAGAGGGTTCGCGGACTCTGGATGGAGAGGAGGGAGTTGGGGTTGATGGATTGGAGAACAGGGAGAATGGGGAGAAGGCAGAAGAGAGGCAGATTGAGGATGTTTCTTAAGACCCGGCTCGTTGTATCCTGTCTTGATTTATGAAAAGTGGTTTCGTGGATCATGCTCTATATCAAATGTCTGTTACTGCCTGCGACGGCCTTGAATACCCACCGGGGTACGCCCATTGTCTATGTTGAGGTGTCACTTTTATCCAACTAGGCCCATACTCGTGAGCAATGGCCAAAGTAGTTTATTGAATGCTGTCAGGTCTAGAAATAAACGAGGCCGGTCGGCTCGCAGAGTTGGTGCCGCCGCCTTCCAGGGCAGATGCGCACAACTTACAGGTCCAGACTCGCCTTAGCCCCTCAAAACTTTTAATCAGGTGTAGGCAGGGACGGCGCCTTGTTTTGCTAGTCGGTCGTCAGGCTGAGACACAGCCAGTGCCGTCTCGATTTTATATTAGCCAAGTCCTGCTTTCCGCGGGCCGACAGGCATCGCCATCTCTGAAATTAATTTCATAGATATCTTGAATAATTATCATGAGTACCAAACACATTTTTCCTCAAATCTGGGTATTATCTTTGGCCAGGTGAGCCTGCATCGTCAGGAACCGGCCATGCCCTTTATCCATCACATGCGCTACAGGCAGGAAGCCGCATATAGGGCTTGCAGCAGGGATGCGAGAAACGACTATATCTATCACCCCAACACCCTCTTTACAGGACCTCGTCAATTTTCCTCAGCAGTCTGTCGTTACTTCTGCCCCTTAATTATAATGCACTTTCTAAAATATCTTTCTCTCGTTTCTTCCGTCGTGGCCATTGCCTCTGCCACTCCAGATGCATCTCCTGATCGAGATGTTGACGCCACGCTCTCTAAACTCTCAGAGCTGACTGGCCCTCTTGTGGACGGTCTCACTACGAGCCTTGCTGGTGTTGCTCTGCCAGGTATTAGTCTAACAGAGACCAGCACTGAAGGCAAAGCAATCAAGCGACAGTCCCAGAGTCCACAACAAGGGCTCTCCGATGCCTTGAACTCGTTGCTACCGGTACATCTCACTCTATCCCGCTCACTATGTTAAGTAGTTAACCTGATCTTAAACCAACTAGGGCATCTCCTCTATCCTCAACAATGGCATAATCAACCAAATCTTCGACCTCCTCCGCGACGGCAAAAACATCTTCACCCCCGAGTGGAATGATAAATTCAACGACGTTGCAGACCAACTTACCCCAGTACGTTCCCTCACTCTTATCCCCTCCCATTATCTCCTTTCTCCTTCAGCTAATATAACTGACAAACATCAGCTCGCAAACGACCTCGGCCTCTTCCTCGGCTATCTCATCCGTGTAATCCTAACAGGGTCTTTCAGCGGCACCGGGACAACCGATACGGGACCGACATTCACGCAGCCTTCTTTCCCTGATAACACTGACGCAGGGTTCAACTGGCCAGACTTTACTATTCCCTTGGGGGGTGGGAATGCGGAGGCTTCGTCTACGGAGTCCCCTGTCCCTTCTGCGACGTCGACGGGCTCTGGTTCCTCAGGGCTGGGGATTGATTGGTCTGGGCTTGGTGGGAGTGGTGGGTTTGGGTCGTCGTCGGCTGGTATTAGCGGCCCTACGCCTACGGGGAGTGGTGGGTATACTCCTAGTTTGACGACGCCGACTGGGAGTGTGTTTACCGGAGGAGCGGCGAGTGCCTATATGGAGCCGTTTCTGGGGCTGGGGTTCGTTGCAGCCATTGGGGCCGCTGTACTTGTTTAGTTTCTAGGGCACTTGTTAAGTAGGTTGGATTTGCCGTAATACTTGGTGATTATGTATGTTTAATGGATGAGGATATTTAATGACATTGGAGGGCTATTATCAGATTCGTCACATTTCAAATCAATATCGATTCACTTATTCTCCTTCTCCAACGCATCTGCCATCTCTCCCAGCGTGTCAAACTTCCAGTCAAAGATATTCTCCTCCAAATTCCCCATCGTCGCCCCCGGCCTGACAATCCATACTGACTTAACCCCCGCCTTCTTGGCCGGATGATGATCATGGAACTGGCTCTGCGCCGTCTGGAGCACCTGCTCTCTCTCCACGCCAAATTCCCTCTTCACAGCATCCAGCATGTAACTGAAGTTCCTCAAATCCGGTTTATACGACCCGACGTCCTGCGCCGTAATCACCAAGTCGAACTTGACTCCCTCCAGACTGCCCGCATTGGTCTTGGAAAACGACTCCCGGTCCACATTGGAAAGCACGACTAGCTTATAAACCTTTTGTAACCGCTTCAATGCAGCGACTGTATCCGGGAACGCAGGCCACTTGCCAACCGACTCCCCGAACGCGCGCGACTCATCGGCCGTCGGGGCCTGGAGACCTAGCTTCGACAGCAACGGCGCGAGGATCGTCGCAAGGACGTCGGTGTACAGCATATCGGGCGTCTTGGTCTGCTGCGCCCTCTCGAACTCGTGGTATGCGGTCAGCAGCTGCTGGCGGGTGAATTTCCCCGAGGCGTTGTTCTTGGCCAGGCTGGGTTCGAGAGCGGCGAGGATGCCGCCCTCCCAGTCGACAAGGGTGCCGTAGACGTCGAAGGTGAGGAGACGGTAGGAGGATAGATTGGACATTTTGTGGGTGGTTGCGTTGTTGCTGCTGTCGAGTGAGTTGAGTTGAGTTGAGTTGGAGAAGTGAGGGGTGGAAGTGAGGGGCGATAAGCTCTTTTTATTCTTATCGACGCCTTCCGATAACAACTCCTGCGCCTTCTCGCGACGACGCCTTCTCGCGACATCAGCCACGCCCTGTGACATCCAGAGCTCATTGATATTCAATTGCCATCGCAGCTATTAACAGATTTTAACCAGCCCAGTACAGTGTCAGTTCGTGTCGGCCGGTATCCTAATCAATGACTGCCATACAAGACTTGTATGCAAGACAGTGTCTCCAGCATCATGGAGATGCCAAGTGAAATACGCAATTCACTAGAGGAAAACATTGAATGTCAATATTTATACAGCTAAAACCCTATGCCAGTCAGTTCTGTCCAATTTTGGTTCTTACCTGTTCGCCTCTGCTCACCTCCCGCCATGTGTAGGGGGCGGGTATAGTGAACACAACAGGTACCGAAGGAAGCAGGGAACAGGCTCGCCGGCGAAGTAACTTAGTATTGTATCTCTGCCGCGCATCTCCCGCTGATGTTCCATTCTTTCCCTATAGAGACAATGTCGCAACCGCGTCAAGAACCCTGGTGGCATCGACGGGGACCTTGGGGCTGTGAGCTCCCCTCCAAAAGATACCCAGCTCCCCGCATGGTTCTTTCACCTTAGCAATATAGCACGATATCCTTATAATAGGCATTACAATTGTCGTACCTATTTGTGTGTTGGCGATAGACACCGGTTCTTTCTCTTGGAGTCCACCAATCTATACTTGAACCCGCAAAGCACGGTGGTCTCAGAGCTAAATCAGACCGAATTGCGATTAGCTGTTCTCTACTACTGTGCAAGATGAGCACGCTCGACAACCTACCGGAGGAACTACTCGCCCTCGTCCTCCAGGGCTGCGACACCTTTTCTCAGTTACGAAGCCTTGTCCTAACATCTAAGAGACTGCATGATGCCTGGACATGCAACCAACGTGCCATCCTTTGGAAAATAAGCCAGAGAGCCATGGTCAGCTTCAGTGACGCCCTCATCGCAGTACGTCCTATCCTTGAGCCTCTTGAGTACCTACTAACCCTTCCAGGTCCGCGCAACAAGAATAGCTACAGATTCTTTTCTCAGTGGTCAACTTCCTCCAGACCCATTCCCCACCTCACAACTCAGTGGCGACGCAGTGAAGCCCTCCATCGACGAGGTGAAGCACGCCCTCGAATTCGCCCATCTAGCACAGTATCTCGAAGGCAAGACCCGATCCCCAGTCGGAAAACGGAGAGAATTCCTACCAGATATGTGGTACTTTGACAGTCTTGTCTGGACTCCTCGTACATGGCAGGTCTGGCGAGAAAGCTATCACCGGGCTGTCTATCGGTATCTCACTGCCGGGGCAGTTCTCTGTCGTGCGTATTATGCGCCGCTTGTTTCTGAAAAAAAGCCAGCTGGGTTCCTTTCTTCCCTCCTCTCTACTCTTGAGGGCATAGCTGTGCGAAGCAGCCGTGAATATCCAGAATGGTTTACGGAAGACGAACAACGATATCTCTCGACGGTCCCACTCTACGATAGCCAGGCATACGCGCACTGGGAATCGGCATTCAAGCCACTCGAAGAAATCTTCGTGGGTGAGAGCAGAAAGCAGTCTCGGCTTTTAGGACCGGTCACCCCTCCACAACCAGCCGAAGGGCTATCACAGTGTCTTCAATGCATCTTCGGGGCAGAAGCGAAGAACCTCCAATCCCTCCATCCTACACATGCAGACACTCTCTTCCAACAGACCCTTCAGTTCCTCAGTTTAATCGACGACGACATCCGGTTACTCATCGCTCTACCGGGGGATACACCACTAGAACCCATCGACAACCCGATAAACCCCCCATCAACGACCGCATTCCTCTTCGGCTCGTTCGCGCCCATGAATATAACCATCCGCCGAGGCCAATGCCAGTGTAAATGCATAACCACGTCCGCATTCGCTACACCGCTCCTGCCCCCTCTCAGCAGCAAATCCCTCCCTACTGCCACCACATCGCAGTATCTCTCCTTCTCCAATATGCACAACTACCTCAAAAAAGTGCACGACGCATCCAGCCTCCCAAACTGCTACAGCGACCCGCTCCGGAAGACCCCGCCCCCGATAAGCTTCTTCACAGAGTACGTGATGCGCAAGTATTTTGGGTTGCGGTTCGCGTGTACAATGTTTGATTCGACGTACGAAATTCGCTGTGCTTGGTATGCATTCCATCAGTTCGGGGGTGTTTTTACAGGGCTTGGACCGGGACCTGGATCAGATGGAGATGATATAACGTATGTAGGGCAAGATTTACTGGTGCCTGCGGATGAGCCGACTCCGGTGCCTTGCTATGATGAGCATGCGTGGTATTACTAGTGTCATTGTCTTTCTTTAGGTGTTTTCAGCGTTCATTACTTTGTTAGAGTTATACATTGCCAATTAGATACATAATGCGTCTATATGTTCAGATATCATCTAATGCGGGTTCTGTAACCGAACAGACTAAGAAACAACCAAAACCGCCACCCCGTACGGCGGCATCTGCACCGTAAACCCAGCACTCCCATTCTTAATCTCATCCACCGTCGGCGTCACAACAATATCATGCGGCTGGTTACTCGCATTCTCCTCCCCCGCGAGCATCTCCAGCGACCCCGTCTCATTCTTCGCACCCGGAACCTGCACATTCACCGTATGGTTCTCCGGGTTATAGTTGGCGAGCTTGATCTGGTAGTGCGTGTCGTTGCTCGAGGCAACCCAGTAGATAGGCCCGAAGCCGGAGTCGGATTCGACCGGGTGGATTTTCGTTCCGTGGTTTGTTGCGAACATCTTTTGCACGTAGTATGAGGTTGAGAGGGTGAGGGAGTCGGGGTTTGAGTCGAAGCCGAAGAGAGTTGGCTATATCGTCAGTCAAAATATTCATCGAGAAGAGAGATATCAAAGTGAAGGGGTACATACCGACCACTGCATATACCCAAAATGCTGCAGCAGGGGCGCATAAGCCGCCATCAGAACAGCATCGCTATTCCTCTCCATGCCAATCATATGCACCGCCTCACTACAACTGCCCTTGACAAACGCCCAGAACAACCCATCGGGATCCGTGTAATTCCTACACCCAAACTCCCCCACAATCACAGGCTGGTCGCGCGGCTGGTTATCCCAGTAATTGAACATATCGACCAGGACGTCCGGAGTGCGGTAGTAGTGGAAGTCGTACATGACGTCCGGCAGCGGTTCCTCGGGGAGACAGTTGGGATTCATATTGTCAACGATTAAGGTGAGATTGGGGTAGGCGTCGTGGATCGTGTTGTAGATCTGGGTTAGTCGGTCTGGGTATGTGGCGCAGCCGCCGGTGTAGTCGTCCTCGTTGCCGATTTCGATATACTGCACCGGCCAGGGCTCCTCGCGGCCGTTTTCGGCGCGGAGGGAGCCGTAGGTGGTGTTCGTTGGACCGAGGAGGTACTGTAGCTTTGTTAGACTGTTGAATAGAATCGGTAGGGTATGGTGTACCTCGAGCTCGTCTAGGATGTCGTCTAGAAACGGGTGCAGGTCGTCTCCTGAAAGTATCTCATCGTAGGACTTGCCGTCCCAGACGGTGAGCACCGCGGTCATGCCCATGTCTTCGCACCACCAGAGGTATTCGTCCAGGCCTGCAATGTTAGCCCCAGTCTTTAGAGAGTGAGGTCGACTTACCAAGGGCGTCCGTGTTTGGATAGTGCCAGGGGGCTACGCTGTCAGCTACGCACTTATATATGCATGAACAACTCACTGTCTCGTCCTGGTCGATTGACCACTGGCCCGATTGTCTCATTCCATTTCCAGCGGCTGTCAACATCGATTCCCTCTCTGTCCAGATTAGCTCTGCATCCTATACCTGGGATAGAAGCCCTACATGTTATTCCCCCCAGGGAAGCGCAGAAACTTCGGGTTAAGATCGTAGATGGGCTGTATGAGGTCCGCTCTCAAGCCATTCGCCCTGAACAATTAGCCGCAATACAACACCCAGACGCCATTCAAGAGGGGAGCCACCTGTCATTCCAAGTCGGGGGAAACAGCTGCACAAGGCCGAATCTCAAAATATGCCCCTTGGCCTTCTCCGCATCAACCAGCAGCTGCCACTCGTTATCACCCGTTGGCGACGCATCCGCCTCAAAGGTGGCATGGTACTCCTCAAACTCCTGCCTCGACTTCTCCACCGTGACATTATGGCTCGCGTAGACAGTCCCATCCTCGGAATTGACCAGCCGCAGCATCACCGTCCCATCGTACTCGCCCTTCATCCAGAATGTGCTGGAGTAAGTCGCGTCGAGCACCGGCACGCCCTTGTACCCCGTATTTGCGAATCCGACGAAGCCGGTCGCGTCGCTGCGCACGGACAGCGCGAGAGTCGATGTGATCGCGTCGCTCAGGGGGGTGGGCGACTCGGAAATGTGCGTATTGCCAATGGCCTTGTAGCCTGTCAATCCAGTGCCGGAACCCTGGAAGCCGTTGTTCTGCAGCAGATTGCCGTGGATTCCGCCATCGCCTGGGTATTATCAGTTAGAATCGATCATTTGTACCTAGTTTGCACGGTCGGCGTCAGCGTAGATGTCTCGACGAACCTGAATGGTCCATTTCCTGCAAATGTTAGCGTCAAGAAAGACCCTTGCGTGGGTGCAAATTCCGCAATACCTCAAACATAATCCCCCACAGATGCGGGCTCGACTGGTTCCCCCCATCAGGCAGGACAGTCAGATTGACCGGCGTGGTTATACGCTCGACAATCTCCTCTCCAGCCTGGCGGGTAATCGTGGCCAGGGTGTGTAGAATCCGCGTCCATGCCTCGGTCTTCATGGTGGCAGTCGCAGACTCGCAGTTGTCTGAATTGTCGCCAGGAAGAGGCCAAGGAGAAAGATCTGAGACAAGCAGCGACAGCTCCAGCGACAGCGACGATCAGGGACTCATTTCATTTCCCAGACCATTGGGCCAACTGATAATCCTGATTAGCTGATAGCCCCCACGCGTCGTCGTCAACAGTCACGACATGGGGAATGTGACATCACGAAAGCCCAATTATGGGAGATCGGGCCCTGGAGTGATGTCAGCGACACAGGGACCAGCGAGAGGAACGGTTCACACTTCCTGACTGGTTACATTAATGACTGGTTCAGTGGCGGGATGGACCAAAGTCGCCGGCAGTGATCCCCACACTGCATTCCCGCATCACAGCTGGGCAATTAGGGCTTCACTTCCACCTTCACTGCTTAATTTGACACCAACAGCCCCTTGATTGCTGTGGCCCACGAACACGAGGCTCCAGTTCCCCAGATTCGCCATTCGCCTGCAGAATTCGTATTCCCGCTTGGCATGAGGATCGACCGGCGGAGGATCCGACACCCTCAGCTGCAAACTATAGACGTGCAATGGAGGAAAAGCCTGGCTGAGACATCCCCAGACACGGAGTCTGCATGAAGCAGCGGTATACTTCTCAATTGGACTGCCTCTCGCTCCGTTCGCCGAGTGATATCATAGCATTCTTGGTCGCTGGGCACCTCGTATAGCTCATTGAATCAGCGCCAACAACCAAATTCCAATAGACCACGGTCGCAAACACGAGATCCGTCTTTATCTTGTCTCACGCCGTCTCGGCGCTCGTAATATTGATCTCAAAGAGTTGTGTGAGCTGGGTATAAATACTCCCAGCTGTCTCCCCCAGATCCCACCATTCCATCCCTTCAATCACGACAAGCTCACTTCAAAGTTAATCTCAACCTCAGTTTGCCAAAAATGCATCTTTCTACCGTTTTCGCAATTGCCACTGCTGCCTTTGCCAGCTTTGCTGTCGCTGCTCCTGCGGAGCCCGGCGAGCAATGTCTTTTGATCTGCTGGCCTGAGGAGCACGCGTGCGAGGCTCCTTCGGTATGTATCCACGTCCATCCTCTTTTTACATTAGTTGTTCTGTGGTATACTAACAATTTGCGTATAGTACCCGAAGAATCAAAATGGAGTGAGTATATCCTATCCCTCAATAACGAGAAATCCCGTTTGTATACAGACTGACTCTTGCAGTGCTGGACTTGCTGTACTCCGGTATCCTCTTAGGCTCAACACAGTCTGCCATTTCTTGGAGGACGATAGTTTGAGGAAGAGCGAATCTGGCGTCTATTTACTTCTTATGAAGGATTGGATCTCGTTAGTTGAAACATCACACTCATTATGTAGTCAAAGACTTGAAACATCTCCAGGGACGTGTATTCCACTTCCAATAATCAAGTAAACTCCATACAAGGCCGTAGCCTCTCGAACACGCCCTGCTGATCCTGCAATCATAATAACTGCTTATTGCGGATTCCTCCAGTTAACTTGCAAAAGAAGACCCACTAGCCCTTGGGTCATATTTAGGCTTTAGTTCTGTGACTACTGCGCTAATCTAGAAGATGAGTAGATCAGGACGGTATTGTTTCTGTTTCTAGGTGGGACCAAAATATTAGTCTTCTTTTTTTTTGAGCCCTCTGGTTCTATTGCCAACCTTGCTACAGGTTCAAGATCATAATTACTTAGGGTACGCTCCGATATCTTCTGGGAGGAATGCGGGGGCGGGCCGCAGTTTATACTTACATTCATACACCTAGACCTAGTCAAGGAGTGCACAGATCACAGTATGCTCTTCCTCGAGCGGGGCCCAGGCTCATACAGAAATACTCACTGGCTACACCACTGTTCGTTCGACACGCAGCTGCTTGGCCACGAATTGCCGCCGCAAAAGAGGCAAAGCCTTATCTGGCGAGTTGGCGACATATCTTTGGTTTGCAGATCTTTGAGCACTAGCATGATGCCAATGGGTTCATGGTTAAGTATTCAGTATGTGGATGGGCATATAGCCAATGTATCCTTATCTCTCTTATGCTGATGCAGTATTGCTGCAGCCTCAGTCTCTTTCGCCATCCGGAGTAGCAAGTTCAACCATAGTTGCTCTAGCCATCCGATCCATAGTAGTCATACCCCCGTAACAATTGTCACCCATTATGGGCATTCAGTTGGTTTGTTGGTCTATCCATGGTTTAAAGGTGCTACAGATGCGCTCTAGTATAAGAGACAATGCACCTTCTAAGTGTCCATTGGGGTCTAAACTGATACAGCCAAGTTGAAAGAAAATATCAATACTACTGGATATTTCGCCGCTCTTCTACAGGTTGTGATCTATTTTAACTACTCCGGGATTCTTTCTTGTCTCCTTTAGGGCTACAGCACACATGAGTCGAGCATCAAAAGGTCCATTGTCTACCTAGCAAGGCTAGCCTAGTTCGCCGCACGCAGCCACAGTACATTGTCCAACACTCAGAATCTAGCAAGCGGGGAGAGGGTCAGAGTACTGGCAAGCATCGCTAGCACCGGTGCTGATCTCCTCGGGCTGTATTTGTTCGTTAGCAAAAGAAACTACCCTTAATAGGGATCGATCATGCTTACCTCAGAGCCATCGGTAACACCCTCGTACTCGGTGCAGATAGTCTCGGTGTCGGAAACGCAGGTGTCGCTCTTGATGGTGGCAGTGTCGCCCATGTTGCTGTTGATTCCGACGAGAGTGCTGGTTCCGCCGACGGCAGTGACGCCCTCGATGGTGACGTGACGCTCGTACATCTCGTCGCAGTTTCCGCAGGAGCGGTACAGCTTGCCGAAGTCGTACACGGTGAAGCCGGAGATGCTGACAGTGCCACCGCCGTTGTGCTGGATGACCTTGTCCTCAGCACCCTGGGCACCACCGCCGATGACGGTGAAGGGACCGTCACCGGTCTTGAGGGAGAGAGCGTCTGTAGATAACGTTAGGCTAGTTCAAAGTTATGTTTATATGAGGCTGGATGACATACCTTCGCAGACAGCCTCCCACCAGACGTTCTCAATGGTGCAGGAGCCCTGGCAGTGAACACCCTCGATCTGGTCAGTGCCAATGATGGCGTTCTTCAGGGTACCACCGTCCTCAACAGAGAAGAC
Organism: Aspergillus sp. PM3604; assembly: GCA_025768815.1. NCBI lineage: Eukaryota > Fungi > Ascomycota > Eurotiomycetes > Eurotiales > Aspergillaceae > Aspergillus > Aspergillus sp. PM3604. The sequence goes on along the minus strand of JAMFNW010000007.1, from coordinate 333,920 downwards.
AGCGTCAGAGTCGCCACCCTCACCCTCGGAGCAGCTAGCGCCGCGGCCGAAGGTCTTCATGCCACCATCGTAGGTCTGGTTGCCGGAGATGACGTAGGGCTCGTCAAAGGTCTCGCTTCCTTGGGATGCAGGGAGGGGGAAGGAGTCGGCGCGCCTGTTGAGTTTGGTGAGGCGCGAGGGACGAACGGCGGGCGTGGCCAGCACGCTGGTCGCCAGGGACAGAGCCAAAAGCTGCTTGATAAACATATTGTACAGTAGTAGTAATGAGGACCGGTGGAAAGAATGAAGCGGAAACGAAGGAATGTGATGACGCCGATGATACCAGATCAACAACTTATTGGTGTTTTTGTTTGGGATGCTCAGATCAAGCCCAACAGTCGACGGTGTCGAAGAGTCTTTTATACCCTCATCCTCCCGGCGTCAACGCATGTCTAGCTGGGACTATCTTATCTTGGCAGGTTTCGAAGTATTTCTCCGAATTAATCCCGTTGAAACTGATCAGCAGTGAAATCCAGCAGGCCACGAGTCGTCCATCTTGGCCTGATTCGTGCACTTGCGAGCCCAACTGTCAAACTGTCACACAGCTCCCCTGCAAGGGCTTGGCCGGCGCCCCGGGAAAAGCTTGGAAGAGCCCAGGACCCTCAGAGGAGTCTCGCAGCACGGCTCCAGAGAGGAGTCTCACTGTCAGACGCCACTAGTTCTTGGCAGGGTCAACCTTAGTTTGTGATGGTCGTTTTCGTCTCCGTTTCAGGATATACCACCGAGGGGTTGCTGGGGTTGTTGTCTGATACTGCTGCCGCATGTGGGAAAACACCGATGGATGGATCCTGGCGACTCCAGGCTCGTCTCTCGTTTGGACTTGTCCAGTGTCAGCTGTTGGCGCTGTCTCGCGGAAAATTCTGTGTCTGCAGAACCACAGATCATCGCGATCATCGCTATTTACATTTACTATGGGCTATCTATGCTAGATTCGACACGGCGAGTCGTTCTACCATATCAGATCAATAAAACAATAAACTACAACAGTTTTACGGGCGCAAACTGCAGAACGAGAACCCTCACATGGCGGATGGGCCGGTTGTGGGCACTTCATCGTGGCTGTGCAGCTAGGGTCTTGTCAGGAGTATATTGGCCTGTTCCTGTTGGCGGTTAACTCAATCAACCTCAAACAAGGAGCCTCCAAAGCAGCAAATAGCATCCCAGCATGTTGCTATCGTCCCCATATTGGTCCAGAACTGGGTCCATCCAACTCCATGCTGAGTGCTCGGTTATCACACTGACTCGTCACCCCCAACGTCGCCAGGCCAAACCCTAAGTTTAATTCCGAGCGGCGCCATGGCCTTTACCTGAGACTGCCTCTTCAGATATCGGCGCCCGCCCAGTTCTTGTTGTTGTCTGGGGTCTGGAATTCCGATACGAAGTATAGTACTCGTATCTCGCATACGAACTTTTACGAGGTGATCTCTCATACTGCTACCGATAGTGATACCGGCATCCGTGGAGGCCGGTCTAAATGAACGGAGAGTCTTCAGGCTTCCGGTCTCCATCGCCCTCTAACGGCACTATTCCAGCCTGGATCCCAGCAGAACTGTGGTCCGGGCCTCCGGAATTCCAGGCCTCGCAGTCGTCGCCTCCCCGGCTCCATTTGGATGATTCATGTCCAAGTCATCAAACAATTCTTTTACGCTTTGCGGTAAAAGATACGCATTCACTTCGGATCTTTCGGTCTTGCTCTCGGGATATATATTAAACGCGGGTTGTGGGCCGATAGCTAGTGCTAAGGGTAGTTGGCCGACGAGAACAGACATCACTGCATTCACCATGGGGAAGTGCATTTGTATGAACAACCTTTTTATCAGTATCATACCCTGCGTCTATCCCTCTGACAAGATCATACACAGTACTGTTATGTAGCTGAGATACGGTATGGACAAGTACCATGCCGTAGTCCGTGCATCTGACTGGGCCAGGTGCGGTATTCTCTCCGATTCGAGGCATTAATTTGGACTCGTCGTGTCTCCGGTAGAGTAAGCCAGCCGCTGCTGATCATCCATCTATATCTCGCGTCGAGAAGACCGACGATCTCTGTTAACTCGCAGTCATCTGACCTTGTTTTCTGCTGGCTGTTAGAACCTGCAGCCTCGTCACGGCGAGAATCGTCTCAAAACCGGCTTAGCTGACATCCAGGCCATTATGGCCGTCCGACTTATACGACCTGGTACAGGTGCGATCTCTAAATCCCGTACAACTTAACAAAGGGCCCTAGTCATCGGACTATAACGTGGCCGGGAAAGTTTACTTGTGGGGCGTTGTGCAGGAACAAATCTAAGATTTCCAGGGCCCATCCAGCTGGTGACATCTTCGAAAGCCGACGGGACTAGTCCAGATGGTGGAAATATATAATCCGTCTGTACTAAGATAGCAAGCATCTATTTTGGTAACCTCAGTGTAGGTCAATCACAGAGGTTTCAGATCTCTTGGGGCAACGTCATATATCCCAACATTCCAAGTCATGTTGAGTTATCTGCTTTTCAACAATCATATTAATCTTTTTGTAACTCCGCGAGAAATAACACTAGTGCAGTGCTGACCCTGACTCTCAGCCGTGCAGCTTTCCATGGAGCGTGGTAGTCGAGCCAATGGTCTCTGGACACTGATTTCCGCGTTTCCAAAATCATCATCTATTTTACATCCGCATACTTGTCCAGCGCATCATACAAACGCCCAAAAATACCCCCATGCCACCCCTTAACCTCCTCCCACTCACTGGAAGGCAGAGTCGCGCGTGACATATGCAACCACCCACCAACAATCAAGTCCGCATAGGTAGCCCGAGTACCCAGAATAAAAGGCCCACTGGTGTCCTTCGTGAATAGCTGAGCAAGCTCACCCAGCATAGCACGGAACGAGTCTATAATCTTCTGCCGCGCCTCGCCCTTGACCTCAAAGTCGTCCCAAGACGATACGCCAGCGCGCTTCACAAACACGGCCTTGCTTTCTTCGGCACTGTCCGGGGGGAAGGGCATAGTATAAGCCATGATCCCGACGTGGGCAGTGAAGGCCGCATCAACATGCGTGTTGAAGTGGGAGTACTCCGCATACTCATCACCCTTATGCCTATCCTCCGACAGAGGAACAAGCAGCGGAAGATCCTGGTTAACGGTATAATCCAATTTCTGAGGTGGAAAAAGATCTCCCGCCCCTGAGCCTGGATACTTCTTCTGCAGATAGATAGCAATATCCAACGAGTCCCCAACCTTGTCGCCCGTGTTAGGATCAACAAGGATCGGAAGGGTATAGTAGTCGCTGCCGTCCGCGAACCTGCGACACGGCGATATGCCAAGCTCGTCGCGGCGCACTTTTGGGATCTCCGGCAGAGGAATCCATTTGGTGGAATGCGGGATTGCTTTGAAGTTCAATGCTAACCGGCCCTTCCATGGGTTAACAGCGCAGCAGCTAGATGGGTCGCGCATGGCGACGTCGTAGTAGTCCATGGGCTTCATAGTCTCGGATGATCCCGGGTTGTTTGCCATTGCGGGATATGACGGATGAGCGATTGCGTGATGAAGGATTGCTTATTCGACGTAATATTGTCTGGTATGAAGAGTGTGGGGTGTTTCTCGGTGGCATGCCGTCACGTAGTTAATATTTTAATATGACTAAGCGGTTTTCTCGTCTTTCCTAAAAGGGACATCCGTCCAACTGCAGTCACGGTATTAATATACAACCTGCAAAGGGCTCTCGGAGCTTCATTCAGGCCTCCATGCTAACAGCATATATAGAATAATATTCATACGATATGCGAAATAAAACGGTGATCTAATCAATGAGAAGGATTGAAAATGTTGACCCCTACTACAGTCAGTCGGCCTCTGGAATTTGAAGGCACATGCTATGGAAGATACAGTTGATCGCTCCTTCCAGTTGACGTGAGAGTGTTATTCCTTCCTCATTCTATACCTTACTCCACTTATCATAACGAGCAGGGCAGGCGCAAGGTGCGGCTGTTCCTTCCATGTCAGGAGGCCGCCCTCGCCTTCCTCATTCTGTAATTTACATACTTCAACGAATTGAGCAGGCGCAAGGCGTTTCCCGGGTTCCTGCCGGTTGTCCCTCCCCCATTCTTTGATCTCGAGGTTCTGTCAATAGGGCAGGTACGACACTGTAGGAAGTTGGTCGTTGCTTCCCAGATTATTTCTGCCTATGGGGTCTAGATGGTTTAGGATAGGTATTGCTCCAACTTAGTAGATAGGTTCAATTTGACTTCAGGTTGGCCATAGTGACTAGTACTAGGTATAGGATACACAATCTGACAGTCTGACCGTAGTCAGAACAAATATTTTATGTTTTTCAGTGATGTCAATGTTGGAGAACTATCAACAAATAATATGTACTCGTACTTAATAATTAGGTAAATTGTATAGACAAAACACAAGATAACAGGGTATAAATAACTAGTAGTACTCGAAAAGCCACAGCTCGTGAGGGAATAGAAGTAAAAAGAAATTCAGCGATGTGAAGATATCAGTAAAAGAAAATATCTCGATAGAGGATACGGTCGACTTGGGTCGTAGTATAAAAAGAGTTTTGGTTTGGTTCGGTTGAAAGAAAGACGAGGCTATCGGTTTATGCAGCCTGCGAGGGACCTCCATACTGGACCGGTGCCGGTGCCGGTGCCTGTGCTGGTACAGGGCCAGAAACAGCTACATACTGTTGCTGGGCATACTGTTGCTGGGGAGGCGGGGTTGGAACTGGAGACACGGCTTGTTGATATGGGCTCACAGGCTGGGCCATAGGAGGGGGAGGCTGAGGATATTGGTTCGCGGGCTGTTGGGGCTGGGAGGCAACAGGTGCAGCTTGTGAAGAGTCATCGGCTGGTACCTGGGCACCAGCGATGACAAGCGCGCTGACGAAGGCGGCGGCGTAGAAGAAGCGCTTGAGGAAGACTTGGGCATCCTCAGACTTTTCGTAGTACTCTGGCTTGCGGTCTTTCTTGCCGTATTCCAGGTCCGCGAACCCGCCCATGAGGACAAGGGTTAGAATTAGAGTCGACAAAATGAGGGCTGGGATGCTGATGAAAAGTAGCTGCCAAGTGTTGTTAGCATGGTCCTTTCAAAACGGAGAGGTTCCGTTTAGACTTACTCCCTTGCGAATGTTGGCGCGGCGGAACAGAGCAAGAGCCATATTCGCGGTGGCCAGAAGAGCAGCAAGAAACAGGAAGACGTAGTAGGTCATGGTGACACCCCTGGTAGATTTGATAAAGTCCGCCTTGGGAATCTCGAAGTCTTTGTACATGGCAGTTTGGATTTTCGAAAAGCAGGCGAGGCTGACAACAAGGAAGATGCCGCACAATGCCAACCAGGCGCCATGTCCGAACAGCGTAATAGTCTTAAATGATCCGCTACCCTGCAGCTTCAAGCAAATGGGGAGCAGAATCAGCACAATGAGTAGGTATATCGAGAGACTATCGAACCACTTGACGGCGGTAAGTGCTTGCTGGTATTTGTCGGCTCGCATCATGACGCATTGGGAGAGGATAAGAGTAATCATGTCAATGAGGATATACCTGGTGCTTGGTTAGCGACATCTATTGAGTAGACCATGGGGCACGTACAGAATGGCAAAGAAGAGGGAGATCGGGAACAGGAACCATTTTCCAATGGCCGAGCCCTTTTGCTTGCTCTTGAGCAAGCGGAACCCCGCGACGCCGGCAAGGGCAAGGAAAAGAACAAGGAAGATCACGTCAAAGGCAAGGTCAACCTTTGGTGCGTTCTGCTTGAAGGCAGCGTCAGAAACGCAGGTTTTGGAAGTCTTCTGGTTGGACAAATCGGAGCCACCATATGCACCATAGGCGCCATAGCCGCTAGGTAGGCCGCCTCCAGAGCTTCCCGTGCCAGAGCCACCAAGGGTAGGGTCTCCGTTGGTGGGGAGATCATCCCAGTCAAAGTCAGACGACGTGATGTCCGAAGAGTCGGAACCCGAGGAACCAGAGCCCGAAGAACTGGAACTGTCGTCGTCGTTGTCGTCGTCATCTAGGTAGTCATCATAACTACTTGAGGTCGCCGTAGGGTAACTCTCCCCAGTCGAGGTGTAATAGTCCGAGTAGTCAAAGGTCTTTGTTGGATAGGGACCTGTGGTGGTAGAGTAGTCATCGAGGTAGTCATCGAGATATTGATCATAGTCATCTAGATTATAGTCATCTAGATCATAGCTGTCTAGATCATAGTCGTCCAGATAGTCGTCGTAGTAACTGCTGCTACTCATGATGGGTTACTGATCCTCGAGAAACAAATTAATATAAGGAAAGTGAAGAGCAGAAAGGACCGGTTGAAGAGACGGAAGAAGAGAATGTTGTGGCTTCGAGCTTGGAGCCGTCGACGCCCATTTTGTATTTCCCCCAAAGACATCGATGTTGGTGCCATGCAACAAGGGTCCCAGCCGAACGAGCAATCAACTGCGGCGATCTCTATGTATCCCTCGCTGTGGTTGGCTCAGGGCGACGAGAATGCGGCTCCAGCACAGCAATACGAGGTTTATTTTAAGAGGAAATTTGACCAAGCCCAACGGGGCAATCAGCGAGCAGCTCGAGCAGACTCTTCAGTCACTAGTGGCCCCAAGATCGTATTTAGTCTTTTCTTGTCAAAGAGACTCCAATGGCTCTTCCTCATTTTCAGAGGAGCGGATGCCACCTCCCCCTTGAGACTTTGGCTGAGACCAGCAGCACGTTTTGCACTGTTGACTCCGTGAGCCACAAACATGCAACGCTCCTGGTGATTTCTGCAAGCGCAATCCTGTCTTGGGCTCCTCCATTGAGCTGAAGGACCTGCGTGAGGGCTGCAGCTCATATCACGTCTTCTGCAGAGCCCAGCCCTTCCTCGTATTCCCAAATAGCACATCCTTCCAAACTCCACATGTGAAGATCGCAACGAACACCTCGGAATCATGCCGTTGGTGTTGACTCTTCACCTGACTCAGAATAGTCAGCCCTGTGTCAAATTAGTCAATTCTCTGGGTGTCTGTCGGCTCGCGGTTTTCCTTACTCAAAGCTCATCACCAGACCCATGGTCGTGCACGCACCAGCCTCGTATCCGACAGGAAGATCGCCACAGGCGGGAAGTGATCATCACTTGCTGAAAGAACCCCAACCACGTCGGCCGCGCGAGGAAGCGTGAACCCGTGGAACTTGTCTTGAGCTTTTCTGGACGTGGACCTGTCCCTGTCTGCCTGCCTGCCAGGCAACGCTGTGGAGTCGCCAAATCTCAACCATTATTGTTGCCTCGCGTTGAAGACGGGAGTAAACTCCAGTCAAAGAAAAAGCCACCACCAATTTCTTGCTGATGAATGCTCATTTTTCTGATCCCTGAGTCCCTGACTGCTGGCACAAGTGGGGTGTGCAACCTTGCTTTACGAGAAGGATCAGCGCTCGCTCTATGTGACCCAAAACGGAAAAGGGGAAGAAAACATGCAGTGTCCAATCAAACCTTCCGGTGGGATCCTTCACAAAGGCAATCTTTGGGGATAAGCTGTCGAGTCAGAGTGTTGACTTGCGGTCAGTCGGATGAGCTGAAGGCGTTGGAACAGACTGGCAGCTCAGGATTCGCTGTTGTTGGGTGGATTACTGGATTGGCACATGTCAGATCTTTATCGGAGAATCTCCCTCTGTATATTTAATGTGGATGCTTCAACGGCCAGTCTTTGACACGCTCAAGCCTCAAGTACTATCTGATCGATGATTTGACTTGAAGGATTGGAGTTGGGGAGACTTTCTTCTCGGCAAACGTGGACAGCAGTCGGGGCCAATTGAAGGCGCCTCCTCCGGCTTTTTCGTCCACTCGTGTTACGATTTTCTGGGACTGAAGGGAAAGACAATCCCATCAGTTTCCGTCGTTAAAGCAGGCATGAAGCAGAAACATTGATTTCGCCGGGGGCCAATCAGTTCTATTTACAACCTTCCTGCGCTCTCACTTCAGTATATACAATTGTCTCTAGCCCAACTTTAGACTTGAGTACTGGACCAGCACACCTTTAACATCAAACTCACGCACCCCAATTTGTCGTCGCTCCAATCTCCTCTCCATTACTTGGCAAAAGGAAATCACTCCCCTCAATCGTTCCATCCGCGTTCCTCTCGCCCTGCACCAACTCAGCATCAACACTGACAAAGCTCCCATCATCCCAATCTTCGTCTCCATCCCACGAATTCCCCTCCGACACCTGCTCCTCGCTCAATGAGGTTGGCTTCTCGCCATTCGACGCAGCAATATTCCCACTAAGTGTAGCCACCGCGGTACCGAACCTAAACCCGATAGCAGTGTTGTTCCACGCTGTGTTCCGGCTCAGTTCGAAGTTCCCCGGCTGCGAGTTATCCGTGAACCCGTCGTGGCTATTGCCGAAGGCGATGGAGTTTGTTATAACGTGGTTTGCAGGACCGATGTCGGCATCGTCGCCGCCGCCCAGCTTGAAGCCGTTGCCGTCGCCTTCGAAGGGGCTAAAGTCCCATCTATTTTATTGTTAGAGTCCAAGTCCTAAGTATTGAATACTACGGTGTTGGTTTACCGGTTGAAGCCGTTTCCGAAGGAAATTGTGTCTTCGATAGTCACTGCGGACTTGAATTCCCTATTTCTGTTAATATAAAACTTTCAATTAGGTCCATGGAGCATACCATAGATCCAAACCGTCGTCAACGTTGTTCCAGAGCCGCGCACCCCGGAGGACATTACCCTCGCCGGATCCCTCTTTACAGGCAAACCCATCGGCGCTTTCGCCATTCTTGCGCGGGTCCCTGTTACCGTACGAATCGAGATATAGGACGACATTATTCGCCGAAGCTCCCTCTAATTGGAAGCCTGTTATCAATTAGTATCCGGCCCTGCAAGCGAGAGGTTTGGCTTGGCGTTGCATACCCGTCTCATAGTTATCCCGCGTAACAATGCGCTCATAGTGGTTGTTCGATGCATCGCGCGCATAAACACCATACGGCCCATTGATCAGTTCTAGGTCATAGAACTCCCAGTATTCTGCATCCTGGATGTGAAGGATACCTCGGTCTTCGTTGTCGAGTGACCCATCTAGCTCAGCGGGAGTTCTGTATGTGTCATTAGCTACCCGGAGGCGCACTCGTCGTGTATAATGGTTGATAAAACCCTACCCAGGTAGCTCCTCGCCATCAATGATAACTGCCTCTCCTTCATACGCCCGCAAGACAAACGGTGCGGACGACGTGCCGCTCTTCGAAATCTGAATATTTGTTGTCGGGGTATATGTCCCGGCGCGCAAATAGATTGTCGAACCGTTTGTCGCTTCATCAACGGCTAATTGGATGGACTGGAATGGTGCATCGATTGTGCCCGCGGCATCGTCCGAGCCGTCTGGCGAAACATAGAGGTCTGCTGCGAGAATTCCACGAAGGAAAGCCGCAATGACCCAGAGAGATCTACCCATGGTGAATTTGGGTTTGATTCGTGATAGCGGTGGTGGATCTTTGGTTTCGACTTTCGAATCGTTTCGGGGTGAGTCTGACACTTAAATACGCATGATGAGACGGAGCCCGCATGAGCTGCCATTGTTGGAAAATTAACCATGCAAGCCCGGCATATCCGTGCTTAGCCAAGCCTGAAATTTAGAGTGGTGGTGGACACCAAGCGTTTCAAGTTTATTTCGGTCCCTTATATTCTATTAATCCTTTTGATCCTCTCTCACTTCCGTGAAGAATCCGAAGTCGAACCGGGCTCCCTTTTTTCATACTCTCCGAGCGCTTGCTCCAGGAGCTCGGGGTACCATCTCCGGCCCACATCCTGGTGACTTATAATCCGGTGGATGAGCGTTCCTTCGCCCGTGCGACCGCTGAATATCTTATTAAAGGTGGCCTCGGCGTCCGACCGTGCCTTTTCGTCGCCTACAAGCTCCTTGATATGGGCGGGGAATTCCAAATTTATATCCTCAACCGATAGATCCAAGCTCATCCCCTGGAAAACGGGGATAGAGAACCGGGGCCCCAGCGGCGTCCCGTGGGCATTCACATAATTCGATGGCGCAAGATTCACTCTATGTGTCGTCGCCGTACAAACACCCCCCGTGATCGCTTCCAAGGCACGTCCGATATTAACAGCTAGCGAACCATCCATTGGTGGAGCGGAAATCCATTCTCCGGCCTTGTTCTGCACTTCGAGGCCGTGGTGGGGAGTTGCTTGTAGCAGAAATGTCAGGAACTCCGAATCTTTATGGGCCCCGACGCCCTGGGACTCGGCATCGCTGGGAGGCGTGGGGTACTTGATCAGTTTCATCTTCTGCTGGACCGGATTGTCGAAAAATTGTTTCAGAGCGGCCGGATGCAGGTCTAAGGCCTCCGCAATCAGGGTCTGGAAGTCGTCTGCTACTGGGCTTAATTCGGCGAGATATGCCTCAACAGAGTGGCGGAAGCCTGGGATTGCATTTTCGTCTGGCCACTAACTTTCTCATTAGACATATCATATCAAAAAAAAAAGACACCAGCCGGGTTGAAATACATACCTGATTCGGGCCGCGAATATTCCTATACAGCGGCTCCTCCGGACCAGGCTCAGGCAGCTCCGTCGCAAACTACAAGATCAACCCAGATCAGCTCAGTCAGTCCACCTATATAGCTCCATACAGTAAGCACCCAAGAGGTAGTGAAGAAACACACATCAAACTGTTCGCGATAATCCTGTTTCCTTGCCGTAATCTCGGCCCCGAGTCGCGAGTAGCCGAGGAAATGCCGGCTATTGACCATTTCGATCTCGAGTTTCTTCTCCAGCGGCAGATCAAACAGCGCCTCGCATTTTTGCTCGAGATCTTGTCTGATCGCTGACGCTATGGGCGCGTTCACAAGGTAAAAGAACCCCACATTGACCAGCGCGTTGCGGAGATCGGCGAGGAAGACGGGTTTCGTGTCCGGGGAGGAGGACTGGGAGTAGTCGAGGATGGGAATAGCTGTAAATGAACTGGACTCGGTGTTGACTGCCATACTGGGTGGATGGATGTTTGTTGCAGGAATTTTGATCACTGGTGGGGGGAAAGCAGAGGGTGGGTGAAGTACGAGGAGCTTGGGTGACTGTGGGAGATCAGGCGGAATTGCGCCATTTCAGTTCTGAAAAGGAAGATCGCGAACAACCCCAGATTTTATTTCACTTGTCTTAGTGACATGCAAAGAAATGGATTTTGTTTCTCAAATCTAAATACAGTCTATTTGAAGAAGAAAAAAATTAGGAGATTATATGCAGTATGCAGTATGTACCGTGCCTTGGAAAAGCCATAGCAAAATACGAATCAGGTATCAAAAAGCTCAAAAATGATCTTGCAATATATAGCAACCCCAACAACATTGTTGAAATCATGTTTCAACCTAGACGGCGGCGACAATCATCATAGCACCGGCACCGACACCCATGAGGATGTTGGAAGGAGACATGGCAGAAGCGGCACCTTGAGTTTCGTCAGTTAGCTCATTCTTTCTCAACAGGAGACGGGGGACAACATACCAGTGTCAGGGCAAGAGGATTGAAACTCGGATACGGCGTCAGTAAGCTTGCTAGGGTCCTCAAAGTTCTTCAGTTTTTCCGCGTCTTCCTTGCCACATCTAGTACCCTGCTCCTTCATGCACGACGTAAGAGTGTTCGTGGCATCTTCGTCGGTGGATGTCATCACTTGGTCGATGCTTTGGCAAACACAGTCGTTATCAGAGAGAGAGTCACATCCAGTAACAGTTTTGGCGTAATCCGACCAGCAGCTTAGCACACATTGGGGAATAACATCGCCAAGGTAGTCTTCAGCAGTCTTGTCGGCGGCCATCGCAGAGGTGGCGAGGAGGGCGAGAGGGATAAGGAAACGCATTTTGATGGTAGTTGGGTTGGTTGACGAAGAAAAGTGAGAGAGGAGAGATACACAGAGATGTTGAGAGACTGAATTGAATTGGAAGAATGGACGAGGTGAGCTGGGGCTCTTTATATGGGGGGAAAGTGAGGTCTTTTCAGAGATTCATTTCCAGGCTGAGCAGGCCGGAACGAATCAGCCTGTGCGGCTCAATGGACCCTCTCTGGAGTGGCAGTGGTGTCTCCAAGCCCAGCTAAGGAAATTGCTGTGCAAATCACCAGCTACGACCCGCCCTATCCTTCAAGATCCCCCATGGATGCCCAGAAATGGCCCCTGGTCGTCACCCTAAAAGTTTGGGTGTTGAGACTAGCGCCAGGGGAGTTTGGGGGCTGATTCGACCTGCTTCGTAGGTTTATACACGCCCCTGCAGACTGCAGAGACGCTAAGCTTGTGAAGCAGGATATACTTCATTGGCCAACCAATTCGGTGTCCGTGAAATCAGGCCCATTGTCAGGGGTAGGTTTGTCTCAGAGAAAGTCAATTGAGATCATAAGAGGCACGAGTTCCTGGTCCAGGGACGGACGGGCCTGACACATGGACCGGGCTGAAACCGCCTCTGTTAAAAATTGAGACTAAAGTAGCGGTCTTCTAAGGATCCATCGGTATGGGAAGGATCTCTGGAACCACCTATGAGAAACGGTCCTGGATGATCTGTTCATCAGAGTCTGATTATCCAGAGGGCGCAGTAATCAACATGTCAGTTGGCAGTCACCGCTAGATTCCATTGTGTTGTTGAGTATTCTCCACTTGAGAGCCCTGTGAGGTGCGAACTGTCCGCAGTTCCACATCCTCATAAAAATTAACGAGGGAATGCAACAATAGTAAGCCATTATTATTGCAATCTGTGAAGCAACAACTGTCAGCCACTGTGAAGCGCCAACACAGCCATACATCAGCCGCATCTCCGGGAACTCGCTGGGCCACCACGGTCGCAGACTCCTGCTCTGCAGTCTGCACAGCCCATTCACTCTCTCCAGATTTCTCCCTATTCAATAATCAACACACTTCGTCACGGGCATCTTCTCGTGTTGATCGATGCTAGATGGCTTCTCCCAGATGACCCATGATAATTCTGATAGGGTTGTTTAGCGCTGACGAGCTCGGGCGCTCGTCTTGCCAACACTATTTAGACGACGATTTCGCGGTCGCGCCAGACCGTCAGCGCTAAACAACCCTATAAGGCACAGGTTGTGCAGACGGCAGAGACGGCAGAGAAATTATCGAACCTGCACTTATGGTTCAAGACTCACTGTCTGTTCCTGAGTCAGTAACACACCCACGAGGACATCGGAGTTCTGAGCGACACCAACCTTGGAACCCCAGTTGATCGTCTTCCAGATCCGATAGATCTTGGAAATTTCGCCTAGTCGAACCAGGCAGACTGCGAAGACGAATTCATGGTCGAGCGAATCATCAAGGCGTCTGCTGTGTCGATGACGATGGTTGACATCATTGCTGAACTCAGTCTGCGGGTCAGAGCGTGGCGCAGATGACTAACCCGCCCAGCACAGCTGTATAAGAGTGGCCTCCTTGTCAGGAACAGGAACCCATCGAACAAAGCATTGTCAGTCTTATTGTTCTAGAGGAATTACCATCAAAATGGATAACATCGGGAAGCTCGGCTCCAACCTTGCGGACAAAGTCAAGGGAGGGCACTCTGGCGGCCACTCTGGCGGCAACGCTGGCGGCGGCGCTGGCGGCCAGACCGATTACCTTGACAATGGTACTACAATAGACATCCGACATCCGACATCGTAAACCAACAGTTTAGCTAACATGGTAACAGGCCTCAACCAAGTCGAGCAAAAATATGGTGGCGAGTACTACGACGCCGAGAAGATGAAAGAACCGAACAAGAAGATCACCGACACGGTCAAGGACAAGTTCCACGAGGCTACTGGGTATTTCTCCTGCTCGATGAGAACCTAAAACGAGATTGGCTAACACTTCTCATGCAGCCACAACTTGCCCGGCACGAAATAATGTTCTAAGATCGGGACATGCCATGTGATATGATGATATGTGATAGTCTTGAGCCACGGTGTTCCTGGATATATTTGTTTACTTTATAATCATCGATACCTCCTCGAATTATGAAATAAATTATAAGCAACTCTATCTCTTCCCATTAGCAAAGGTCCAATATCTAGTAGTCGTCAGAGGAGCTGCAGCGTCCAGTGTATGTCGAGCCTGCATCACATGCGAGTCACGGGTGGTTTTTCTTTTTTAGGTGTTACTCTCACCGGCTGTTGTCCCTCAGGTCTTCTTCCACGCGCCTCACCGGTCACCATCCTTCCGGCCGTCCAGGTGTTACCTCCTCGCGGGAAAGAACTAGCAACAATCGCTAATCAACATCCTGGGTCAATTTAGGTTCACCTGCCAACAACCGACACAATGCCCTATGTCCCAAATTCTCAGCTCACCCCCAACGACATACACAGCCTAATAATAGCTCCCTAGTCTCTCCCACTACAGAATACACAGTGTCTACCCATGGCTCCGTATACTCTATCAGTATCGAGGCCCAGCTGTGCCAAGACCTAGCAGCCCTGTTGGGGGGCGGTTCTGTTGGACGATTTAGCGGAAAGAGTATACCTGAAAAGATAGAATGAAAAACCATCGATGGTCTGATCACTGAGCGAACCAAAGGTTGAGCATTCAACATTATACCTACCCATTCCTGGCACAGGTTCTATGGCGAGGACGGGACGATCCAAATTTACGGAGTAGCAGCCGAGTTATTCGCGGGACGATATCACAGGAGCAGGGTTGATGCGGCCTTAGCTTCAGTGGATCTCAATCGAATATGTCTCTCCAGGCCGCACTGCGGGTTTGCTCGAATATCAGGATGGGACACCGACGGCTGGTAAGGCTCTAGCCTTATGGCATCTGAGTCAGGGCGGCTCCAGATATGGAGAACGGGTTGCATACACCGTGGTAATTGCACCGCTAGCTGCTGGCTTCAGGGGCACAAGCAAGGATTGTGAAAGTCTCGAGGCTGAGAGATCTAAAAGATGTTGCTGCCCGGCTGAAATTGGACCAGGGTCTCGAATAGCCTAGGAGGTAAGCCAATGCATCCACCCTGTGGCGTACTCTCCACAGTAAGCCAGTGTCAATCACCTCAAGCTATGCCAACTCTGAACAAACTACAGACTAACACCCACCACAGGGCGCAAATGGAAATCATTGGGCTTTGGACGTTTTTCCGATTATTAACCTTCGGGCCTGTCCGACGGATCATAATAAACCTCATCGGACCTGGGCAAAGATCTACAACAACAACATCCAACGTTGCTTTCAGGCACGCCTAGCAATAATGGGTACTCTATTTGTGGTAGCTAATCAGCCCGTGGTAATCTACTAAGACTCAGCCCAGTCCAGGCTGAAGTATCATTTGGCCTGTGAATGCAAACCCCGACAGCCCAGCCCCTGAACGGCTATATTAGAACAAATTTGTCTGGCCGTCATCTAAAAAATAATGGAACCAATGGCAAGTTGATACTCTGGTACTAGGTTTTGGCATTTGGTCAATCCCATAGATTCCGCCAGTCTCCCTATTCAAGCTGTTGATACCGAATTGGGATCAGAGTGGGCGCAGTCCTCTTCCACAACTTCTCACAATACACAGTGACTGCACCCATCTGCTCCTTCATACACACTCTAAATTCAAGGTCGAGGCCTAGACAACGGGCCAGCCACTCGAGAAGTCGATGGCGTTCCATCCAAAGAGTTTCTGACCGTCAGCATAGCCAATGTTGGTGTCAACATAATGATAGTATAGAACAGGGCCGAGATTCGGGTCGGCGAAAACGCCCCTGTTCTGTTAGTCAAATCCAACATATAAAGAGAAAGAAGAACATACTGTCCACCTGGTCCGTAAACATTATCGTGGCTTTCCAAAACAACAGTTCCCCCGCCCTCAGTGCAGGCAACTCCATCTGCATCAACCTGATTTTGTTAGCCTAGGTCGACAACGTTGCATATCAGAGTTAAAAGCCTTACAAAACCACCTGTGGCTGACGACGAGCGGCATGCCTTGATCTTATACTCTTCTCCAGCAGCTGGCATCGAAGTATCATACCCGCAGCATTTACCCACAGAAAAGAAGAGGTAGTAGTAATCGCCGTTCTTAAACAAGTATGCGGCCTCCATAGCGTGGTCGCCGGCCGGCTCGTATGCGATTTGGTAGGACGCGGAGGCGACGGCATCGGGGGAGCTCATGGGTGCTTGATAGAGGTCACTCCAGAACGACCCAAAGTTCATCAACAAGTTTCCACCGTCGTTGAACAGATTGCCGTCAATGGCATTGTACGCCTTTGAGGAGTCGGACTGCACGCCCGTCGATCCATGGTCGGTCCACGTATTCAGGTCCATGGTGTCGGAGCTTGCGACACCGATCGCGGAGTTCTGGGAACCAAACGTCGAGACTGAATAGTATGCATAGTAAACGCCGTCTACGAGTTGGACATCCGGAGCCTATGGAGAAATCAACGTCAGAACAATATCGAACACTTCATATAGTATGATTGCCTGCAGATCACATACCCAGAGATCGGTGTTTCCATCAAGATCGATCGACGAACCATCCGGCAAGACGGACCCGATCGCTGTCCAGGGACCCTCGATAGAGGAAGCAGAGGCATATGAGATTCTGTTTCCCGTCGAGAAACGGAAATACGTGCCATCCGACTCGCGCCTGATCAAAGCTGGGTCGTGGATGTTGCACGCACCCGAGCACGCCCCTGGGGAGCCATAGGCATAGGCCGTGCGCACAAGGAGGGACGTCGACGCTGCAAGAATCGGCAGATACATGACGAAAGCAAGACAAGATTTTTATTTCTCCGACGGGGCAGTGATCGTCATGCGATTCTCAAATCTGCTGCAGAGGACCGTCGGTTATATACGCAGACAACCAGGTCCCCCGCGGGTGCAACTATTTGTGGAAGATACGGACACACTTCTCCTTTTTTGTCTGGTCAAACCGTGAAATTTTGGATATATTAGAAAAATGGATCTTCGCTCTACAACGAGAGCTACTCCGGTGGACCTGGTCTGATGCCTGACACCAAGACTGCCGCCGGGATTCACGGACGTTGTTTGAGCAGTAGAGTAGGGCCAAAGATGAGGCTGCTAGTAGCGCCACTGTTTGAGCCCTCTGATAGAATATTTCACTGCGAAACCCTTGTGGCTGGACGCCCTTTTTATCCTGGGCATTGGACGTTTCAGGATTGTTATATCATTTCCACACGGACCGCAGCTAACAACGACTTCGCTGAAACGGGAACGGGAAGCGATAGCAGTGTCATCGCCCAAACACCAAAAGCAAAATATCAATACCCTTATTTCATGATCTCATAACATCGAAGTGCAGGGGTATTCTGCAGCATCGACAGCCACTACGTCGATCGCGGAGGAAATGCGGGGGTATAACATGGTCGATGATCATTGTCGTCGGTTAATACTCGCACCACTTAACCGAGCTCTACTAAACAGAGTCATATCCCGGAGAAACCCTAGCAGCGACTCGCTACTCCGCATGAATGAAGAAAATAGCGGCAATGAAACATCTTGGCTAATCGGAGTCAAGCCTGCAGGAGGGATAACCGCACCGATGCGTTCTCGCGCTTTTCCACCAATGGTACCTGATGGTGCCATTCGCGTGAGAGAGTCTTGGGGCCATGATGCAGTTGTATAAGAGTGCGATAGCTTTTGGGCTCTGTTGCTCCTTGACCTTTTAGATTAAGCACTGCCGGCAGGTAATCAAACAAGCGGAAGCCTGATCAATCACCAGGATGGCGTCCTCTCTCCGAAGCGCCCTCCGCTTCCTCCTGACAACCCTTCTACTCCTCGGCTCAACAAATGCCGCTACATTCTCGAACCCGCTCAAGGATCCTAACGGTAGCGACCCATACATGGTGTACGTGGATGGGTACTACTACCTAACAACGACAACCTGGACTGACGTCCAGATCACCCGGGCCACAACCCTAGAAGGTCTGAAGACCGGCGAGGTACAAGTTGTATGGAGCGATTCCGATGCCAGCCGGTGCTGCAGTGTGTGGGCTCCGGAGTTCCACCTTATTGATGGAGTGTAAGTCTGGGCAGTAACCTTGCTTCATATGCCAATAATACTGACCTATGTACAAGGTGGTATCTATACTACACTGCCGGTAGTTCCGATACGCTTGACAACCAGCGCGTTCATGTCCTTGAAGGTATATTTCCAGTGTCCATGGCTCCATAGTCTGCAACTAACAATTACATACAGGCGGCGCTTCCCCTTGGGACACATACAGCTATCTGGGCCAGGTAACCCCAGAATGGGGCATCGACGGCACCGTGCTAACAGTCGACTCCCAAAACTATTTCATCTGGTCCTGCATGTCAGAAGACATCCAATGCAACTGTATCGCAACTCTCGACACCCCCTCCACGATCGGTGAGACCCATGTCCTTTCCAGGCCTGTCGAGGACTGGGAAACCGTCGAAGTGCCGGTAAACGAGGGCGCTGCGCCGCTCTACCACGATGGAAATATATGGGTGGCGTACTCGGCGTCGTACTGCTGGACAGCGAATTACTCACTTGCGCTCCTTGCGTATGACGGCTCTGGCGATCCTTTGGATAGTGCCTCTTGGACGAAGTCGGATGGTCCTGTATTTGTTTCTGCAGATGGGAACTATGGCACTGGACATAATGGGTATGTCTCCTTGCTTATATCACATCTATCCCGATGACACGGTGTTTCTAACCAAGTGTAGATTCTTCACCAGCCCCGATGGATCGGAGGTATGGAATGTCTACCACGCGACGGCCATTGCCGAAGGAGCTTGCGATGCGAATCGATACACGGCCGTCCAGGCAGTGAACTGGAACGAGGATGGGTCCCCGAATCTGGGCGTTGCGGTTGCTCTAGGTACAGAGTTGGATGGTCCATCCTGGGAGTAAGCTGGGCCAACTGTTGTCCAGGCCTTGTTTAATTCAGACCAAGCGAGTATATAGTCTCAGTAATAGCGCTATTCCAATCGCTGCTCATAAGTTTCACAATGGGATTCTCATCCATGGCCACTCAAAAAGCCCAATAAAGTACAGGGTAAACTACGATAGCTAGGTTCCAAGCTAATGCAGCCTACAATAAACCAGCCATAACCCTCGTCAACGCCTCGTCCTCAGCCTCGAATGCTCCAAGGGCATCAGTGACCCCGCTCTGCGAAGATAAATCACTCCCGTTTCCATTCCCAAGGCCTGGATCCACCCTTGGATCAAAGTACAGCCCACCAGCCATTTCAAAGAAACTCGTCAAATCTTCACAACTATTCTCGTCGACCCAAGTGGCTGTCTGCGGTGAGGAAGCGGACCATAGAGAAGTCGAGGGCTGTGGTGTAAGAAGGCCAGGGCTGTAGTGTGTGTTTCTTGGTTGGTTGCCTAAATGGCGGCCGTGGTGGAACGTAGGTATAGAAGATGGAGAGGGGTGGATGGAGGGCGTGGACATATTGGCGGTGCTAGGTCGAAAATTCGGCTCATGGGCGTGTCCAAGTCCAGCTCCCCCGCCAATGTGAGATACAGAGCCAGGTGTCTGCTGTTTTTGCAGCTGTCTCCTGCTCGGCGACTGTGATCTGCTGTCTAGATTCAAGCGAATGAGTTTCAAGCTCCGTATGATCTTCTGCAATCTGCGCGAGGTAGGTGCTCTCGTTGACGAGCGGCGGACCATATCCACCGCTGCATAGAACTCAGGTCTGCAGACCTGGCTGAATCGGGCTGGGGCATGGAGAACAGCAAGGAATAGAGCGGCCAGCGCGGAGATAAGGAAGTAGTTGAATGGTTCAGGGCGTTGGAAGTAGATGTCCGAAACGCGAGAGAAGTAATCTAGCATGTGAACTGTTGATTTGGCTGTTTCGACTGCTGTTGAAGCGCCAGCGGTGTTGGACTCGATACTTTCACTGCTGAGGAGGTTCTGGCGGTAGACTAGGATGCGGAGTTGGTTTGCTTGTAGCGCGAGGAGTACCTGGAGCATTGTCATGCCACCTGTTGAGTCTGGGTCTGTGTCTGTGTTCTCAAGGTGTGTTACACCCGGCGAAGGGTCCGGTTCGAAGCGTAGTTCGCGAGGGATGGATTGGATCCATTGCTGGACTTGGAAGTCTAGGTAAGAACAGTAGTCGGACGTTGCAGCCTTGGTCCGACTCCTCCATCCCATAACAAGGCCCCATATTTTGGTACTGAGTCGGGCGTAGTTTATCATGCATGTTAGATATGGCGTTGCAGTGCCTGGTTCGGGGAGGTTGGTGTCCATGTCTGAGTCCTGAATTGCGAATGGGAGGCCGGTTCCAAAAGACCATTTACGGTCAAGGACATATATACACCAGAATAGCCGGGTAGCAAAGGTCCATTGGAGCTCGCCGGGGAATACCCCGCCTGTTCGGAGCCAAGTTTCTTGCCTATGAAGACCCAGTTGCAAGGATCCTCGAACGGCCATGCCGATTATTCGCCAGGCGATAACCTCGTCGTCACGGTAGGAGTGGAATATAGACTTTCCCTGTTAGTCTATGATATATGACAAGGAAAGATTACATACCAGCAAGGTTAGTATAAGCAACTCCTTCATATCCACTTCCGGGATCTTAAGGCGCGTCGCAAACCGATCCTCCACACTGTCCGCCAGTAATGCAGCCCGCTCACTCCGTCCATGAGACTCCGTCAGCAGTGCCGTCGCCAGCAGTATCTTGAGCACCTCTGCATCTCTCGCAAAGAACCAGTCTTGATCCGTCATTACCGGTGGCGTCGGCCCATCCTTAAAATAATCATTCACATAGCTTCGCACGCTGTCAAGGTCGATACACGGGTACATTATACCCACGTTGTTCTCGTACACCGTCACCAGCCTCAGTGCCTCCTCCTTTCCCAGACATCCAAGCGGATCATTCGACATGGCCTCAACATCCGACACAGCAGCCGGGCTCGGAGCAGTCGTAGACTCCGACTCCAATTCCTCGCCATCACTCTCATCGGCTGGCCTCCGCCGTTGAGTAATCCCAAACTCCGCACTCGTTGGACCGATATAATCCGGCGAACCCGGCCGGTTCATGATGCGCTGCAAGCCCGCACTAACCGACGACGACGAGATAGAAGTATTGTTAGTGGCACTCGGCGTGCCTGCAGGTGTAGCCTCCAGCTCACGCATGCGCGCCGACATGACGCGCATCTCGCGATGCAGCGCCTCAATCTGGTGGTCGACCGTCCTAAACTTATTCGAGAATCTTTCATCCAATAAACATAAGCTCGGTGCTGCACGAATCGTACGATACAACGCAGAATTAGTCAGATTCCGATTAACTTACCCATCTTCACGGCCTTCGCCCAGCGGCGTTGCAGGGATATTAGTCGAGGCGTGACTGCTCGGGGTGTAGATGCATTGAACGTTCTGGGCGGAACACCGCGAGCAGACAGGTTTCCCGTCACATTTTAATTTCCGACGCTTGCATTCATTGCTATATATATTTGTTAGATATTTGTCACCAGTATAAATAACTACCCAACGACAAATACTAGGTGGGGATGTACCAGGCCAGCTGGGTGTACTTGGCTCGTTTCTTGCTCCGAGGCGGTTCCGAAGGACTTGACCTCTTCGACGGGCGCCTCTCCATTATTGTGTGACAAGAGGCAAGCGAAGGGTCACGGGGAAAACGTGGTCTGAGGATATAGCTCCACTCAAGAAATTACAAGTAATAAGAAAGCGTTGGAATCTGCATGATTGGAATGTGCAGAGGCAGGTGCTCGGAAGTGGCAGATAAGAAGTTTGAGTTCCGAGGTGGGTGGGGAAAGTGCGGAATTCGTACCAGGTTTACATAAATGGTTATACAGCAAAAGTCTATGAACAAAATGGTCTAATATATTGGAATTTTAGCATACATATAGTTTAATATTTCGTTATTCATACACCTCCCTTCTTCCTCAGACGTTATCTAGATGTGCGCATTCCGACAGCACTCCGATGAGCCTACTACTCTCGAGGCCGAGTTCTTGCCCGAGGGCACGTCCAAGGATGGGTTAGCCGTGAAGAAGTCGGCCGGTCTAATCATGAGTTGGAAGGTTTCCACGGGCCTGCCTTGCTGTTAGCATATAAGTTGTTTAGTAAAGAGGGAGAACGTTCTTACATGACAGGCCAGTCCTCCACGCGGGGGTTGTGCGTAATGCCGAAAGTACTCCAGACAACAACATCAGTATCATTGACGGAATCACCTCGCTTAACGGCGTCGGATACACCTTCAACTTCCTTCTGGCTTTGTAGTGTGTAGCGACCTCCAGCGTATAACTCGCCATCCCGGTGCTTTGTCACCCAGACATGGTGCTGTGCGAATTGCGCGCGCTGGGCTTGGATGGAGTTGGGATCCGCCAGAAGTCGTTGAGTAGCCAACGGGGTGAATTTGTATCCGACGGGCTTCTTGCTTATGGGATTTATCTTGTGCGGGTTAACCATATTAACCACGCGATTCAATTCCGGCGCGGCATCGAAGTAGCACGCTCTCTCCAGGGTCTCGGTGTTGACCTTGTAGAAGTTTCCGTTGGGGTTGGTAGCCTCGTTCATCTGGACAGGGCGTGATTCCTCGACCTGCACGGAGTTCTTCGCTCCATCGACGGCGGGATCGATGCGAACGCAGAAAATGTGCTGGTGGTTCTGTGCGAGGACACCTCCGCTGACTACGTTTCCGTACTCGCTGACCTTTCCGGCGTCGATGTTGACGACATTTAGAATGCCTGTCGCGCGAGACTCCACGGTGATGCCGGCTGACTGGTCGAACTTGTAGGCGAAGACGTACTCGTAGTTTGCTAGAGTGATGATGAACTGTACAACGAGTTCTCGGTTGCGAGTCACCACAGCACGGCCCGTCCTCCAGTTGGAGTGTTTCCAGCCGATACCACCATCCTGCTCGTGCAGGCAAATCGCATTCGGGAGCTTCTGAGCAGTGCCGTCGGGTCCGGTGATAACGGCGTCAAAGTATTTGATGACTCCAAGACAGTCACATCCGATGGAAAGATTGTTTGCCATGTTTCCACCACCGCCATCACCAAAGTCAAACGCCTGTTTACGGTGGAAGGGTGGGCGGGGGTCGGCATATGGAACGGTCTAACACAACCAACAATTAGCAGAATCCTTAGACTCTCTTCGGGTCAACTTACCATTTCACTGATACTCAGGCGGTGCATGACACTGCGGCCGTCATACCACACATCGTGGATAGTCGCACCTTCACGAGGGTTGAAGGCAACGCGGAAGCGCCACTTCTGCCATTCAACAAGCGACTCATTCGTGATGCGGAATGAGGGGCCCTCAGGCTGGACCACATTGAGAGGCTTCAGGTCCTTCCTCGTGCCCTCAGGGAGCAACTCGGGAACGTAGTCTGATCCCTTACAGTGGCCAATGATGTCGCGTTTGAAGGTCTGGTCCCGTAATCCCTCTCCCTTACCACCCGTGGCAGGGCGGTCGACTCTGATAATTTCTTGGGTGTGGGCGTCCATGACGGGAATGAGAGGGAGAGGGTATGAGTAGAAATTGGCATCTGGGTTCTTCTTCGTCGCATCTTGGGCAAAGCATAGACCTTGGAAGAACCGTCGGTTGGGCTCAACGAGATCGAGTCCACCATATGGCCAGGGCTCGATAATAACCTCGAACCCTTCCGGCAGGTCGAACTCAGCGAGAGCTTGTTGGAAAAGTGGCGAGGCGAAGCAGCGCTCCACGAGCACATCGAATTCGCTCCTGAAATTTTGTTAGAAAGGTCTTCGAAGCATGATTAACTGACAGACTTCGGCAACGTACACAGTCAGGGCGGCATGGTGCTCTTTTCCAACAATGTGGTGTTTAACACTCTTCCCCGCTTCCACGTCTACTACGGTTTCTTCATATGACGGCACTCGGTCAGAACCGATAACATCGTACTGACATAGGGCGAACCGGGGAGGTCGGGGCGTTGTCGGGCTGAGACGACCGGCGTGTTCGATGGCAAGGAACTCAAGGAGCTGGTCTTTGGGAGGCTCTTGAAGATAGATCTCGCGGAAATCGATGACAGTGTTAGGGTGCTGGGCGACAACAATGTCACGAGCGAGGTTGATTTCCTCCTCAGAGAGGATTGCAAGCGGGTGAGGGGCCATGGTTGCACAATAGATGAAGAACTGGTTTGAGCGCACTCATCAGCAAGGGGGTGCAAGCATTTTGTATTTGGTTGAGGCGTAACGTTTTCCTGATTTGGCCATGGAGGCGACCTGTCGGAA
The DNA here is from genome assembly GCA_025768815.1 of Aspergillus sp. PM3604. NCBI lineage: Eukaryota > Fungi > Ascomycota > Eurotiomycetes > Eurotiales > Aspergillaceae > Aspergillus > Aspergillus sp. PM3604. The sequence goes on along the minus strand of JAMFNW010000007.1, from coordinate 309,769 downwards.
CTCTCGGAAATCGCGGAACCTTCCGACCTCCACAAAAGACTGAGGGGTATTCGGCTGGACTTTCTAGATCCAGTATAGAGCTCTATTGCTCTGGGGGGGAGGCTATGCATGCCGAATCAAGTATGCGGACAATCCGCCATGAACGACCTCGTCTATTTCGGATGGTCCGCTATGGACGATTTGACTAAACTTTTTCGGTGTCCGCGGCCACGCCTCGAAGCAAGGGCTGCCTTTCAACGTGGCCACCGGGGACGGTTGATCTTGTCGATCAGCTATGATAAAACGATAAACTTCCTATAGAAACAGACACTGAATCGTGAAATGAATCACCCGCCAGGATAGCGATGTATCATGTACCTACCGAATTGATGACAATGTTGACGAGTTCAACTTACTATTTCTACTACTTAGGTCTTCACTATACTCTGTCTAGCCACGAAATATATCACTTCTCCGAATGGTCCTCTACCAGCGCCGATTTCAATGTATCTTACTATATAAAACAGTATACAAAGTAGCTAGGTACATTGATAATTAAATAATAAATATTATGTACTAATCGTTGAAATACAGCAACACTATATCGAGGCCTTCACTCTATCGAAGAAACGATACTTCTCGTAGCCAGAGCACGTACACCGTATTTTCTGCTATTCACCTCACACTGGTCTTGCATATACCGTGCATATAGGTATACCTTAATGCATTGTTTCTGGATAAAATAACTTCTCGTGCAAGAATCCAACCATACAGCAAAATTACCAGAATGGTTTACTCAATTCTCACAAAATGACACAGTCGGTGTCCGAGGCCAGCACATTTTAGTTGTACAGTCAAGGCGGGTTATTTCGTGGCATGACGTTATTTGACTATGCGAGAGAGACGTTGTTGGGCGACCGTTGGCGATGGCTGCACGGGCGGGCTGCCGATCTGGCCAAACGGAATGGCTCCTTGCGACTGACAGCATGAGATGTTGGACAATTATTGGTTGCGTCAAAATGGAGTTATCTGATAAATCCGCCGGGAATTTGCTTAGAAATGCGTTGTCAGACAGTCAGCAAAAACATAAAAGTTGGAAGTTGGAACAAGCCAAGCCAAGATTCCAGCTTCTCCCTCATCTCTCATCTGGATCTATCTCAAACCTTTCGCAAATCCCTCGCTATCGACAGCCATCTCGCAAATGGGTCTTTTATCCAGGAATTCCATCATTTGAACCGTGAACGAAACCACAATGGCTGCACACCGTGAATCCGATGCCGAGGCTATCCTCGAGCAGGCCTCTCACGATGAGCAGACGCCTCTGATCAGACACGACTCCGACTCAACGGAGCCGCCCACGGCTCCTGTGCCGTTGTCGTTCAGACGAGGCTTGACAATTCTCCTTACCATGGGGGCTTTGATATTCATCCAGGGTATTTAATTGCATTACTCGTCCGCAAGCAAGCGTGAGCTAAATCTCCACCTTAGCCATCAACATGTCGATGATGACAACGGCGCAGTCTCAGATCGCTGCCGATCTAGATGCCTTTGACGATACGACTTGGTTCAATTCGGCGTTTATGGTATATTGACAGCCAGCTCCACAATGTTGTCATCTTGAGTTCCTGACATTTCTTCAAGATCGCCGCGTCGTGTACAACGCCTATAGCAGGACGACTGGCTCAGATATTCACGCCTCGCGTCTATGTTCTCTTTTCCTGCATCCTGCTAGCAATTGGCCTATTAATCACAGCTGCAGCTCCGAGCCTACCCGTCTTCCTTCTGGGTCGGGCTCTTAGCGGCACCGGCGCCGGTGGGTTAATGGTCACTGGGATTATTCTGACCCTGGATCTCGTACATAAAAAGCGGAGAGGCATATTCATCGGTATAGTCAATTTCGGAATGACCTTTGGAGTCTCTCTGGGGGCAGTTCTAGCTGGTCTAGTAGTCCCAGTACTTGGATGGGTAAGCATTATCACTCAGCTACCCGCAAATTGAGACCTGGGCCTAACCCTTACCATCCAGCGAGTCATCTTTTGGGTCCAGTCTGCTGCCACTTTAGTGCTTGGTCCGGCGTTGTTCTTTGCTATCCCTTCGCGTTCACACCATGAACCGGGAACCACCAAGGCAGCTTTTCTACTTCAAAAGCTGAAGAACGTAGATTATGCCGGTGCATTGACCTTGGTAAGACCCTGTAATCTGCCCGCCTCCTGATGGCATGCTGACTCCGCCAGGCACTCTCTATCTTTCTCTTGCTATTCAGTCTTGCTTCCCCAAAGATACCGATTATGCCCATCGGTCTCTCCCTCGTCTTATTTGCTGTATTTTGGATTATTGAGTCCAGGTTCACCACCGAGCCCATTGTCCCAACCGAAGTACTCAAAGCAAGGAGTGTCATGTTCACCTGCCTGGCCGCACTGGCTGCGATGACTGCCCGCTGGTCAGTCCTATTCTACTCACCCGTATATGCCATGGCGGTTCGGGGCTGGTCTCCAGCCTCAGCAGGGCTGATTTTAACGCCAACCAATGCCGGCTTCGGCGTCGGAGGTCTATTAGTCGGTTGGCTCCATATTCGCCACGGAGAGGGCTACTACTGGTGAGCTTACGGCGTTCATTCTTCCGTGGTACATTAACTTATCTCTCTCTGCAGGTCAAACGTCATTGTATACCTTCTCTTTGCATTTTCAAATCTCCTACTCGTCGCGCTATCCACGCAAACTTCACACACCGCTATCTATGTCACGGCTATGTTCGTAAATGGATTCGCCATCGGTGCATCTATGAACTATACGTTTGCCCACATCCTATACCTCACTAAAACCGAGGTACATTATATTGTGACCGCCCTTGTCGGTATGTCTCGTGGCTTCGCCGGCAGTTTTGGATCAGCTATGGGTGGTGGGTTTTTCCAGCGTGAACTCAAGGCAGGCTTGGAAGATGGATTTGCTCGACATGGTTTGTCTGGAAAAGAGGGACTCGTCCGCAAACTTCTCGGCAGCCCTGCACTGGTGAGGTCTTTGACGGGTGCTGAGAGGGAGGTTGCGACGCAGAGTTATGAGCATGCCATCCGAATGCTGCTCTTCGGTGGCTTCGTGATCATGGTTGTTGCATCACTTGTTCAAGCTGGAACAGGCTGGGCACCACCGCCTGAGGAGCCTGCTGACGAGAATGTTGAAAGTTCGCGTAGGGAGGACTAGGCGTTTGTTGGATTGTGTTAGATTACTTTATGTGCCTATAGGCAGAGGCTTGGATTTCTTGGTTTATATATATATCTCCTGGAATGGGTCGGCACCACTGTCAAAAATTATTCACCTTCACCCTCTTCCCACGCACCGGTACAGGACCAAGTCAGAAGAAAAAAAATCGACTGTAGTGTGTCAAAAGACAAAAAGAATCGACAAGACAGAGATTCGAACTCTGGACCCCGAAGGGATTAGATTTCTAATCTAACGCCTTAACCGCTCGGCCATCTTGCCCGAATTGATGAAATATGTGGATTTTTTGACACTATGCGCCTATCCTAGAATTTTGATCATGTGACGCCGCGGCGCAACCTATCTCCACTTTTAACTCCGCTAGCGTTATCGTGTTTCAACAAGACCGAATATCTCCTCCAAGCAGTGGCTGATTGCAAGACTCCCGGTCTCTCAACATATTCCAAGGTCCTCTTCTGAATATACAAGCAACATGCCGCGCGCCGTGCGAGGTATGAAGTCACCCCCATCTGTTTTCGTATCGCCAGTCTAACCTCCTGCCCACCAGGGGTCCTTATCGAATGCGACCCGTCGGTGAAAGCCATTATTCTCAAATATGACGAAGAGCGACACGACTATATTGTCGAGGACCTAGATGATGACCGCCACCTGGTTATTAAGGAGAGTCAGTTACAAAACCTGAAGTTACGGCTAGGAAGGGTGAGAATAGACCAGTCCAGTTCCGTCGCGTTATTGGAAGGATTACATTTGCTAATGGGTGATCAAATTACTAGGAACTCGATGAGAAGGTCATGCAACCGGAGGAGTCGGAATCCGAGTAAACAACCAAATACGACTTCAGGTTCAAAACTCTTGCTCGAAAACGTGCTCTTGGCCTCCCGCCGACATCTTACTGACCGCCGGATGAGCTACCCGCTTGCTAGATACATACTGGGGGGATATTTCGATAATTATTAAGATGCAGTGAGGTGGAAAATTGAACCAGATCATTTGGTGTCGGTCTTACATGTGACCGTCGCTAGATGAGTCTGTTCTTCATGGTTCGCCCAACGGTTGATAGCCACCCCAGCAACCAAAGTGGTGGCCAGGCATCTTAGGTGCAGACCATTGAGCTACATGTGAACCAAAGCCCATGGAATGGCGTTTCTGGGATATCCCAATGGGCGTCTCGTTTCTACTTTGGTAGACGTCTTGATGCAAGCGCATGTTTCTTAGAGTTTGATACCCAACCAGAAAACCCCATGCCTGGAACCGATACTCAATGCCGTGCTCGAAATATCGAGATCCCAATGCAATAGTCTCATGACCAACCATGCAAGTAGACATTGCGTCAGTTGTTTAATCGACCCTTCCACCCAGTCTGTTGTGTCGCGCTTCATTCGGGTCACGTGCTCCCATCGAACCACCGAGAACTATCCGGACTATACCAGATGGTTCATATCTATGATCGCGACATTTCGCGAAACCTCGACCTCTGTCCAGAATATCCGAGCTGTATCGAGGACTGGCGATGATTATCATCGCCGAGGGTTCTCGAAAGCCGCCAACGGATACATAAGGGTCCTCAAGCCCTCTACCATCTCGACATCAACTCACAAACAAACAACTCCATCACAAAGCCAAAACAAAACCACTACCACCATTCAAGGCCACTACAACTCAAACACTTCATCACCTATAATTACCAAAATGTCTCTCTTCAGAACTGTTCCCACTGCCGGAGACTTCTCTCCCCTCTTCCGCCTCTTGGATGACTACGACACCCACCGCTCTACCAGAGGCCAGAACACCCTGCGCTCCTTTGCTCCTCGCTTCGATATCCGCGAGAGCAATGACGCCTACCACCTAGACGGTGAACTTCCTGGCATTCCGCAAAACAACATCGACATCGAGTTCACCGACCCCCAGACCTTGGTCATCAAGGGCCGTGCTGAGCGAGAATACCAATCCGCCAGCGCCGACCAGCAGGCCCAGGTTGAGACTGAATCCCCGACTCCCGAGGAGGGGAGCGAAGTCACCAAGGTCTCTGGCGAGAAGCGAGTGTCCACCACCAAATCCAGCAACAAGCCCCGCTACTGGGTTAGCGAGCGCTCTGTCGGTGAATTCCAGCGCACCTTCAGCTTCCCGACTCGTGTCAGCCAGGACGATGTCAAGGCAAACCTGAAGAACGGTATCCTCTCTCTTGTCGTGCCAAAGGCTGCGCCCCCGAGCTCGAAGAAAATCACCATTCAGTAAACGAGGCCGACAGCCAACCAATTCATCACAAGCAAAATGAAGATGGATCGGATCGTTTGATATGAGTTTACGAGTGTACTTGTTTTTTAACTGTTTCGTTTCGCATAGCATGATCGGTGGCTTTGACTGTTGTACTTCTAAATCCTTAATACTTGTCTTGTACTATAGTGGACTATTTACTTGAGTTAATCAAATTAATCCTCGCAATCAGTTCCCGCTTCCAAGTTCCTTTGCTTCTGGTCTTTAAGGTATAGATACTGGCTAGAAAAATATACTACCGTCATTCTATTTGGATTAGTGTTAATCCATACATCACCTAGTAGTCGCCGCTTTTGCATTTTAGCCTAAGACTTAAAATATATATCCAACCACTCAGCTATTCTTGCACAGCGCTTACCCGCCAAAGTTAGAATGCTTCTAAATCCTTGACTTATTTTGTACTATTACAGTCCAGGAAAGCCAATCCCACCAGGGCAACCTATTCCCTATGAATAGGAGCTATACATCCTAAATGTGATAGAATGCTTCGGTCTGTAAAGCCTTATATTTATCGCTAAAACATAGTTGCAACGATCTCCAAATTTTCATCAATTCGGGCAAGATGGCCGAGCGGTTAAGGCGTTAGATTAGAAATCTAATCCCTTCGGGGTCCAGAGTTCGAATCTCTGTCTTGTCGATTTTTCTTTTTGCTTTTTATGCTCTTGCATGTTTTTAAACTCCCTTTTTAAGGGTTGAATTTTAATTTAGTTTCATTTTCGGATATCCAATAGTGTATATAATAGTGGTGGTAGTAGCAAATCTACAGCTTCTCGAAGGTTGGCTTTCGCTTCTGTATACCAGATAGTAACGCCGCCTGGACGTCGCCCGTCTGCAGCGCAGCACTGTTCCAGACTTGGGTATATCGGAGACCTAGATAGTGAATCCTGTCAGCCTCGCGTCCAACACAGTGATTCATGCTAGCACAAACTGCAAACATCTCAAGAGAGAAAAAAGATACTCACCATCCTGGACCGTATGATCCCGCGACCAATTTAACAATTCCTTGGTCCCCTGCACCGCAATGGGACTCTTACTCGCCATAAGACCCGCATGCTCAATCGCAGCACGCACAGCACCCGCCTTCTCATCAAACACCTGGCTCACAAACCCGACGCGCAGCGCCTCCTCGGGCCCGAACAGCCTCGCTGTCAGACAAACATCCTTCACCCAGCCAAAGTTCCCAACAACCTTCGGCAGGCGGCTCAGCGTGCCCACATCCGCCGCAAGACCAATATCCACCTCCTTGACAGCGAACTGGGTGTTCTTAGCGCAGAAGCGCACATCCGCCGCCGTGGAGAGATCAATCGCCAGACCGAGCGAGAAGCCGTGCAGCACGACGATAACGGGTTTCTCGCACTTCTCGAGCGAGGAGACGCACTCTTGGAAGGAGGCGACCTCGCGGCGTAGGTGCACGGCTTTGCGGGCGGAGTCGGCGGCTGAGCTATCGGAGAGGAGGCCCTGCGAGGCGGCTTTTACGTCCAGACCTGCTGTGAATGCCTTGTCGCCGGCGCCGGAGAGGACTATTGAGCGGACGGAGGGGTCGGTGGAGAGTTGGGCGAATACGCGGCCGAGTTCGATCCACATGCTACATATGGGCTTGGGCGTCAGTATTGATTGATTTGTATGGTTTTGGGACGAAAGAAGGAAATTCTGAGGTTCTAGACGTACGCTTCGAAGAACGCATTGAGCTGGTTCGGCCGGTTGATTTCGACGTGTGCGACATATTCCTGGGGGAATGTGACGTTGAAATGTTTGGGTGAGTAGTTGGAGGCCATGGCGTCAGTATATTTTATGCAGCTATTATATATGTTGTACTCTGTTGTTGAGGTTTGATTATAAGATGTTCTGGTGTGCGTTATATATCAAGATAGCGGCCAAGCTGCGCAGCCGAGGTTAAGGATAAGTGGAGAGATGATTAGTCGTGGGTGCATCAATCACCAGCGTGACCAGGCGTTTCGTAAGAATAAATGTACCATGCAAAGTCAGTAAGTCATCTCCCGAGTGTATCCAAGCGCAACCAGCCTGGTAAAATACGGAGCACGCAGCCCAGTACGATCGAGCAAATATGCGGAGGCGGTTTCATGCGGGGAGAAGCTGGATGTCTGAATCAGATGGAAACTGGCTCTCGATAGGCGGTTTCACGTGCCTCGGCCCGCAGTGCCCAGCAGCGACCGATCCAATGAATGATAAATATACTATGTGTAGCAGGTCAATAGGCAGTAGGTGAGTACAACGAATACCTAGCTGTAACACAAGAAGTGGAATACTGTAGAGCAGTTACAAGAAAAGAAAGGGAGAAAGGCAAAAAAAAGAAATCGACAAGACAGAGATTCGAACTCTGGACCCCGAAGGGATTAGATTTCTAATCTAACGCCTTAACCGCTCGGCCATCTTGCCCGGTAGATGAAAATTAAATAAATTGGATGCATAATAAACCAAAAATGTAATTTGTACGTACTTTTCTCAGGCGTGCGCTGAGCCAACCTACCCAATATGTAGACTGGTCTATTCCCGAGTCAAAATGCCCTGGATTATTGAAAGGTCTCACATCATGAGGTAGATTCCAGGTTGCCAAAATCTAATCTAATCTCTCCTGGGGCCTGGAACACAAGGCCATAAAGTTAAAACTAAGCGTATAAGCAACAACGACAGATCAGACAAGAAAGTGACAAGAAACCGCTCCCTTGACCCGAGTCGGCCCAGCATGCTTACCCACCTTAGACTTTGCAGGATTCCCCAGATTAAGAAGTTCAGCCGGTTTGTCAAGGGGCTTCCTCGACGCACAGGGACATATTCAATCTCGGAAGGAGCCTTTGATAGGTGGAGAAAGGCAGCCAGCCCCTGGTGGTTTCACCCGAGTCGGATGATCATCGTCGCTTTTGACGCGGGGCATTGGCAGTTGGCACATTCTGCACGACTCATGCACGGTGGTTTACTTGAATCATAGCCTGTGTGGGAGCTCCGGCCTCCCTCGAATCTCGCTCTCATCTCCTGGGGTGTATTTGGGTTGGTGAATGATAGCCGCCTCGCAAAGCACTAACAGTGTGTTGACTTGATTCACCAGATCTATACGAAACCCTAGTACTAATGAGACCTAAAGCCATAGCGCTCAAACGAGTCGGTGACGGATTCAATGAAACGAACTCCCGCTGGGCCGAGTTTCGTCAGCCTCTTTCGGAGTTTATGTGGGGATCGGGAGAATGGTTGACAGACATACCCTTTGTCGGGGGGTAAAACGCCGAGACTGACAACATGTTCCACGTATACGACGTCTTCCGCACCAAAGAAAGTGCCCAGCAACCCAGATAGGGCCCTGTGAGGTCAGCAGGGGTATATAAAGAGCTATGCGTCGCACTCGAATCGAATATGCATCTCCGTTCACCAAAGAAAACCGAGGTTTCAAATCACGAAAGCTATCAGACACCTTCAAAATGAAGTCCGTTGCCCTTTCTACTCTTTCTCTTCTCCCATGTGCGCTGGCACAGACGGTCTACTTGGCTGGTGACTCCACCATGGCGTCGAGCACTCCCGGTATGTACTCCTTTCAATCTCCCGAGGGAGCATCAGGCTAACTAAACATCCAAGGATGGGGCGACTACATCGCGGACAGCCTCTCCGTCGAGATCTCAAACCAGGCAGTCGGTGGCCGCAGCGCACGCTCCTACACCAGAGAGGGCCGCTTCCAGGCGATCGCCGACTCCCTCCAAGAAGGCGACTACGTCGTCATCGAGTTCGGACATAACGACGGCGGTTCCCTTTCTGAAGACAACGGCCGCACAGACTGTCCAGGTTCTGGCGACGAGACATGTGAGACCACATATGATGGTGTCGCCGAGACCGTCCTCACATTCCCCAAATACCTGGAGAACGCCGCGCAGCTGTTCCTTGACAAGGGTGCTAAGGTCCTGATCTCCAGCCAGACCCCAAACAACCCCTGGGAATCTGGCGAGTTTTCCTATGGCGCGAGCCGCTTTGTTGAGTACGCCCAGTTGGCGGCTGAGACGGCAGGTGTTGAATATGTGGACCACGGGGCTTATACTGCCGCCATTTTCGAGTCGCTGGGTGCGGACACAGTTAACTCGTACTACCCTAACGACCACACCCACACCAATGATGCGGGCTCTGATGTCGTTGCCGACGCGTTCCTGAAGGCTGTTACATGCAGCGATGTCGCTCTGAACGATGTTTTGTCAACAACCGATTTCGCTGGTGAATGCTTGTAGTCGATTGATGGGTATCGCGGCTATGTATGAAATCAACATATAAACGAGAGGCAATACAACAAATGTGCGCAAAATGTATGTATCGCTGTATGATTAAATCACGAGAAGCAAAGCAAATAAATATAAGAGAAATAAAGATATACGGCAAGACCGGGCAACGTCGTCAATGATAGTTGATTCTTATTAATTATATAGTGGGAATCGTAAATCTCGTTTCATCGTAGCTGCGGGCTCCACTTGAGCTAAATGTTGAATGGGGCAATTATTCTAGCTCCTCGAGTACTGTTCTGACATTGCCACGCTTCCCGACTCGGTCGTAGTACTGGGACAGTTTGGGATAAGTCTTATCTGAAATCGGCCCTCGAGTTTGGACAATGTCTCTCAAGACTGGCCAGAGAGCACAGTCATCGATTGTTAGGGTGCTCCCACCGAGATAAGACTGGCCGGCTAGAGCTTCTTCCCATGAAGCCAGTGCATCAAGCTTGGTCTCTTTGTCCCTTTCACGGCATTCGCGCCATTCCACAAGTAGGCTATCGATGTCGGATAAATTCTTGCCACCGCACAAAACCTCCACACCTGGCCGGTCTGAGCCCGGGGAGCGCTGGACCAGGTAACGCAATATCGCGGTATCACCGGAAATGTTTGTGCCATCACAATCAATGTACATTGGTAACTCTGTCTCATCGCCTGATTGCGAGGCATGGGGGGATGCTGTGTTGTATCTAATGCCATTCTCACTCAAAGCAATCTGAACCCGCAGATTAGCTGTCTCATCTTGGCTTAGTACCAGCTTTGTTGTAGTTGGCGTGACAAAGTTGACAACGTCAAAGCCTTTGCCATAAACGGCATCCCAGTCAAAGTCGAGAGACCTATTCTCTTCCCCAAAAGCGCGTACCAGTCGTTCGGTTTCTTCCGCATCACCGTGTATTACGGGGTGCGCTTCACTTTCGACCTTGGACACGGCACCCTGGCCCCAAATTGCATCACCATTGGGGTCTAGGAAGGTGCCAATATGTCGAAAAGTGAGTGAGATCCTCTGCCCTCCATGGGAGCGCTCCTCAACTGATTTCTCCGACTCCTGGCGTTTATCAGGTTTAATGCCATGAAGCCAGCGAGAGTTCGTCTTTTCACCTAATACAAAAAGCGACTCGTGAGGCATGGGCACACGCTGACTGATCCTACCTGAGCCTTCTTCGTTTTCTGATCCTTTTTGGCGGAGAACCATGACTCGCTCTGCACCGAGACTGACATTGCAAATTGACGAACCACGAACGATGTCGAGGGTCTTATCCGAATGCTCGGAAATCCGGTCCTGACCATCACGGTAGAGTTGGATAAGCACATGATTCAAGGGGTGTCCGAGAATACGTTCCACTATAAGGCGAATCTGATCCACAGTCGAGGTAAAAGGCTCAAATGGAGGAGACTCGTCCGCAGGGTGTCGGTAAATTGGTATCGAACCATCGGGTGAAGTTTTCCCTTGAACGGCAACGAGACGGGGTACTTGCCCAGACATGTGGTACATCCTCTGCCAAGCCACCTCATCGCGAATACGCTCAAATGAATTATCGGGCATATCAACATCATAGACGATTCGGGAGTCGCCTTCCCCAATGACATCGCCTGGACGACAGATATTTAGAGAAGGCTTCAATTTCCTGACTCGGCGGGTTTGCGTTCGTGACGAGCCGGTCTCATTCTGGTCAGGTCGCTTGCGGCGTACCTTTGCACGTGTTGGCTTGTCTCTCGATTCGGATATGTGGGACTGTTCACCTCGTTCGGCGTAATAAGAGCGATTCCGTCCACGAGTCAATTCAGCAAGCTCCTTAAGATGGCCATGTTCGTCATCAGACATTTCGGCTATTAGATCGTCGAGCCGATGGCGTCTCAAAGGAGGCTCCGGACTTTGTGGTTCGATGTCTGAGGTTCTGCTGAGTTTTACACCAAGCTCCTCCAGATCCCCTTCAATTCCGGATGGGGGCAGAGGCCTTGCTAGCCGTGGTTCGCTGCGTGCGATCTGATCGGTCTCGTCGCGGTCAAGCTCGTCTAGGAGTTCTTGGGAGGTGATTCCGTTAGCCCCTAGGATGTCGGCCATATATCGCATGGATGCCTCGTGTCTGGAGAAGTTCCGGTAGCCTAAACAGTCCTCGACTAAGTAAAGCGTAAAGCCGTGGCGGACAGCGTCAAGCGCGGTAGCGTAAACCGAGGCGTTGGAGAGAGATCCGCAGAGGTAGAGCTCTGTTATGAAGCGTGTGCGTAACGAAAGAACCAGACCAGGAGATGACAAGGCTGAATAGTCTGATTTATCTATCAAGATATCTGAATCGGCCTCAATAGCGGCGAGTAGTGGGGCGGGGAATTGAGCTCCGGTAGATTGAGGAAGACAGCAGCGCGGGGTCTCGGTCGAAAGAAAGGCCTCCTCATGCACAGGACCTCTCAGCTCAGGATCTGTTGACTGTTTCTTGATCGCGTCCTCGACCCGGTTTATAATGACCAATTCCCGGCCATCAGCGCTGAGCAGCGGTTGTTGTGACTCATAATACGAGCGAACCCAGATGACATCGCCCGTGCGACGGAAGGCATTCGCAAGCGATGGAAGGATCTCGACGATCTCCGTCGTATTCGGGACACAGAGGCCGCCATTTGAACGGACGAAGTCGTTCTGAAAGTCGAGCAGGAGAAGTGCTTTTCGGGTCTGGATTTGCGGCAGATCACCGAAGGCGGAAAAGAAATCCATATTAGCTGCACATGGCCAAGAGGAGGGGTGCAAAAGAGAGAAGAGTTTGAGAGGAGAGAGATAACGGTCAGCTTTTCAATAAACCTGAACCTCCAAAAGCAAAGGACTCGGAAAAAAGTTGCGCGAGGGATCAGGAAAAAGCCGCAGACGGCTTTCAAGGATAAAGTGGATTGGAGACCATGTGGTACGTAAGTCAAAGTGCGCCGCACTTTGAAACGTACTTTAAAGGTACTTTGGACTTTGGAGTCGCGAAATGCAGCCCGAGTTGTACGGAGTACTTTGTTTAGAGAGACCTGAGGCAAGAACAGACACCTCAGGCAGAAGTGGGGCCGACAGTTGTCAAGTTGCAGTTTTATTTTCGGGGGATAGTCGTCAAGAGTTTTGAGTTCGACTCCAGATTCCAGGCCATAGAGAGGCCGGGGTGAAAGTGGCCGGGGTGAAGCCAGGGCATTCCTACTCTGCCCCAAGCGATTGAGTTCATCACCGAGTCTTGCAGGCTCCATCAGCGGAACTAGACGTTGACTCCGAGATCCAGAAAAGGCGGACCGACATCGGGCTCCATTCACCGGGGAGGGTGAAGACAACTCCGAATCACGTGTAGCCCCAGTAACTGGACTCCCCCAGCAACGACTTTATAAGCTTCTGCGTCCCCGTCCGGTGGTGACTCTTCTTTCTCTCCTATCATCCTCCTGCATTTTCAATCCCTTTCAATCCCTCCAATCTCCCCTCCTCACCCTCAATCCTCACACAATGGCTTCCCGTGGTCTTCCCCGTGCCCTCCGTGTGGCTCGCGTTGCCGCCCCACGATCTGTCGTCTCCGCCGCCCTCCCCCGGCCTTCTCTGGCAAAGGTTGCTGCCAATGCCGTTCCCCGTGTGTCGACCCCCATTGTCCCCGTTCGTGGTGTCAAGAACATTACCTTCGCCGACTCCCAAGAGACCGTCTACGAGCGCTCCGACTGGCCCCGTGAGAAGCTCCAGGAATACTTCAAGAACGACACCCTTGCCCTCATCGGTTACGGCTCTCAAGGCCACGGCCAGGGTCTGAACCTCCGTGACCAGGGTCTGAATGTCATTGTTGGTGTCCGCAAGGATGGTGCTTCCTGGAAGGAGGCCATCCAGGATGGCTGGATCCCCGGCAAGAACCTTTTCGACGTTACCGAGGCTGTCCAGAAGGGTTCCATCATCATGAACCTTCTCTCCGATGCCGCTCAGAGTGAGACATGGCCCGCTCTTAAGCCCCTCATCACCAAGGGCAAGACTCTCTACTTCTCTCACGGTTTCTCCCCCGTTTTCAAGGACAAGACCAAGGTCGATGTCCCCAAGGATGTTGACGTTATCCTCGTTGCCCCCAAGGGTTCCGGCCGTACCGTCCGCACTCTCTTCCGTGAGGGCCGTGGTATCAACTCTTCCATCGCCGTCTTCCAGGACGTCACTGGCAACGCCAAGGAGCGTGCCATTGCCATGGGTGTCGCCGTCGGTTCCGGCTACCTGTACGAGACCACCTTCGAGAAGGAGGTCTACTCCGACCTCTACGGTGAGCGTGGCTGCCTTATGGGTGGTATCCACGGTATGTTCCTTGCTCAGTACGAGGTTCTCCGCGAGCGTGGCCACAGCCCCTCTGAGGCTTTCAACGAGACTGTTGAGGAGGCCACCCAGTCCCTGTACCCCTTGATTGGTGGCAACGGTATGGACTGGATGTATGCCGCTTGCTCTACCACCGCCCGCCGCGGTGCCATTGACTGGTCCAGCCGCTTCAAGGACAACCTTAAGCCTCTGTTCAACGAGCTCTACGACAGCGTCCGTGACGGCACTGAGACCCAGCGCTCTCTCGACTACAACTCCCAGAAGGACTACCGTGAGAAGTACGAGAAGGAGATGCAGGAGATCCGCGACCTCGAGATCTGGCGCGCCGGAAAGGCCGTCCGCTCTCTCCGTCCCGAGAACCAGAAATAAATTAATGCGATGTACAAACCTGGGTTGGGAAAAGTTACGAATGTACCATGACTTGATATTTTCTGTTCATACAATAATACCAATACAAGCATTGGCTTAAGACTGCTATCCTCGAATATCGTAGATTTTCTCTCAATTGACTCATACTTTCCCGATTTTTCAACCTGTGGAGACAATTCAATAATGACTCCGAATTTTTGTTACTCAACTCCAACAACTCCGCAATCCGATTCCACCCCAACCTCATGTTCCTCATCCTTACAAGACAACTCACCATCGTCTCATCCTAATTCTAAGTCCTCAAAATGTCACTCACAACCCCAACTCCGACCTCCATCCAAGAAGCCTACAATTTGATAACACCCTACGTCCACCGCACCCCGCTCCTCACGAACCGAACCCTGAACACCATCGCCTCAACCCCGCAAACCCCAGATGCACTAGTCGGCACCCCCTTCGAAGGCTCGTCCCCAGCGCAGCCGAAAATAAACTTCTTCTTCAAATGCGAGAACTATCAGCGCATCGGCGCCTTCAAGGCCCGGGGTGCGTTCCATGCGCTGCTGAGGCTAATTGAACGCGTCGGCGAGGAAGAGGTTAAGAAGAAGGGTGTTACCACGCATAGTTCAGGTTCGTTCTCATCTGCATCGTAAACATTGCCCAGACGCCGGTCGATCTGGTTGGGTATGGCTTTGAATATGGATTAATTGATTTTTGGGAAAAGGAAACCATGCGCAAGCCCTCGCCCTCGCTGCTTCGACCCTTGGTGTACCCGCGTACATTGTCATGCCGCGAATTAGCACACCGTCGAAGATCGCAGGGACACAATCGTACGGTGCAGAAGTGATATTCAGCGGGTCGACGAGCGTGGAGCGGGAAGCTGTGGTTGTGGAAGTCCAGGCGCGGACTGGGGCGATTCTTGTCCCACCTTATGATGATTTCAATATTATATGCGGCCAGGGAACTACTGCATTAGAGATGCACGCGCAGTATCTTGACGCTGTGAAGGGGGAGCCTAAGTTGAGTGTGCATAACAAGGCTGGAGGTGCAGGACTAGATGCGGTGATTACACCGATTGGAGGCGGAGGGTTGAATTCAGGAGTTGCGACGTTTTTCTCGGATAAAGAGACGAAGGTATTTGGTGCGGAGCCGAATTTCGAGGGTGCGGATGATTGTCGACGTGGACTTGATGCCGGCCAGAGGGTTGAGATCGTGAAGACGTTGACGATTGCGGATGGGCTAAGGACGCCAGTGGGTGTGCTCAATTGGGAGATCATTTCGGATAAAAAGAAAGTGGTGGGCGCATTTTCTGTCTCTGAGGAGCAGATCAAGGCGGCCATGAGGCTTGTTCTGGAGCGGATGAAGGTGGTTGTTGAGCCGAGTGCTGTTGTAGGCCTGGCTGTCTGTTTGTATAACGAGGAGTTTCGAAGGCTTGTTGAGAAGGAGGCACCGGAGGGTTGGGATATTGGGATTGTCTTCAGTGGGGGGAATACAACTGTAGAGGCTATTGGGAAGCTGTTCAGCTCATAGACCCGCTATTAGATATCAGCATGCATGGTTTGGACTTGGAAGTAGATCGGAGGACCGGGACGGCATGCAAAGCGAATGATATAACCTCGCCGAAAGGCTAGACTATAGTAGTTTACTACTTTTAAATAGCAAATGCAGTTAAAAGGTCGCGGAACATAGCCAGTATGGTCAACTAAATGTAATACCCTCCCGCTCAACATTGAAAGTGAACTCTCCGCCTCCTCGCTTCTTGAGCTCCTCCAGTATCCTTCGCGGCCAATCCTCTCGTCCCCATCCATTCACCGATCCCAAGAACTCTCCCCTCATCACTACCTCTCGGCGCATGGGCGCATCCTTCTGAGCCTCGTGGACAGTTACATTAGGCGGAAACGGGCGAACAACTTCCCGTTGTAGTACAAGTCGCAACGTAGGAAATAACCCCCATGGGGGTGGTAAGGGAGAACGAAAAGATGGGGTTTTCAGTACGGTGTCCAATGGGTTATACGAACCCCAGGGTACAGATGAATTCTCCGTTGGTTTCCCGGAAGAGGAAGTAGAGGTATATATGACGGAGCAATCGAAAGTATCTTGCAGCCTCTTCAAGCTTGTCACCAAATCAGCGTATATATCTGCGATGTGGAAGCTCTCTTTCTGAAGGCGTTCGCGTTCAATTTCAGCTGTGGGCCGGCCAATATCCTCAATTCTAGCAATTTCTTCTTGTAGCTTATCTTGCCAGAAGAAGGCAGTTGCGCTGTCAATAAATATAGCGTTGAAAGCTCGGTGGGTTGATGGATGTCTGTTTCGCTCGAGAAGATATGTATCTAATGACTGCAGCGTAGCGAGCAGTGCCAAAGACGACTGTGGCCGGAAAATATGGACGTGTCGTAGAGACTCGAAAATAAGGGCCTCAATAGAGTCGTATAGCGAGATATCTGACGAGAAATTTTCTACTCTCGTTTGGAGTTTGCTCTGGATGATTCCGCGAGCAACGGTACGTAGACGCTCGGCATCAAAACGGCCATCATTGTCAATAAATACAACGGCGGAATCGAAGCCATCAAGTGAGGCTCCATTGAATCTGGATGGCAGCACTGCCATCGCAATTAAGTGGTATAGTACCTGAGACTTTCCAGCCGCCGATGAGATGCTGGAGACCTCCAAGACAGGATACGGCCGACTATGAAACACCGGCTGGGCTGGCACTTCGACATGAGCCGGTCCATGATCTGCTGGGATTGAGGTGAAATTTACCTGATCACCAGCATTGTTCTCCCCTACATTAGACAAGCCATGTAGAGGCTGGGGGGATGGCCAGAAGATTTCCAGAAGCTCATCGATGGGTGCAGTACCGAAACGGGCTCTGGTGCTTTGTGAGCTCTCACGATGCAGTACCCTCAAGTCATGCAGCAACTAAAGAGAGAGTCAGTAAAATCATACATCATATATAAAAGGCGAAGATCAAAATACCTCGTCTAGACCCTCTTCATGTACTTCGAGTAGTAGATTCTCCCCGAAACTGGCGGCCATTTGTAAGCCTTGTAAATGAGTATCATTAATTACATATTATTTCAAGGGCAATTCATCCGTAAATCAGTGGCAATGGTCTAAGCCATGACAACCAAGGAGGTGGGAAGCCTGAGCATTGGGACATCGAAGTGGGAGATGGATGGGGCGATGGATCAATACCGGCGGCTTTTCTCAGTCGCGGTAACTCCGACCAAATGGTTCCGCTCTCACCCCGTCGACTTTCCATACTTCTCTACACAACAGACCACCGCCCACCCTCCTTTTGAACATAGATACAGTTTTAAAATCTACCCTACGAACAATTCCCACCTTCCCGCAAAGTTGCCAATCGCCACCGATGGCACCCCTCGTCCCCGTCTTCTCTGCCGAAAAGCTTCCGGAACATGTGAACATCGTGACCAAGAACTTCCAGGAAAAGCGCCGCAAGGGCGGCGTGGTGGAGCTTGAAAAATGCAAGCTTTTGGAAATGGTACAATATTCATGCAACCCTCCTCAAGACGGGGTCCCCAAACCGGGGGTTGTGGTCTGCAAACCGGTGGTGCGACTGTTCAGGCGGTGGGTTGTCGAGCTCTTGTTGCACGTTGAAAGATCGCGAACGGGCTGACTTTTTCCTTAGATGCGCAGGAGGATTAACTGTCGAGACAACTTCATGGGAACCTATTCGGCAAGCGGAAGAAGATGCAAAGCGAAAAGGCGAGGCCTAGGATAGATCGAAGGTCTGAAACCGGCGAGAATGGGCAGCATTTTGCATATACGGAGTTTGGATTGGAGTTTGCTTGCTTCTACGGATACGACACGATAGCGATTTTCAAGACAATCTCAATTATACTACACATGGGTATCTTATCGAATAATGCTATAAACATAAATGTTGCCAAACGCCCGACGCCGCTATGATGCTCCTCTTCATGCCAAACCCGATTGTTGGGTTCTCACACGCTTACCCAGCTCTCAACTCTTGATAGATCTGGATTCTGCTTCGCGTTGGCCGACTTCTCCTCCGGCCTTTGCCTTGATGACGTCGCGTTTCGCCGCCAGAGACCCCTTTCACAGTTTATAATCGGTGGCAGTTCTATGCCGGCCAAGCTCTTGGTCCTACCTGGCTTTGCTTCAGTCTCCGCAGCCGACTCGACCTCCGTCGCATTAAAGCTGCCCGCAGGTGCATTCTTCGGCGCCTTTTTGGATAGACTCTTGATTGTCTTCTCAAACATGCCCTCGAAGCTCTCTGGCTTCCTACCCCATTGCTTCTTATCACGGGCCCCAGAGCCTGGCTGGTTGTCTTTGAATGCTGCTCGAGCTAGCTTACGCAACGCCTCCTCGCCATGCCGCCCATCATCCGCCGCGCGCTCACGGATTTTGCGCGGATCTCGTTCTCGCTGGGTGAAAACTGGTGTGTGGCGATAGGTATGCTTGCTCGGGAACTCGGGGAAATGCTTCGGAATATATGGACTTCTGGCGCGATCATCTTCTCCACTTAACTCTGGCTCGAGAGAAGGCAAGATCTTGAAATCATCCTCTTCTTCAGGCGGAGGGCTCGGTAGCTGTGTAGGGATCGGTTCAGTCTTTGGGGGAGGTTCTAGGTGTGGGAAAAGCGAATCGACAGGCAGCGAGTGGCGCTTCAAAGCGTATTCAAAATCGTGGGGGATTGGTTGGAGGCGTCGGCTCGAGAGCATCGATGTGCGCACGTATGATGCAAGTCGGAAAAGATCTAACACAACTCCGTCAACAATTGCTTCTATAACGATGCCTTATAATCAGTGCATAACATACACTCTTCTGCCGCATCGCGGAAACTCTCAATCGCCAGAGGATCCGCGATCTCAAAGCCAGAGTTCTGTAAGGACTGTCCAATAATGCGATTCATAACCCCGTCGACGTAGGTGTCATCGGCGATAGCAGGCTCCGGTAAGCTCAAGTCAACAGGATCACGTAAACGATGGTGGTGATGGTAGGGGCGCTTGATTCGTTTCGCATCAGCCTCGGCCGGCTGTTCGGAAAAGGTCGAGAATGACCGTTTAACGGCCGGCTCTGGTGGCGCCATTGAGAGTGTAGTTGAGGGCAGGGTGAATGAGTGAGTTGTTCACGGTTGAGCGCGGTGATGAAGCCAAGCGGCAGATCCCGTGCGGCTCCACGTGACGTTATTTTGGCCTCAGGCATGAATTATGGCTGCCTTAAAGTATTTCGGGTCAAAGGTGACTCTTTAAAAGCATTGGAGGATGTCCATTTATGAGCTTACTAGTGAATTTTAAGTAAAGAATTACCTGGAGGCGTTTTTTCAACCATAAGCAAGTTGTGTGGTCTTGCACTGTCCTGCAACAGAATCAGGCCACTCAAAGCGGTCGCTTACTGTACCGTGCCGGATCGGAAAGCTTCACTTCGGCTTAACATCCAACATCACCACTCATTCCCTTCTTCTCTCCCCTCTCTCACCTCACCACCACAACACAAGGCAGTTCCGTTTGCTGCTGCATACTCTCAGGATAGACTCTTCTCGTCAATTCCTACGATAAATATTTCGCAATGGCTGCCGTCGCCCCCATCACCGGCGTACGTTACTCATCCCCACCACTTCCGACTGGCACCTTGGGGCCTTTCCGCCATTGCAAGGAAATGCTTGACCGGCTAACGTACCTGTCGTATAGATTCTCCGCCGTGGCCTGGTCCTTGACCTGAGCACCGCCTTCGGTAAGCCCGTACCCGATAGCATCGGCCCACCCTCGAAGCCCGGCACAAGCTAGAAGGAGAAATCTCGCATTGGAGGTTCAGATCACGGCTTCCGAGTTTGGGGGTGTCAATACACCGTTCAAATCTCGGTGGCTGCCGTATCATTGACCGCCGCGACTTCCGCTATCTCTACTACCAAGACAGTGACTAATTGCTATATGGTTATAGGTTTCGGTACCACTTTCGGCTACCTCTGGTGGTACGGTAAGTTGAGATCAAACCATTCATCCTTTGGCCCAAATAGGCTATTCTGTCGTCAATTCGTTTCTAACATTCCATCTCTCAACCAGGCTACCACCTCCCCCGCGTCCGCGCCCGTGACAATTACTACGCTCGCCTCGAGGAGCAGCGCGCTGCCGGCCAGGTCTAGACGCCTCATTCACAATTGTCAATTTCCTCCATTAGCCAGCCGACCAATCCCCAACGATGTAGATGTCCGCACGCTTTCATTTGAATAAACATCACATCGACGTCCTGCGAGTTAGTGAGAAATGCCCAAGGACATATACCCGGGCTCCATTCGTCCTTTTCTTCGTTTACTCATTATACCCTGTGGATTATTGTTCAAGTCTGTGTCGGCTGTCTGATGGAGATTTGATGTGGTGTGACGGACTGAAATAAGAAAGCAAAGCTATGTTAGACTATCTACTATCGACTATTTTCCTTTGTTCTCTGTGCCCGCGCGTTAGTTGTATATATACACTTGTACTATCAACCGTGGTGTTGTATACTATTCCATCTCCGATCCTCGAGTGCGTAGATGTAGATACCTTGTCGAAACTGATATGCCTGCACGGGGGTCGGTATTCTCCACAGGACTAGATTCTTTATACCACTAATCCCGCATACTCAAAAGCAACATTAGTGGCATACAACAGAGAGAACATAACACCACCTCGCCGTAGCCTTTGCCATATACAAGAGCAGAAAAATTGCAATAGTCATATTCATGAGGGAATCTATCCAGTCGCTAAAAATAATTCATCAGATAGTAAGCCTTAATAATTGGGTGTGTAGTGGCGAGTCAATCCCCAGTCCATCCCGTATTCCGTTTCCATTCCATTCCATTTATTCCCATCCAGCACCGTCATGACTCCTAAGTTAGCCAGGCAGTCACAGTGCCTTTACTGCATCGCATGCACTGCGTCGTCCCAGCAAATCGCCACCTGAAGGCGACGATTCGTACCGTTGGTTGATGTATTGTATCTTCTTGTCTATCGGACCTTGACATAGCGAGATCCCGGCTCGTCTTCTATCAAAGAACGAGTGTGGTGGTGGTTATAACGCCGCGAAAGAGAGTTGCTCGTAGGCTATCGTTTATCACCTACTTATCGCAATACCTTATCGAAGGAGACGCTGCGGACGTTTCCCCCACCCATCGAGTTCCGGACATTGCGCTTGAAAACATCGCGGTTCTGCCGTAGGTCCTCCGCGGCGTCTTTATTCAGCGGATCGGAAGCGTTCGGTTCGAGGAAGAGGAACTATCGTCCAAACCATATTAGCACCAGAACAGACAAAAGCAATACGCAGGATCGAACTTCAAAAGCCAAAAGTCCAACGCAGGATACGATAAAAAAAAGGTGAAACAAACCTGCATCCCCACAACAACCGCATTCAAATTCAGAACAGGCTTCCAGTCCTCGCGCAGAATATTAAGACAAACGTTCCCTTCGAGATCAATATTCGGATGATATATCTTTTGCGTGCATTTTACTTTCGGCGGGTCATGCGGGAAGTTCTGGTTCACGGCGAAGGTAAAAACGAACGAACCGCCCTTATACATGCCCTCGTCAGGCTCGATCGTAAGCGTGAAGTTCAAGATGTCGTCAGGGTTCGGGAAGGCCATTTTCATTGTGCTGCCCAGGGTGAGTTCTTGGAGGTCTATACAGGTGAAGAACCAAGTGTTAGTGGTGATGTCTGATATCTCTTTTGCTGGCAGCGGGGAAAGGGCATCTATCCGGAAACGCCCAACGGAAACCCCGCGGAGGTGGATTCAAAACGTACCTCGCTGGACGCGCAGCTGGGCGGCCGTGACCTTCTTCTTCTTTTTCCCCGCAGCGCCTTCGGCATTTTCAGCCTGCTGCTGCTGTTGTTTCTGTTGGGTTGAGGCGGTTAGCTGGCGTTCGCGATGTTGGGATACGTCCGAAGGCCAGTCTAAAGGGCACAGGGAAGAGAGCATACCATAGACCAAATTTTGAGCATGGTGAATGCTGACGCAGATATAAGAACAGAATGAAAAATCTCAGAAACGGTGTCGAGAGAACCCGGGACTTTTATGGGGGGAGTGGTGAAGACTAATGTGACGGATAATAATCAGAGGCGGCGCGGCTCTACGAGGGGAAGCGGGTGGGGTCTGGCACTCTTAGTTGCCTTTGCAAGTGTTGCCACTAAGATTTGAGCCGACGTAGTTTTAATCGCGGAAACAAAGTCCGTCAACAACTTTTGTAGTGGTAATTAGTAGACTGCGTAAAAAAGAAACGCTCGCAGATTACCTTAAGAGAACTGACTAGGTATGGGGTTCGCAAATGGATGGGAGCGGGCGGAGCCGCAGCCTGACGCCATTCAGCCAAGCCTACATTTCTGCCTTGTACACCGTTTAATTCTCAACAAGAAGCAGGCAATCACGCTTCAGATATCTCATTGAATCTAACTACTAGGAATCTACATCATCTCAATAACTCCTGCAGGCCTTAACATGAGGGGTTCAGTGGGCACAGTGCCGGATGAGGAAGAAAAAAAAATAAAATAAAAAAATAAAACAAACAGTGATTGAGCATCATATGTAAAATACAAGATCACAATAAAATGTGCCAAGAATAACTCCTGGATTCCCATGCAATACATCCACTTGCAGGGTATCTCATGCTTGACTTTTCATTAGGAAAATATATGCCTCTACCGGCGGGCAAAGCAGCAGAGAAGACCCGTCTTTCCAAGGAACCAAGTGGCTCCAATAAAACGAACGAGAGCAACAACAGCATTAGACCACAGAAGGGCCTGGAAGAAACGCGCGGTACGTTCGGTTGATACGTTCTGTAGGTTTCCGTTAGTTTAACGTCAAATGAGCAAATAGAGCGTTATCAAAACACACCGTAAATCCGAACTTGTTCACACTTTCGCTAGTAATGCAGACGGCCATCAGACCGTTACTAAAGAGCCAGAGAGTGACCAGCCGAGTACGGAAACTCTTGTATGAGTCATCCAGGGACTTTTCTTCCTTCTCCACCGGTGCCACATAAGGAGTCAGGGCTCGCTTGACTGTGGACTCGAATTGACTGTCAATATCAGCCTGAGGCTTGTCGATTTCCTCAATAACCGCCTCCTTGCCTCCAGAGGTCTTCGCGGAGGGGAGCGCATCCGCTTTATCGGAACCTTTAGTACCCCAGGACACATCGTGCCAATTGCTGAAGGCGTAAACGTTCAGGATATTGATGTAAGACGACTGGACAGCCATGTACGCGGGGAAAGACGTGAACATGTGCCACGGGTCCAAGTACATGAAAGACGCAACGAAATAGAGACCGAATGTAGCAGCAAGAGCGATAATAATAATACCAGCACCGCTGGATCCGAAGAACGAGCTCAGGAAAGCACCAACGCCGTGAGTGGTGTCAAAGTCCATGGTATCGTGATTAGTAAACGCGCGTACCACGAGGTAGAGCGCGTCAACGACAACGTAAAGCTGGATGATACCAAAAACAATAAACGACGCAAGGTATGACAACTTGGATCCCTTCGGTCGGTTTCCAAGCGCGAGAATAAACTGCAGCAGGAGGAACGCGAGGTAGATGTATTTCACCAAAGTGTTGATGATAGGAGTTGCAGTGTGACCGAATGGGAAAGCAGTGTCACCGTTGCTCGAGCTAGGAGTTCCGACCAAGTCCATAATGACAGTAGTTGTAAGCCAGTAAGATGCTATTAAGATGAATGTTAGCGTAGGTAAACAAATAATCCGTAATCGGGGGTCATTGACTTACCGAGAGAAAACCAGGTCAAGAAAGTTGAGAACCAATTGTACAACATTTGAAGATGGAGGAAGAACATTCGAATGATGTTGTGTCCACTCTTGTACATACGTCCGAAGTGCATAAGCGAATAGATACCGGCAGCAAAAGAACCGTTCAACCAACGACGACGCTGGGAGATGAACTCGGGCGCGCCTTCGGGTACATCAGTTTCACCCTTGGACGCCTTGACATACGACAAGTGCCATTTGGAACCCGCTTTGGCCACCAGTTCGAAACACAGGATACGATCCTCGGCCAAGAACATGTTCTTCTTGAAAATGTTCATGCCCTCAATACCCTTCTTACCCAGCTGTTTGGAAAGAGTGTGATCACCGTGGAAATACTGTTCAAGAGGACGACCCATGATTGCGCGGAATCGGTATGCCGAGAATGCACCAGGCAACACACTGACATAGCCAAAAGAACTCTCCAAAGGCTTATCAAGAATGTTACTGATCTTATACTCGAAGTTCTGGGCGGCAACTAAGGGGTTCAGGAGTTTCTTCCATCCCTTACCCAACATAGCGTGAATTTCACCACAAGCACCTCCAAGATCCTTGTCGTTGTAGAAAGCTTCCCAGAGGTAGAGCAAAGACTTGTGGCCAGGCTTCGTACCAGCATCAAGCAGAATGCAAACTTCAGGGTTCAGAATGCGGCCGAAGGCATTGAAAAGCCATCTGTGAGAGTTGATCTTCTTGCTGTTCTTTTGCTTGAGACAGAACATCATTTGCACAGGAGGAAGAGTGCTAGGGCCATCATCCGTGGGTCGGATGAGCTGCTGATTCGGGGTGACAGAGAGCTGGGTGGTGTACTCAAACTACTACTTGTCAGTAAGCAAATCCCAGTGAAAATGATTAGAAAAAGTATGAGCATACAATATGAGCAACGGTTTCCTTTCCATCGACGTCACGCTTCATGACACCATCCTGGTAGATACCAACCGTGGCCAAGACATCCAAAGTGTCTTTGTCACAAGGGTCGATACCATCGAAAACAAGACAGACAACAATCTTCTGCCAGGCAGGACCACCTTTGTTCCAGAATTCTGATTTCTTGAGATTGACAATATCGCGAATATTTTGCATAACACCATGCAGTGTACGCGCAGTAAGCGTCTTATCTTCGTTATAATAGGTGATGGCGATCAGCAACTCGGTATGTCTGTTGTACATCGCCGGACGAAGGTTATAACCGTTGTGGAGTGTAAATTCGTTGGGATCGCAAGTCGCGGCAGTGTCTATAAAGGATTGTCAGTTCTTCGACCCCAGCCCAGGTCCTTCAAAGGTTACTCACATCGCATATGCGTGAATTCTTCACTTCCACCCTCAAGATCATTCCGATACTTGGCCTGAATAGCATTCTGAATGGCACTAGGAACAGGGTAGTCCACACTCAGGACGGAACCCTGAACTAGCTTAACCTTTCTGGTAGCATAGCGACGAAGTCCGCCACCGCCGCCGCCGCCGCCGCCGCCGCCAGGGCCAGGCGCCTGTCGTTGTCGCCAGGCTTCTGTAGAGGAAGTTTCGCTCCGAGCGTAGGGCGAAGCTACACGTCCCGGAACGCCAAAAGCGGCCGCAGGGTTCTCTGACTGGCCCGAGTAGACCGATCCATTACCACCGTATGGATCATGGTACCCGGCATCTGGGGCGTAAGACTCTGTCAAACTGTATCCAGAGGTTGGTCTTTGAACTGGCGAAGCCGTCAGGCCACGCTGATGGGGGTCATCGAAGGGGCCGGCGAAAGGGCTTTGCTGGTTAGATAACAATCCCCTTGAGGCTTCTTCTTCGTACTAAAAAGACGGAGATAAAGTCTTAGCTCACATACTCGGTAAATAAAAAAAAGAGTATTCGTCGCATCAGTCAGCGCAGAACTTACAGAGGTGTTGGGGTGTCCCAGATCCTGAAGACGATGGGCATCATCGTATTCTTTGGCCCCAGGCGAGTTGGCGCCATTGTAGGCCATGGTAAGTGTGATTAAGGTATGGTACCTGCGAACTGGGCTTGCTCGAGGTCAAGCAAACACAAGTTGAAGCAGAACGCAAGGACTCGAATGGAAGGGGTATCAGGAAAACAAGGAGAAAAGGAAAAAAATTGGCCCAACTTCGAAGGTCAAATAGGAGCCGAGACCGCGTGAAGTCCACGCGACGCGAAAGAAAAGAATGAATAAAGATGGACGAAGCGAAAGAATTGAAAAGCGAGATGGAGGGAGAGAAGCGGTTCAGAAATAAAACAAGACAGAAGAGGGAAGTCTTGAGCTGAGCGAGAGGCGCAGGACGAGCAGGAACGTGCAAAAAGCCGCCAGGGCTGAGGAGGAGGCCCCAAAAAAACAGACAGCAAGTGAGACAGCGTTGAACTAGGAAAGGGAGCGACAAGAGAGTGGCTCCAGTATATTTAGCTGCGACTAGTCTTCACTCTTCGCCCGTGGTTAGGGAAGGGAGGCGGAGGCGTGCAGGATGAGAAAAGTTGTGGTTGCAAGAAGGAAACCGGGGTTCAGCGAAGTAAAAATGAGCCACCCTTTTTTCTCTTCCAGCAATCCAGACACGCCGCGAGAGATTGGAGGAGGTGGTGAGAAGGGGAATCGGGGCCAGGATTCCTTACCACTGGTAACTGGCTGGGGCTGGTTACAAGCGCACGCTTCCTGCAGCTCCAGGGGACGGGTCATTTATCGGCTCTACATGCATTTATCTTGATTCTTAGTTTCTTGAGTTCTAAATAGACAGCAGACATATCCATCGCTCTTCACATCAGTCGAGTTTGACTGTATTTTCCTCATTCTGTTCATGGTGTTCTGATATTATTCTGGATATTCTGGATGTTCACCGCCAGGGGAGAGACGATGGATTTTGCAAATCTCGAATCCACTCTCCGTAAGCCAATCCCGCCGAACACCCATACCGGTAATTTGCAACCGACAAATGGTTACTTGATCTGTTCACTTCAGTTGCGACTTGCGCCGCCATCATGGTGATCTCGTATATTATTTGGAGATTGTCGACAAAGGAACTCTTGTCCTTCGTATAAAACTCTTTTCGTGCATTTCATTCGTTAGCCCCTGAGCGTTGAGGCACATTGAACTGTGCAGCGAGTCCACACCCGTATTGCAGCAGTGACCATGTCTTGGAAGGGTGCATTCCATATCTTCTCCCTTGCCAATGGGTCGGTCTCGTTGCACAGGATTCCTGAGGAACCGCGAAACATGGAAGGCGTCGCGCTGAGGCATGCCATTCCTGATGCTGCCACTCTTCCGTCATACATGAAGATCAAATACATACTGAGGCTTCATGATGCGATGAAGCTCTGTATTCTCAGATCGAGTGTTACTAGCCGTACGCCGTCCACCAGACACTCCCAGACGGAATATTTCAGGGGGCCTGGCGGGGTCATCCGATGGCCCCGAACCGGTTAGCTCTCCGCCAAATATAGCAGGCCCTCTTAAGAGCGACTGTGCTCAACCGTGTTTCTTTGCCGTTGGTCGCTCGGGAAGCGAGTTTTGCATCCTTAATTGTTGCCAAACTCGAGGAGATCGCCCAACCGTCCAATCCGAAGAACGCTGGGGACTGTCGGTGGAGCGTCCACTGCCAGCGGGCTTGCTTAGTGGTCAATCATTGTTTCAGTGGCACCGCCACCCAATTTCTCCTATACGGTATTGTGCTTGGTTTTTTGCAAACTCGTCTTGCCCCCTAAACCTTTCCGTGGCTGAGCAGCGACTTACCGCGATTTTGGCCGTTTTTCTAGTCGTCTTCCATTCCTATTCTTAGACCCTTAGCGCCAGCTCAGCCGGTCTGCTGGAGAATAATAATGGATATGGATGCAACTCCAATCAACGGCGTCAGCATCATGCAGAGCCGCAGACCCCTCTTCTAGAACTGACACTGACACTGACCGCTTGGGACGGGACATGAGTCGCCTGACGGAACAGCCCATGATTCATGCTGTTGCCTCCAATGCTCAGCTGGAGTGGTTGCATTGCAGGTTACCTGAATATCAAACTCACTGCCTGAGGTATGCTACCCTAAGGATCAGCGCTTTTAGCGTCAAAGGCTGAGAAATCCCAACGCCCCTCTCTCTCTTCCTGGTATCTCCTCCGCGGCTCCGTTTTTTATCAGTCGCTTTGTTTTACAAGCGACATCCGCTTCGACCCTTGCGCAGGCATTGAGCATGACGTCGATCAGATACTTTGAGTGAACGAGTTCTAAATAGTGCAGATGTCAAGTGAGACCAGCCGCCCAACGGCATGGCATGTCCACACTACGGAATGTAATGCTCGCACTTTAATGACAGCGACACAATGTCTCTTCTCGGTCCGCTGGGTGTTATTTTTTTTTTTAAAAAAAAAAAAAAAAATTTTACTGCACCACACTACTACCGAAGAAACAGATTCCCTCCCTTGTAATATGTGGCCTTTGCACATCGGCTCAGTCGTTGTGATGATCCAAATGTATCTATGTAGACGTACTTCTTGTACCTGGCAGTTATATTTCGGATGCAGCCGAGTCCGAAAAACGGAGCATGTACCTGCAGTTCCAGGCGGCAACAGTGTCATGAGTTCATATCTCGGTGATCGGGGGTAATGTCGACTTCACATCGTCGGTGCCTTGTACTTGGGTGAATAAGGAAGTGCTGGCTTCTAGGAGTAAAACTCGACGAAATTTTTGTAGCATATAAGGCCATGTCGAAGGATTGCTGGATGCCAATTGGTATTCTTATCGTCGAATAGTATTACTCTATATTCGATAAAATTGAATAAAGCTTGGATGGTATAGCATGCGATTG
The DNA here is from genome assembly GCA_025768815.1 of Aspergillus sp. PM3604. Taxonomy (NCBI): domain Eukaryota; kingdom Fungi; phylum Ascomycota; class Eurotiomycetes; order Eurotiales; family Aspergillaceae; genus Aspergillus; species Aspergillus sp. PM3604. Next base: position 280,852 of record JAMFNW010000007.1, on the reverse strand, counting down.
GTGTGGTCTACATTGTATAAATATCTGCTGTTGTATGGGTGCCAAGACATAGGAGAAGTGGTGGTTGCGGGAATATATATCCATTTTCTCGCCTGCAACACAATCCTCAATGATCTTGAACAGGTGCATTTTTATCAGCTGAACCTGGCAACAGCTGATGCAACAGTGTCAAATCCGTCATCCGACTGGTCTATGTTATCCCGACAACAGGCACACGAGATTTTTGATAGATCGCATTGAACGTTGGGCAACAGCCCTGCGTATATTGGTCAGACTGAGATGCCCCATCACCGTGCATGCCCAGACAAATGTGCGTCAGGCTGCCTTTAAAACTCTGTCGCTCTTGCACGACACATGCAGGAAAACTGTATGATCGACCTACAACCTCACACTGACACACTGACAGTGAGTTGGCCTCCCCACTCAAGACCGACACTACTGACAGCTCTTGAATAACAGACAGGTTGATGCACAGTGGACTACATTATGCTCCGAGAGGGTGAACCTTGACAGAGCGACAGCACGCTGCTAAAGTTGCTTCACCACAATCTTAGATCCAAGCTCGCCAATCCCCACATTGGAGTCTGGACAGTGGTCAATGAGATGGAGACAGTCACTGGGGAACGAATGAGTGTTGTGAGACTTTCGGCCTTTGACACTGATGCACCTTGAATAATCAGCCTCCAGACTCCACCATGATCTGGATTCTTGATGGTGGACGCCAGCAAGCCGGAAGAAGGAAGGATCGGAGGGCAGTCAACGTTGGCATGAGCGTCGCCCTCGTCCTTTTGATTACCTGCCGTCCGTGCCTCAGGCGAAGAAGCGATGTGATTCGACCAGGTGCCCCGGTGTAATCTCCCTCATCTCCCGGAGAGAACGTGGGTTGGTCCAGAACCACTCGCCCGCTCCAGGAACCACTCTTGGGACACGCCCGCCGGCCTCTCGCGCACGCCCTGCACAGACGGGATCTGGCTCAATTAGCAAGGACGCTGTGTGAGATGAGACACCGGACCGCCTAAGCTCCATGCTAGGGGCCCTGGCTAGACTGTATTTGGCCTGAAGCAGTTCGACATGGCTGGGTGGGCTGTCTGATCGACCCAAACGCCTGCCAGGAAAGTTGAAGGATAATGGACTTGCAAGTTGCAACGAGTGAGTCGAGAGAAAATCATTGTTCCAGTGTTGGTTCTATACCTTTTCCGGACTCGCTGGCGGCTGCGTGACTGGTTCGCTCTTTCATGTCGCGCATCGGGGCCGAGAGTTTAATATAAAGAAACCTCGAAATTTGGTGACTGGTGACACAGCCCTGCCTCATGATATGATCGTGAAATAACCAGGGAGCTGTGTAGTACAGAAACGACTTCATATGATTGAAAGCAGCAGCCGTGGCAGCGAACAAAGCCGAAACGGTGGAGGTAGCGTGCGGGAGTGCGTGCGCATAATCGAGACTGTCTCTCCCTGGTGCCTTTAATTGTCGTCTGGCGCTCCCTCTTCCTTCATCTCCACTCCCGCCAACCCCCCAGTTGATGAGACAACTTGAGGCCTTTTCTCTTTCATCTCCTTCTCTTGACTGCTTTATATTATCCTTTCTTTTATATCCCCCTCCTACTTCACCAATATAGTTTCTATCTTCGTTGCCCGGTCCTTCGCATCGTCGAGGGATTGTTTTCCCCTCTCGGATTGCTTCGTTTCCCCTGAACCGTCGTTTGCGCTCGTACCTGACCTTCGCCAAACGCGTGTCCAACAACGTCAACCTCCTGACAGCGGACCACCAAGCAATTGACATCGAGCCACCCATCCTAACGACGCAACAAATTGTCCGATTGGGAGGACCCCGGCCTTGAACCTTGATATATTGAATATTTCGGATCCACTGAATAGCAGACTATGACCATTACTGCTTATAGTCGCCCGTTCTAGTGTGCCAGCCTCGACCTATTCAGTTCGAAGAACATCGATTCCCTTTCATGATCCAACTATAACTCCCACGACTCGACGTCTGGAGTATCTGTACACTCGTTCTACACAACATACCACGCTCTCTACGCCGTTGACCGGCAAGCCGTTCTTTTATTTTTCCAACACCGTTTAATACCCAGCGAAGCCTTCATATTTGTCACGACAGCACTTTGAGTTTTTTTGTTCAGGCACTATTTCAAACCATTTCACCATGTCTCCTCACGCTCTTGATCCCCTCTCACCTCACGGTATGTACTGTTATTATGCCGACCGCTCGCAAATGTATCGCTAACAGAACATAGCCTTGTTTGCCCGTGCCGGCTCAGGCTGTAAAGAATGTCCGCAAGAAGCTCCTGCATGTGACTGCCCGTCGGGCACAACATGTATGATGACAGCACAGTCATGCAACGAGTGCGCATCTGTAAACTGTGTCAAAACGTCCACAAGCAGTTCCTCAGACTCACAGGAGAGTTCGTCTAGTGGAGAAGGAGGAGGAGGGGGAGGAACCAACGCGGGCGCCATTGCGGGTGGTGTTATTGGAGGTCTTGCGGTTGTTGGAATTATCACCTTTCTGATCTGGTGGTTTGTCATCCGCAAAAAGCGCCAACAACAATCGGACGAGTCGGAAAAGAGCTCGTACGCTCCCCGTTCTGCTGGTGGTGCCGCCAGTGCTGCACAGTCGAGGAAGTCAACTCACTCGATTGCGTCGACCGTTTTGACTCGAGCGTCGAATGTTATTCAAATTGCCTACATTCCGGGCGTCACAAACCGATCCCCTCCGGACACACCTCTCGTACCCCCTGTTCCTCCTCTCCCTGGCGCGTCGGCCGATCAGCATTTCTTCATGCCTGGGGATCTCCGCGACTCGTCCTGGTCTGATATGACAACCGATCGCCGTTCCATGGCCAACACTCTACGAAGTAGTGTCGCCACGACTATCTACCGCAACGACGCTATTGTCAGCCCTATCCCTGCTCAGCAGGTGACCCGCACTCGTGCTGCTGTTGTTAACGTCCAAAATGGCGGTTCACCTAACACACTGAGCCCTGATGCCCCCGCTGTTCCTGCTATCACTCAGTCGCAGCTCGCCAAGGCAGGAGTTACCGACGCAAACAACAACAGCTCAATTGTGGGCCGTGCTGTCACTGCTAAACCTGTCATGGTGAAGACTCTTGGAAAGAAGAACGACGCGGTCAAATCATCGCCCGTCCAGCCTATTGCGGAGCAACCCGAATCTAGTCCCGAACCCTCGTCCAGCACCTCTGCTGCTGATGTGAGTTCGTCAAACGATGGGGGGGCTGCCACAACCAAGAACAACACATCCAACAACGCAGAGACGACTCGGCGATCGCATGCCCCAACAGTGATCGAAGACTCGCCAGCTATCGTCCAAAGCCCCTTCAACGACCAAACCGAAACACCAACCGAGACAGACAACAAACGCAACTCGGCCTTCTTAGACGGGTCCGACGCAAGCACGAAACGACACAGCGGAGCACCGCCTCCCCGTGGAGAGAGTCCCTTCGCAGATGTAAATGAAGTGAAATAAACCACTCAAAAAAAAAAGAGAGAAAAACACCTCATTTATCTCTGTTTATTCATGACGTCTGATTCTTTTTGGTGTTGGGTTCCTGTTTGGCGCACGGGGGGTGGAAATCTCAATCTCAATCTCACCATTTTGTTTATTGTTATAGATGCGATGCTCTTGATTTACCTTTTTATTTGACACCGCCACCTTTTTCTGTATATGAATGGCTACGCTACGCCTCCTTCATTTCACCCTTTCTTCATTTTCCATATATCCATCATCCTATCTGGTCCTCTGTTGACTTGGAACAATATCTACCTATCTACCTACCTACCTATCTATCTTTCTCCTTCTCTACTGTCTTTTAGATTGTTTATTCCCTGCTTCTGTAGTGAATGTATCTTACGCCTGAACTGACCCTTTGATGACTTAGTAAGAGGAAAAGCCGCCAGATGCTCTTATTAGTAGTAGAATATGTATCAGATTCCTAGGGAAGTATTCAAGTGCTGGCTGAAGCATTTTAAGTATAAATATAGTTCATCTCATCTACCAGTAGATTAAGATTCATCATCTCTAAAGTAAATGCTATCACATAACGCATAATGTCATTTATACCAACTAAAATCCGTGTTCCTCCAGCCCCATCCCTTTCCCAATCTTCCTGATCAGCGCGCGCTTCATGAATGCCTCACGAGCTAGACCACGGGTATGGCGGGACCAGGTCTCAACGCTGATGACGCCTTTGACGAGGGCAGCTTGGAGAGCGTATATAGCCTGCTGAATGCCTCGTTCTTCGGCGACGAGGTCGTAGAGCTGTTTGCCCACGACTGTCGGGGCGACGAGGATTTCGTCGATTGCGGGGAGGCCGGTAGACGCGGGGTCGGAGCTTGAGGAGGGCTGGGTTGAGACGCGGGACTGGGCGTCTGCGATGACGGCGTCTGCGCGGTGGAGGGATTGTTGGAGGACGGAGGTGTTGGACTCGAGGGTTGAGTTGAGGGTGTTTAGGGAGGAGACTTCGCCTTGGAGAGTTGTGATGGCGGCGTGGAGAGAGTGCGATTGGGAAGTTAGAGAGTGGGCTGCGGATTCGGAGTGGGCGATGTTTGCTTGGAGCGTTTCCGTGAGGGCTTTGGAGACAGCTTGGAGGAGGGCGTCCTTTTCTGGGTTTGGGGGGATGGGTGGTGCGGGGCCCGTAGGTGTGAAAGATGGGAGGTTGAGCTCGAAGGGGGATGTTAGTAGATCTTCTGCTGCGGGTTTTGGCTGCAGGGGTGGTTGGTGGCTGGTTGGAACAGTTCGAGGTGGCCCTTGATGAGATGGATGGGGCTGTACCTGCGGAGCTGGGGGAGGCTGTTGGTGATATGTCGGGCGAGGAAACACTTGTGGCCCTTGGAGTTGAGGAGGTTGATTAGGCGGAGCGATATCCCGCGCCCCGTTCGGGCCTTGATAGTAACCGGGGCCTGGAGTATATGCAGGACCCGGAGCGGGAGCGGTATGTTGCCGTGTAGGTTGGAAAGGTGGTACTTCCGCTTGCGGAGGATATGGTCCTCCACCCTGATGTGGTAGGTACTGGGAAGCCCTGTTCTGTGGGCTCCCGACAGCGCCGTGAACTTGAGATATTGACTGTCGATGGCCCTGTTCCTTCGGTGGTAATGGAGGTAGCGGCGGCGGAGTGTTGTGATGTTGCACTTGAGCGCTCTGTTGCGGTGTATCCGTAGCGCTTGGTAGCTGGCCCGGCTTAGGAGGAGGAGGTGGTGGTACTGGGGAAGCAAGCTGAGGGGATTGAATTGCAGGCGATTGAGGCACTGATGTGCGAATGGATGAACTTGCGATTTCCGGGGGTAGAGGAGGACGCGGAGGGGGTGTCTGAACCTGGTGCGCCTGGTGCGGTTGTTGCGGTACAGATTGAGGCTGCTTGTATTTCACCGGCGGTTCCTTCGCAAAGACGTCCTGTAGAATCGACAAGAGATCAAGGATAGAAGAGCGCTGTGGGGTACAATAGTCAGAAGCTGGAGGACAGAAGAACTTCCCTCAAACGCCAATTGTACTAACCTCCCAAGCCCCAGCCCAGTGCGCTAGATAATGGTGATAGACCCTCCCCTCCAACGTCACATGCTGGCCCACTCGAACCGTCATATACTCTGTCGGCCTCACATAGACAATCGGTGGCTCGCGGGGGTAGGTATTCGGGATCCATAATGCGACAGGAAATTTGAAAACGGTGCCGCGATAGTTGACGGGTAATGTTCCTGACAGTTGCAGAAGGAGAGCAGAGAATCCGGTCTCGTAGGCTGCACAGCGCGGTGCGTCAATAACTGGGTTTGCTAACTGGGTACCAAGAATGGCCGAAGCTTACTGTAGACAGCGGTTTCAGGGGCGAGAGTGGGAAATTTGGCCAGGACGTTTGCGACATCGTAGTAGGTGCGGTTGGGATCTTGATATGTTTGCCTAGGGTCGTAGTGGTCCTGAATGGGTCAGTGGAGGCCATTCCAAACGATGATTTCTGCGACTCACCCTGATAAGAACACTGTACAACCAATTCAGCGTCCTCTGTGGGACCGAAGCCATGTCGAGGGAGCTCTGGGGGCGGGGAGTTGATTGATGGACACTGACTGACACAATTGGAAGCTTGACGGGAGCGCATCCCCGCAGTCTTGGCCCTTAGTCAGTCATCCCCGGTGCCTGAACTAGATACGGTCCAAGCCTACAACACCAATCCTGAAGACTAGTTATATTCTACACCTGAATTTATGCAAACATGCGGGGCACAGGCATGTGCTTAATCAGAAAAGCCGCTGGCATGGATAATATCCATTGTTTACGATAAGCGTGCCTACGGCCTCAGTATATAGACTTCAAAACATGTCGACCGAGCCGACCGGAGGACGCCATTCCACGTTGACATGTCAAGGAGATCAAGGAGGCCAAGCAAGGGGCCTTTGAAGTGAGTTCAAGCGGCACGTTGGTGTTGGAACTTGGAACTGTTCTCAGTTTTAACCCCCTGTGGCTCACAGCGGTCCTGGCACCCGCGATCCGGCATGAACCACGCTCTGGAGGAGTCTGTTACCTAGGGTGAAATTCAAAATAGACAGGGAGATTTGGGCTATGGATTAGCGGCGATCCCGCTGGTCGCTAATCGCTAGTCGCTAATCTGCCCTGGGACGAATGTTGGTCTGGAATGCCGGGCTGTCAGACTGGCTGCCATTTCCGGCCTCCGGCTGTGTACATTCTCTTTGTCTCGGAATCATGGTTTCGATGGATGGACCCCCCGAGGTTATTTTTGAAAGAGATGCAATCATGGTGGACCATGGGAGACACCTTATATTATACTGCGCCATGGAGTTGCGCCCCTAGGTGACGTCGTCCGCAACACCTATTGTTCTTCCGCCACTGCTTGCTATTGTTTGTCTCGAGTCAGCACCGGGCCCCAACACAACCAGCCTGCGGATTGTGGGTTGAGGTGACGATCATGAGTGCCAGTCATTTTTCTTGGCTTGCAGCGAACCCTATATTGTTGCATTTCCTCCTTGCCTGCTCTTGATATTGTTTGTCTTGGGTGTTACACCAGGACAGCAAGACATGGCGATATTTCAATCCGCGTGGCTGCAGAATCAGTGATTATCCATAGGAACACCCCTCAGACCTTGCAGGAGAATCTGCGTGCTTGAATCTCTTATATACAAACCCTTCTTCCTATACCGTCTTTCCTCCTGCAATCCCCTTTGGCGAGTCCCAAGCTCTTCTCCAGTCTCTTGCGAAACGGACCAACGACCCCGCCTCACTACACCTGCTCCTTGCATCAACCATCATGTCTTCAGATTTTGACCCCTGGGCCCAAAATGTCACTTTCCACCTCGCGGATGGAACTCCGTTCGACGTGCCCATTGCCATGGTCGATGACTTTGCTCAGTATCCGATCCGGGTGTGCATCAACTACGGCTCACAGCTTGGAGCAACTGTCGTTCTTCTGGTTATACTTCTTCTGCTGACTAGAGCCGAGAAGCGTGCTTCCTATGTTTTCTGGCTCAACTGTCTCGCACTGCTCCTCAACTTCGCGAGACTGCTCTGCTCGATCATCGTCTTCACCTCGGGCTTCTTGAAAGCCTATGCAGTCTTCACCGGCGACTACTCCCAAGTTCCTACCTCTGACTATGCAAACTCCGCTCTGGGAGTCATTTTCGCGGCTTTGCTCCTGACGATCATCGAGATATCGCTGGTCCTTCAAACGCAGGTTGTCTGTTCGAACCTGAGACGCATCTACCGTCGTGCTTTGCTTTGCGCGTCTGTCGTTGTTGCCCTCGTCCCGACCGGATTTCGGTACTGGCTGTCGGTTGAGAATGTAAAGAGCATTATCATTTCGGCCAACAGTCCGGTGCCCCTCAACTGGTTGGAGAGCACCGCGAACATTGTCCTCACCGTGAGCATCTGCTTCTTCTGTATGGTCTTCATAACAAAACTTGGCTTTGCCATTCGACTCCGTCGCAAACTCGGTATCACCGAATTCGGCCCTATGAAAGTTATCTTCATCATGGGCTGCCAGACCCTGATCATCCCAGGTACTACCAACCCCCAAGTGAAAAGTAACCGTCAGCTAACCAACCCTACCAGCCATCTTCTCAATAGTAAACTACTCAACCGACGTCCCAGAACTCTCCACCAATGTCCTAACCCTAGTAACCCTCTCCCTACCTCTGTCTTCCCTGTGGGCCGGCACAACGCTTGACCGACCCAATCAAGCCTCTTCCAACGGCCGCAACCTGTGGCAGATCCTCTCTTTTTCAGGATACAAGGGCAGACACCAGCAATACACGATGGCATCCTCTATTTCAACCGCCAAGCAATGCACCCACTGCTATTCCGAATCGCGACCCTTGACGGAGAAGGAGGACAAGAACAAGAAGAAGGGTTTCAGGAATGAATCTACTTCGGTTTCTTCTGAGCAGTCCGGGATTGCAGTTGAACATGATATTTCTGTGCGGAGTGCAAGGAGGGATTCGCTTGGGATCGTGTGACAGGGCACCACCACCTTTTTCTTTGTCTTTCTTTTTTTCTCTGTAGCATAGCATCTCTTCGTTAGCAGCGTAGCTGCCCTTTACTCAGGTGCATCATGGGGGGTTGTTTATTGTCGCGTTGATCGTTAGTTACCATGCCGAGTGGCTGGACTCAATGGGCCATGGTATGCATGGGACGGATGCATAGAGCGGGCCATATATTCTTTCTTTTCCCTTCTGCTTCCTGCTTTTTCTTTTTCTTTCAGTTCAGTTCTCTCCAGTCGAACATGTTGCTATTTTCGTTTTCCTTTGTTTTTACGTTCTACCGGTTTACCCGCCTTGATTCGGTCTGGCTTTGACTCGACTATGTAGTCGGTTGATCTGGCCTAGACATCGTGAAAGCGAGTAGCTGTTATTCAGTTTACCTATATAGCACATAGCTAGGTAGTAATGAAGGATTAATCCATACGCTACTCTCCCATTGCAATTCTACAATGAGAATTTCATGATACGGAGCCGCAACGAAAACAACCAAGAGAGTAAAAAGTCATCTTATTCACAAGTTAAGCTAGGCATTAAATTATAGCAAGTTCAAGTTTTGCGAGGCGGCAAAAAATCTATCGTAAACACAACTCCATCAATAGGAGGGAAGCAGAAAAAGAAAAGAAAAAAAAGAAAAGCCATATCCAGAGGCATCCAGATATCTAGCCCTCCATTCCCAATTTTGCCAAGGACTCAGTCAAGAAATCATTGGCATTCATCAAGTCCGTACTGCCGTAGACAACTCTCCGCCTTGGGCCACCAAGAGGCTCATTCCCGGGGCGGTTGTTGTTCGCTCCCTCGTTGCCCTGTTGCCCGCTTGTGCGCTGTACCCAGTCTTGCAAGTTACCATACTCGTCCATGCTTCCACCGCCGACCGTGAAGACGATTGCTTCGTTGAAGGCCTGGCGGCGCTGGCCGAAGCTCGCTCCTGTGCCTGGACCGCTGGACGACCCTGATTGGGGGTTGCGGGAGGCGGATGCAGGGGGAATGGTTCCACGGGCGTTGGTGCTCCTGGGGTCGAAGTATAGGTAGTTTTCCGTTTTTGCGATTGCGGAGCTGGATGCTGCGGTCGGATCCATGATTGATTCAGTGATTTTGGTGAGGGTTAGGTCTTTGTTGGCGGGGAGGAAGTTCTTGACGCCGGAGATGAGGGAGTCAAAGTTGGCGCCTAGGGCTCCGGATGTGATGCGGTCTGTTAGGCGGTTGGAGAGGGAAGAGAATCCACGGAAAATATCTGATGATTGCTGTTGCGGCGCAGCTGTGGTCATCATTGTCATTCGAGTGAGCTCGCGGACCTGCCTGACATACGCGATGGAGCTGACGTCTTCGACTCCTGCGCGGGTGAGGGCTTCTTCAAACTGGCCGATGTCTGCCCGTGAGAGTTCAGTTTCGGTGCTCAAGAACCAGATTAGGAAAATTCGAAGCTTGTCTGTTGGGTTGGTGCCCTTGGCCGGGTCATTGACTAATTCAAGCATTTGTGCCTTGGATTGCTTTGTGATGCTTTCTTCGAGCTCGAAGAAGTTATCTAGCTGGCGGTCTTTGATACCTTTCAGAAGAGCAGTGGCGATGTTCATGTGCATGTCAAGGATTGATTTGCGTTCTCGCAGCTCTGGCAAGAGGGTAATGGCGGCCTTGAGGTGCTGCGCGGAGGCACTCGTGTCAGCCTGCAGATCCTCGATCGATGAGGCCCCTGTCTTCCTTGTGATTTCAGTGGCATCCTCTTTATATCGTGTCAATTCGGCATCAATCTCTTCTGCAACGTGCGGAAATGGAGCTCCCGCGTTACGCTTCCAGAAGAAGTCATTACTGCCGAGATCATATGCTTTCTTTGTGGTGCCACTGGAAGGGTTCGACTCGTTTAGAGGCGTTTCTACCGTTATACGGTTCAGCCGCATCTGGAGAACATCCTGCACAAGCGATTGGTAGGTCCACGAGTGAGAGAGCATCGGAACCAGATCGACGTTGCGGTCAACGATAACTAAAACAGGCCGCGCGGAAGGAACGCCGGGTGTGGACTTTTTGTTGGTTGAGAAAAGGTTGTCCTTGGAGTTTAGTATGTGATCGCGCAACTTGCGATCCAGCTTCGTAGCGATAAGCTCCGCTGCACCGCCTTTAGGACATCTGATGATTGGTATGGCACCTGGCCTCAGTCAGCAAGGGACGCACTTTTGTCCGATTGCGATTTCACATACCCATCGTAACGCTGACACTGAATAGCCCACTGACAATCCTATCAACGATTTCATCGAGGTCGGCATCGCTGGTCTTCGCACTGTTGATTCTCCAGTAGGCATCATTCCCCATACCTAGGCTGAAGAGATCTGGCTCGGCAACAATGAAGTTTAGGTACTGATCGTAGACCTGAGAGATATGCTCGGACGTTCCGGTTGTTGCTATTTGAGACGCAAAGTCTTCGAGAAGAGGGCGGGGAACGGATGACAGGAAATTGATGTAGGCGGGGGAGTAAAGGCCGCGCTGAAGGTCGCTTGCAATCGCCTGGATGTTAGAAGCAGTAGGTTCGACAAGGTAAACAACTGGGACGTCGGGGATAGGGTATCGAGTGGCATTGATGCCCCTATTAAGACCTGGTTAGGCGTAATGTCGTCTCGCGGAGGAAAAGTGGGAGTAGCGCATACAGATGGATGGTTACCCCCCAAGCTCTGAGATCATTGACACGCAGCACACTGCTGATAACATCCCGGCCCAGGTTGTCAAACACCAACACCTTCCAGATCGGGTCGCCATCTTCGTTGAGTATAGGGGTTGAAATGAGGCCTTGTGCGGAGGTTTCGTGGGTGGCGTCCTCCGCGGTATTCGGGTCGTGGTTCAGGTTAAGGATTTTCTGAATGGAAACTGAGATACTGTTAGCCAGGAACAGCGCGGTAGAATGGAGAGCGAGCCAGAAACCTACCGACCTGACGGTCTCGTAGAGAGGTGGGCTGGGATGCCATGGTGCCTGTTCTCAGTTTACCTAGCTCCAAAGCCGTTCATGACAATAAGAAGTCGCCGATAGCACAAGGGCACTAAGCAACCGAGGCAAAAGTGAGATGACTGGAGGTGCGCGCAACCGCAAACCTGAATCGCAACAGAGCAACCACGGGAACAGCAGCTCAGCGCGAGGACGTCCAAAGATCTAGATAGGACTATCTACAACCACACTCCACCTGGCCTCCTCTGGGAGCTTCGCGTTGAGGAGGGCCGGCTGAGGTAATCGGGCTAAGCCGCTTCTGACCGCGACAGCAAACAGAGCAAACACATCACGTGCACCCAGCCAGCGAGCTGAAAGGGGGGAATTTGCAGCTCTGCCCACTCCAGTGAGACCCAGCCATCCCGTCGTCACCACCTACTCCCCTTCCCTAACCATTCAACCCTTCCTGTAAAGCGAGACAATGCTGTCTAACGGCAGCTCTGAGCGATTCTTCTGATTAGGGTCATTTCGTTCCATCTTTTAAGGAAACTTCAAGTTTAGGAGAGCCCGTACGAGAGCCGTACGAGCGGGAAAAGGAGTCAAAGGCTGAAAGGGAAACTGAAGAGGGACCGGTTAAGAGGATACTTTGGGGGAGAAAAAAAGCAGAAACCCAAGAGGAAAAGGGAACAGAATTATCTACGTCTATACGTCTACTTGGACCGACAGTACTAATTTTTGGTCGGTGTATTCGAACTGCGTTGCTCCAGCCTGTGCATCGCGAAGACCCTTTTTTTGTTCTGCTTTTTATTAAATAAGAAAGGCGAAGAGGGTGCAGCAGCGTGGAACGGGACTCGCAGGCATTCCAGGACTATCGCCTGCGTACCTTAACTTGCTGCTAAGCTCTGAGGGCCAGCAGGAGCACAGAAACCAGCAGTGAGCACGGCAAGCACGTCAAGCAAGTTCAACCCCGGCCAGCTCCCACCGTGGACGCCTGCACAACTGTCCCAGTGAAGGTTCCTGCCCTGCGCTGTTCCTCGCCCGGTCGCAGCCAATCAAACAACGCAAACCTCCGATTCCCCAACCGGTTAAAGCGGCACTGGGTCCTTTCCTAATTGGGAGCACCGCACGTGCCAGGCGATACCTTGCGTTGACTGTGAACCAGCTTGGTTTCTCAGGCTTCGTTTACCTACATCCGCCGCCTTGTAGTATTTAACTTGGGTTCTCTTCAATTTGAAATCCTAAGCCAATTCGGGCTGGCGGAGGAGCTGCGCCATCATGGACCCAGTAAACCCGGCCTCGCTGCCTCCCGAATACTGGAGTCTGGATCCGTATGCCAACCAGGACTCTTCACATCACCATTCACACCCTCCTCAGCAGCAGTCGACTCCACAACCACCACCACAGCAGCCTTTGGGAATCAGCTGGGACCATCCTGTGTTGCATTCACAACAACTCCAACGTGACCAGGGCCATAGCTTATATCAACCGCCGACGCCCCAGTCATGGCAGCAAAACCCGCTGCATCACCAACCTCCCATGGCTCCTCCAACGCCGCAGGAACTGGGGATACCGGCGCAGTATCGGCAGGTGCCACCGTATGCCCAGGAACAGGTGACATTTGACTCGAGACCCCCAGCGTCCGATAATTCCCACTACCAGTCATACTCATTTAATCCCAACTTCTACGCCCCTCAACATATTGCGATTCCGGATGCTTTCTCACAGTCACACTCGCCACAACCCCCTCAGCAGCAGTCACAATCTGCCTCCTACCCACCCCTGCACCAGAACTCTCTTCCGCAATATGCCATTTCCCCCGGATTCCCTGATGACCCTACGGTAGGCATCTGCCAAACCTTTTCCCCTTGAGTATTTAACTAACTCCAATAGCACCCCTCCATCAACTTTCCCAATGAATTTTCGCAGCAGCCGCAGGGTATTCCGGAGCAGACAATTAACCCGCAGTTCATCAACCCTCCCCAGCCGGTGACACAGAACTCCTCTCTGAACAATCCCTCCTTAAACAATCAATTTGTTTATGTCAACCCCGCAGAGGATCCAAAGTACGTTCTCCCCTCATTACTTCCTTTTTAGTGCTCAATCTTATGCTTTTAACTAGAATGTATAGGTATTTTCCGGATAATGTACCCATGCAGTCGGTTATGAGCCAGCCTAGAATGAACAGCGGCCTTGTTCCCGGCCAAGCTCCGAGGGCTGCGGTCGCTCCTATCAATGGTATGTTTGTGTTAGATTTCATTCTGTAATTAATTATTAACCCCAAAGTAGGCCTTAAAGCTCCACCAGCAAACCCTCCTTTGGCAGCTAAGCCTGCGCCGATACGAGCAAAACCACCCGCTACTAAAAAACAGTCTCAACCTAAAAAGGCAGCTATTAAAAAGGCAGACGGGAAAGGCTCGGTTTCTTCAGGCTCAGATAGTTACGAGTCCGATGACTCTCTTGAAATACAGGAGCCAGAAGAGCCATCTCCTCTGCCGCCTGCTCGCCCTAATGAACCTGAAGCTGCTGCACAGTATGATGCACTCCGTGCTGTGTGGTCTCCGCGTAATAGACGGCCTAAGGTCGACAAAGTTAAGAACGCATTAGTTGCTTTCAAAGACGTTGTTAAAAGCCTAAGGGATACGTGGAAAGAAAGCGCCCAAGCTTTGAAAACAGCAGAAAATAAGGGTGAATCGAGCAATACAAGTGAGCTTAGAAAGCAGGTTGCCCTGCAACGACGCCTCATGGATGTCGTCGTCAGTACCACTCTTGCCAAAGGTCACCCTATCATCGTTGAAAAGTATGTGAATTTCCTCTTCCTTTGCCTTTGTTTTGCATACCTGGCATATTCTTGCCACGGCCATAGAAGTCAGAAACAAATTGAGAGAACCTCTCATGTAATCTCCCTAATATGGTTGCCATCATGTCTTAAAGAATCCTTACATAATAAGGGTGAACCTTTAACTTTGTACTCGGTGACGATTGCCTTCAGCTGCCTGTGATTTATGAGAAGAATGCTTCTTCCTTAAGGAACAGCAGTGAACACCACATAGAATTGGCAAAGCATCACCGGGTTGAAAGTTCCCCAGGCTTTTGGATTCGATTATTTTAATTATCCTACTCGGTAATCGGTTGGGAAGCTGACTGAAATTTAGGCTGGGTGAACATCCCATGGCTGTAGCAGCAATGTACTCTTTCCTCTTGGATCGGCACCAAGCCTCCGATATTGACGGAACGTTGACTCTGAATATCCTGAAGGTGAATATTATATGCCGACCCTTCTGCGGTTACTAGTTGTGTGACTATTTGCTGACGTAAATCTCCAGTTGCTCGCCCGATTCATCACTGTTGATGAAGATGTCCTCCAAAAAACGAATGTGGCGAAATTGCTCCCAAGATTTGTGAAGAAGGGCACTCCAGAAGTGAAAACTCTTTCACAAACCATACTCGACAACGCCGCCGCAAGGACCAAGAGGAAGCAGGAGAAAAGAAAACCAAATCCACAGGAAGGTTCGCCGGCCAAAAACCCTGATGGCGCAGCTGTAGATGGTGCGCGCAAAGATATTTCTGGGTCTAAACGGCCACGAGATGGGGAGACCAACGGGCAACAGCCGGCTGCGAAGAAGGTAGTAGTTACATCAAATACCAAGCCCGGCTTGAAGCCCAGCGGGCCATCCACTAATGGCGCGGCTAAGCGCAATCAAGAGGCTGGGCAAGAGAACAAAGCCCCTGGAGGCGCGGCTTCTATTGCCGCACGCCCGAAGGCGAACATTGTTGCACCAAAACCCACGAACCTTTTTGGAACTCTAACTTCAGCCTCCAAGAAACCCGGTACATCGAATGCGGAGAGAGCCGCCGCAGCCGCTAAGACCAGGTAAGTTGACTGGAACTGTCCGCGGATTCTTTTATCGATTTCGTATACTAATGATGTGACAGCACTCCTGCTGAAAAGAAAGATGCCCCCCGACCAGCATTTTCTTTCGGTGATATCATGGCAGACCTTAACAAGCAGAAAGAACCTGCTCCACAGGAGACTCCTGAAAGTAAAACCCCCGAGACAGAAGAAGAACGGGAAAAGAGACTCCGCAAGGAGGCGCGAAGAAAATTGCGCGTCACCTGGAAACCTGATGACTCTCTTACTGATATTCGCTACTTCACCCACGATCCGGATGAGGAGCTTGGACCGGGTGACCGTTCTCGACAAGTAGGTGACGTGAAGGGTGAAGGAAGCGTCCTCAAACTTCACAAGAATCTGGATGAGCTTGAAGAGGATGATGATAGCGGTGCGCGAGAGGAGCAGCTCTTTGAATACTATGCTCCCTCTGGTAAGAACCCGTTGCCATTTAATCTTGTTTGTTCCGTATCTAACTGGCATAGAAATTGATGATGGCGACATCTCCGCTGAGGACCGTGCGAGGAACCATATTAAACGTAGTGGCACCCAGCAACCTACGAGTCCCGAAGCGAAGGCTCAGGAGCATCGGGAAGCCACGACGCTTATGGTGTTCCACACTTCGCCTGCGGATGTGCCCCCGTCTGCTAAGGAGCCCCCACCTCCGGATAATGACGAAGAGGTCCCCGAGGTTCTTCCATTTGGAGAGCTGCCAGATCAAGTCAAGGCTAGACAAGAGCGGTATTATTCGATGACCAAGCCTCAGCCGACTCCCCAGGGCCAGCCGAGCGCGCAGAATAATCAGTTCGTCTTTAACCTGCTCAAGTCCATCCAAAACCCTGGCCAGCCGCAACAGTCAACTCCCCCACCTCAAGCTCCTACACCGACACAAACCCCTGCTTTCAACCTGGAGCAAACGATCAGCATGCTTCGACAACAGCAACCTCAGCCGCAGCCACAGGTGCCTCAAGTCCCGCAAATTCCTCAGCCCCCTGCAATTGACCAACGGCTTCTGGCTATGCTTTATGGTGGACAACAACCGCAACAACAACAACCACAACCACAGCCAGCGCAATCACAGCCGCCACCTCAGCCTCAGCCTCAACCTCAACCTCAAGCCCAGCCTCAGCAGCCGGCCATACCGCCATATCTTGCTGCCATCATATCCCAGTTCAGCAACCAAAATCAAACCCAGCAAACGGGTAGCAGCACCCCCCCTCAAGCCGCGGCTCCTGCTCAGCCTCAATCATCGGGGCACTACGAGGACCCAGAGCGTAAACGTATGCGTGAAAATGGTGGCTCTGATGGCGACGATAGGTGGAAACGGAACCGAATGAACCCACCCAATAAGAAACACGTAAGTATTTGACCCCATACCCCATACTCGACTTTATACTGACTCTGAATTAGCCCAAGGTCGGATTAGTTGCATGCCGATACTGGGCTGAAGGGAGGTGTCTCAAGGGAGATGACTGTACATTTCGCCATGACCCTCTTTAACTTAACGTAGTATCATCGACGAAGCCTGATACCCCGACGTGCATTTTCACTTGCATTACTTTCGCATTTTACATACTGCAATTTTTCGGTTCGATCTTGATCAGCCTTGACGGTGTTCCGGCGTTGTGACTTGACTTGACCTGATCGGGCTTGACTTTTTTTTCATCTGTCGCCACATTTCCTTATTCTATCTTTCATCCGCGAAAACACCATTTCATCTACTAGCATGGCGCTTTGCTTTCACCTGCATACAATACACGCATAGTGATTTCTGTGGAGTTAGGGATGGATATCTAGGATTACACTGGGTGGCGCCGTTCTCATCTACTACCTTACAGCGGCTCTTGTTCGGCATTCGGTTCTGTTTCTATGTCTATTTCTAGCATCGGATTTCAACCATATGATATATCTGGACAGAGCGAGCATTGTACATTACCTAGGTACCCAGAATAGGACGGATTAGGGTGTTTGTGCTGGAATTGAATTGCCCTGAATGGTTTGACAGGGCTTTTTTTGAGGATTTTCCAGGCTTATTGCGTGTGTGTATCCAACCATATATTAAATATTCATTATTCACAAAATTTTACCCTGTAAATAACCTACCCTGGCCGGGTTCGAAGAGCGCTCCCAAGCAGTAGTGACTTGCAGTAGAAATAAGCTGGAGCCATGGTGGGGCTCGTCAAGGGAGGTACACCACACCGTACAGTACCACTGCACCTACTTTATAGTAGCACTTATTCCTTCACATCAGCCGGATTGGAAAGAACTTGGAATATAATCCCAGTTTCTACTGCTACCATACTCTCTATTACTCCCCCAGTCACTACTTTACCAGTATTCACAGTAAGCGGTGTCCGAATGCCCACACATTTAATCGTCGTCTGCTGCCACGCAATCTATCTGGGCGGACCAAATAAGGGCCAGGACGAGGAAGAATGGTAAGATTAGACTCATTAATGCTATAGGATATAAGATATACCATAGGGCTGATGTATGCTTGATTTTTAACAGGCTAATTGAGCCCTTTCAACGTGGGGAAACGCCTACGTTTACAGAGCATGTCAAGGCAGGTATTCGGCTCTTAGCAGAGGATGCGGAGGGTTTACTTGTTTTTTCTGGGTATGTGCTATCAATTAACTACTATATATGATTATTCGGGACTGGTTGAGATGATGGGATTGGATATCTCCCTCCTTCTATGAGTGCCTGGCCTTGCTAACTCGACGGACGCTGAATGCTAGGGGCGCGACAAAACGACCAGCGACTGAACTTACAGAGGGGAATTCTTATCTGGTAAGTTCACTTAGGAATATAGGAAATGCATGGTATAAGCTGACAGCAACTGATTGATAACTATGAAGAATCTTGCAAAAGACAACAAGTTCTTCGGGTACGCATCTCGTATAGATCCAAGCAGGGTGACGGCCGAAACACATGCAGCAGATTCTTACCAGAATGTGTTATTCTCTATTATTCACTTTCGGTTACATACAGGTGTATATCCGCAGAGAGTGACGGTGGTAACGCATGAGTTTAAGCGAGAACGGTTCATGGAGTGTCATTTCCCGGCTGTGGGGATGGATGAAGAGGGTAGAGGGAGTGTTGTTGGGATCAATCCGCCAGAGGAGGTAACGCCATTAAAAGAGTTGGTGGAGGGAGAGGAGAAACGGGGTATAGGGTTATGGAGAGAGGATAAGTATGGCGTTGGGGGTGAGCTGAAGGGGAAGAGGGTGAAGCGAGGTTGGGTTGATGGAATGGAAAGGGGACTGTGGGTTGGTGTTGGTTTGGAAACTGTAGTTGAGGATTTGATTTGCTGGGATGGGGGCGAGTGGTTTCCATGGATAATAGAGCTGCCTTGGTGTAGAGCGTGATGATCATATATCATTGTTAATCATTATGATGCGAGATATCTGTTATATACCCGGAAATAACCTAGAAAACAACAAGGTGACTCCCACAAAACGCCTGACAAGCTTCTCATTTCACGTTTAATCGGCAAGACGGTAGCTGACCATCGTCTCTACCCTGTGGTTGTTGGTGCTGAAGCTCCGAAGTTGTACCTTCTCGGCATTCTTGATATCTTTGGCATCGCTGTCGCCCCATTCGACCGGAACTTCCGAGTCCGCATCTGCGTAAACAAGGACGTTGAATGTGCAGTCGCCGTCCAACACGGGAAGGAATGTAACAGAGGCAGTGATCTGTCGGAAGATAGCCTGGATCTCCTCTTGGATTTGCTTTTCTGTTTTCTCGGCTTCCGGGGATTCGGACTCGGCATCTCTGAAAATAAAGACTGTCAGCGAGTGCAAAAATTTGACGTATTTGACAGAACATACCGCGGCGTATCGTTCTCCTTATCGCCTGACTTGCGAGTCGATTGACTCTTGGACTTCTTCCCAAATATTTCCACATCAAACTGCCATCGCTCCACGTGCTCACCAGTCTCTTTGTCCGTAATAACAACAACGAGCTTGGAGATCTTGCCTCCTAGCATCCATTTGTTCAATTGAGACATGATCTTCTTGATGTACGCCTTCACCTGATCATCGGCGGTGACTGGGTCCGTTAACGGGAGTCGCGGGGAGGGGGAGGGTCGACTAACCGAGCATATTCAAGCCATACTTCTTGACACTGGACAAAAATAGTTAGCTTGTACTCCCCCAAAGTACGAGACGCATTGAGACTTACGTTGTGAAATCCTCCGGAGGATACACCCCTCGTTGGAACCTGGAGCGGCGTTAATGAGCCGATCCGGAGACCCGCGAGAACAAGCTTACAGGATGGAGTTGATAGAGTATTCAAACTGAATACATTAGCATCAACTATGGCAGTGGCAATGGCGGACTCACGAATTCGGCCACAAGCTTTCCCGATCCTATTGCTGGTGAGTCTCTAGTATGTGGGGGACAGAGGGGTGGGTGCTTACCTTTCAAGGAGAGCTTGTGAACCTTGGACTTATCTTTTGACGCAGACATTGCAATCAAATATGCGTGCAATTAAATATCACCAGGAGATGAGTGCGCGTCTGCTGCTGAAGGGGGTTTGAGAGTGGAAGAAGTTGAGCTTTGTTTACTCGCGATAGTCACCGCAGCAATTTGGTCGACCGCCCGGGAACTGGTCACTTCTCCGCAGCCAACTTTTTTGCCGATCGATCTCCGGTCGACTGTCCACCACGCAACAACCCGATTCAGATTCCCTGTCAAGCAAGTCGTCATTCCCATGCTATTGCAGCACTCCCAATGCGAGGATGCCTGCAGTTAGCCGGATGGCTGAGCGCGGCTCCGAAATGGCCTGCGTCCAGCCTTCTTAAGGCGTCCAGATCTTCCTACGCAACCCGGTTTTTTACCACCACCTCTTCCTACAATGCCTCAAGGGGCCCTTCGAAAGTTTCTATGACCGATCTCGAAACCAGAATATCCGCGATCCCAATTGAACGATACCGCAACTTCTGTATTGTCGCGCACGTCGACCATGGAAAGAGCACACTCTCCGACCGACTCCTGGAACTTACCGGCACAATCAAACCGGGGACGAATAAGCAGGTTCTGGACAAACTCGATGTCGAGCGCGAACGAGGGATTACAGTCAAGGCACAGACATGTACTATGATATACAACCATAAAGGGGAGGACTATCTTCTGCACCTTGTTGATACCCCGGGCCACGTCGATTTTCGCGCGGAAGTGTCGCGGAGTTACGCAAGTTGCGGAGGGGCGCTACTGCTGGTTGATGCCAGTCAAGGTATTCAGGCGCAGACTGTCGCGAACTTTTACCTTGCCTTTTCCCAGGGATTGGAGTTGGTTCCCATCATCAATAAGGTGGACCTACCCTCCGCTGAACCGGAACGCGCCCTGGATCAGTTGGAGCAGTCGTTTGAGCTTGATACGGAAGATGCAGTACTCGTTTCAGCAAAGACAGGACTGAATGTGGAAAAACTTCTCCCTACAATTGTGGAGAAGATTCCTGCGTACGTTTCTCTCTTTTCCTGCGCGATTTTATGTGATGTGCTGACAACAGAATAGACCGGTCGGCGACTCTAAGAAACCTCTCCGTATGCTGCTTGTCGATTCCTGGTACGATTCTTACAAGGGCGTTATCTGCCTGGTCCGTGTGTTCGATGGTGAACTCCGCAGCGGCCAGCAAGTTGTGTCATTTGTAACAGGGATTAAGTATTTCGTGGGGGAAGTTGGTATCCAATATCCAACCGAAACCGCCCAAACTGTCCTCCGCGCCGGTCAAGTCGGATACATTTACTTCAACCCGGGTATGAAACGAAGTAAAGAGGCCAAGATTGGTGACACTTTTACAACGGTCGGGTCGGAGAAGCTCGTGGAGCCACTGCCTGGATTCGAGGAGCCCAAGGCAATGGTCTTTGTAGCTGCGTATCCTGTAGATGCAGACCATTTTGAACACTTGGAGGACAGCGTCAACCAGCTCATGCTTAACGATCGAAGTATCACTGTGCAAAAAGAGTCCTCGGAGGCGCTCGGGGCAGGCTTCAGACTCGGCTTTCTGGGGACTTTGCACTGCTCGGTGTTTGAGGACCGCCTTCGTCAGGAACATGGTGCGAGTATTATCATTACGCCGCCGTCCGTCCCGGTTAAGGTCATCTGGAAGGATGGGAAGGAGGACATTATTGCCAGCCCAGCCAAATTTCCGGACGAGGACACGGTGCGCATGAAGGTCGCGGAGTTGCAAGAGCCGTACGTTTTGGCCACATTGACTTTCCCAGATGAATATCTCGGAAAAGTTATTGAACTTTGCGAAGCGAATCGAGGAGAGCAACAGAGCTTGGAGTATTTCACCTCAACTCAAGTTATTCTCAAGTACCAGCTCCCTCTGGCCCAACTGGTCGACGATTTCTTTGGCAAGCTGAAGGGCGGAACGAAAGGATACGCTTCGCTAGACTACGAGGAATCTGGTTGGAGAACCAGCAACATCGTCAAGCTGCAAATGCTCGTTAACAAAGCACCTGTGGATGCTGTCGCTCGACTCGTCCACTATAGCCAAGTGGAGAGACTGGGAAGGCAGTGGGTGACCAAGTTCAAAGAGCATGTCGACCGACAGTTGTTCGAGGTTATCATCCAGGCGGCGGTCGGCCGCAAAGTCGTGGCGCGTGAAACAGTCAAGCCATACCGGAAGGATGTGCTGGCAAAACTCCATGCCAGTGACGTTAGTCGGCGAAGGAAGCTGCTGGAGAAACAGAAGGAAGGACGAAAGCGACTTAGAGCCGTTGGAAATGTGGTGATTGAGCACAAGGCGTTCCAAGCATTCCTGTCGAAGTAGCGATTTCAGCTGTAGATTGTACTATACAGAGATTTTGAACGTGTACATTATTCAGATTTGGGTTAAAAACATTATAGACATCCAATCGACCTCCACATTCAACCGACAGAACCTGGTATAGTTGGGTTGTCGCTGATTGGACGAGATGAGGGGGAGCTCTGTCGGCGCGAAAAAAGTTTCGTCGCCGACCCCGCCGTTAACTTGACTTGCAGCCTCTCACTCTCCCACCTCCACGGCCCTCTCAGTTCACTTCTAAGGTTTCTTGACGGCGGTGCTTGCCTACTTATTTATCCAGACTATTGCGCCGACTCCTGTTTCACCCCCGAGCGAATTTTGTCCCAGCTCCCGCGCCTCCGACCTCCAACCCCGTTGAGTCATATCCTGCCATGATCATTCCTTGAAGAGCGTGATGCAGCCTCTGGAAGGTGTGCAGGCCGACCTGGGCAAGGCCCAGGTCATCGACCGCGTCCCTAAAGTGATCAAGGAGCTGAAGTTTGGCGTTCTGTAAGTGACCGCTGGTCGAGGGTTTCGCCGGCGCAGGGAGAGGCTAACGGCTCCGGCTTCTCCGCAGGTCCAACGATGACATTGTCAGCCAAGGCGTGGTGGAAGTATCCGACCGCAAATTCTACAACCTCGAAAATGACCGAGCCGTCGTTCCTCATGGCCCTCTCGACGGGCGCATGGGTATTTCGAACAAGTCCTCGTCCTGCCAGACCTGCGGCGGTGCGCTGCAAGTTTGCAACGGCCATTTCGGCCATGTGAGACTTGTCTTACCTGCGTTCCATGTGGGATATTTCAAGCGGGTGATTAGTATCTTGCAGGAAATTTGCAAGGAGTGTTCGCATATCCTGCTTCCCGAATCAGAGCGCCGTGCTTTTCTCCGTGAGATGCGCCGCCCGCGACTGGATAACCTGCGACGGTTGCAGATCGCCAAACGAGTCAACGAACGCTGCCGCAAGACCCGAACCTGCGAATACTGTGGTACTGTGAACGGCGTGGTTAAGAAAACAGGCACCAGCTCTCTTAAAATTACCCATGACAAATTTCGTGCCTTTAATGCGTCGACATCCATGAAAAAGGTCCCGCCGCCTAGCAAGATTGTTTTCGATAGGTCGCTTGAAGAGGCGAGGAGTTCGAACGGGGAGGTGGAGAAACACTACAAAAAAGCTCAGGATGATTTGAATGCACTGCGGGTTTTGAACTTGTTCAAGCGCATCTCAGATAGCGATTGCGAGCTGTTAGGCTTGGATCCTAAGGAAGCAAGGCCGGAGATGTTTCTTTGGCAGTTCATCCCTGCACCGCCGGTTTGTATTCGCCCCTCCGTGGGTCAGGATGCTTCGTCCACTGAGGATGATCTGACGGCCAAGTTGGGAGACATTGTTCAGAGTAACATTAATCTCAAAAATTCTTTGTTGAAAGGTGCACCTGTGCAGACCATTATGGAATGCTGGGACTACATGCAGCTACAAATAGCTGTCTATATCAACAGTGATGTTCCGGGTCTCAACAAGGCGGACCTGGGAAAGCCCATCCGTGGTTTTGTGCAGCGTTTGAAAGGAAAGCAGGGTCGATTCCGTGGTAATCTTTCCGGAAAGCGTGTCGATTTCTCTGGTCGAACAGTTATTTCGCCTGACCCTAATCTACGTGTTGATGAGGTTGCGGTGCCGGAGCTTGTTGCAAAGAATATGACTTATCCCGAGGTGGTCTCTAGATACAACAAGGAGAAGTTACAGCAACGGGTCCGAAATGGAACAAAAAAGTGGCCGGGTGCCAACTATATCGTCAAGAAAGGCAACCCATTGAAGACTATGCTCAAGTACGGTAATTTGAAGTTCATTGCCGACCAACTGCAGGAAGGAGATATTGTTGAACGCCATATTGAAGATGGTGATATCGTCCTGTTCAACCGGCAGCCCTCTCTCCACAAGCTCAGTATTCTATCCCATTTTGCAAAAGTTCGCCCTCACCGAACATTCCGATTGAACGAGTGTGTTTGCAATCCATACAACGCTGATTTCGATGGTGACGAAATGAACCTTCACGTACCTCAGACAGAAGAGGCCAGAGCCGAAGCAATGGAGTTGATGGGTGTGAAGAATAACTTGGCAACCCCCAAAAACGGAGAGCCAATTATTGCCGCTATTCAAGATTTCATTAGTGCTGCCTATCTGCTCAGCAGCAAGGATAACTTCTTCGACCGACGTACTTTCACCCAGATCTGCTTGTATATGCTTGGCCCGGAAACCCGTTTCGATCTCCCAGCGCCTGCGGTTCTTAAACCACAGATGCTCTGGACAGGAAAGCAGGTTTTCAACATTTTGATGCGCCCAAATAAGGACGACCCAGTGATGGTAAACCTAGACGCAGCTTGCAGAGAATTCAAGCAAGCAAAGGATCGGCCAAGGGACCTGGACCCCAACGATGGATGGCTTGTTGTTCGGAATTCAGAGGTCATGTGTGGTGTGATGGACAAGTCTACAATTGGTTCTGGAAAGAAGGACAATGTGTTCTATATTATGCTTCGTGATTTTGGCCCAGCCGCAGCAGCTGAGGGAATGAACCGTCTATCGAAACTATCGGCTCGTTGGTTCACGAACATGGGCTTTTCTATCGGAATCACAGACGTATACCCCAGCGAGAAACTGATACGTTCGAAGAACGACCTAGTCGAAGCGGCATACGCGAAGTGTGACGAGGTTATTGCACAATACAAGGCTGGAACGCTGGAAAAGTACCCTGGGTGTGACGAATTGCAGACGATGGAAAACCAGCTCTCTGGTATTTTGAGTAAGGTCCGTCAACAGGCTGGTGATGAGTGTATTGAACAGTTGAGCAAATACAACTCTCCACTGATCATGGCTACATCTGGATCGAAAGGTTCCAGTATCAACGTGTCTCAAATGGTTGCTCTTGTGGGTCAACAAATTATTGGCGGCCAGCGTGTGCAGGATGGTTTCCAGGATCGAACCCTACCCCATTTCCCAAAGAATGCCCGACAGCCCCCGTCAAAGGGTTTCGTTCGGAACAGTTTCTTCTCGGGTCTTCTTCCCTACGAATTTATTTTCCACGCCATGTCTGGTCGTGAAGGTCTGGTTGACACTGCAGTCAAGACTGCCGAAACCGGTTACATGTCACGTCGTCTCATGAAGTCTCTGGAAGATCTTTCTACTGGATATGATGACACAGTGCGAAACTCGTCCCAGGGAATTGTGCAATTCCAATACGGTGACGACAAGTTGGATCCCGTGGATATGGAAGGTAAAGCTAGGCCAGTCCACTTCGACCGAACTTTCATTCACTCCGAGTCTACGACCTATGAGAATGATGAGCGCAGTCTGTCCCCTGCTGAGATCATGCAAGTATGTGAGGAAATGCTCTCGAAGGAGCGTGCCAAGCTCCTACGGAAAGATCTGATGGGAACTGAGCTCGGCTACATGGATCGTACTGACCACGGTATTGACCAATTCGAGAGTGCCCGTGACTTCCTCGAGTCTATTCAGCAATACGTTGGAACGAAAGCGGACAAGCTGATTTCGCGAGGTGGTGACAGCGACCCGTCCGACGAGAGGACCATCAAGGGGTTGAACCACACAGGAAAGCTCACGGAGACGACGCTTCGGACTTTCATTACTGAGTGTCTGACGAAGTACAAGAGAGCCCAGGTTGAGCCAGGACATGCTGTTGGCGCTGTTGGTGCCCAGTCTATTGGAGAGCCTGGTACCCAGATGACTTTGAAGACCTTCCATTTTGCTGGTGTCGCCGGTATGAGTATCACACAGGGTGTTCCCCGTATCAAGGAAATCATCAACGCCTCCAAAGAGATTAGTACTCCTGTTATTGCTTGCGAGCTGGTTGAAAAGCAACACGTTGTCGGTGCCCGCATGGTCAAGGGACGTATCGAAAAGACTTTCTTGCGCGACATCGCCCATTACGTCCGGGAAACCTGGACCGGGAAAGAGGCGTTCTTGACCGTCAAGATCAACTGGAACACGATTAGAGATTTGGAACTTGATCTGTCCATCCCGAAGATCCGTCGTGCTATCGAGAGCACGCGACGATTCAAGGCAGACGACTTGACGTTCAGATCAACGCGCTCCCACATCCACATTATGATCGATTTGGATCCTTCTAGCAAGGACAAGCTGTCCAAGACAGAGATTGCCGCCACTAGTGCGGACCCCTTCCTCCGCTTGAAGGCTCTCAAGCGTCTCCTCCCGGACATCCAAGTCCTCGGACACCCGCAAGCAAGCCGTGCTATCATCCGTACCGACGAAAAATCTGAGAAGAACACCCTCTTGGTCGAAGGATACGGACTCCGACAGTGCATGAACACGGACGGTGTCGATGGCCTCCGTACCATGTCTAACAACGTTATGGAAGTGCGTGACGTTCTCGGAATCGAAGCAGCGCGGAAGACCATTATCCAAGAAATCAGCGAAGTCATGAAGGACATGGACATCGACCCGCGTCACATGCAGCTACTGGCCGATGTCATGACCTACAAGGGCGAGGTACTAGGTATCACCCGATTCGGTCTGGCAAAGATGCGCGACTCCGTTCTGCAACTGGCCTCTTTCGAGAAAACCGCGGACCACCTGTTCGATGCTGGTGGAGCCGGCCGGACAGATCTCATCGAGGGTGTCTCGGAGTGTATCATCATGGGCAAGACGGTGTCGCTGGGTACAGGTGCGATGGAGGTTGTGCGCAAGATGAATTTCTACGAAAACCAAATCGGGGCAAAGAAGACTACCTTTGAAGATGCTTGGAATGATGTTCACAATCAGAAGAGCAAGAAGAGAAAGGCATAGATTATTCCAGTTTCAGGGAAAAGCATATTGGGCGTTTAGCGTTTGTACGATTGATGGAATACTCATGGTTCACGTGGTGGCTTAGATCTAAGAATTAGTATTCAATATAAAACAATCTATCTATAGCTTATTATTCTTGTAGCTCTTGTAGAGTACAATCCGTGGTGACTGCGCCGTTATCTCGCGGTTCGGCCAAAAGTTCCCCACCACAAATTTATCAGAGCTTCTTCCCCTCCTCCATTCTTCCCTAAACTTCAACCTCAATCCACCACCTCACCACGCAAACCAAACCCAAACCAGATGCCCAAACACAAGACCGAACCCTCCGAAATACCACAACCAACCGCAAAACACATAAAAACCGGAGAAAACGAGCCTCGCCGTCCGAAACCGCCCACAATGCCAGGAACAAACCACCCACCCCCACCATTCAGCAGAATCCTCACCACTACCACATCAGAAACAGACTCAGAACTCTCAACTCCGCTGACGCCAATTTATCAAGGCGCTGAAGCGCACTTATACAAAACCACCTTCATCGACCCAACCACACACGTCGCGCTCAAGATCCGCCCGTCAAAACCCTACCGACACCCGATCCTGGACCGACGGTTGACCCGCGCCAGAATCCTACAGGAGGCGCGATGCTTGCAGAAACTAGTGAAGGAAGGGGTTAGCGTCCCCGCGCTATTGGGGATGGACTGGGAGGGCGCCGGCGGAGGGAGCTGGTTGGTTATGGAGTGGGTCGAAGGCGGCGTTGTGAGGGCGGCTTTGGATCAGTGGGAGGAACACATTAAGGGACTTGAAAGGAGGGAGAATAAGGAACTGGGGCAGGTGGTGAATGTGGAAGAGGAGAAGAAGGCCCGTGGGCTTATGAAGAGGATTGGGGCCGCGGTTGGGGGGTTGCATAAGGCAGGGGTTATACATGGGGATTTGACGACGAGTAATCTTATGATGAGGCCTGTGGGGGGTTCAGTACAGGATGGCGGAGAGGGTTCACCGTCTTTGGAGGGTGAGGTTGTGATGATTGATTTTGGACTGGCGAGTCAGAGTTCAGCGGATGAGGATCGGGCGGTGGATTTATATGTCCTTGAGAGGGCGTTTGGGAGTTCGCATCCTCGGACGGAGAGATTCTTTGACGAGGTTCTTGTTGGGTATAAGGAGAGTCATAGGGGCGCGGTATCAGCGCTGAAGAGGCTGGAAGATGTACGAATGAGAGGGAGGAAGAGAAGTATGATTGGGTAGTCTACCTAAATTCAACAACGGCCTATACAGGCTCAAACAAGATGCATTGCAATCCAAAGCACAAACGCCACGCTTTTACATGCGAAGAAACAAATCTGTAGACGACAAAACTAAAGTCACGGCTCAACACAGCTCCCAACATCCGCAAGGGCAAAATAACCCTTGTTCTCAACAACACCCCGGTCTTTCACCACAGCCGTATACTTTACCACCCACTGTGTCTCAATATCCCCCTGCACACCATCCTGCGCATCCGCCGTCGATGCCAGAATCCCCGCTCCACGCTCGCCAGGCCCCAGCAACTCTCTCGTCGTCCCGACAGGCAGGATGTCATTACAATCATTATGCGTCAGCAAATCAATCTTCTCCTGCTTCGCATACAGAATCAGAGTCTTTGGGACAACACAGCAGTCCTTCAAGTTAATCTGGTCCACAGACGGCTTGACCCGCGTGTGCTCCAGAAACCTCGCCAACCGCTCACTCCCGAACTCCGCAACGCCCAACTGCGAGATCTTCCCCTGATCATAGAGACTTTCTAGACTGCGCCATGTCTGTACCAGGCTATCGAAGTCGTCGGACTGCTCTTCGCTCCCGTCATCAACGGAACTGACTTCCTCTTCCTCGCTATCATCTTCCGCATCGAAGAGAGTCCCGGGGAAAGAAACGATCAGAAGATCGATCGAGTCGACATGCAACTCCTTCAGCACGAGATCGATCGCTTGTTTTGTGTGTGCGCATCGGCGTGAGACGGGGATGCCGGGGAGGTAGAATAGTTTGACGGTGATGTCGTATTGGGAGCGTTCCTCGGCGAGGCCGCGCTGAGAGAAGTCCACAGCAGGGATATATAGTGCGTCATCGTCCTTTCTTGTCCATGAGGCCGAGCGTTCGGTTGAAGTCCCGTTGCTCGTGGTCGCGGTGGATTGTTGCGCGGCTTGGATGTTTGCGCGGAGGGAATTTATCAGTTCGACGTTGGATTTGAACGTTGACGGTTGGCGGATGACGGAGGGGCCGCCAGAGGTCATTATATTCCTGGTAGATATTTCCGTTAGTTCTTGTTGACGTGCGATTGTGCTTGTTCGAGGGAGGGCTTTGGGTGGTGGGCTAGGCAGGGATGGCGGGGATTACGTACGAGGTGGAAAGGATTAACTTCATGGTCGCTGATTACAGCAGGCTTGATAATACAAAAAAATCTATTTTCGCGTTCAAGAGGTTCCCTGTTCCAGAGGGAGGAGAGGGCGAGGTTGCAGTTGGAGGGTGGTGATGGTGGGGTTGCAGATGTCAAAATGATCGATTGCTAAGCAGCGCGGGGGCCGATCTTCTACTACACTGTCTCTTATCACAGCAGCACCAACTATCTACATCCACCCGTCTAATCATAGTCAAGAGTAGGATCCCAGTCCGTTGGCGAATACTCTCCTGTGTGCAGAGTCTTCATGTCCTCATCCGATAGTTCGAAATCAAACACGTCCGCATTCTCCTGGATGCGATTGGGCGTGACGGATTTGGGAAGTGGTACAAGGCCCTGAAACCAGTTAATTACCATCAAGTCTGTCCGTACACTCTACCACCAGATGAAGGTGGCTTTGATATAGCGGAAAAAGCAAAGAGGGTAGAACTCACCTTCTGCAACCCCCACCGAATCATAATCTGCGCCGGCGACTTGCCATACTTCTGCCCCAGCTTCGCCAACAGAGGCTCCCTCATCCTCTCGCCATGCGCCAAAGGCGAATACGCCTCGACAATGATATTCCGCTTTTGCAACCACTCGATGATCCCGGACCGGTCACACCACGGGTGTATCTCGTACTGCCCGACATCGATCTTACTCCCATCGCCGCTGGACTGGATGTAAGCCTCTAGCTCGTCGAGGTGGTGAATACCGTAGTTAGAGACGCCGATAGATTTTGTCTTTCCAGCTTTCTGGGCTTCAACGAGGGCTTTCCACGAGCCGAGTCGGGCTTCTTTTCCACCGTAAGGGGCGTGGAGGAGGACTCTACATGGCACAAAGAAATCACATAGTTAGTCAGACAAGTTGGACAAGCTGTAGGGACAAAGATCGGAACGCAACTCACAAGTCAAAGTACTCTTGCTCCGCTGTTTTCAGGCTCGACTCGATCGCCCGCTTGGTGGCATTGTACCCCATTGACCCTGGGGGTATCTTGGTAGTGAAGAAGATTTCGGATCGGTCGACGCCGGAGGCAGCTATTGCGCTCCCGCAAGGCTTTTCGTTGCGATACATAATTGCGGAGTCAACCTGTTTAGATTAGTTAGGTCAATTGAATGGTGGTAAATTGTGGTCGTACATGACGATATCCGATGCGCAGAGCCTCTCGGGTAGTCTGCTCTGTTTTGGACGCTGGACTGGACAAAGCCTGGTTAGTTCAAGTCTATAGCTTCGATAGGCTAGAGATTTACATCATATAAACCTGACTTCTGTTAGTTAACCTGCTGGCTCTTGGTGTGGTGGATTGCTTACACCATATCCTAGAATAGGAATCTCGTGGCCCGAGTTCATTCGGTAGGTGGAACGAAGACCCTTGAGGGCAGCCATGGTTGTTTTATTGCTGGACTAGAATAAGAATAGAGGAACAGGAGAGTTGAGCGAGTTGAGTGAGCAAGAGTGAGAGTCCGAGTTGGAGTTGGGGTATTTATACAGATGAGATCATTGATTGGAGATCTGGTGGGGCTGTACTTATTACTCCACGGTAGACTACACTCTTCTCTTCTATACGATTGAAAAGAACAGTTATTGAAGATATTCCAGCCATTATTGCGTCCGCATCTGTAGATTTACGCTACAACTTTAACCTTCATATGTTAAACATTGTATTATCTACTTAATCTGTAAGGCTGGGTAATGGGGGTTGTGGACAATCCTTATATGAAGATTAAATTACA
Organism: Aspergillus sp. PM3604; assembly: GCA_025768815.1. Lineage (NCBI taxonomy): Eukaryota > Fungi > Ascomycota > Eurotiomycetes > Eurotiales > Aspergillaceae > Aspergillus > Aspergillus sp. PM3604. The sequence goes on along the minus strand of JAMFNW010000007.1, from coordinate 249,810 downwards.
AGTCTCCGCAGTAAATGTCCTGGTAGAATATCACCTTCTATTTGATGATCGAACATTTCCCCAAGTCTACACGGACATGGAGAGCGACCCACTGACAGAGTACTGATGCAGTCGTAGTTCAATTGCTGAAAATCAAGAAATATTATATATACACGGTGTCAATGCCATGAGCGCTGCGGTGTAGGCGAAAGGGCCAACGAACGACAATTCTTTATGCGAGTGTAGAAAGCCCTGGTGAGACTCCAACTCCGAAAACAGGTATAAAATTTGCAGGAAATAGAATTAGAACAGCTGTATATTAACTCCGGTCTCATATACTAGTTCAATTGGACGTAGTTCGCTGCGACGCGTTAGTAAAGTAGTACAATGGTCCAAAGGGAGTATCTTACCTGGGAACTGTCCTTCTCGTCCATCAACACGGCCGGACCACCACTCGTTTGTGTTGTCCGTCCGTTGTACGATTTCGATGACGTCGCCGGCAGTGAAGCTCAAATCACCGTGAGCCTGTGCTTCGTAATCGTACAGCGCTGTGACCGTCTCGGTGGCCGCGTTGAATCGAGAAGGCTTCGGCTTCGGAGGTGGAGGTGCTGGCTTTTTGGTTGCGGCGGCGGCAAGGGCGCTTCCACTAGAGGAACCGGGGGAGTAGGGAGGTGGTGGGTTCTCGACAACGTCAGGGTCGCTGGCCTTTGATCCAAAGCGGCCCTTTTCGGCAGCCAGTTTGTCTTTAACACTCAACTTCGAGCCTGCTCCCGGGCGGCGACCGCCTGTCGTCTTATAATGGACAATGGTGAGTTCTTCCGCTTTCTCCTTGGTGTCCCCGCGCTTCTCCTCGTAGGCCTCCTCAATATCCCGCGTTAAGTCGAAATAACCAATGTTAAGACCTTGCATCTTGTCGTGCAGTGTATAGAAAACGTTCAACTGCATGTAGTAGAAGGATTGGAATAGCGGTCGGATGAATTCGGCCTCAAGCTGGAACAGTTTGGGTAGCTCTTCCTTGAGCAGATCGTTGTAGCCGTTGAATTCTGATGTTGCTTGCTCCACATCACCCTCAGCCTTATAAAGGGCCTTCTCATCCTTCAGCGATTTATCCTTCTTATCTTGAAGCTTTTTGAGGGTGGCACGATGACGGTCGTAGTCCAGCTTTTTATGGTCTCGCTTAACGCCAACCTTGCGAATCGCCTTAATAACTTCCAAGAGCTGCTGCGCAGGGCTGACGACGCGAGAGTCAATCATCTCCAGCTCAGGCGCTAGTGATTCCTTCAAGTCCTGCACGATTGCTTCATATTCCTCGCAGGCCCGAATCCCTTCGGGGTTTCCTTCAATCGTATACGTGCTTGGGTCGGAGGCACGGCCAGAAATGGGTTTGTATAACTCTGTCATGGCCTTGGAGAATTCGATCTGGTGGTCCAACATGCCTAAGCGGGGTACAGTGTCAGACCGGATAAGGCGGGGGTCGTTCATGGAGAGGGAAACTTACCATTCACGGCGTCGAAGTACTTCTTTGACTCATCGTGAAGTTTCTTGGTCTCCTTCTCGAGTTCCTGAAATCGGCGTTCCGCATCGGAGTAGACCGCATCCTGGGTATGCTCGCCGAGGTTGAACTTTTGCTTGAAGGTTTGCGGGGCGCGGACAATGCTCTTCTGGAAACCCTTTAAACTCATCTCGCACACTGGGCGTTTCGGAAGGTAGCGGAATTGCTAGGTATGGGGTAAAGGGGGTGGTTTGAGGTAGATAACGAGAAAGGAAGGGGGGAAGAAGAACGAGAAACAGGGCTGAGGAAGTAAGTGGGGAGAACGTGGGAATTGGCTGGTTTGCTGGTGCCTTGACTTTCACGAACGCTGACGCTCACACTGTTTGCCTGTGGCTGAGCAGTCTATGACATAATAGGGCCAAAATCGTGGCTGTGCCATGACTAGTTACGGGCTCGTGATTGGCCAACGGGCATTCCAGCCCCACTCTAGTCTACTTTGCACTCTGTAAAGTTCCTTGGTGAACAACAAGTTGATGTTGATGACTCCTGGTGATGATTATTATTCCCTGACGGAGTGATGAGGTTGTGGTTTCAATGTCCCTCATATTACGGGACGTCGCTCTGTCGTCTTTCTTGCCGTTACTTCAGTCTGGCACATTGTTCCAAGACAGCAAGTCATGCTATCAAGGGCGCAGTGGAATTCCATAAGCATGCATGCCCAGGCTGAGTTCCTTTGGACCCCCGCATGAGTTTCTTGGATCAAATACCACTGCGGCTAAAGCTACCACGGAAGCAATCGTCTGCCCGTCTCTTTGATTCTGAACTAATCAGTATCTCTTGGTTGTCTGGGTGCCAACCAATTTACTTCTAAAATTTTCCTCGAACCAGGCACGCCTCCAGCACTGAGGTATATCCCAGATGGCCAAGCGCAACCGGCGGATTGATTGGACGTGCCTTCTTATTCTGAGATGGGTAACTCCGGCTTGAAAAGGCAGGGGCGACCCGCGGACTCGGAACAGGCGGAAAAGGGCAAGTACGGTATTTGAATTAAGCTGCCATTAACGTTGCTAGTGCTTTGGTGGTGGTCATGATTATAAACAAGGCTGTATTTATTAATCAGAGCACCTGATTTGTTGTCTATCGCTGGTGTTTATATTCTAGCGAGGCACTCGGGATATTATATATATCAAGTGGAAGCGCACGAAATTACAACGAAATCGTGACGAGACAACATCGAATTCTTTATTAAGATACTACTGACTTTCTTCTAGTCCTTGTTGATACTACGGAGCAAGGGCTAATTTAAACAGAGCGCGTGCGGGTTTTTCGGTATACTGAGTATTCAATGCCCTGTATGAGTGTTTTGAGTCTTTACCCACCAAATCGCCTCTGCGGTACGGGGCAACCTGCCAACAAAAACAAAATTTAACAATTACTGAGATAATTATAATACATCTTTTGGGAATCAATTAAGGATATTTTGAAAATAATTAGGGAAGCGTTGGTATTGGTCTATAGTAGCGATGTCGATGGCCCGGAAAGGGCCTGAAGCTTGCTGGGAGAGCCTGCTTTGGCGAGAAATAGCCTGGAAAGAAGAAAAAGTTCCCCTTCTTCTCTGATCTGGACCACGTAAGAATTGGAACTGCTCCAGATATGACTACCTCGTTATCTCCTCCTATAGAAAAGCCCCGTATGTCCGATCCCCGACCCCGTCCCCGGTCGGACATAAACCCGATCCGGGATAGCGGCTTGGCAATGATATAACGGCCCCGACTTTTTTCGCACGTCACCATCAGCTCCTCTAACAAACGTCGGCCATATTGCCATCATCCACCATCACAACACCAGCTGGATCATTTTATGTTGGGGCTGTAAATTGCTATCCATCATGTCTAGCGTGGCTCCTTTCGCCTTGAGACAGGCATCCCGAGCCTATGCGCGCCGGCTGTCGTCAGCACAGCACCTGCTTTCCCGGCGGGCGCTCGCCACCCCTGCTTACAGGACCTATGTCACCGAAACCAAGGCTGGAAATGCCCAGGTCTCGGTCGACACCGCCATCAAGCAGGAACAGAAGGAATTTGTTAAGAAGACTGGCCTTGCGCCAGGCAGCGCCGATCTTCCGGCCTCTGGTGTCTCCGGAGATGCTGCCATGAGCCCGGCTGCGGGGATCCTCGGACAGGCTACGATAATGGACCAGGGAACGCGACCGATCTATCTCGATGCGCAGGCGACTACTCCGACCGATCCTCGTGTTCTCGATGCAATGCTTCCCTATCTTACGGGAATTTATGGAAACCCGCACTCGCGGACGCACGCGTACGGTTGGGAGTCGGAGAAGGCTGTTGAGCAGGCTCGTGGATATATTGCCAATCTGATTGGTGCTGATGCAAAGGAGATTGTGTTTACGAGTGGTGCTACGGAAAGTAATAACATGAGTATCAAGGGTGTGGCTCGGTTCTTTGGCCGTTCCGGAAAGAAGAAGCACATTATTACGTCTCAGACAGAGCACAAATGTGTCCTTGACAGCTGCCGTCATCTTCAGGATGAGGGCTTCGATGTCACTTATCTGCCTGTCCAGAACAACGGCCTCATCAATATCAAAGACCTGGAGGCTGCTCTGCGCCCAGACACTGCTCTTGTCAGTATCATGGCTGTCAACAACGAGATCGGTGTCGTTCAACCTCTGGAGGAGATCGGAAAGCTTTGCCGCTCGAAGAAGGTTTTCTTCCACACTGATGCTGCTCAGGCTGTCGGCAAGATTCCGCTTGACGTCAACAAGATGAACATCGACCTGCTGTCCATCTCGAGTCACAAGATCTACGGTCCCAAGGGTATTGGTGCGTGCTTCGTTCGTCGCCGACCAAGAGTCCGTCTCGAGCCTATCATCTCCGGTGGTGGACAGGAGCGTGGTCTGCGTAGTGGTACGCTTGCTCCTCACCTGGTTGTTGGATTTGGTGAGGCTTGCCGCGTTGCCGCTCAGGATATGAAGGTAAGCTTGCCTTTTCTTTGATATGTTTCTGTGTTCTTTGCGACGAAGATTATGTGCTTTATTGTGCTTTTTGGAGAGGTTACCGGGGTAGCTACACGCCCTGCGTGTCCTGTGGCCTTTGAAGAATGTAGCAGGGGTGATGAGTCGAGACTTGATTCGGTTCTGAAGAAGCATGGGAGTGAGAATCCTAACTGACTGGCTGTTTAGTATGACACCGAGTACATTACGCGACTATCCAAGCGCCTGTCGGATGGTCTCCTGGGTATGGAGCACACCGCACTCAACGGTGACCCCGAACGCCGCTACCCCGGATGTGTCAACGTCTCGTTTGCATACGTCGAGGGCGAGTCTCTTCTGATGGCCCTGAAGGACATTGCGCTGTCATCCGGTAGCGCGTGTACGTCCGCGTCGCTGGAGCCTAGCTACGTTCTCCGTGCACTCGGCAGCAGCGACGAGAGCGCCCACAGCAGTATCAGATTTGGTATTGGGCGATTCACGACGGAGGCCGAGATTGACTACGTGCTGAAAGCAGTACGGGAGCGAGTGGACTTCCTGCGGGAGTTGAGTCCGCTGTGGGAGCTGGTGCAGGAGGGAATTGACCTCAACACGATTGAGTGGAGCGGCCATTAGTTTACTGGTGTTTTACAGAGTTTCCGTGGCGTTAGATCTTGTAACATATGTACAGAATGATATAATACATTACATGACCTCACTCCATCACATGACCTCAGTCGCGCAGTCCACCGGTGTAGAGATAGAGACTATGGAGTCGAGACTAGAGACCCATATGCAAATCAGAGACAACGGTAGAAGCAGGCAGATCATCCGCACACCGAGACTGAAACGGGGTGGCGTGGGTGGGAGCGAAAGACGCTAACTCTCGCTTAATTCTCGGCGGGTGAATCTGCACCCACACTCTGCAGCGAGTTGCTTCCGGCTCATTCTCTAGCACGCCCGCTACCACTCGCGCTACCACCCACCCTTATCGGACCCCTCTCGCTTCCACCCAACGCCTCGCTGGTGTCTGTCGTGCATCTATAGACTGGACTATAGACTCAACGGCCAAGTATGGGGTATATAGCTCTGCTGTCAACATGCAACTCCCGCTGCATTCACCTTTTCTTCCCCGTACTACTCTCCTTCTTTTCCAGCACCTTCCCCCGTCTCGTCCCCTGCTTGCTCCCCTCCATCCCTATCATCCACCCCTCTAAAACACCACGCGAGGCAAATAATGATCCCGTGCTCGCCTTCCAACTTGGCCCACTTGGCCCCCGGTTGACCTCGTAGCTTTTCCGATCCAGCCTGTTTCCATGGTCTGGCTCGTCTTTAATAATCAATTATGATAATCTTACAGCGAATCGCGTGCCTGGCCACGGCATCGCGAAATTCTCTGCGGCGTTGATCCCCCCAACCTCTGGTTCCTGTGCCCGGCCGGTGTCGGTCCCTGGCTGCTCAACGGACCTCAAGGTTCCTGCTCCTGCTGCCTTTTCCTCTGACGGCTCGTTTTACTTCCTGCATCTCACATATTTCCACGCAGAAACTCTGTCTCGCTGGTCTCGCGGATCTTCTTCACCCCGTTTATCTCCGGGATTGACAAATCCGTCCACACGCGCCATTTCCCTCTCTGGCCAGAGACGGGCAGAGCTATTGGATTTAACCTCCCGGGTCTCCTCGCTGGGTGGCGGTCTTTCACTTACCCCCGCCTCTTTCGTCTCACAGCGTCAGACCCTGTCAATGAGAGCTTCATGAGAGCCTATGACTGGTGTGACCTCTGATCCTTAGATCCTGAGGCGTTTCTTTACGTCTCTATTTGCAAATTGTTTCCAGCCAGCCTCTGAAGGCACGTGAAACTTGGACATATTTATACCGGATTGCCTGATACCATCCTCATTTGCTTTACATCTTTCAGTCATTATGCTTCCTCCTATCCCCATTCCAGCAGACTACGGCGTCTCGCCAGACTCTGGCTTCCTTCCCTCCGAGCCCCCTCTCGAGCAGTTACCCGACCCCTACTACTCCAAGTGGGAATGGATTGCCTCAAATATCCAGGGCCTCTTGCTGAGCAGGAGGATACGCGGAGTTGTTGATGCTATGCCGTTGCTCTCAACGTCATATCTCCAGACAGAACCAGAGTGGAGGAGAGCATACTCTATCCTGGGGTTCATTCTTCATAGCTACGTATGGGCTGGTCCCATGCCAGCAGAGGTATGTTGTGTTATTCCTGCATTATCATTTGACCACTGTACTAACGAAACCAGAGAATCCCACCTCAGCTGACCGTCCCCCTCCTCCAAGTTTGTGACCACCTTGAGCTACCCCCCGTAGCGTCATACGCAGGCCTAGTTCTCTGGAACTTCAAGCCGATCTTTCCGGATGAGCCCCTGGGCGACTTGGATAACCTAGCTTGCATCAATACACTCACCGGCTCGTTGGACGAGCAATGGTTCTACCTCATTTCAGTTGCCATCGAAGCCCGCGGTGGCCCCGCAATTTCATTAGTACTGCAAGCAATCGCCGGTGCTCGGGTTGGAAACACCCTCGTCGTGACGAAATGCCTGCAGGCGCTGGCAGAAATGATAGACGAAATTGGAACTCTATTGGAAAAGATGTACGAGCATTGCGACCCTTATGTGTTCTACAACCGCATCAGACCGTATCTAGCAGGGAGCAAGAATATGGCTGATGCGGGTCTTCCCAAGGGTCTGCTGTACGACGATGGGAAGAACCCCGAATACCGTCAGTACGGCGGGGGGAGTAACGCGCAGAGCTCATTGATCCAATTTATTGATATTGCCCTGGGCGTCGAGCACCGACCCACAGGGGAGACCCGTGCGGCTCCATCTGAGGAAGAAGGGGTTCCAGCAGCGCCTCGCCACGGTTTCATCCAGGAGATGCGTTCCTACATGCCTGGATCCCACCGGCGGTTCTTAGAACACACGAGCGCCGTGGCAAACATCCGCGAATACGTCGAGGCTCGCAAATCCGACAAGGCCCTGTCTCTGGCCTATGACGCATGCCTGTCGATGCTCCGATCAATGAGAACTAAACACATCCAAATGGTCTCACTGTACATCATCAACCCGTCTCAAAACGCACGGGGCCGGTCCACAACAACCCTGAACCTCGCCACCGCCAGGAACAACGAGAAGCCCGACGGCAGCAAACTACGTGGCACAGGCGGCACCGCACTGATCCCGTTCCTCAAGCAGGCTCGAGACGAGACGGGCGAGCCCGCGGTCGACGCCTGGGCGCGGAGATTGCTGACCACCGGGTCTGTGGAACCAGGCTTTGCGTCGCTGAGTAAATTGGGCGAGCACCCCGATGGACACCTGCAAGTGGTTGGTCTATCGGGGACGTGGGCTGCAGATGATAGCGAGGGTGGGATATGCCATTGGTAGACAGTCGATAGTCGGAAGCTTCATTTTCTTCCGGGAGGGTTCTTGAATGCACCGCTACGCATTGCATTGCGTATTTTTACATACTACGGAGTTAATTAATGAGCGTGTTCCATGACACCATTTAATGATGCAATGTCACTATTTTTAAGCCCGTCTGTTAATTCTCAACGCCTTTATTATATTAAACCCGGGAATGTATCTCCGGTTTCCACGTAGACCGAAACCTCATCTGCAACTCGAAAGTCAACAAACCCCGATAATTTAACTTTAAAATCATTACCCGGACGCACAGATCGTCGGACAGCTTCCCCCCAGGGTAATAACTTACCCTGGTCCTGATTTACCCGGTGTCGTTCGAGGTCCCAGATCCCAGATCCCCGGACTATACCCCGGCCTTCCATTTGATTCCGATTCCTTAGTCTTGGAATTAGGCCTGGCTCGTGCATTCTTATTGAATTCTGCCTTATACCTGATAGTCGCGAGATGGTACTTTGCTTATTGGTTAGCCCAGCCTACTCAAGTCCGTCTAGGCGGTTGGGAAGATATACCTTAATAATATCATGATCTCCCATACCTCTGGCTTAGGACATAGTATCAGTAACATCCTCCTCATCCAGATCCAGCCGCACAGACCTAGACCGGAACGACCGTACCTATCAGGTAGGTCAGGCTAGGTCGGGTCGCACAGTGCTGTACAACGTCGGAGCTTATGTCCCACCACTACGGAACTGAGCTTGAAGCTTTGCCTAGCAGCTGTGAAGTGACAGCCACAGTGATGGCGACGGTCGTCATCTGGCCATCCCCGACGCGGTATTCCGTGAGAGAATGTTTGTTTTCAAGGTAAGGCGTAGGGCAGGGTATGGGGAGTAGGACTTGAGTAACTGCTGCTTCCTAGTCCTTGCTGTCTGTACAGCTAAGGGTAGTTTACATCACATCATATTATATCACGGTACAGGTATGAGTGCTGTACAGAGGTATTTAGTTATTTAATTTGGGTTTGGTGGTAGCTGTGTGATTACTGTGTAGCATGGGCATGAAGCTGGTGATATATGGTACACGAATTATTCCGAGAAAAACAGAAAAATTTGCAGTTATAGTAAAATAAAGCAATTGAAATGGTTAGGCCTCAAGGAATTGATCACATTGGCAAGCATTCAAAACAATGGCGAATTTATATCGATCGACCTTTGGAAGTCCGACTGCATTACCCTCCGCAACATCTGCATATGTCTCGATTTCCATAACTTAAAAGCGTTACGATCATCTATGATAGTCAATATTCACTGTTAAGATGTTTATCCAACCCCTCTCCCCTTCTTGACGTCATTGCTGTCAAAGGACATACCAGTCCAGAGCCATGGATCGCACCCGTCGCCGCTCGCTACGATGGCCTCTATTCGAGCCATCACCAACACCGAGTCCGAATTTACGCCGGTCGTCCGAAGGTGCTGCTCCCATATTGCGCATCTATAGAACTGGGCCCTGGGGTATCCATGGTAAGAAGAGCGCATGCCGGGATGGCCTGATCTGATGCCCAGACTAGACTGTTTGCCACAGATTGATTAAATTGCCTCCAACTTAACATCGGCACTCTCCTCGGGTTAAGAATGCTTCTTTTCTATCCTACATTGAATGTTAAATAAAAAAAGGAAAGAAAAAAAAATGCCCTTCCTACCCTTCTCTAACATCCTCAGCCTGAGGAAAGAACTCGACGGAACCCACGCTGAGATCTTAACGTGGGGATGCGGTGGCTACAACGACAGTGTCAAGCAATGGAGTGAAACCTGCGATACGGAAATTGTAAGAACCTCCCTTTCAATGAAGTAAAAGACTTAGAAAAACTGACAGTTCTAGGGTGCGACGGTCCGGGTCACATCAGCCTCAGAAGCAGCAACAGTAGTCCGATTCGCAGCACACCATAGTATCCCATTTACTGTGAAGGGCGGAGGATACTCGACGAGCGGCGCTTCAACTTCGCACGGCGGTATTGTTCTTGATTTATCCCGGCTGCGCAGGATCCATGTAGATCCGCAATCGCTCGTTGTCAAGGCCCAGGGTGGGGCGTTGTGGGAGGACATTGATGTTGCGGCTGCACAGTATGGACTGGCTGTTGTTGGGAGTACACTCAGCCATATTGGAGCTGCTGGGGCGACGCTGGGAGGGGGATATGGATGGTTGACTGGCCAGTATGGGCTGGCGATTGACAACCTGCTCTGGGTGCGGGTGATCCTAGCTGATGGGAGTGTGGTGACGGCATCTGAAGAGGAATATTCAGACTTATTCTGGGCTATTCGAGGTGCGGGACAGAGCTTTGGGGTTGCTGTTGAGCTGGGGTTCCGAGCACATATACAAGAACATCCTGTGTTTGCTGGGACGCTGCTCTTCGAGGCGGACAAGTTGTCTGCGATTGTCGAGTTTGCGAACAAGTTTGAGACTATCACCGATGGGAAGCAGGGTTTCTGGTTTGGATTCAGAATGCAAGATCAGATGGCGCAATGCTGTATCTTGGTGGTTGTGTTCTATAACGGGCCCGAAGAAGCTGCAAAGGAGTTCTTTGCACCGTTATTGTCACTGGAATCGGTGATGGATGGGACAAAAATGCTTCCATACGATAGCCTGAATGGTATACTGGCCACGACAGAGACACAGCCTCCTGAGAGTCTGACTGGGGTTGAAGCGCCCTATCCAGCAGAGAAAGCCGTGAGCCCTAGGAGGAGTCTGCGGGGGTCGAATATCACCCTCCCTCTAGGCGCGGGGTTTGTGTTTGAGATATACAACGAGTTCGATAACTTGTTGAGGCACTATCCGCAGGCAAGAGACAGCAGATTACTCTTCGAGCTGATACCAAACAAACAGATTAGGGCAGTCCCTAACCAGGCCACCGCATTTGCGAGCCGCGGGCCTTACTACAACGTCAGCACACTATTTGAATGGGACGATGTAGGCCTTGACGACAGAATCAAGTCACTACAAGAGGACTTGATGGGTCGGATTGGGGATGAGGGAGGCATATCAAGGAAATCTGATTACAGCGTGTCAAAGCATGGAACGGGGTTATATGCAAACTATGCCAGTACGTCCACTGCAGCTATCCCAAGACAGAATACTAACAAATACAGGCCCTAAGGTACCCCTGGAGGCAATATTTGGGGATAATCTCTCTCGTCTGCGCGAACTGAAGAAGAAATACGACCCCCATAATGCATTCAGGAAGTGGCACAACATGACCCTCAAATAGCAAACATGATATACTTCCAATATATACTCTGCTCAACCAATTTTCATAGCCGCCTCTGCAATCTTCACAGCCTCCAGCTCCTGAGCCTTGATAACACTCACCAAGTAGTTCGTCCCATAATCGGACGCCGCATGCACAATCACATTATCCCCATACCCACAGTCCCTCTCACCAGGCTCCGCCTCCGTATACTCCGCAAAGCTCTCCCTCGTAACCCCATCCTGCTGCGAAAGCAACACAGAACTCGCCAACTCCCTCGCCTCTTCATAAGTCTCAAACGTCCCCTGCACAGTGATATCCCGGACCACACCCCCTTCGTCCCCCGTATACTCCACAGCCGCCTGGACAACATAATACAGCGGAACCCCAACCCTCCCATCCGCAAGATCACTCGTCAGATTCTTATCATTCAGCGTCGTATCAATCCGCACCCGGAACGCCGTTCCATCAGGCGCAGTGGCGTAGACGACCAGATGCGGCGTGCCGTTTTGCTTCTCGAGCAGGGAGTGCTTGGTCTCGTAGTGCTCGAACCAGTCCCGCTCGTAGCCTGCTTCGTAGAGACAGCTGTGTGCTGCTGCTTTTGCGGCGAGGAGGGAGGTGTATGTCCCCGGGATGCGCACTTTTTCGACGACGTTGTTAGGGTTTTTCCCGGTGTGTGAGGTTGTGAGGAGGACGTGGTAGAGGTTTTCTGGGGTGGTTGTTTCGGCCATGATTTTATCACTATTATTGTTATTATTATTTATTACTATTTCTTGTAGAGGTGATTTTACTTTTATTTTATTTTTTTTCCTCCGGCCTTCTCTTAAATAAATCGGTTATATACGTGGGGTGGAAGTTTGGTACACCACTCACACCACCGCGAATCGTCATCGTCATCAGGCCTTCAAACTGCTGGCTAGACCATTGCTAGATATTACAGCCATGGGACTCTTTCGGCCGGGAAGATGGTTAGAATGCTGTTTCATCCATTCAGTGGTCTCGAGAATCGGCCAATGTAAAGACCTTATCAACTATAGCTGCTTGTTTGAATCACCTTCACATGGAGCTTGAAGAACCTAAGGCAAGCCCACTTAGACTTGAACACTGTTATAAGGAAGGCAGTTACCGTAGCTGTTCCTTTGATGCCACCAGAAGATAGCGCCTTGTCTGTACTTAGCCGTTTAAGGTAGCGTAAATCAGTGTTCCAATATCTCGACCTGATTGGGTTAGGGCTTCAAAATTGATAAAGACATCTATATTGATCCAAATATCGAAAAGGGAAATATTAGAAACCATCCTGCTATAAATACAAATTGGCATTAGCTGAATTTTATACTTTTATACTGCTTTTATGTCATCAGCCGTAAGTCTTCTTCATCTGAGCCCATATATTCGCCCCAAACCCCTTTACATCGCGAGATGCCGCCGCGGGCCAGGCAAACATTGCTAGCCTAGATTGCACAACATTCCAATCTGTCGTTCCAGTGACAGCACTCCAGGCTCGAACACAATCGCCAAACCATTCATAGAGATCCTGGAGCTCCGCCTCACACGACCATTTTTCAGGAGTGGAGGTCCACGTATCAATACTCATATGTTGAGACAGAGCTAGGGCTCCGAGAAACGCTTTCCAGAACCAAAGCGATTGACGCAGACTGCCGTGAACCCCGCCCAGATCGGGACGGGTATGCTCGATGTCCCGCTTCAGTATCAGAATGATGCGGTACAGGAGCCGGTACTCGAGTGGCTCGCCTGCGTTGAGAATGTTGAGCACACTATGCATAAACAGCTCCACTACTGCAGAGATGCCGCTCCACGAGGACTGAAGGAGAGGTTGCGGCGGCTTTTCTCCGGGGCTTTGACTCTCATCCTCTTTGGCAAAAGACGATATGTGAGAAGTAACGAGAATCAGGAGCAGCTTTGTAGGTCCGCCATCGTTCCAGACTCTGTTAATATTCTCAGCTGTGGGATTAGTGCAAACCAGATCTGCTGCCTCTGTCATGTTTCTGAGGCAGTCGATGATAGGCACAGCATCTACTGATTTAGGCCGAGTGCCATGAACCGGGGGCGGGCTGAAGAAATATGGGAATAAGCGTAAGGCCTTTAATCTGGTTTCAAGACCACCAGACTCTATTTTATGCCACATTTTCATGAGATTCAGGGCCTCGGCTGATGAACCGTCGTTGGGGTCGATGCCTTGGGCCATGCGAAAGAGCGTAAAGTCTTCAAGACGACTTTTCAAGGCAAGTACAAAGCATGATGCTCTATATAATGTCCTGTTAGTGGATGACCCTTTTCAGGATCGCCGAATACTTACAGAAGAAGATAGCGATTAGCGAGCTCGCTATCGATATCATCAACGTTATCACAGGCACGGGCTTCCGGTCCATGAGAGTCGAAAAGCGCCATAACACCATTGAGGTGAGTTTCTGCAGCGGCCAGATTACCAAGGCACGCCTGTAAGACGCATTAGGTAATGTATTAATGAAAGTCATTAGCCGAGTCATGATTCTCACCTCCGATAGCGATATCGTCAAGATTTGTCTCACACAGGCGAGAAAGGTTTTGGAACCTGCAGCCCCAAGCCAAGAATTGACGATGCGTATGCTCTCAACCTTGTGGAACAGAAAAGCGGACTCATAATCCTGCAAGTTGCCGGTGTTCCAGCAATAGTGGATGCCGGCAAGCAGAAGCGTACTTCGAAGTGCATGTTCATCGTGCGTTGCCAGAGCAATACTAAAAGCATTGATTATACTTCAACGACAGAACACTGGGTTTGTCAAACTAACCAGTCATCTTTTGGATCCGTTGGTGCCACTGAAAACGCCATCCCCGTGTGATAGACTGTAGTAGACCGAGTTAGTAATGTCAATGCTCAGTGATCTGACCGCAACATACAGTAGTGATATAATTCTTGTGACTTGAACGGCATTTTGATAGGAAGTGTATCAAAAGGGTCCATGGTCGAACCTGGTGCCAAATTTCGACCAGTCATACCGTCTATCATTTCCAAAGCCCATGGGGCTTGCTGACCAGGCGGGAGTGCATTCTTTTGCAGCATCCTTCGATCCCGAAGTGGGACCACCGGGGCTGCATATTTGCATGATCGGTTACCAGCAAGGCATGCTTGGCTGCCGAGATAGCTTTTAGCAAACTCACATCGGTAGAGAGCACTGTGCCCACTCTGGGATTCTGACTAGTACATACCATGATGGACGGTGCTCGTCGCATCGGACGTGGCGTTGTCTGCATGTCAGACATCCGGCTCTACTCCGCGTATTCGCTCTCTGCGACATCCAGATGACCGGTACTCGCGTATCTTTAGTGTCTTGGACAGATTGTCGGTGATGGAGGAGTTGTGGATGCGATGTCCTGCTCGTTCAGCTGAAGACGTCAGCAGTCAGCGCGGGATACAGCGCTTTCCTATTTAGGACGAATAGTCGAGGCTAGACCGTTTTGGGACGAATACTCGAGTATACTTCTAAAAATACAAACTTGGAGCTATCTAGGCTGTAGATATAAATACCCCCTTTAACATGATGAATGAAAGTAATTCACTTCTTTATCAACCATGTATGATGACTATCCACCCCTGGCGGCTTTGCCGCAGCTCACCCTGCACCCCTCCGTGGAGCCTGAATGCCTCGATGCAGCCAAAATTGTCAATGAATGGTTTTCCTCTTTCACAGAGAGTCTGTCCCAATGCCGATCGGAAGATATACTAGGTCACTTCCTTGAAAAAGAGTCGTGGTGGCGAGATTTCGTTTCTTTCTCGTGGGATATCGCATGCCATAACGGAGCCGAGACTATATGCAACTACCTCAGCAGTTCCACTGTTGGATTTGCAGAGCCTAAAACAGATCAACCAGGCGCATTACAGCCACAGCTCGCGGATATGGGCGGTCTGCGGTTCATCCAGTCCGGGTTTGGCTTCAGGACCAGTTTCGGCACTGGGAGGGGAGTTCTGAGGCTGGCCAACGTGGGACCGGATCAGTGGAAGGCTTGGACCGTGTTCACCGTGCTTGAACGCCTGAATGGACACGACGAGCTGTTTTTACACAGGGCAAAGGAAGCAGAGATGCAGGGTGGTGCATCCAGTTATGGAACGCCGGCAGCAGGCGACCAGACAGACAGTAACCTGCAAGTCTTGGTGGTTGGAGCAGGTGAGACATCGAGCTTATTCCTTTATAGACGTATCGCTAATATCGCCAGGCCAATCCGGGCTTGCACTTGCTGCGCATCTGCAGCACCTAGGCATCACATATCTGGTCGTAGACAAGGCATCTCAAGCTGGAGATTCCTGGCGAGCCAGATACGACACGATCAAATCGCATACTCCTACATTCTCAGACCACTATCCATTCCTGAAATATCCCAGCAACTGGCCGCGCTTCCTCGACAAGGAACGTATTATCAAATGGATGGCCCACTATGGGGATATCATGGGCCTCAACATCAAGCGTGCCACACTCGCGAGCAAGATCAAGTATAACGAGCTAACGCAGCGGTACTCAGTTGAGCTCCAGGGCAAGGATAGCACCCAGACTATCACTCCCAAGCATGTTGTGCTAGCCACAGGGCTATTTAGCACCACGCCGATTGAACCTGTATTCCCTGGCAAGGATCTATTCAGGGGCCAGGTCTACCACACAGCGGAACATCAATCGGCAGCCCTGGTGCCAGACGTGCAGAGCAAGACAGTCACAATCATCGGGGCCGGGACCAGCGCGCATGACGTCGCCCAGGACTTTGTCAACCACGGGGCTAAGTCTGTGACAATGGTTCAGCGTCAGCCTATCTACGTTACATCTCTTGACTCGAGTGAAAAGATCCAGATGGCGCTATGGAACACACCGGGAGTGAGTACCGAGGACGCAGACCTTCTAGGCAACTCGCTGCCAACTGCTGTTGTTCGCACACTTGGTGTGGGTGCGACACAGATGATGTCGGCGAACGATGAGGCTATGCTGGATGGTCTGAAAAGGGCCGGACTAGCAGTAAAAAGGGGAGAAGAAGGCGACAGCTTGATAGACCACCAGCTCATCAAAGCAGGTCATTTCTACATTGATCAAGGGGCGTCCCAAATGATCATCGACGGCCGGATCCAGATTCGGAGATGTGCAGAAGGTGTGCAGGGATACTCCCCAGAGGGAATAGTCCTGGCTGATGGAACCGAAATAAAGTCCGATATTATTATTCTGGCAACGGGCTTCGAACCCAGTGCCAAAGCAATTGAGGCGCTGATGGGTAGGGCTGTGATGGACAAGGTAGGAGAGATGTGTACTTTGGATGATAGCCAGGAACGGATCGGGGTAAGTCTGCATTGATTTATTTCAGCTTGTATTGGCTAATTGCTTGTAGGTCTGGAGACCGACTGGGATGCCAGGATTCTGGTATACGACAGGGAGCTTTCTGTGGTCGAGACAGTTCGCTCCCATTCTCGCTCTGCAGATTGATGCTATAGAGCGGGGGATGAACAGACAGTAGACCGTGACAGATTGTTAATTAGGGCTAGATATCAATAAAGACGACACTACCATACATTTTCTTATCTGATTGAACATACGTATGCGTTATCTAAAACCAAACAGTCTAGTAAGATTATACAAAGGAAAATGAGAAATACGAAAGCCAAGGTAACCTGTTATCTGATCAGATAATCTTTCACTCCATTAATTTGAGTTCGACCTAGCAGAAACATTTTATAGACGAATAGACAGCAGAGCAGAGGCCGATTGTTACTCGACCTGGCGTTGCCAACCCCCGAATACGAGGTCGGAGGGGCCAAAGAGATCCAGACACGAGTTTTGCGGATATAATTCTTGTCATTCCTTGCTTGCCTTTCACAGCTCCAGAGAACGAAATCATGCGCTCGAGACCAGCTCAAGTGTCCATTCCGCATTCCGAGAACTGGGATATCCAGTCCCCCAACGGAGAGCACTATATCATCCAGATCTCCTGGCCACTGCACTGGACAGAAAGTGATCTCTCAGCCAGGAAACTAGCACCGGTTATGTGAGTCACGACACTCTCAACCCTACAGTGTACTGCAGCTGACGCAAGCAGATACATCGTGGATGGCAATGCGCTGTTCATGACAGCAACAGAGGCTGCCTGGCGACGAGCCACAGGGCCACACTACTCTGGCGGGGGAATCGTCGTTGCAATCGGATATCCCCTCGAAGGACAAGTCTATGACAAGCCGCGTCGAGCATTTGACATGACGCCGCCCTGTCCGGATGTGCCAGAAGAGTTTGGAGGAGCCAACGCCTTTTTAGACTTTATAAACCAGGATGTGCGAGAGCTTGTGAGATGGAGGTTTCCTCATCTGAGTATCACCCGGGAAGCTCTGTTTGGGCATTCCTACGGGGGCCTCTTCGTGCTGCATGCTCTTTTCACAAGCTCTTCCCTTTTTGACTGTTACATGGCCAGTAGTCCGTCCCTCGAGTGGGCTGACTATTATATCTTAAAGGAGGAGAAGGAGTATACCGGGAAGTCTGATCCTGCTACCCCCAGTCTTATGATGTTCTTTGGGTCCTACGAGCAAGATCCCCGTCGCTGGCATGGCGAGACTCAGGAGCATTACGACGAGCGAAAGGCTGTGGCAGCGGCGCGAGGAACGGGAGTTAATATAAAGAAGATGCGCAAAAGATTACAGGATAGCGAGAAACTCTCTGCGGTAACCTTGAATGAGTACGAGGGGGAGGACCATGGTAGTGTTATGGCTTGCGCGTTGAGCCGTGCCTTGACAACCTTTTTCGAGGAATGGCCGCTGGATGGAAATTGACATTCTCAGACCCATTCTGACTTTTAATGGAGTGTAAGAACGGATCAGCACTAGTTTTAGACTGGTAGAATAGGTAGTCCTGACTACTCCTCGCTCTCAGGGCGTATATGAGACAAAAGCAACTTCGCAAAAGCCGCCGCCGAAGCCGCAGCATACTTCTGCCAAAGTTTATTCTTGTGGCTATCACAGTAGTCGCAGATGCCGCGGATAATAAGTGATGGCAGGGTATTCATGATCCCTGCTGCCTCCATCTCGAAGCACAGCACGTTGTGCTCCTCGCCCCATCTGTCCCGCGTTGCCGCGTCTCGTAGGAGCTTGTTTCCGGACGCAATAGTGCCGTAGTGTATCACTGGTTGGGATGATCGTCTCGGTGGTCTTTGCTGCTCGTTATCAGGGCTACAATTTGTACAAGTGCGCTCGCCCGCGGCGTGCGGATAGGAAGGCATATATAACGTGTCATTCCCAGCACCGGGATAGCGATACTCCTCGTCCAAGTCCTGGATCTGTTGGAGATAGTCCTTTAGAGGATCCTTTGCAAGAGCTGGGTCAGACTGCATCTCACTCAAAACAGATCTAACTCGCCGTGGCGCCGAGTCCAGACATCCATTGATTTGGAATACGCCCTTATCCAGAGCCTTTTCCATATCGTAGGGCAGTACCCCTGGATTGGCCCCCTGACGCTTACTCACAACGACATCTCCTAGTCGAATGTCATTTTGCGAGGGAACGCCTCCACCTATCCCTACTAGGAGACAGATTCGGAGATGTGGGAAACTGCGCTTCATATTAGAGGCCACATCTGCTGCAGGGTTTGTTCCGTATTCGCCGTCTGGAAGGCAGGTCGATACGACGTTGTGCTTGCACATACTCCCGAAGACATAGGCGTTCTGGTCATATCTAGGAACCGAGATACCACCATGGGAAGCATCGAATAGGAGCCGGACAGCTTTAAGCTCTGTAGAGAGGGCGCAGATAATACCAATCGTGTAATCGTCCGAAGGCATGGGCGCAGTAGAGGCGGCGGTTGAGCGTGATAGAGGCGTGTTTATAGTCTCCGATGAAAATTGAGAGTCATCAAATCCCCTGACTGGCCCAGATGCAGTATCCCTATCAGAAGCAACAGAATGGGTCATCCCTCCAATGCCACTGTCATAGTAGGACGGAGAGACATCAAACTGAGTGGTAGTGAGGGGCTGAGTGGAGGGCTCCCCAAGGTCGCCCCAATACCACGGATACAACGTGTTATGGCCAAAGATAAAGGCCCCGTTATCCATATTCTTATGGGATACACACTTCGCCTCTAGACGGTCACCCATGCTGGACGGGAGCAAGACTTGGGCCAAGTCAGAATGAGTACTCCCATCCCCAGATAGACACTCGCAAGTGCAAGGCAGACCTTCTGGGATATACCAGATTTGCTCATCCGTGAGTCTGACTGGCGTAGAGAATGGGTTACCGCGCCCTGCGGTAAGAATTTCCTGAAGGTCTGCATTGCAGACGGCAATATAGGACAGTCCACACGGCACCGTTGACCATTCATGGCAGTTATCTGCTGGCCGTATAATCTCGCCAAAGTCTCGGCCGAATAGTGTTATAGCATCGATGGTCTTGATCAAGTCCATCCAAGACCTGGCGGACGCGTCGAGCGTAGCTGCCCTGGGATGAGCTGGATCACGCTCGTTCGCGATATCGTCGAAATCCCATCCCTCCAAGGTTGACCTAGTTATACCAGCAGTAGGGTCTTTGTTTAGTGCCCCGGACTGATAGTCGATCATCTTTTCCATCACTTCATAGAATCTAGTGACCTGGTCTCGGAAACGTACATGTTCGTCGTCATCGGCATATACCGTCAATTCCAGGTTACTTTTATCCGATAAAACCCATCCTGCAGAGTCTGGTCGATATAGGCGGTGCTCTCTGATCTTTGAAGGGTCAAATAATGTTAAAGCTGAGAATTCACTATCCTTCTCCTTCTCTAGGGACGTGCGAACGAGGTGCAAGAGAGCAGTGGCTCCATTAATCAACCACCCACGCTTGCCTGCTTCGTCCCAGACCAAAACGAAGCGTTTCTTGATCCACTTGAGCCTCTTCGTGTAGCCATTGCGAGTAACATGCGCCGGGACATCTTTATTTCCAATGTTTATTGCTGGGCCCCCCCACACGATCTGTCCCATGGATATGGACATGCTGTGTAAAGGTGAATCATAAGGCACGCCTGGGAGGTTGGAGTTCTTGACGTCGTAGTTTGCATCCGAGGCCCCTATGTATGTCAGTGAGGGTCGTGGTAATGGCATCATAGGAGTGGTTATGTACCTGCATAGAGCTTCATCTCAGAACACCACCCGAGGATATGACGAGCATTCTGAAGGTCATATGTGGACACATTCGTAGCGCATAGAGAAACCGCATCATTATATGAGATTCGATCGCCCCTGGAGTTAAATACTAAATGCCACATTATTAAGTCATCACAGTACATGGTCGGCACGAGGATTGTTGAAAAACCTTTGATAAAGACACCCCCTGCGAAAGAATTGACATGGCTTGTTTTGCACAGTGCCGCCATCATCCCCAGGGGTATTTGAAGCCCTTGCTCTTCAGAGGGCCTTTGTGGTATCCTATAACCCTCTACGACGAGTGGGTTCTTGAATAGGTTGTGCCAACACTGACCGTTGGACGTGGCCTTTTCTTCTCCATTTCTTGACGAGTATGGAAGTCTATAATGGCCTCGAAGTCATCGCTGCGATGAGACAACTGCCGGCATGAGATACTTGGACTGCAGTAGGCAACCCCTTCTGGGTAGGGTGAGGAGCGCAGAGCAGAGCCCATCCAAGCAAGGATTTCCCCTACCTCAGCCACACTAGGTACAGGTCCGCTCACTCGAATACTAAGAAGTTGTTTCTGATCAGCCCTTGTCTCAGCCTCGAGCAGAGTATCGTTCTGCAAGGTCACTGTGCGGTAAACCCCATCGTTAGTATAATGTAGAAGAGCAGCTGAGGTAGACCCAGCACCTACGTGAAGTTGCCTTGGGCTCGCGATCTCGAGCAAACTCTTGCACCAGGCTGAGTATCTCAAGGCCGGTAACCGGCCAATTCTGCTGGAGAAACTGGGCGCACGTTGCTGCTTGTGCGATTGAGGTGGTGCCTGTCAGCGTGATGGCATCATGTATCGCAGTTTCCGGGGCGCCCTGGTAGCACTGCTCTTGGACAAAATGGATTGGATTCCAGTCCATTTTGAATATCATCTGTACATCAGAAGGAGGAACTCTTAGGCGTATTGTTTCGGGGGTACGAATGACGGCGTAAATTCTTTCTCTGATATTGCTAAACGTGCTGAGGGTTGCAGGCTCCAACAGGCATTCGCTGCGGACATCTGCCAGGAGCATTCGGTATGCCGGCGATTCTTCTATAAGCGCCATGTATTCCTCAATTTTTGGAAAAGCCGGATCATCCTGGAGGTTAACGCGATATGTGGACGTTCCCTCACTTTCATAGGAAAGCCTTTGCACTTCCAGTGCCGCCCTTTGCAGTGATTCCAACTCCATTCGCCCCTGCCACTCGCCTTGCCTTTGGGATTTATCTTGTGTTTGGAAGTCTTCTCCCTTCTTTAAACGTGTGGTCAAATCATCTACCGATTCCATATCACCCCGCAACATGAAGTCTGCAAAGCAATGACTGATTTCCCTACACGTCTTGGTTAGCTTGATTAGCACATATTGTTCCAGCAAAAGGCTTACATTTTGTATTTCAGAAGAACCACCATCACGCTGTAATGAGTTCCACCAAGACTCAGGGCGAATTGCTCGAGAAGATCCGGAAGGGCTATACAAATCTCATTTATAACGTAAGGCGTGGGCCTATAGCAAGAAACCGATTCTGCGATGAGCCTGGCGAGCAGACAAACATATCTATGTCTCATAGACTGTGGGATATGCAGAGCATCTATGCCAGTGTTTCCCAAAAGCCTAGTGAAGGGTACTGTTGATGATGGATCAAAATCGTTGAAACAACCAAGTCCGGAACTACTAGGGCTCATCCAGGAAGGATCGGGATTCGGATTCGCGAATTTAGCAAATTGATTAAGTGGACGAAAACTAGCTGATCCGTATCCAGAGTCCACTGAGTTGAACCCAGGCATTGCGGACGGACTTGCCTTGAAAGACCAAGGTGAGCGCGTAGATCCTATTGGCATTGCGGACGGACCGGGTGTATGGTTTCCCGCAATAGCTTCCGCAGCTTTAGACATGCGACCATATGAAGAAACAATGGACCCATATTGAGCGTGTTCGTTATACCCGGAACTGGAGGATGTGGTGCTTGAAGCGTCACCAAAGCGCGTCTTACGCGGAACGGACCGACACTTGGGGTCATCCAGGTTGTGGTGCTCGCGTAGGTGCTCGGCCAAGTGAACGTGGTGCGAGAAGCCGTTGCTATGCTTGCGCGAGCACTCACGGAAAGGGCAGTTCACCAAGACCGGGTCATGGACGGGACTAACGTAGTACAATTAACTCAGTTTCTTTTCTGTTCGAACTGGAGGCTGGGGAGACATACCTGGAAGTAGGCTCGGGCTCATCGGGGAGGTCGACAGGAGAGGATATTAATTGCTCGGCTGGAATTGATGGCTCATCGTGGGCGGGGTTGGAAGGTTCAGCGCGACGCCGCATCGTGGGCGTTGCTTCTTTTCATCGGAGACTCCTTGTTATTTTGACGACAAACTCGTCCATGGACGGGGGAGAGGAAAGAAAAGGAAATCCCAAGGAGAGATTGACGAGGCTGTGAACTGGAAACAGGCCAGCGACTGCATGCTGATCCCAGTTTGCCCCGCACGGTGTGATTGCTGGACTGTTTTCTTAAACCATCAAGTTGAATATAAACTGAAAACGGTGGATATACAGATATATGGCTCAGCGGTTTTGCGATAATAGAGGATGGTATATATCCGTGATTTCCACTTCATTGAATATTGATAGAATAAGACCTTTGGTCGTGATGGATGTTGATGGAGAGTTCTAATTCAGTGGGTGAAAGTCGTACAACGTGTGCACAATTCGCGTATGCCGTACATAAAATACCTAATTATGCCACTCCAGTGATAGGAACACAAGTACCAAACCGCAAGCAAAGAAATCAGCTATCCAACATCTCCACAGCCAGACGATAAGCCCTTTCCTTCATCTCCCACCCCTGCGTTCCCTCTCTGGCAAGCTTATCCCAGGCATGGTCACACTTATCCATGCGCTCATGCACAACACGCCGCTCCGGATCCTCATCGAGTCTCTGCGCAAACTTCTCAGCCTCAAGCGCGAGCGTATCATACCCCGCCGTAATAAACAGAACATTCTTGGGAAAGCGACTGGGCTCCGCAAGACTCGGCGCAATGCGCGGATCCCGCAGACTGAAATCCGGCGACTGGACGTAACTCTGTCTGAACAGGCGGAGCACAAATGCCGGGATGGGACGTCCGCCCTTCTCAGGTGCCACCAGGGTATACGGGTCGATAAAGGCCGCAACACTGGGGTAGAAGGCGAGGACAGAGTGGAATGTGCCTGGTGGGAACAAGGAGGAGCTTGCTACGAGGGCGAGGTTTGCGCCCGCGCTGAAGCCGGAGATGGACACGCGGGAGAGATCGAATATCTCTGGTTGATTGAGCACCCAGCGCACGACATCCTGGACGTCCTCGATTGCTGCCGGGAAGGGGTGTTCGGGCGCTAATCGGTACTGGACGTCTAGGACGGTATACCCTGCCTCGCGGCTTAACAGGCGACAGTATGCGTCGTCGGAGCCATGGGCGGGGATCATGAACCCGCTTCCATGGAAGTTGAGCAGGACGGGCTTGGGATGGTCCTTGTCTGTTGGCGGGTGGTACAGGTGCGCCTTGATGGTGCGCTGGGGATCCCGCGAGGGGATGTGGCGCACGATGTCTGGGTAAGACAAGATTCGGCCGGGTAACCGGGCGAGCGAGCGGATGATGGCCGCCGCGAGCTTTAGATAGAGGTACCGCAGAATGGACATGCTTGTTGTGGACGGACGAAGTGAGACTTCTCATTTTGTCCGTCCTGTCCCTTTGGTGTTGCGTGTGCCTCGGTCCATCGGGCGGGGCTGATTGGCTGGAATATTCCCAGTTCATATGATAAGATTAAGAAGTAAATTGGCACTGGATCCGATATCTAGAAAGACTAGAATCTTGTATAGGCTTTGCACCCATGTAAATCTGGGAGTCAGAGTTGATAAAATTATATTAAAAGAGTGTAATAGCTCTAGAAAGCACCACCATAAATAGTGAAAGGTTATTCGCAGATCCTATCTATAATCACCAGGTAACTGGAGAGTGTTATATTATAGAATATTATAGTTAGGAAGGTTCTCTTAAGTAGATTACCAGCTGAAGAATACAAGGGATTACAACGCCTTGAACAGACAATTTATGAGAGGATACTGAAGCTCTGGAACTGCTATACCTGAAGAGCACTTGGTCCCTACCAACACTATTCAACTATATCACTTACTGCATTAGGACTAATAGATCTTGACCAACTATGGTTGAACGCTTAAGGACCCGCAGCACGGCGGCTAACCTTCCCTTTGGCGACTTGGTCCATCGCCTGGATCGCTCTTTGTAGAAGCTCCCTGGTCAGAGATGGGCTGATGGAGCAAATGCGCAAGACCACCTTTCCATGAACCTTGGTGGTCAGCATTCCTGCAATATTCTCTGCGAGTAACTGGCCGGATACCTCGCGGTTAATCTCGTCCAATTCGCCGTCTGTCGTGCCCGGCGGCGCAAACCGGAAAGTCACAATCGCCAAACTGGCTGGACTCAGGATTTCCCAGTGCTCAAGTGCTCGAACCTGCTGCTCGGCGAACTCGGCCATTTTGATTCCATGATCAATCAAGCTGCTGGTCTGGTCCACTCCCAGGACGCGCAATGTGAACCACAGCTTCATCGCTCGTGTAGGCCTCGTGAGCTCAACGCCCATGTTCCAGTAGTTCGGTATGTCATCAACGTCTTCTGCATCTTGCGTATATTCTGCCCCCGTGCGGAAGCTCCTCGTCAAAAGAGATTGGTCTCGCATGAGAACGAAGCCGCAGCCGTAGGTCTGGAACAGCCATTTATGTGCATCCCAGGAGATGCTATCTACCTCACCTAGACATTTCAGCTGGCTTTGATAGGAAGTTGACAGAACTGCGGTGGCCCCATAAGCACCGTCAGCATGAACCCAGATTCCGTGAGCACGGCCGACTGCGGCAATCTCGTCAATTGGATCAATAGCTCCGGTGTTTGTCGTGCCACAAGTTGCAACTATGAGAAATGGATGGCGTCCGGCTTGCCGATCTTCCTCTACCATCGATCTGAGTGCATCGATATCCATTCTAAACCGGTCGTCTGTTGGTACTTTTCGGATTTGATTCTCGTGGAATCCCAGAATCCTCAGGCCTTTTGCGATTGACGAATGGGTTTGATCGGACACGTACGACACCCCAGTATGCCAATGTGCCCGGGGAAGATTGGCGTCTCTTGCAACGGCCATGGCGGTCAGATTAGCCATAGAACCTCCAGACACTGCGATCCCCCCGGCCGTTGCTGCCGGCAGACCAGCACGGCAAGCCATCCAGTGGATGAGTGTGTGTTCGATAGCGCTGGGACCGGAGCTTTGAAAGCGTGACCCTCCATGAGCATTGAACGCTGTCGACACCACATCTCCCAGCCAGGCGAGTGGAAGGACCGGGGACGGAACAAAGCCAAAAAAGCACGGGTGGTTCATGCGCGTGCGGAAGTCGAAGATCTCGAAGGCTTCGGTGAGCACATCATCCACTTTCTGTGGAGAAGCGTCCGGAGTGCCATAGCTTTGCGTGAGGGAGTTTGCTGTGTCGACGTCTGCTGATTTTGTGACAGGCTCAGCATCGAAGTTTGTGGTTTCGGACAAGTACTGTGAAGAGATCCTGTGGATGGCCTTGGATATATCGCCCAGATCATAGGCAGGGCTGTTGTCCATTTTTGTATGATAGGAAGTGTTATAACGATTATTCCTGCATCCCGTGCGGTCCCTTGTATTTATGCGTCATGGTGGTAGACCTTCGGCTATTATCGGGATCTGCAAATTGGGGTAGTGATTTTTTTTTTTTTTTTTTTCTTACAACAAGGCGGAGTACTCAAGAAAGTCAGTCTAGTACCAAAAAATAAATGAGGCTATGCTATTCTCCTGGTGAACTTCGTCATGTTCCTGATGCAGCGGGAATAAAGTCCATTTCGAGTCCTCGGTATAAACTAGACGCACACCAGCCCACTCATGTCCCGTTCCGAACTAGCTTTTTCTATTATTCATGCATGGAGCCGGTGTTAGGTGGTACTGTTTTTTAATTTTCTTGTCGATGTCGGTTGCAGCTATTCCGTTTGGTTGGTTAGGGCTAGGCTATGACTTGCCTATGGGCTTTACGGAAACAGAAGCCTCTGGCCTTCTCTGATCACAATCTAGAACTTTACAATCCAGACCGTTATACTGATTCCTTTTGACTTTGCGTATGCCTCTATATACTTCTTTTTCCCGTTCCAAAGTCCATCCTAGGCGTTTAGTCTTGTACTCCCATTCGCTGTACCCTGGCTTGATTCCATTTCATCCTCAAACAGCACTTGTTTGGGCCTCGGAGTCCCTGCTGGTGATCTGAGTGAAACAGCCGGTGAGAACGTTTGATCCCATCGATCTATAATAGCGCCCGGCAGCAGTGAGGGAAACTTGGTCAACATAAATTCCTCTAGCTCTGGCGTCTCCATGGCATCCATTTGCTGCCGCTGCCGCCCCATGTCCACTATCTTCGCGACTCGCTTTGCCCTGAGCTCCTGTACTTCTTCAAACATGCTTCGTATTTCGCCCGTTGACATCCTACCTGCGGCCGGCTGCGAAAGCACGGCCAGCAAGGAGTTTGTCATGGCGGCCACACTCTCCAATGCTTGATTACCCCCTTGGGCAATAACAGGAAGCATCTGCCCAGTGAAGCGGAAAAAGGTCAACTAGGGACACACAGAGAGAGATCCACGGCAGCCTTTTCTTACCGTGTGGCTTGCGTCTCCAAGCACAATCATCCGGCCTAAAGACCATTTTTTATACGTAGTCTCCCTCAGGGGCGTGCAGACAAGGTGTTGTTTGGCCTTGTATAAATCCGACATCCGCAGGTCTGGAGTGATGCGATCATTCCAGTGTTCTTGTACGATTCGCTCTTTGTCCTCTTCCGTGAAGCAAGGGATATTCTCGTCATGATATGTCTTGCCCAAGTTTGTTGCGAGCAGCCAATATGCACGATCGTCAGGACCGGTGCCGACCACGTATGAATAGCGTTGGCCGAGGTTCCATCCCACCAATCCTTGGGACAAGCCTGGGACGGCGGATGAAAGCCCGAAGAGGCAGGCGTACGTGGCCGAGACCCCTGAGCAGTGGTCAGTGTCGATAATAAGGCAATGGTAGACACAGACATACTGTCGTCTGCATATTCGTGGCCGACACCACGCTCATTTGCACGCCGGACCATCTCCTCCCTCACGCGCGAACGCGTGCCATCTGTTCCAATCAAGATGTCTGCTTGGTAAGTTGATCCGTCTATCGTCACAACCTCAACACTGTCCTCCCCGTATTGGACAGTCTCGATTCGCTTCTTGGCCAGCAACTTTGACTTATCGGCGATATGGTCATAGAGGGTCTGAAGGAGCATCTTGCGGTCACACCAGAACCCCGAGTAGCCCCAGCTACAAATATCAGAATAGCCTTAACAATAGCATGGGCAACAGGACATACCGCTCAGCCACCCGTTGACTCCAGCCATTCGAGATGTGCAATGCCTCTCCACTTGGGTCCCGAACAGAGACCGTGTCAAGCACCCCTTTGACCTGGTCACGGAGATCCTCATAGCATCCGAGCTGGTCCAGGACCCGCAGACCGTTCGGCAACAAGCAAATGCCAGCGCCAGCCTGAGCCACTATTTCAGGGTATCCTTCGAGGAGAACGTAGTCAATTCCGGTCTTTTCGAGCGCCAAAGCCAGCGTCAGGCCAGCGACGCCTGCCCCGGCGATAATGACCTTGCACGGTCGGAGAGCTGTATTGGGTGTCATTCTGGGGAGCTGCTCGATTCGTTGATTGTTTCAAAGTGTAGGCAGGGCGCTCTTTGACTTAAGACCAACTGGAAAATCCCCCAACCCTAACACTGAGAATACTCTCCGGCGAGACAGCCAGCCGGCTTCATCCCGGCTTCATTGTTGTGTGGGCCTAGTGTAACTATCTAGTGTCACTATCTAGTGTACTACCCCTAGAATTATGGGGCTGTTATCCGTCGTTAGACGAGCCACCCAACCGGCTCCACGATTAAGCAAAAGGTTCCATTAGCGCTGATTTAGCGCCGGTTTGGGGGCCGAGTGCAGCTGATGTTTGAAAAGCCGTCTGAGTCTGACGTGGTGATCGCCATTCTCTGCCCATCGTTACCCTCCATGCCTCTCTCGACGGTGCCGACTCCTCGTGTCCGAGCAGGGACGAAGAGATCTAGAACGGGGTGTCGTACTTGCCGGTAAATCCTTGAGCACCCTCTATCCGATTCATTCTGACCGTCGCCCAAAGTGCCCGTCACGTTAAATGTGACGAAACCCCTGTCACCTGCCGCAATTGCGCATCAACTGGCCGGCGGTGCGATGGCTATGATGCTCAAAGACTGACCAGCAAGCATAACACCGGTCCACAGCCAGGGCCGGCTAAAGCTGTGACTTGGGCAATGACTTCTGACGAGCGCCTGTGCTTTTCTTACTTCCATGGCCACACTATCCCGACGCTCTTGCAATCCTTCGACTCGACTCTATGGCAGAAGCTTGTCCCCCAGCTGACGCGGTACGAACCCCCCGTCTACCATGCGATAGTCGCCCTTAGCGCAATCCACCGCAGCTCCGAAAGCAATGGAATGCAGCTGGCAACTCCTGCGAGTTTCAAGGCGCAGGACACGTGGAACCGATTTGCCCACGATCAGCTCGGACGATCCATTACGCTTCTCAACCAGCGTTGTGCGTCCCAGGACCCTTGTCTTCGTGATGTGATTCTTGTTTGCTGCCTGCTCTTTGTCCTGGCAGATTTGCTCCGCGGTCGATATGAAGATGCTTTCAACCATCTCCGTAGTGGCCTGTGTATTCTAAAGGAGCTACAGGCTGCCAACGCATGCTCCAGTCAGGGATTGGTTGAGCAATGCATTGTCTCGGCGTTTGCCCACTTAGACATACTGGCTTCGCACTACGACCGCGTCTTTCCCATTTTCTCGTCCGACAGCCAAAGTATATCTCACGGCATTCCAGACTCTGGACTTCATTTTCGGTCCTTGCCAGAGGTGCGCATTGCATTCGACAGCCTTCTGCGGAGCTTATACCGGTTCAGCTCACGGTGCTTGGGCATGTCAGATGTGGAGGTCGCACTCAATTACGAGACACTCCAAGGGCAGCAACTCGAAGTCTGGTCCCAAGTGGTCCGGTTCAAGCAGCTTTTCGAACCCTTTTACGCACATTTTTACGACGGCCTAAGTCCAAAAGCACAACGCGGCTTGGACATCGTTAGATTACACCTGCTCAGTTCTCCTGTATGCCTTAAAAGCCTTCTCTTGGGGAGTAACCGCGCCCCTCTTGCCTATTACACACCTGATTTGGAGGCTGTCTGCGCTCTAACGGAGGAAATTATGACCAGGTTTCCGGAGAGACCTTCTGTCACCGTGGAGAACGGCGTTGTCGCACCCCTGTTCCATGCAGCCACTCTATGCTGTGAATACCGCGTCCGGTGGTGGGCACTTGAGCTGCTGCGATCCTGGCCACACCGCGAGGGGCCCTTTGACTCCAACTGGGTGGCTTTTCTATCCGAAGAGACGCTGAGGCTCGAGCTGGAGGCCAGGTGCGATGAAGACCCCGTCTTTCGCGAAACGGTATTCGTTCTCAGGGGCGAGGAACTCTCCGTTCATCAAATGCTCACGAAGATCACGCACAGTCAACGCCAGCAACTAGATGGGCTACGTAGAGCGGGGCACATTAAAGCCACGCCTGACGAACCACCTTCGGACTTTTTGAGCACCTTCTCGGAAATCAAGGGCATGCAGAGTTGGTCCTGCGTTCGCGCGTTCACTGCCGCCACATCGCGAACGAAGGAAAATCTCCATATCTATATACAGTAGGCTGTTACTTCCGCTCGGAGCCTCATCACGGCATGTGGTG
Organism: Aspergillus sp. PM3604; assembly: GCA_025768815.1. Classification (NCBI taxonomy): domain Eukaryota; kingdom Fungi; phylum Ascomycota; class Eurotiomycetes; order Eurotiales; family Aspergillaceae; genus Aspergillus; species Aspergillus sp. PM3604. The sequence continues at coordinate 219,735 of JAMFNW010000007.1, read as the reverse complement.
ACCTAAACGCCTAGTGTTCTGTTCTGTTCCGGTTCTGAACCCTCTATGATGCCTCTGCTAAGCCAGCATTGCACCTAAGATGCTACCAGCTTGCATATTAGCCTTGCTACTTTCCTTACCTTTAGATATACCTCGTGCTATATTCAAAGTATTATTGAATACAGTAATATCTATTCTAACGCATCCTTTATGCCTTGCTCTCTGTCGGTCCTATTCCTCCCGCCGAACCGGTTGACAATTGTGGAATATATGCCGTCTCCAGCCGTTTCCAGATGATTTTCGAGCTGCCGATAGTCAGCACTTGCTCCGTTCAGGGAATAGGAGGTATTATATTACCTCGGTGTATTTGAATAGGACCCACCCGGAGAAGGTCATAAACATCAAGGCACCCGCTAAGATGGCCATCCACCACCATCCTGGATTGTCCGCAAGGACGTTGATATTGGCGCCGAAAACACTCTGCTAAATGTTAGCAACCTCAACCAGTGGTTCTGAAAAATCAACATACGGCTGCGAACGTGAGAGGAAGGTATATAAACTGATTTCATATTAGCAGATGCCCAAGGGTTGATGCCTTCTGTGACTATTTAGAAAGCGCAGGTACATACAGTAATCCAGCTCAGCCGCTTCATGCTGATGGACATGCTCGTAGACAGCTGTGCCTCGTGGATGGACACTAGGTTGAATTCCTGGTACACGGGCAATGTTAGTGTTCGACGTGATCGTATAAACCTTGCTCGTGAGGGATACCAAAGTGATAAGATCCTGGGTCAGTTGACTGAGTTCCGAAATCTTCTTTTTCACGTCCTTTCCCAGCTGCTCTGTGGAACTCGACACGTTTCCAAGGGCTGAATCATCGTGTAGGCTATCGCGCAGATAATCATGGGTCTGATATACCTCGATCTGGCTCATTATGCGATGGACCTGCAACTGAAGTGCATTAACAAAGTGAGAGCACTCAAGACTAGCACGGAGGAGCTCCCGGATGATTCTCTTGTTTCTGCCTTCTTGCTGCAAGACTTTTATGCGCTTCCCATGTATAAGTCAGTCCCAAATACATCTCGTCTTCTGGCTTTGTATGCTCACCATCCTATTCAAGTACTGCAAGGACTGTTCGTAAACCATGTGCCAGTCAGAAGCCATTTCATCCAAAAGATAAATGCACAACTCTGCGGGTGACTCGGGGATCCATCCACAATCCAGCGTCGAGAAATACGTAACAACTCGTAGTCTGGGATCATAGGATTTACCGTCTTGCCAGGAGTACTCGCTCCCCTTGCTATCTGCCCTTGCTAATACCCAGCCAATAAATTGGCCTCTGGATGGAGTGTCCTGTGCATTTGCCAATGTCTCGTCCTGTAGCCCTTCTGGACACTCAATGGAGATGGAAAAGGTGATAAAGACTAGATTTACTCAGTCTCATGCTGCGCATCTCGATAAAGAGTCACATACATTTATTTCGGGGCAGTCTTGCGAGATGCGTCAACTGCGGTAGAATGGCCTTTCGCTCCCACTTGTCGTGATTGAAAACGCGGAAACTCAACGGATGCAACGCATGCAACGGATCCAATCTCGAGCGCATGGCCGGGTCGATACAGCTCTTAGGGAGGAGCCTGAAGTGGGAATATTAGTATTAATGGCAAAGGATCGGCCAAGGTACGTACAGCATATTGATTTCCCTGTGTGCTTTGCAAAAGTGTGCAGGCAAATCAAGCACATTTAAATTCACATTGGAGCATAGATGAATGGAATAGGTCTGGTGCTTGCTTCGGCTTATGTGTATATGATGGGAATCATTTTCCTTTTCAGGGGGACCGAAGGCCCTCCACCAGTCTCTGGAGGGAATCCCACCGATCGATGTACCTCGATTCAGGAGTGCTATAACTAGCTCTTGTGATGGGGAAGCGTGGTCAAGAACAGATGTTAAGAGGCTTCGAGACAGTTTAGCCATATTCGCACCATCTATTGATTCCATCAAGCGCTCAAATACACCGATGTCCGGCTGCTCTTCAATAGCCATATGGGCCGGACTGAGCCCGTCTAGGTTCAATAAGGTCCCATCGGCGTGAGCAGATAACAACAAGTCAATACAAGGCACAGACTTCACAATAACAGCAATATGCAGTGGTGTTGATCCAGTCTCATCTGGCTGATTGACGTTGTCCAAATAGTCAGGCAGTAGCTCCCTCAACCAGGTGTCCCGCTTACTCCAAACCAAGACGTGAAGCAGATAGGTGCTCTTACATCGTCTGGTTAATGCGTCGACCAGAGAACGATTGCCCTTCTCAACAGCAATTCCAAGGGGTGTTGGAATTGGAAGGCCCAAATATTGATGATACAGCTGGTCGAAGACTCCGCTCCGTTCACCAAGGGATTTAAGCATGGAGATGACCCGAAACAAATCCTGGCGAAGTCGTCTTTCTGGACTGGAATTGGACATAAGAAGCAATTCCACCATAGCGTCACTGTTCAATGCAACTGCTATATGTAGTGGTGTAACCCCCCACATTTCATACGCCATTAGTTCACCTTCGGGGGTACTTCTCTCTAGGAGTATTTTAGCGATCGACGAATGGCCTTGTCCTACGGCAATAATCAATGCCCTTGACACGCATAGTTCTGGGTTCGCATATTTAGATATCCCAATGTCCAGGAATCGACGGCACCCTTCAGTACCCTGTGCCGTCAACGTGCTTTCAAACTCTGTGATGGCTTCTGGGTGGACTACGAAGCTTGTACTTAGTATATCCGCTGGCACTCTCAGTGACTAGGGGCTGCACTTGAATACCCTGAATTTTGTCTTTATGGTGTCCCTGAGATTGCACCTGGCATAGTTTCTCTTGTGCACCTGTTTGTCCTATGTCAGTCTGTTTGGTCTCGAGGCGATGTAGGATAACGGATGACAACACGTACCCATGATCGAAACTAGGCGCCAGAGGAGGCAAGCAAACAATATTGCCTGTGGTGTTAGTCGAATTTCTGCTCAATGTTGAGGTTATAATAGGGTTAAACGGAGTTGTGAGGTTCAGCTGGAGCCAGCTTCAGCTGAATACGAACGCATCTTGTCTTCACGATAACCAAAGCGAGCAGGCGGTGGGACTGCAGTGAGAAATTGGTATTTCCTGCTAAGGAATTGATATACAGAGGTAAGTATGAAGATCGGTGGAGTAGTCGCTTCTCTCCGTCCGACATCATACTATGAAGCGCCCGGAATGGCAATATAGAAGCTTATTTCACTGCGTCGGCTGAGAGTAGTACATCTTCCTATCTATATATTAAAGATGAATCCGATATTATTATTATAGACATTGCAACCACGATAGAATATGCTTCACAGTGGCCCATAGAAGACAACGCCGAGATAACTTATCATATCGCACATACAGTCAATCTGTACCGTAGATACATCACTCAACTATGCGGATACGCACGTATAGGCTATTCGGAAACTCGGATCCCGATGGCAAATCGGTGATCGAGGCTTGAGCACGTTGCGTATCCGAGACCTGGTTCCAGGCGATTCAAGTGGAGTGAACGCTGTACTTAATTAATAATAACTCACGCTGGATCATGAGATGGCTCCGCGGGGAGATTTATCCAAGCGTTCTGAGAGGCTAGACGGCATATTCCCCGTTCGCTATAAAATAATAGGAATATAGAAGCAAGAGACAGCCTGTTAATTATTATTAATGTGAAGCTTCCAACGTACGTCATCTGCCAGATCCGGGCCCCAAAGCCCGAAGCTGGAGCGTATCTGGTCTGTGGCATACGCTCGCAACTGATAGTGGGGAATATCAGCTTAAGCTATACAATTAATGATTTGCAAGACTTGTGTAAGCAATATCAAGGTTTCGGGGAATGAACCGAAGAACATCTGAAAGTTAACCTGGGGAGTACCATTGCAGCAACGCCCCCTACCAGCGTACTCGTTTAAACGCTAAATAGGCCATTTCCTGTTTGATGTCATGATAAGCGACGATCTAGACCGCGTCCAAGCACTCGGACCAAGGGTTGCAAGCTGTCAATATTATCCTGCAAACCAGCAGCACTGTCCCTTGGTTCTGACTCGCACTAGATACAAAAGCGGGAAAAGCTTTGGCTGGGTCGAGAAATGGACATGGCGTTAAATGGAGCAGATACTCTAGGATCCCATTGACAGGGAAGAGTGTTTTTGTTATTATTCTTGTGATACTGCGTACTGCGCTCGATGGCCGCGACTCATCCTAAAGCGAATCCTGATCACCGACCCCGCCAGCTCTCAGACGGCCACGGGGCCCAAGGCCATGTCGCCTGCGAGGAATGTCGGAAGCGTAAGGTCCGCTGCGACGGGGAGTCTCCCAAGTGCGGTGCCTGCGTGGACGGCGGTTTGACATGCAGAATCATTGCGAGGAAATCGGCCAGAGGGCCAAAGAAGGGTCTTTTGAGGACCCTCCGAATGCAAGTCGGTACGAGCATTGCTCATAACTGATACGACAGAAAGCTGACCTGAGATAGCTGAGCTTAAGGACCGCTTGCAGGAAAGTGGACTAGGAGGCTTGAAAACCGAGGAAGACGATATATCTGGAGCGAAGTACCTGCAGTTCAGCCAGGTCGATCAGGATCCAGTTCTATCGACTAATCTACCTTATAATGGCATGCTCTCCCCCGATAGCTACCCGGGAGGACAGTCTCCTAACGGAGGTGGTCTCTCCGATCTAGAAAAGTCAGATCTGTGAGTACGCCTTGAACAGTTGTGGATAGATGCTGACAGCGCAGAACTGATCTATACTTTGACCGCGTCCACCCATGCATGCCCTTCATGCAAAGGCGCCGCTTCTTCAACTGGTCAAGTAGTTCGCATCTGACACCTGGCCAAACATGCCTGAAGCTCGCTATGTGGACGGTAGCTGCGTCGTTATCATCACAGTACACCAGGACCGCCAAAGGCCTCTACGTACAGACGCGAAGAGAGCTGGAGGAGCTGGAACTCAACAGCTTTGGCTTAGACCCTGTCGACCTTGAACAGGTACAAGCGTGGGCGTTGGTCTCGCTCTACGAGTTCCTGCAGATGTTCTACAGAAGAGGTTGGCTAAGTCTAGGCCGTGCGTGCCGCCTAATCCAGCCACTGGGACTATACAAAATAGATTGCGAGCACAACATTCTGGCTGAAGCAATGGAGCATTCACCTACAGAAACCGAGGAAAGACGACGCACTTTTTGGATGGTCTACTGCGTTGATCGACTGGTCAGTATACGCAACAACTGGCCCCTCAACTTCAGCGAATTCGTTGTAAGTACCCTCCATACATCTGATTGTTCTATACTGATCGTGTGAAGATCTGCACCCGACTCCCAGTATCAGAACCAGACTTCCAAGACGAAAACCCGCGAATCGGTCCGTTCCTCTCTGAAGCCATGGCCTCCGAGTCTCCCCTTTCCGCATTTACGCAGTTAATTATATTCGTCACCATCTGCGGGCGCTGCGCCTCACACAGACAACAGACACTCGTCGAGTCCGTATACGGCAGCACCAACAGCGATTTCTGGGAGAGACATAGGTGGATCCATGCGAGCCTGCGTCAGAAACTGCAGCTTATCTCGTATACATCCGATGCGAGTGTCTGGTCATCGGGACCCATGCATCTGTTTGCGACTATGATGGCGCATGCCACTGTGATATACCTACATAATATTCTGCGGGACTTCCTGGCCGAGGATGATATGGGGGAAGAGGCGGTTTGTCTGTACAAGGATGCACAGAGTGCTGCCGCCCAAGTTGCGATTCTGTGTCGGTCGTTGGATAGTTTGAGTGTTTTCAAGGTACCTCACTTCCTACATACAGGAAACGCCCATGCTAACAGATAAGATCCATCCATTTACTCCGTACATGGTCTACTCTGCCGCGGAGTTGCTGTCCCATGAAAAGAGCAATCATGCCGAGACACATTTCTCTGAACTCGTGTCCTTCCTCCACCGGCTGAAGCCTGTTAATAAACTGGCTGATAGCTATCTGAGACAGCTGCCACTTCTATAGTGGCCAGACCTGCAAGTTGGATCAAGTCGGCGGACGTCATGTTCTCTTCATTGAAGAGTATATTACTTGTGATAATTGGATAACTGGGAGTGATGGTAAAGAATGGGGCTACTAATAATAAAAGTGTTGAGCTTCGTTAGTTGTATGTGCCCTATGGATGGATAACTATATATTGAGCATAAAATGGTGCATCTCATAGAACCAGTGACAATCGTAACAGCTTCTACATTCCTATCTACTCTGTAAATTACCAGACCACTCGATTTGCCTGCTGCTTCGTCCCTACTTCCCATCCGTGGTTCCCTTCGCCTTTGGAGCGGCCTAGCCCCCTAACCTTATCCACCTCCTGCCCCGAACACTCTGCGCCACTCAGCACCCTTTTCCGGCTTGATCTTACTGAACAAATACTCCGCTTGGCCTATCTCATGGCCAGTTTTTACCGAGTCAGCATCCCAATGGTCAGGAATCAGGATTGGCTTGACGCGCAGCTGCGTATTTATCGATTCCGCAGTGTCGGGCATGAATGGGGCGATAAGAGTGGAAAGGAGGTGAATCAAATTAATAGCAGGCCCGATAACAGCAGCGCATTTGAGGGGTTCTTGTTCTGCAAGATTGTTATTGAGACCGTTGGATTGGAGGAAGATATTGCCTTGCTGAGAGACAGAGAGGACAGTTGACAGAGCACCGCGGATCTTGACGGCATCGAGCTTCTGGATATACTCGGTAAGGAGGACATTAACCTGGCCTTTCCAGATGTTAAAGGAAGGGTCCTGGTATTGAGTATAGTCCGGCACAATATTATTGAAGTATTTCGAGTTAACAAACTTGACAACCCGACTGACAAAATTACCCAGGTTCTTGAGTAACAGGTTGTTATTGGCACTGATAAACGAGTCCCAGTTAAACTCCGTATCACTCGTCTCCGGTCGATGGGAAATCAGATAGTACCGCCATATATTAGAAGGGACGCCTGTCTTTTGAGCTGAGTCGCCAAAGACGCCTATTCCGCGGGACTTGGAGAACTTCCCACCCTCGTAGGTCAAATACTCCGTTGTAGAGAGGTGGTGGAGCTTCGTCCAAGTGTCCTGAGTGCCTATCTGGCTGCCGGGGAAGATAACTGTGTGATATGCAACATTATCCTTCCCTAAAAATTGGTAAAGCTGGACATTATCCGGGTTGCACCACCACTCTCGCCACTGCTTGGTATAGTTTGCAGTGATGGAGATATACCCAATGCAAGCATCGAACCAGGCATAGATTACCTTGTCTTCATAGCCCGGTAGAGGGACGGGCGTTCCCCATTTCATGTCTCTGGTAATACTCCGAGGCTTCAGGCCGGTTTTTAACCACGCTGAGGTGATGTCCTTGCCATTACTAGACCACGCCCACTAGCGGCAGAGTCTTGGAAGAAGGACTCGATTTCCGGTTGTAGTTTGTCTAATTCGAGAAATATATGTTTCGTCTCCCTTGTAACCGGCCGTGAGCTGTCGACTTTACATCGAGGGTTCTTAAGCTGTAGAGGATCCAGCAGTTGGCCGCAGGAATCACATTGATCTCCATGTGCATCCGGATAGGCACATAAGGGACATTCGCCTTCGACAAAGCGATCGGCGAGAAAAGAATTGTGTTCCGGACAGTATAGTTGCGTCGTCACCTCCTCCTTGAGAAAGTTATTCTGGTACAGCCTGAGGAAAATGTCATGAGTGATATCCGTCTGAAGTTGGGTCGTCGTCCGACCGAAAATATCGAAACTGATATTGAACCAGTTGTACACAGCAGCATGTATCTTGTGGTATTTATCGCAGAGTTCCTGGGGCGTGCATCCCTCAGCAAGCGCTCTCGTTTCGGATGTTGTACCGTACTCGTCCGTGCCTGGAGGATAACTATTAGTACGGAGTATATATATGAACATGCATGTTTATGATGCTTCAACCTACCACAGATATACAGAGTATTCACTCCCCGCCCCCTGCAATATCTAGCAAAGACATCCGCAGACAATACAGAGCCTATGACATTTCCCAGATGAGGCACATTGTTTACGTACGGCAGAGCGCTGGTGATGAGGATATTGCGCTCCCCGGGCTTGGGAGGACTCTCCCAGATTTTCGGCCATTTATATGGAAAGCTGATGTTTTCTCATGTCTTGAGCTGACGAGAAGAGAACAAAGGGAATTACTTATAATCCAGCATAACAAAGGAATGAATCAAGTAATGAATCAAGTAATGACTCAGTGCTAACGAACCCGGCAATATGCACACGTGATTTCTCACGATGCAGGAGATGCTTTATTAGGCTTTAGAAATATCAAAATGCACTGCTTAAAGGTGTTGGGTCAATCTTAAGAGAGCATGATTTGAGTCATGCCAAGTGTAAAAAATCTAAATGTTTGATGCGTAATATCTTAATGTCACTCTATTAGGCTTGCTTGAGGATATACATATCTAGTAAAAAAAAAAAAAAAAAAAAAATCAAATATGCAACATCCCGACGACAGTCTTCGCCTTCTTCTTCCATTTCCCTTCATCATGGTCTATACTGTATTTCCGCCGATACGGCCATCTAAACCACGTACTCCGTTTCACCTGGACGGCAGCATCAGAACCAGGAGACGTCGAGGCCAGGTACGCTAACGTCGGCGCTACCGGCATACTAGCAGCTCTCGTGTACACCCTATACTTGCGGCTTTCCATATCGACACTATTCACAAACTCCGCGAAGACGGATGTCCTCAGTGCCTCTGAAATCTGCTGTACTGTTTGTTCGAGAACCCAAGGTTGGGGCGTAGGATAGTGGGCTAGTAAGGCGTGCCGTTGCTGGGTGGTGATGTTAATCTCATTGCGAGACTCAGGGATTATATAGAGAGACACGAGGTTCTGCCATAATGTAGATAGTGCTTCGCGTTGTGGGTGTTCTGTGGCTGATTCCGGTTCCGGGGCGGCCAGGGAGTAGAGAGTTGCGTAGTGCCGGAAGCACAGCAGAAACTGGAGGGATTCGATGGCATGGCGCTGTGTTAAGAAGTGTTTGAAGGCGGATAGTGTATATGGTTCCGGGGCTATATTGTCTAGGACATCCTGGAATGACGGCTGGAATGGGCGATAGGGGCTTTCGAAGGAAACCATGTCTATACTGGTTAAAGGCTGGATAAGAACGGCATTGTTTGCTCTTAATTCTAAGGCTGACACTTGGTTTATAGACCCGAGTCAGCCAGGCGTCTAGACTCGTTCGTCCCGATTTGTAATTTCGCCTCTCGCTGCCGTTACATGCGATCGGCTGCAACGGCGGGTGAGCCATGGTATGGAATAGGTCTCGATCCAAGCCATGTGCACGTACCCAAGGATCGACAGATAAGAAGCTGGGCTTTCTCCGCGTGACACTTAGGTCAGCCTGTTACCATGGTATATGGACCTTTTCCAGTTTCGCCATCATGTCTGCTCCGCGTACTATTTTCCGCAGAAGAAGAACTTAGACATATATCAGAGGGAAAAAGAGGGGGCCAACAAGCTGCCACAGTAGCGCTAATACTGCCGTAGCAATTCCATTGCGTCCGCAAAGTTGTTTAAGTACAATGGCCACTTCCCTAACACCACTTCCCCCCCCCCTCCTACTCACCCATTATACGGGAACGTTGCTGAAGTATTCCAGCAAGCCGCCTCGACATAATCACCAGTAACATTCCTCACAGGAACACCGAACCCAAACTCCAATATAGCCCCCCCATCAGTTCCGTTAGGGTTAAACAAGGGCCACCCAGCAACCGAACTAGCAGTCTGCGGGTCCTTGACGAACGCAAGGATAGTATCCTGCATTGCTTCGGAGGTGTCAATCTCAAGCTGGGAAATGGGCCCCGTGTCTGTCATATAAGTGCCGAAGATCATAAGAAGGTCACTCCAGTGGAACGCGCCTAGCCAGGAGACAGGGCTGATGTTGGTGAAGTTTCCTGCCGGGCCTATATCAGCTTTATTCCATAAATGGAAGGAAACGGTACTCACCTCCGTAGAAGTAGCGGTAGGTGTCCAGGCCAGCATTGTAACGCAGTATGCTGTCCTCGTAGTTTGTGCAGGTCCAACTTAGGGAATCCGCAATTGATTCGGTTAAATTGGTCTCATTTGGTATTTCCGTGGCAGCGTTTGACCGGATTGCTGGGCCTTTGGCGACTTGGCCGGTGAGGTAGCGCTCGGATTCATTCGAGAAGATATATTTCTCGTCGGCTATCACAGTTAGAAAAGGGTTTCACCGGCTTATGGGGTTTATAGGTACGTACGAATATACAGGTTAAACGCGATTGAAGGCGTCGCGTTCCAGTTATTCACTGTCTCTTCAATCTGTACGAAGGATATCTGTTGCATACAATTGAACTCGGCTCCAGAGTCGTTTCCGTAGTTGCAGCCGAGAGCCTTTGCCACAGTATCAAAATTCGCATAGGGGTCCGGAGTCTCTGTCAGATTGACGCGGACCTCTCCAGGCTGGGACAGGACGCCGAACTTGTTGACCAGGGGATTGTCGGGCCAGGCGAGCGTGTACATATGTGTCAAGGCGGCGCCTTGGGACTGGCCCCAAAGCTATGTGAATTATTAGATGGAGCTCTGGTACGTTGGTAGTGTCCTTACCATGATGTTATCGCGATCTCCGCCAAAATTCTCAATGTTCTTGTGAACCCACTCAACGGCTGCACGCACATCAAGCAGAGTAAGCGAGTTCGTCTCTAAGGCGCGAGACATAGGATCTAAAAGGTTCCTTAGCAACATTCCATTCATATGACCTTTAACAAGGACGAACTCCCGAATATATTGGCGCGATAGTTGATGGTGACTACGATATGCTCCTGTGAGCGCGAGACCCAGTTGGTCGGCAATTGCGATGGAATATTGACACCGCCAGTGACACCACCGCCGCCAGTGGCGAACAAAGCGACAGGTAGCCTGGAGCTCCTGTCTGCGTCGGCGGGTGTCCAGATGGCGAGGGAAAGGCAATCCTCTGCAGAGGCCCAGGCGACGGCGCCGGCGTTGAGAGGCTCGCCGATGTTAACGATGGGATTCGGGGGCTCATATTGATTCCACAAGCTGGCGGATCCGGAGACAAACTGGGGACAGGCTGATGGATGTTAGTCATGGCGTCCAAGTATGGCATGCTTGGGAGGACCTTACAGGGCCCGAAAAATGTCGAGTCTATCTGTTCCTGGGATTGCTTCGGGTAGACTGGCGGCATCCAGCGCAGTTTCCCCACAGGAGGCTGTGCGAGCATACGAAGTTAACTGCGTTCATTCTAGGAAGAGGATGAGAAATACCTCTGCAAAAGGAACTCGCAAGAACTGGCGCACATTCGGGTAAGTGTCATTCAGTAGCCCAATGAATGTGCCTGTCTCCGTCGTGACAGTCAGGTTCGCCCAATCCGACAGGGTACGAGGAGCCTGCCACGACAAGTCGGCAAAGTAGGGGTCGAACTGGGCGCCCAGGACAGGAGCTGCCAGCTGCAGGGCAAGCAGACTGGATAGGAATGACATGTGCATGCTTGTATTCAGCTCTCGCCTAGGCAAATCTGTGGATGTTACTCCCCTGTGGGTTGGCCTGATACTTTATGCATAATTACCCCAGTCCCAGCTCCTTGAAGCTGCGACATCGCCATCTGTTCCTGCGGGGTAAAGGGATTCATGTCCAAGCCGTGAGGAAGAGCTTCTCCCACCGGATAAATCTCGGAGAATTGCTGCGAGTCATTTTTACGGAGGAGCTTCGAAGAGTGCGGAGATGAAGAGAGTAGATCCTGTCTAGTTTGGTAGCTTGACCCGAGTTTATTCAGTATCCTCGGTGTTAAGCCCGAGTTGTCAGAAGTTTACCACTTTAAGCCACCAATCTCAATTCTCTTTGGCGACTGTTCCTGACATCTCGGTCTGTTATTAGGGATGAAGGTTAACGCATAATCAGGCACACCAACTAGCAGCTGCGGGCAGAGTCGATACAACTCCCCAAAAGGGCATCAGTCTCAATCTCTCTCATACTAGTTTCTGTCAGCATCAATGTCACCGGCTATAACTTTTATTAGCTAGCTGAATGACACTCGGATATCCCGATGTCCGCACCTCGGACGTGTTATCTCCGCTGCGTCCCCACAACCTGTGGATCAGTTTGACTTTATTCAAGCATATTGGCCTTGCTTGGCTTTGTCTCCGTTTCAGGTACGATGGGCTGACGTATACTACTATCACAATCCAGGCACCTTGATTACTCTTCGAGACGAGCAAGTGGGAAGCAGGGGTGCTTTATATGTGCTTTATATGTGGCTATGGTCTCTTATTTCAGACACTTGTAGAAGACAAGAGAAAAAAAAAAAAAAAAAAAAACAACCAAAAACATCTAACATCCGGCTTCCTCTGTTGGCTGCAATGAGCTTCTTAGCGCTTACTCTCCTTGCTACCCTGGGCATATTCACGCCCATAAAAGCCACGCTTACCAACAGTACCGACTGCGCAGCTCTCCATTTTATGTTGGCGCGCGGTACAACCGAGTCATACCCAGGAACGCCATATTCACTCGCTGAAATAGTCGCCGGAAACACATCCCTTGGTTCGAATTATGAAAACATCGTTTATCCAGCCGTGGCTGAGACATCGTCGGACAGCTACTTCGTTGGAAGAGCCGCTGTCGGGGAACAGATCACTAGATATGTGCAGTCCTGTCCTGACAGCAAGATAATCTTGCTGTCGTATTCCCAAGGTGCGATGATTGTGGGCGATGCGCTTGCTGGTGGCGGTGGGAATGCGACGCTGGGCAATGCCACGGAGCCGGTTATTAGTCGCAGTGTTGGTCAAAACAGTAAGTCCAACCCTAATACGGTCCAACCTCCTTCTTTGCCCCGTGTTATAGGGCTTGTGGCTCACATAGTTGCTCTCTAGTCATCGCGAATGTATATTACGGCAATCCGAGACATGTCCCCGGGGAGCCCTACGACTTTGGTACTGCGGGTGCCGGAAGCGTCACTGGGGTCAGTTAAGCCTAAGCCCATTACGAAGCAAAATATACTAACAAACATATGTGCCTAGAAATACCCTCGATTAGCTTATCAGATAGCGAACCTCGAGGCCTACCGAGATGTCAGCGCTGACTGGTGTAATGTTGGCGACGGAGTCTGTTCGCCCTCTGAAGGTGCCGATTCTCTCTCTCTTCATATGGCATATGCAATGGATTACGACGATATTGCGGCTCGATGGGTGTTGAGGAAGATTAACGGTCTTTAGCTCTTCGATAATAAAAGCTTAAAGCTCTATCTTTAAAAGAGTTTTGTTAGCCTCATAACAATAAGGCCAATTGGATAACGAGTCACCCTGCCTCTCCTGCTCTATTAACGATCGGATTACCGTGGTCTCTTGTACTAGAGTGTTATCCTTGCATATGGAATCCTATTCTACTAGCTCCTTATTTGGGTAAAACTCATCTATTAGCTCAGCACAGTGCTGGAGGATATAAAGAGTAGACCTTGACTGATGCGGCTATTCGGCAGGAGGCTCCGTACTCAGCGCACTGGTAGCAAACTGTCCCTCCGCCGGCGTATGCTGCACGATATCAGTTGGCCAGGTTTCACACGGTCCTCTGATGGTCGTGGTTTAGTGCCTGATTGGCCCCCACTACGCCACCTGCACATACCAGAGCGCCCCGAGCTTTGGCCTCAAGTGAAGGCCCCCCGAGTCTCTCAAAATTATGCGATAAAAGACCTTACCCAGTCTAGAGTTGGGTAAAATACGGAAACTGAAGCGTTGTTCCTTGAAGTTCTTCTTGAGATATCGCAACGAACGTTGTTTATGGAGGGCATTCCCTAGCTTATGTTGAGCCTCGAGGGTCCACTGGGCGGAAGTTGTCGGGCATCGCACGTTAATATAATTTTTTTTGGCCAATTGGAAAGAGGAGCTAAAATCTTGGGGCTCAGCTAAACCCTGCAGCCAAACTCGCCTGAGTATAGTTCCTTTTTGCCTCGCATGGTAGTGTTGCATCGCTATCTGCCCCTTTGACCAAAATATAAGAACCAGTGATCACCGCTGTCCGAAAATTTTTATAAATAATACGCCTGGTTCTGTATAATTTATTTCCCTCCCCGCTTTCATACCATGAAGATCGCTCGTTTTACGGCCTCCCTGGCCCTATTAGTCCCCGGGACCCTTGCTCAATCCACAACAACATCAGCTACACCCACCTCGACTTCCGCCGCACCAACCTGTACAGCTTCCCTCATCACCACTCTCTGCGACTACCCCAGCCCTGGCCCATTTGCTGCTGCCGAAGACAGCGTCGAATCATGCTGGGAGTACTGCAACGACCACCCTCCGTGTCCCTTCGTCATCTTCGCCGCCGGCAACCCTTACCTCGGCACCGGCTCCTGCTGGCTGTATCCCGGCGAGACCTTTGACGAGAGCAAAGGCGAACCCAGCTCAGAATGCCAAAGACCGTACATATCCGTGTACGACAAGCCCGTGTGTTCCAACGCCGACGGGAGCCCAACAACCACATCTGACGCCTGCGCCACCGCAACCGAGACCCCCACTGCCATCGCCTCGGTCTGCGGGTACCCAGCGCCCGATGACTGCAATACCGTGGGATGTATCGCTAGCTCTGGTGCTGTGCAGTGCCTGAGCGAATGTGCGGAGGGCGACTCGTGTAGCTATGCCGTCTTTAATCCACACAACGAGAACAACTCGCCCTATTACAGCGGCACTTGCTGGGTCTATTCGGACGGCTCATTTGACAAGGGCGATGCGACCGAGTGTGATGAGCCTGAGCAGTTTGTATATGAAAACCCATGTCCTAAGCCATCATCCTCTGCTTCGGCCTCTCCTTCTGCTTCGGCTACGGGGGACCGCTCCAGTGCCAATGGAGCTGCAAGCACCACTACTCCCGGATCAGCGGCTCTCGCTGCTGAGGGCTCATCTCCTACCGGCGAGAACTCTGCACCCGCCAGCCTCTTGCAGATTGCTCCGCTTACTGTGGGTGTGGCAGCTCTCATCTGGTCGGCTCTTTGCTGATACTTGTATATAAGCATTAGTAAGATAAGGCATTGGGTTCATCCGCATCCTTCCCGAAGAGCTGCTGGTAATGCAAGGGATTGCTCTTTCTGATATAGTCTTTCGGTGCATGGCCTGATCCTGCTGAACTGAGATCGAGCTTCTGGAACGAAAGGTTATATAGACCATTACAACCAGCTTGAAATGCAAACAACAAATGGAATAAAGAATATGATTATAAGTCCTCTACCGCTCAAGCAATATTCACAGACACCGGCTCCTGAGACCTAATAGCAGAGACCAAATACTTCGCCCCTAAGATATACTGACCTGTTCATTAGCTCGTTATGGTGCTGAAGAAGAACCAAGAAGGTGGTATAACGCGAATCGCCGGGCTTCTGTTTGGTGACCATGGACGGGAGCGTGCTGTTGGAACTATTGTGGGAAGGAGCAACCCCAGTGTAGCAACTGGAAGGAACTTCACATAGTGAGATTGCAATCAGAGTTATATAGCAAGCAAAGTCAGGCAGCAGTAGGTGGTCAGACCTGTCATACCATCTCTTTATGATACATTAGGGTTAGCACTTAAATTCAAGTCAGAGCAGGCCACCAGACTTTGAGTTACGGAAAGGACCAGGAGTATAACACATACTATATAGTTACACACGCGGCTTTCACAATTGCTAAGTACTATACCTACACGATCAATCAATTCAATACCTGTCCAACCGTTCAACCGAATCGGATTCTGCCACCAAGGCCACAAAGACTACCAACACTGCCGAGCCAATCGCTGTAGCAGGGAAACCCTCAAGATTGTCCTGGAGAACTAGGTGATATCATTCCTCGTGGCTGCTATGTACGTTCTGTATTATCTCTGTTCTGTCTCCCATTTGTCGAATATCCTCCCGGCCCACGAGATGTGCGTCCCCGGGACTGCCTATTGATATAACAGCTGTCATTTCTATGTAATGTGATATTGCGCCAGAACGCAACCATCATATATGCATTCCCCTCAGCCCATCCTCCAAATCACTAGCCCTGGTTACCCCATCAGCCGTCCTATGGTGCTGCCCCCCAACCCGTGCACCACATTCCGGACACGTCGACAGTTGCATCGCCCCTCCACACTCCCCAATCGTGAACGGATGCCCGTTCTCGCAATAATACCAGTGTCCTGTTCCCCTGAACTCGCGCGCCATTGCAGCCAGGACGGCTGCACGTTCCTCGCTCGTCACAGGCGTGTAAAATGTTGACCCACGCAGCATATTCCGGGTGCCTTCGACTTCCTCGGAAAGGCCCCGTGTCTGCTGGGTATGTAAATCACATAGGCTCTGGGCTTGGTCTATGGCGCTCGTGCCCTCCTGTAACAGCTTTTCAGCTTTCGCGGCGTCAGTGACACTCTGGCGCTCTAACGCGCATAGCTGGGCAAGGAAGATATGCCCCTCGACCTGCTGCAAGACACGGCCGGAGGAAACAGCCTCGTCGATGAGGATCTTGCTTTGCTTTTTGTTCTCTGCCAGGTTGACATGTAATATGCTTTCGCTGCTACCCGGGGCCTGTTTCCTTAGGGATAGGAAGTCAGCGAGTAGAGCTGTATCTAGACGGAGAAGAAGCGAGGTGGCCTGGAGGTGGCCCTTTGTTTGGAGGACGTCTTCGTCGAACTCGAACTGGCCTAGGGCTTGGTTGCGCCGGTGGGCGCCCTCGACCATGTTGCGCACCTGGTTATACGGTTGTTCCTCGACTTTGACCTTGTTTCTATACGTGTGTATCTTATCCCGAAGGTCTAACAGGGGCTTCCACCGCCGTTTGTCATATTTGTTGATATGAGTTGCCATCAGCCGGACTTGATGGTCAGGGGGCCCTTCGATTCGCACCCGTACGCCGCTGTGGAATATGTACCTGGCTATATCTGCTGTCCTTCGCGTCCCCTCACCGTTTTGGAGGTTGGACAAAGCTTTTGGTAAGGCTTGCGCCATTGGTATATATGATTGGTTCAAATATACGATGAACTTCTTGGTCGCTTCATCTAGCAAGGCCCGTCTCACAAGCCTTCCATAACGAGATAGATTACGCAATGATCCTCGACATGTAGCACACGTCCGGATGTCGTCAATTGAGAACGGCTTCAAAGACGAGGCAATAGACACCGGCCTCCCCTCATCGTTCATATTATAATGGCTCCGGAAATCCATCTGGCCGTCCATGCTTTCAATAGTCAAAAAGTGCCCGCACTGAGGGAATATGCACGGGTTAACATCCAGGTCTATCTCCTCGTATACCTCACCGAGAATGAAATCGACCGGGGTGCTCTTGATACTGTCTGCTGCACAGACCTGACAGAATGTCGCAGGGGGACAAGACTCTCCACAAACAGAGGGACACTGATGGCCGCAACCAAGGACTTTGTCACACCGCCGCGAGCAAGGGACGTGATTGCAGGGTGCAGCGCAAGGCATTGAACATGTACTATGAGGGCAGGACGAGAGACACTGCGATACAGCGCAGGGCGGACATGGGTCAGAGCACTTCTGGGGACATCGTGAATGCCCACACTCTACATCGCACGGCGCAGTGCATTCACCGCATGGCGTGCCATCATGACAAGGTGCGCTGCAGGAATGGGCACATGTTGAATAGGGCCGTCCGCATGGCTGGGCGCATTGCCCATGGTCTGTCACAACATCCTCGGCAGTACGCTGCAGACAGTCGGTGCATCTCCGTTTGCAGCTATGGCCGCATGGGAGGATGGTCTGACAGGGGCGCCAGCACTGATACTCCACGCTGGCGACATCGACATGGCATGCAATCGTGACAGAGTGCTTGCAATGCGGAACCTCCTTTTTCACGAGCGTAGGGCATTTGACGGTGCTCAGGTCCTGCGACTGCCAGCAGGGCAGACTAGCCATGAGATGGCCACAGGGTAGGATGCGCGCAGCATCAAATACTGGAATCTGGCACTTCGTCGGGCACGGATCTCCACAGGGCCTTGGGCAGGGATGGGTGCACCCCTTTTGAGGACGCTGACAAGGCTCTGTACAGTACACCGCGGCATGGAGCATATCAGAATGACATTTCTGCTTGCAGGGATGGCCGCATCGAAGCCGCTTGCCGCATTGCAGGCTGCAGCCTCCCTCTGGGGCGAGGTGTAGAAAGTCTTCAGGCTCCGATACTGTGATGGGTGTCTCTGGGTGGCGAGGACAGCAAAGGTCAAGACTCGAACCGATATTACCCTCGGACTCCAAGATATTGATCACCTTATTCCACATCTCGACCCCTTTGGATGTTTCTGAATTGCCAATAACGTACATTCCGTGCATGGCACGCGAGAGAAGGACGTTTATCCGATTGGGAGTTCGGAGGAAGCCGCATCGATTTTGCTTGTTGCTTCTTACCAGGGAAATCACAACAACCTTGGCCTCCTCGCCCTGGAAGTTATCAATAGTGGCGACTCTGAGGGTTTGGAGGAGAGAGGACTTGGTAATGACTTTACTATCCGAGTCTGTTGTCTCAGCCGCGAAGCCTGCATTATCAAGGTCTTCCTGGTCCCTTTCGCCCAAGGTGATTGTATAGGAACCGGCAAGTCTCCGCCGTATGCGGTGGAGCTGCCCCAGATAGGGCGTAAGTACGGCTATATCGCCAGAGGCATAGGTGCCCTGCCGGAGGAGATGATTAACCAAGGCAATCGTCAGGTCGATTTCGTGGTCGTTCCAGTGGGATGTTGCAATGGCATCCTCACCAGACGAATCGCCTTCTGCATGTCGGTGATCCAGCCAGAATAGCCGGTGGCGCATCCCCATAACCTCAGGATATTCGGACACTACTGGAGAATCCTGGAGTCTGGGGTATAGGGTGTCCCGAACTAGACGAGACATGGATGGGTGCATACGGCGTTGGGTCTCTAGACTGCAGAAGGGGAGTTGCACACCGACCCCATCGGCCGGCTCCACAAGACGTTCGAACAGAGATCGATCTAGCGAGTATGCCTTTCCAGAGTTGCTTTCCCTAGAAAGCTCGTAGTTCTGAATCTGAGGCCGAAGCTGCTGGTGATCGCCAATGAGGATAACATGCTCTAGAGAAGGCAGCAATGAAGTGAGTAAATGCGCTTCGAGAACCTCACCGGCTTCCTCGCATAAGAGCACCTTTGACGGTAAACGACGCAGCATGTTCAGATTTCGGGCCAGACCTGTTGTGGTGACACCAATCACGTCTGCCGTTCGAAGGCAGCGGAGGTCGATTTCATCCTGTACTTTATCCAGAGAATGCTTGGTTCCAGAATGCGAGGACAGCAGCGACTGTGCCTCGGAAAGAGCCTCCATCCGGGCTCCTTTAGACCAGTGCGTATGTAGGAGCCGGCGTTCTGACACTGTCATCATATCTACATGGACCATGGCTAGTTCAGGCAGGGGGCGAGTATGCCCGTGTCGCTGTCCCCCGTTGAGCCATGAGTGTACGATGCCATGAGGTCCTGATTTAGACTGCCTCTGAAAGCCATCTGCATCCTTCTGGAAGAGCTGCCGGTAGTGCAGGGGATCACTCCTTTTGATATACTCTTTCAGTCCGTGCGCTGGGCCTGCCGAGTTGAGCTTGAGCTCCTGGAACGATTCCTCGTATTCGTCCAGTGACGTGCGTAATAGCCACTGGTTGTGCTTCTCCATCCGGGTCTTGTCAACCTCTCTGGCCACAGTCCGAAGGTTCAGTGGCTGCAAACGCTCGGATTTGGATTGGGACCCAATGCGGATGATTTGGGTTGTGATGCCGTTGTCCAGCAGGTCTTCCAGCAGCTGGTCAAGCGCGTGATTCGTATAGCACACACAGAGAATAGGGCCAAGCCCCTTCTTGACTTTCTTCTTGTTGGCCAAAAGCACCTTGATCAATGCCACTCCAGTAAAGCTCTTGCCGGTCCCTGGCGGGCCTTGGATCAGAGCGATTCGCCTCTGGAGCGAGCGCACCAGGGCCGTTGCTTGCGCATCATCAAGCGTGGACTTGCTCTGAAGCGTCGTTATATCGACGGGCTGGGAATGCTGGACGGTTAAACTTGAGTCGTCATTCATGAGGCACTTCAGATCGAAACTGAATCCCGGCACTACCGAGTACAGCGGTGGTGGCACCTCTATGAACTGCGACAGGCTGCTTGTATCGCTGGGCGCAATGAAGTCTGACATTGGGATATCAGCGGCTTTTTGCATCTTCTGCAAAGCAAGCAGCGTAGGCTGAAATGAGGGCAGAAGAATCCCAGGGAATTCCACCAGCGACATCGCAGAGCGGTTCCCTTTCACTCCATGGCAGTCTAAAATATATTGCCATGTATGTTCTCCTGGCTCAACAAGCTCCAACACTACTGAGGCCACATTCATGTCCCCCGAGAGTGAATTGGCCATTCTTGGGTCCTTCTTCTCCGCTGCACCGGGCCTTTTACTCGGAAGATCAGGCGGAGCTACCGTACAGAACACTGCAGTCCCCCTGCGATCCAGAAGGCAAACGAAAGCACTTGCTTGCAGGCGTTTGGACAGTTGCCACCAGTCCTGCTGTTTCTGTTTCGACATGCCTCGGACCTGCGTTGGCTGCGAGAACTGCACGAGAAACTGCAGCCCGGAACGCTTGTGCAGGTCCACCTGCTTGACAAGGACGTCTCTATAAATGTGCATTCTGGTTTGCCCCCTCCGACCATGTACCGTAGCCCGAGGCCGGAGCTCCGCGTGAATGGCGTCTCTGAGCTGGCCAACAGTGTCTTCTCGCAGGAGCCGGAAGTTCCTGTCTAGCAGTCCGGCCAGTCCAGGAAGATGCCATTGACGCGGGTCCTTCACGGGGAGGTATTCCGTGCGTGATGATAGGATCTCCTGGAAGGTCGGCATGATCTTAACCTTCCCAATGTCGGCGTGGTCATTGTCGTGGCGCTTCCCAGGCGGGTCTTTCTGTGCGACAAAGGCAACAGGTGGAGCATTGGATGGAACTTTGCGCGAAGACCCCAGCAACGTTGGTAGAGAGAGTCCAATATTTAGACGGCGCTGGAGTCGCTCAAGGTAGTGAACGGACTGGTGAAGGCCACTTGCGCAGTCCAGGCCATGGAGGGCATTCAGGAGGTCTGCGAACCGCTGGGCAACTTGCTGTAGCGACTCTTGGATAAAGGCCGTCGAATTCAAGTCGACAATGTGCCAGAAGGCCGATAAGGATGATTCAAGGTATATACAGGCAGCCTCGCCATCTGCGTCGACTTCAAGTTGTATCGTATCCGCTAGAAATTGTAAAAGCGGCGCTGCCCGACGCGCATTAAACCCGAAGATGCAGTTGTATATAGTCCCAACAGCCTGTTCCAGGACAAGCGAAGTCAGTAGGCTCGGATACGTGATGACTTCTATAAAGGGCAGCATCTCCTCAGCAAAGATAGTCCGTTTCGCAGTTGGCGATAGGACGGAAAAGTCCCGCTCAATAAGCTCTTGAATCCGTCTCAGGCCGCCCTCCTTTGAGAGACACTGGACGACCTCTTGCAGTGAGCTCTCGTGTGCCTGAATCAGCGTCCTGGCCTTTTTGAAGAATTCCGCCAACCTGGAGCCGAGTGGTTGGCTTGTTCGACCGTTCGGGATCTGTCTCTTCCAGGAAGAGAGCTCGTTGAACTCATCGGGCTTCGAACCTCCACGCCGATCAGGGCCCTTTGCTGCCTTTGGTGGGTTACCCTGTCGTATATGTTCAAATTTACATGATTTGAACCTGCAGGTCCCATGCTGTGCGAACTGGTAACAGATCCTGCAACGTTATATGAGCGTGACCTTATATGGAACGAGGGGGTTTTCTTACTTCGCAACCATTTTTGAGCGGCCAGTATAAATATGTCTGTTTGTGATAATTCTGAAGAAGAGAAATTCGCTGTCAGGCCGCGTGTTATATGCTCAAAGGGTCAGGGTTAAAGGCCGAGTCAGGCGAAATAACGCGCCAAACCTGGCTTTATGGCGACAGAAAAGCCACCCATCCTACAGGCAAGGCTGTTTTAGCCTGGGCCAACGATGCAATGATTCCCAATCACAGGTACAGCCTCACTGGCTCGAAGCGCCGCAGACTCTCGCGACTTCGGTTGATTGGGCCGCAGACTCCCTGGTCTCTCGGCGGCACAGCAAACTTGCAGGTACTTTTATATGGAGGGGGCAAGGCGTCAGATAAGAAAAAGAAAATATGCACCACTCAGTAGTATTGGTCCTCCCACATCCTTTGACCCTTTGACTCTTATGCGTCGCATTTGACTGAGGGGTTGGCTATCATTGTCCTGTCACAAGGAAGGGCCTGTTCAGGTTGGCGCCGTGACGTAGGATAAAGATGAGGCTGAAGTGAGTATGGTATTATAATAATTATACCGTTATCCAAACCCTTCGCTGAACTACATGGATGCATATAATGTAGATATCATACAATTCGGGCGTAAAGGTTGTATCGAAGAACAGTATCCTGAAGGGCTGTGGAATCCCATTGCAGTTGGCACTATACTATCTCAAATCAAAGTATTAATCTACTTGATCTTATACTCCAACATCCTACATAACGACAAATAGAAATGCTGACAAGAGGGGTAGTAAAATGGTTATGTATTACCCCCGAGCCTCTGCGAAAACCACTCCACCAAGTGCCGCACAGTAGGATGATTCCAAGTGAAGTTTGGCGGGACAGACACATTCAACGACTGCTGCAGCTTTCGCCTCAAAACAACACTCATGACGGAATCCAGCCCGTAGTCGCTCATTGCTGCTCGGGAATCCACATCACTCGGAGCTGTCTGGAGCACTTCAGCAACGCATGAGCGGATATGCTCATCGAGATACGCGCTCAATTCAGGCCCGGATGTAGGGAGAGTGTTAGAGGAACCGGCACAAGGTCCATCTTTAGAAGATGCCTGATCAGTATTCCTATCAGGCGACGAGCGAGTCACTATATCCCGAATAACAGGACAAGGCACGGGCTCATCAGGACGAAGGGTACGCGTACGAAGAGCAACACCGTGATCCGTGTCAAACTGTGCAAGATGCATCCAGGCCTGGAATGCCTCATGGCGAGTAATATCTGTAACGCCCTTCCCTTCCAACTCAGCAGCAACAAAGTCAGAGTCACTACCCAGCCCCATTCCACGCCAGGACGTCCACTGGAATGAAATTGCATTATCACCCAGACTTCGACGATATGTAGCCAGCGTATCGAGGAATGCGTTCGCACTGCCATACGAGGCCTGACCTTGGAACCCTAGCAGCTGGCCGCACGACGAGTACATGACAAGGAAGTCTAGAGACCCTGGCGGGAAGGCTTCATGCAAAGCAAGGGCGCCGTTGATCTTGGGAGCAAAGACTCTGTGAAACGCAGCTTTGGTGCTGTTGAGGACCAGCTCGTTTTCTACTATACCGGCTGCATGCACGACACCGAGAATTGGTGGGAGGCCCAGCTTGTCAAGCGAGCCTTGGAGCTTTGTGGCGGCATCCCGTGCGCCTATATCAATAGCGAGGGTGTGAACTGAAACCCCTAACCTTTCTAGGCCCTGAATATTCGCTATGACCTGCTTATATCCTTCGTGAGGCTGATTCCAAGTTGATCGCGGAGGAAGAGAGCGGCGAGACAGCAGAACCAGACGACGAGCCCCGTTGTCCGCCAGAAACTCAGCAGTCGCAAGGCCTAGGTCTCCCAAGCCGCCGGTGATCAGGTACGTCCCCTCAGGACGAGGGAGGCAGCGAGATACCTCTTGTGTTCGTGCTTCCAATGGCAACGAGCGCAGTCTTCCGGTCCGTGGTATCCCATCTTGAATGCGGATCACGTCTTCTCCCTGGATATATTTCATTGCCGTTAGAGGGACGGAGAAGCCCTCGCCATCAATAAGACCCCCGAAGTGTTCAGGATGCTCGCTAGCAATTACCCTGCTCAGCCCTACCAGGGGAGCATTGGCAAGTGCTGTTGGACAATGGCCCTTGATGGTATTTGCCGTGAGCACAAACACCTTCAGCGGTAATCCAGAATGCACGGCATATTTTATGATTTCGAGCAGCTCCGAGCTTTGTCTCTCGACTTCCTCGATGACGTCTCTAAGGGACGAAATTCTTGGTGGAATATAAGCAATTACCGTACCCTCTCCCAGAGCATTGCCAGGTAAAGACTCAAGTTCCTGGCATTCGGAGAGCTGCAATGAATGCACATGGGCAGGGAGAGAGGAGGCATATTCCTGCATCAAAGACTGATCTCTGCCTACCATGACGACCTGGTCAATCTTGAAAGGCTTTTCTGCAGGCAGGGCCGGTGGCCACGCAAGGCTATGGACTAGACTACCAACCGATGTGGTAGAATCACTGATGCCTTCGATTTCAGAGAATTGCATTCCAGTTAATATTGCAAGCACCACGCCCTGCTCATCGAGAACCCTAACATCCGCACGGTACTCAGGGCCGGGATCTCTGCGAACGTGAACCCAGCCAAGTTTAGGTGGATTACACTCTGTAACGATCTCAAGTTGCTGGATCTTCGATGGCATTCGTAGGCGTTCTTCATCATAGAAGATACACGACCCTATCGAAGTGGCAGCATCTAGGAACGGTGCCCACGATGATGCGTCCCAGTCCGGTATCTCGACCCCCGGCGCAACGTCCACTCGTGCTAGCATCTCCTGCGAGTCACCATAATGTTCTAGGTCTCTCCAGGGAAAGCCCATCGCAGATACCCCGACGCGTGCCAAGTAGTTGATCGTGAAGCTATCCACTTGCCTTTTCATAGTACCATAGCTCAAGTCAACCTTCTCCTCGGGGGTAGAGGTTGAGCTGGCGCTGCAGCACGCAGTGGTATGTGTAAGCCACGAAGAGTCAATATCAGACTCATGGTCCGAGCTGCTGAGTTGAGACATAATCTTCACCTCGCTGCCCTGTACGACGATCTGCACCGAGCGAGCAACATCAACGGCCACAGGCACTTTCAGATTCACCTGCTCCAGGCGGGTACTCCTCGTAGCTTGCAGAAAAGTATTAAGCAGACAGGCCGCCGGGACAATCTCAGTTCCCGAAACAGGGTGGTCACCAGGGAAGGGTTTCGAGTCTTTGTCTAGGAACGTGGTGTATAGTATAGTGTCTGTGCCCGCCACTGGAATATGATGCCCGACGAGGGTATGCTGACTGGGATTGTGGGTCCCCATGCTTCCTGGAGAAGGGGAGAGCTTTGGTAGTAGGGTTTGATGGAGCCAAGTGTCTGTTGGTAATCCCTGGGCCCATGGACCGGGCATCTGGATTCTCCAGTCAACGTCAACCCCGACGCAATGAAGCTGGCCAAGGGCATGTAGAATACTGGTATCCGCAGGACCATCGCGTCTCATGGTTGAAACCACTGAGAAGTCTTCAATGCCCGTCTCCATCGCCGTCTCGGTGATCGAGTGGGATACGATAGGGTGGGTTGATACCTCAAGGAAGACCCGGTAGCCGTCCTCGATAGCACTAGTTATGGTCTCGGTAAGCCTCACGGGACTAATCATGTTGTTTGTCCAGTATTCGGCATCACGAAGGGCCTGATCACGGGAATTGGAGAGCGATGTTGAATACAACTTCACGGAGGGGCGTTTCGGGTGTAATGTATCCTTGATTAAAGCCACCAGCGGCTTTCCCAGCGGGACCATCATAGGACTGTGGAATGCAACGTCGGTTTTCACAAAGGATGCCTTGATTCCCTGTTCTCTATACGTATCGGCAAGCAGGGCAACCTCGTCCTTCGGCCCCGCAATAACGCAGGATGAAGGCGACGAGCTAATCGTAACAGTCAAATCTGACCGGCCTTTGAGATCCTGGCTGACTTCGGTGGAAGACTTGTTAACGAGCGCCATCGCACCCTGGCCCATAACTTGACGGTATAGAACAGCCCGCCGAGTAACGACCAATGCCCCCTCCACAGGCGAGAGTGCGCCTGCAACAACACTGGCAGCTATTTCGCCAACCGAATGGCCGACGATTGCATTTGGTAAGAGGCCGTTCGATTCTAGAACAGCAGCGATACCGATCTGCATGATATATGTTAGGATCTGGATCCTGTCGGTGGGCTCGAAATCGCCGTTACGCAGCCACTCAATGGGCGACGAGTTAATCTCGCTCTGTACAATCTCGTCTAGGGGGTTAATTGCATTGCAGAATACCGAATTGCTGAGCATTTCCTTGCCCATTTCCGTCCACTGAGCTCCATGCCCTGAGAATACCCAGACGACCTCCTTGCTAAGGTTGGTAGGCAAGCAGCGATTTTCGCACGCCCATTTGACTGGGTTTTCTCTATTGATGAGGGAGTCAAGCGATGCAAGAGCTTCCGGAATACTCTTGATGACGGCCGAGAATCGGGATTCGTGGTGGTCACGTCGAGTTGCTAGAGTAGTACAGATGCTCGCCAGATTCTCCTCTGTCCCATTCGCCGCAATCCAAGTTCGCAGAGATTTGGCGATTATGGGCAGTCGTTTCTTCTGCGGCGCGGAGATCATAAGGACCTTACTATCAGGCCCTCGAATATCCTGGTCATGAGTCTGAAATTCCTGATATTGTTCCAGTATAGCGTGGGAGACTGTCCCGCCATAGCCATAGGAGCAAATGGCCGCCCGACGTGGCCCATCGCATTCTGGCCATGCTGTCTCCTTTTGGACAACTTTGAGGCCAGATTCCTCCCAGTCGATGCGACTATTTAAGGTGTTCAGGTTCGTCTGGGGAGGCAAGACCCCCTTCTGAACTGCAAGGAGAGCTTTGATAAGGCCCATAACACCGGCACCTGCTTCCAAATGTCCGATATTAGGTTTGATAGACCCAATATGGCAGGGGGCATCTCGACGTCCCCCATATACAGCACTCATGGCTGAGACCTCGGTGGGGTCACCCAACGGCGTTGACGTTGCGTGGGCTTCAATATACTGAATCGCACTAGGCTCAAGATTGGCAACACGAAGTGCATTATCCGCAACGAGACTCTGTGCAGCTGCATTTGGTGCCATAATCCCATTCTTCTTCCCGTCATGGGCCACGGCGGTGCCCTGGATGACACCAAGGATATGGTCTCCATCCCTCACAGCCTCAGCATGGTTTTTCAAAATGACAGCCCCCGCGCCTTCTCCACGGCCATAGCCCTTTGCGCCATCATCGAATGAGCGGCAACGACCATCGGAGGCGAGAGCACCGGCTCTTTGCAGGACTATGGTAAGGCCAGGGCCATATAGGGCATTCACACCTCCAACAATCGAAATGCTTGACTCGCCGTTGAGAATTGCGGATACTCCATTATGGACAGCAACAAGGGAAGACGCACAAGCTGCGTCAACAGCCGCGCTTGGTCCTTTGAGGTCAAGGTGATACGATATCCGGTTCGGTACGCCGCAGTACGCGGTGCCTATACCCATCCAGGCATCAATCGAGCCCAGGTCCTCCAGAACTAACTTGGAATAGTCGTCCGAGTTGACACCCCAGAATACAGACGTGTCTGTACCTTTCAGGGACCTGGCAGGAATCCCGGCGTCCTGCAGTGCCTCAATGGCAATTTCAAGGGAGAGCCTTTGCTGCGGATCCATCTGCTCAGCCTCCTTTGGTGAGATTCCAAAGAATTGACAGTCAAAATCCTCAATGTTCTCGACGAAGTATCCCCGCTTTGTGGCGTTGTCTAGGATTGCTTTATTCCGGGGGTTTCGCGTATAGTATGGCTTCCACCGAGAGGCAGGGACCTCACTGACACCGTCCTTCTGGGCCAGCAAAAGCTCCCAGAGCTGCTGGGGGCTGTTGACATTGCCGGCGGTACGACAGGCCATTCCGACCACTGCGACGCCATCGTATGTACCCTTAAAAGGCAAGTTAGAATTTTTCTCTGCCCCAGTCCTGGGGAATAACCTACCAGAGAGCTGTTGTCTGTAGTATAATTTGTATTCGAACTACGGTGGGATTCAGGTGTGCTCGACATGATAGCTATGGGAGTGGACTGCAATAGAGCTCTGGAGCAGATGTAATTGTATGACTTGTCTATCCAGAACATAATCGAACCTATACATCGTGGCTATACTATAAGGCAGCAAGGCCATGAATCGTATCGTCTGTATCGTATCGTACATGTCGAGCGCAGCCGATCAAAGCCATCGGGACATGTCCGATTCGGCTGAAGGTTTGCAGGTCAATAGCGTGCATCATAAGAGAGCTCGTATCTAGCGCCGATCAGATTTTCAGCTTGTTGGTGGCGCTGATCGAATCCTCCCCCCCCCATAAAAAAAAACCCAAATATCAGAATGGGGTGCCCTTTATCGCTTTCGAACGCGGCACACCATTAGTGGGCTGTGTACCTCGCGCGTGGAGAGAGTGGATGTCCCTGAATGGGAAGGGTGATATCCGAAATAGGAAGAAGGTAGGGTTAGTTCGCGGAGATCGACAACAGATCGACAACGGTTGAAAGATCGCGACGTGCGCTCAGCCATGGTTGCACCGCAGATCAAAACAAGTAAGCGAGAAATCAGCAAATACTGGAACCGCCTGCAGCTTGACGATCCTAAGACGGGGTTACCAACAAACGGGGACAGTTTCCGGTGGTCCTGGCCTGCACACCCACTCTCGGAGAAAATGGCGGTCAGTGCTGGGCATTGCGTCTATCGATCGGCCAATCCCGGGCGATTGGGACATCTGTCGCCCTGCACTGGACGCAGCTCCTGGGTCAACGTCTATCATACAGCGATCGTTGCTGCACAGAACATTACACGAAAAGAAGTTGGAACAAGACAAGCCTATAGCAACAGCTCAGTTGAAACAGTTTGGCCTGTTCAAAACTATCGCTGACTACATGTGCGTAATTGCATTCCCAATCGTTCAGGTTCTGGCCAAACGCCAGTCACGCGGTGTAGCGCTACACATTGTCCACCCTGCGCCCCTGGAGGAAGAAACAGGGTGGAGTTCGTTGATATAATGGACTAGTAATACACCATGATCTACAGGCAGGCCAGAACTATTGCTCCGTGCCCTTGCACGTGAAAGGGGATATGATATTCTCTCAGGCGTGGCTTTCAAGTCTAATGGTTTTTGTGGCGGCTTTTTCTAAATTATAGACATTTTAGTTAGCTATATCTTCACGGATGCCGTAAAGCCCCCATCAACCATCCATGCACTCCCTGTCACATAGCTGGCCATTGGGCTGCAGAGATACAGAGCAGCGTCCGCAATCTCCTCTGGCTCGGCAATACGTCCTAATGGCACGACGTCTACTATCCTGTTACGCACTTGAGCAAGTTCTTCATTGCCATTGATCATCGCCGTATTGACCCATGATGGACACACCGCATTCACTCTAATTCCATCACCGGCAAAGTCCATTGCTGAATCCGCTTGTTAGCGGGTCTTATCGAGTCACGCGAGGCTTGTTGTCTTACCAGCTGAGCGTGTGAGCCCCAGCACTGCGTGCTTGGAGGTAGTGTACTGAGCAGTCCCCGGAGCCGAGAGAAACGAATGGATGGAGCCAATATTGACAATAGCCCCCTTGCCACAGTCTCTCGACTGAGATCGGCCTGGAACTTGCTCGCTGCGACGATGCTGGCTCTTCATCGCCTTCCCCACTGCCTGCATGCAATTCAGAATGCCATGGACATTAACTCGGCTGACGCGTTCCCATTCCTCCATGGAAATATCTTCTAGTGGTATAGCCGTGTCCATGGAGACCTTTAGCAGAATCGAGTTAGTAGGCGCCCGAGTTTTTCATAACCACTCACGAGCTTCTTGTGAGCTACATACGCCGGCGCAGTTGATGCTGTAGTTGACCTTGCCAAATAAGTCCATTGCCTTGGAGATCATATCTCGCACTTGTGCCGCGTCACCAACGTCGACAGCCATTGCGAGATACCGATACGAGGGGTTGGTGGCTAACGTTGCGCTCTGCTCGCCGATATTTTGGACTTTAGCGAGGTCCAGATCGGCGAGCAAGACGCCAGCAGCACCGTGGGCTGCAAATGCCAAGGCACAGGCTTCGCCAATTCCACTGGCTGACAGGGTGGTCAGAGCTGGTCAAGGAGATGGAGGGGTACGGATTTACCAGCGCCAGTCACCACTGCAATCCCACTTAGAGGGAGCATGTCGATCAGATGTGGGCTTTGCAGAATAGATGTGAAGAATAAAGATGAGCCAGTGGACCAACGGCGGATCCCCTTTGGTAATTGCAACCCGGTCTTGGCCGTTGCAACAGGATTGTAGAAAGAAACAATAGGATTGATGGCTGTACTAGAATAGCCACAGTTGAGATACACGCTTATATACCTTTTCTCACTCACCACTCCGAGCCAGGTATTCAGAGCAGTGGATATTCTTCAGCCGGATCCGTGAACATTATGGGCCCACCTGTACGGTGGAGCGTTAAACAAGTAGGTCCTGAGTCTGATGTCTCTCCAATGTGTCGCAAGGGCTTCCCATTCAAGACAGGGTAGTAGATAGGCCTGGGACAATCGCGTCCAGTTTCTCCATCAGCTCAGCCCAAACCTTCCGCTGTGCTTGATTGCCCTCCTCGCTTCTTACAAAGCTCGACAGTGCTCCACTGTATGGGGCGTCAATACCCGTATACCAGAGACCTCGTATTTGAAGTTAGGGGAGCAACATACTCGTCAATCTTGCAGTCATTCAAGTATTTCCCATGGCTCTCCGAGCCTAGAGTTGCAGCATGAACTAGGGTACGCGACCCCTGCTCAGCTGTCCGAGCCAGGGATAGCTTCATCATGTACAGCTGCCAGCCCCAAAAGCCTGTAATCCCATCAACAAGGTGAGTAAGGCAATAGCCAGGGGTAAGTCCATTGACAACAACTCTTGGGCTTGTATTGGCGATCTTGTTCGCCAACTCCCGCATGCACAAGACTGCAAGCAGCTTGGATGCGTAGTACCTGTTTTCCCACAGTATTAGCCTGCCATAGACCCAGGGAGCTAAAAATTGCACAAAGTTACCGATCGTCTGGTCTAGAATCCGTTGCAGCCCGCAAGGTATCAAACGTATTGGGCGTCTTCCACTCAGGCAAGTTGGTCATAACATGCCGATCAGACGCCACAATAACCAGCCGCGGAACAGGGCTTCCATCCCCCGCCGATTCTCGCAGTTTCGGTAGTATCAGAAGCGCCAGGAGCATCGTGCTGACGACATTGACCGTAATGGTGCTCTCATCTTTCTCGGCAATGTAGAACTCTTGGTCCATCTTTCCCGCATTGAGGATTGCCACGTCGACTCGGGCCAGGGCAGACAAGGACGCAGCGAAGGCCTTGACCGACTCGTAGTTTTCCATGTCGAGTTGGAAGACATCAATTGGAGTGGTTTTGCCAGTGGACGCCTGGAGTTCCTCTTTGGCTGCCTGTCCCTTGGACAGATTCCGCACCCCAAGAATGATGTGGGATGCATTCAGTTTTAGCATGTAGCGTGCTGTTTCCAGTCCCAGGCCGGCATTACCACCTGTAATGACCACGGTTTGGCCAGTGAAGTCGTGGTATGGTACAGGGAGGCTGACAAACAGCTGGGAGTAGAGAAAAGCCGGGGCAGACATGATCAATGAATGTGAGAAAGAGAGAGTAAGCTGAAAAACTTGCAAATTTCACTTCCAAGGCGGGAGGAGGCATTATTAATGCCATCTTGAGGTTCGGGCACGATCAACATGAGAAATCGAGATAACCAACAAGGTTTTGGGTGTGATATGCAAATCTAGTGGCCCGTGTACGGGTGGAGCACATGAACTATCACCATCACTTAGGGCCAAGGAGCCAACAATAAAAGCCACTAGGACCTCACTAATGGCGGGGTGCAATAAGTTTTCGAACCATTCCTTTACCCAACCGTGCAAGATGTACTCTGCTCTAGGGTGTGCCGTCATCCTCGCCATCGTTGCTGTTTTGTTAGTTCGACGCCAGTTCCCAGGCCTGCGGGCACCAAATCTGCCCCCTGGTAGGACTCATTCTTTCCACACCATATCCAACGCAGGCTGACTGTATGAAGGGCCTCCATGCCTTCCTATTATTGGAAACCTTCACCAGATACCCCAAACCGGGGCTCATTTCAAGTACCTGCACACCATAATGTATATATATGCACTAAAACTAACACCGGGCTACAGGTTCACAGAATGGGCTGCGATTTATGGTTCGATATTCTCGCTCAAGATGGGATCACAAACTGCTATAGTCCTCAACTCTCCGTATATGATCAAGCAACTCATTGACAAACAGTCGGCCGTGTACAGCAACCGACCCAGGTCATACATTGCAGACAGTCTAGTCTTCCACAACGACCATCTCATGTTTCTGAATCCCGACACTAGATGGCGACGAGGACGACGCCTCTACCATAAATTCTTCAACGAAACGCTCTGCGAAAGCAGCCACCATCACCTTCAAAACGCTGAGGCAACACAGCTGCTCAGGGATATCTGTCAGAGTCCAGACAATTTCATGAACCATATCAAACGGTTTACGAACAGCATCATAATGAGCCTGGTCACTGGTATCAGAACGCCAACTGCATCGGCAACTCACATGAAGAGTCTCTATGCCGTGCTGGATGGTATATCTGAAATATTCGAGATGGGAGCAACTCCGCCAGTCGACATCTTTCCTTTTCTGAAGTGGATACCTGAGAAGGTCTTCAACAACTGGAAGTCTCGCTCTGCCGCTCTTGCTCAGACCATGGACTCTGTATACGGCCCTCTGGTTGACCGTGTCCTATCACGCCGGGAGAAAGCCGGCTCACTAAAAAAGGAAAGCTACCTGGATATGATCTTTGACCAGCAGGATACTCTGCAATTAACTCGTCATGAAATTGATCTTATGCTCGGAAATCTGCTAGAGGGCGGGTCTGATACGACGGCTATAACTACGATAGCATTTATCCAAGCTATGGCCCTATATCCAGAGGTGCAAAGAGAGGCACAGGCAGCTATTGACTCAGTCATTGACCACGAGAGAACTCCGACCTGGGAGGACTTTTCCAGCCTTCCTTATGTTGTCATGGTTGTTAAGGAGACAATGCGCTGGCGACCTGTGATGCCAACTGCCTTTCCACACGCAACAAGCAAAGGTAGCTTTCTCTGCCTTTCACACATCAAATACAAACTTGCTAATATAATTTTACAGAGAGCACCATCGATGGAATGACCATCCCCGCAGGATCAGCTGTTATCATGAACGTCTGGAACCTTCACAACGACAGCACCTACCATGACAACCCTACGCATTTCAACCCCCATCGATACAAAGATCGCACAGATCTTGCGGCCGTCTATGCATCCTCCCCTGACTACCAAAACCGCGACCATTATGGCTACGGCTCTGGACGTCGTATCTGCCCTGGCATCCACTTGGCTGAACGTGGTCTTTTCGTGGCATTTGCAAAGCTGCTATGGGCATTTGATATTACGCCCAAAGTAGATAATACGGGAAGCACTGTGCCGATTAATTGTGATCCGGTCACTGGGTATACCGATGGGTTTCTGCGGTGTGCTAGGCCTTTTGCAGTTGATATCAAGCCTCGTTCGGAAGAGAGACAAAGAACTATCCTGGCGGAGTTTGAGCGCGCGGAGCAGGAGGTGTTTAGCAAATATGATATTTAAAGTATAGGATATGAGATATACAACTCCTTTAAGCCATTGGGAATAGGACCGTTGTTGAAGATGGTACTGAATTTGAAATAACTATACATATCCAGGTTTCGACCAGCTTTCCCTTGTTTCAACTCTCTTTGATACGCCTCATAGGAAAGTCTAGATTTCCTTCAACATTGAAAATACATTTGTAAGAATGAGTAAGTGTAGTCTCTAATGCTTCGTCTGACTGGCAGCAGCAGGATATCATCCTTTGTTCATGGTCGCTTGGGCTTGCCAGTTTAGGGTTCAATCTATAGATTTGATCGGATCACGCAGCAGTGAGTCAGTTCCCACGATGATCAGATGGGACGCGAACAAAGAAAAAATCAATATGCGACTATTTTACTAGTTTCGTAACCACCTCGGCACGACAAAGACATGCTACGATTACGTTTGCCAAGTGATAGGCCGCTAAATACTTGGCTGTGGGCCATGATATCACAAGGTTTATACTATACATAGCCTCCACTATCTTGCATGCAATGATATCTTTCAGCTGCGCCCCGAGCTCGGAGGTTCTTCATATTGGTATTCCAAATTCGGTTTACAGAGTGGCAGGTGGGACTGCCAACTGGATGTATCGATCTGCGTTTCCTGGGCCTGTCTTGCAGCGGGCTGCAGTAGACACCCACCCAATTTTTGGGTACGCGGGTCGATTAGATCGATGCCTGCAAGATGGAGCAGCAATATCTAGCATCTCTAACCGACCGTAACGGTTTACAGTACAAGACAGAGGGTGTATCTGCTCGTTATTTATCGCAGGTATTCATGGCATCCCCCCTCCGAGATTGTCCATGTCCCATTCATCCAGAGTTCCAGGCATAGTATTACACCTCTTTTTATTGATCAATCTTCGAATACCATAATGGCCACAGTAGCAAGCCCTCCTATTGGCAAGAGGCTCATGGCCCATGTCATTGATGGTCTGGCAGAGACAGACCCAGAGCGTAAGGTGTGCGCTATGCCAAAAAGCCCTGGCACACCTGACGACTATGTGGATTTGCCCGTGAGAAAACTCGCTCAGGCAATCAATTATATGGCCTGGTGGATTGAGAAGCATTTTGGAAAGGGCGGATCGTTTAGCGAGACGATTGCGTACATCGGCGCCAACGATGTGCGGTATCTGATCATGGTCGTTGCGTGTAACAAGACTGGCTACAAGGTATGTATCTGTCAGCCCTGGAGCAGAGTATATTGACTGACAATCGCGGTCTTGTAGCCCCTGCTCTCGTCTACTCGGAATTCCCAGGCCGCGCATGTTCGCCTCTTTGAGATGACGGGTTGCTCGAAGCTTTGCTATAGTTATGAGAAGAAGCAAAACGCGGACGAGATATGCGCTGCTGCATCTCATGTTGCCAGTGTAGAAATACCTTCATTTGCCGAAATGATAGCACAGGATGTCAGTGTGTATCCATTCACGGGCACAATCGAGGAGGTCACGAATAAAGTGGCATTTATAGCCCATAGTTCGGGCACGACAGGTAGGAATCTTTGCAATTTTCAGATTTAAGCGCTCGGTATCTAAAGATTGGTCTCATTATAGGCTTCCCCAAACCGATTCAGCTTACATTTGGGTATTTTGGAGCGTTGGACCATGGAGCCCATGTCCCTATCCCACCAGGCCGCGTTGCTGGCGTCCCAGACCGGCTCACCCCAAACGATCTCATCCTTTCAACGACCCCGTTCTTCCATCTCATGGGCTTCTCACTTCTCATTATGGCTGTATTCCACGGAATCCCCTGTGTGATGCTCCCGCATAAACCACTATCAACAGACCTAGTGACAAGGGTACTGACGACCACCAAGCCAACAGCAGCTCTCTTTCCTCCATGTATATTGGAAGATCTCTGTGCAGTCCCGGCATCACGCCAGGCCCTTTCCCAACTAAAACGCGTCTATTTCGGAGGTGGTCCACTCTCTCCAGAGGTCGGCCGACAGGTCAGCGAGATCACGCAGCTCGTCAGTTTCTTGGGAATGACAGAGGGTGGCTTCGTGCTGTCCCTTCGGCCAGAGCAGAACGAGGACTGGTCCTACTTCGAGTGGAGCTCGACCTTTGGTATAAAGATGGAGCATGTCGAGGGCGGGCTGCATGAGATGGTCATCCACAGAACCGAGACCCCTGGGTGGCAGCCTATCTTCCATACATTCCCTGAGATGGACTGCTACCACACAAAAGACTTGTACTTGGCGCATCCGGAAAGGCCGAACCTGTGGAGGTTTCATGGCCGGCTGGATGATGTGATTGTGCTCAACAACGGGGAGAAATTCAACCCCGTCACGATGGAGAAGATCATTGAGGGCCATCCTCTGGTCGCGAGGGCTGTTGTAGTGGGGCTTGGGAGATTCCAGACTGCCCTTCTGGTTGAGCGAAACTGGAGACAAGTTGATTCGGAGGCGTATTCAGAGCCTGAATTCATCGACATCATCTGGCCGACAGTGCAACAGGGGAATCACATCAGCCCGGCACATGGCCACGTCCTCAAGAACAAAATTGCCCTGGCGTCTCAAGAGAAGCCTTTTGCTACAACGCCCAAAGGAAGTACACAGCGAAGGCTGGTAGCGGACAGCTATAACCACGAAATCAACGCTCTCTATGCACGAACTGATGTGGAACATCTGCCATTTGCGCTTCCCCCGTCTCCTACCGCGGAAGCTGTTGTTTCGTTTGTGCGAAGCCTCGTAATGCATATTTCAGACGTCACTTCCTGCAAGGATGATGACGATCTCTACAATGTTGGACTTGATTCACTGCGTACAATCCAGCTGGCATCCGCCTTGAAGGCTGCCGGGTTCCAGGATATCACTCCCCAAATGGTCTACGTGCATCCCAGTATCAACAAGCTTGCTACTCTCATTTACGGGCTGCTGTATGGAGCCAGGAATGGAGAAGCGCCGTCAAGACGTGAAAGAATAGATGGGATAGTCGCAGAATACACAAAAAGCCTCCCTCGGCAAGACCACGTCCGTAACATGTGCCGTGACCCAGACACACTCACGGTGATATTAACAGGATCCACTGGATCATTGGGTAGCTACCTGCTCGACTCTCTACGCTCTAACCCATCTGTCGGCAAGGTATACTGTCTAACACGCGATGGCAATCGCGAGACACAAGCCCAAGCCCTACAAAATCGGGGCCTGGATCCAGCTATACCCGACAAAGTCGAAGTTGTCCAAACATCCCTAGGCGAGCACCATCTCGGCATCGAAGACACAAAGTACCAGGAGATGCTACAGTCCGTAAACACGATCATTCACAACGCCTGGCGAATGGACTTTAACATCCCCGTCGAGTCATTCGAGCCAGTACATATCCGCGCAGTGAACAGCCTGATAGAATTCTGCGCCCAGAGTACCCACCGCGCGCACTTTCATTTCCTATCCTCCATTGGCGCTGTTGGCGGGTGGTCCACATCTGCACTGGCAACTGAGTCTGAAGGTCCTATTCCCGAACTCCCATTTGACGACTGCGATGTGACTCTTCGCCAGGGGTATAGTGAGGCAAAACATATCTGTGAGCGTATCTGTCTGGCTGCGTCTGAGAAGTCCGGAGTCCCGACGAGCGTCCATCGTGTAGGACAGATTGCGGGATCGTCCGGTGGGAGTGGATTCTGGAACAAGAGTGAATGGCTCCCTGCTCTTATTGCTACGTCCAAGTCAATGGGAAAGATTCCGTCGAGTCTGGGAAGCTTCGCAGTTGACTGGGTTCCTGTGGTAAGTTATGTTTAACGGTTTGCTGCTGCTGATATATTTGGATATGAATGCTAATCAAGACTTAGGATCTACTCGCGAGGATAATCGTAGATATCGTCCATGGCCGCAGCAAGTCACAGGATGAAGCTACATTTGATGTCTTCCATCTAGTTAATCCTACGGCCACATCGTGGGAAAGCTTGCTCCCGCCTATCCACGGGATGTATGGAGATGAAGGCGGACTAAATACAGTCAACATGGAGGCTTGGTTGCAGGAACTACAGCGGACCAAGGCCCCGACTGCGCAGGACCTTCTAAATAAGCCGGCACTGAAGCTACTTCCATTCTATGAGAGCCTTGTTGAAGGTGGCGATCTGGCTGCTCTTTCTGTGCCCCTTGATGTGAGAAATACAAAGGCTGCCAGCGCCACCATGAGAGCCCTTCCGTCAATCACTCCCAATATGATGGCGACCTGGCTCAATCAGTGGGGATTCTAATATTTGGATGGAGGCTCTCCAACCAGGTGATCGAGGTTCAAAGAAACTGATTTGGGGCCCAATAGAGTATATAAGAATGCTGAACACCCAGCCTTCTACAAATATTAAATGCACCTACTTCTCGCCACTGATCACCCACTATCTCCCCTTTGGACAAGTAATATTTCTACAGTTTGTCCATGTAATATATTACCCAGCCCACCTTGTAGATTCTTAGCTCGATACTCTTGGCGATCAGATCGATCATCAAGCCCGTGCACCATGTACCATGCAGCATTAATGCTAGTTCATGCAACTAGCACCAATAGTCCAAATTTGAGACCAGGCGGTGCCATAAAAACAAAGAAAATGTAGCTGGGGGGTGTTGCCTTGGGCCCCTTCTAGAATATATGGTCTAGGGTCGAGTTCATGCCGTCGCTGCCACCCTCCTCTTGCGTACGACACAGCCTCCAACCGCCATGATCAACTTCACATTACAGCTTCTCCCCAGCACTACCCTTGGGAAACTGGGGCGATGGATCTCAGGGGGGCGCCTCTTCCAGTTTCCAGAGGAGAAGCCAGGGTACATTCTTCCAGAAGCCTATTCATCAATGAGTGTGTCCCGAGAGTCGGTCCAACAAGAAATATCCCGCAAGGACGATAATTGCACCGTTGATCCTGGGATTGCTACAAGCAGGGCGGTTCTTGTAACATGGTATGATGCTACGGACCCAGAGAATCCACACTGCTGGCCTTGGTGGATTAAGTTCATTGTCTATTTCCAAATCAACTTCTATACCCTCGTCGTCTATATCGCTTCTTCAATATTCTCTGCCGCTCAACCACAATTTGAGGCTATATACGGATTATCCAAAGCGCAAGGCTCACTTGGCCTAGCCCTTGTTCTGCTAGGATATGGACTGGGAGCCTTACTGCTAAGCCCGCTCTCCGAAATCCCAGCTATCGGTCGAAATCCGCCGTATACAATATCCCTAGCACTCTTCTTGATAGTTAGTGGATTGGCGGTGGCAGTCGATAATGCAGCCGGCTTCCTGGTTTTACGGTTTCTTCAGGGCTTCTTTGGCTCGCCCTGTCTGGCTACCGGTGCTGCTTCACTTACGGATATCACCGACATCATCAATATCCCCTATGGTATTTGGATCTGGGGCACATTTGCTGTTGCTGCGCCTGCGGTGGCGCCTAGTATAGCCGGATTCAGTATCACTGCGCACGACTGGAGGTGGTCCATGTGGGTGGTCCTTTGGGGTGCAGCGCCGTGTCTTATATTCTTGGTATGGCCCCTTTGATTTGTTTTCTTCATGTTCTGATCATTTTCCATTCAGTTGTTCCTCCCCGAGACATTCGGCCCTGCAATTTTACACGCGCGGGCTGCACGCCTTCGAGCCCTCACTGGAGATGATTCCTTCAGGGCCGCCTCCGAGATGGAGAGCAGCAGATACTCTCCACAGGCCATCGTCAATAACGCGCTGATCATTCCATGGAAAATCAATGCCCTGGATCCAGCTATCCTATTCACAACCGTGTATACTGCCCTCGTCTATGCCATCTTCTACTCCTTTTTCGAGGTCTTCCCGCTCGTCTACCAAAAGATATACCACATGGATATCGCGCACATGGGCCTTGTCTTCCTCGCCGCAGTCGTAGCAGCCCTCCTCATTATGCCA
The DNA here is from genome assembly GCA_025768815.1 of Aspergillus sp. PM3604. Lineage (NCBI taxonomy): Eukaryota > Fungi > Ascomycota > Eurotiomycetes > Eurotiales > Aspergillaceae > Aspergillus > Aspergillus sp. PM3604. The sequence continues at coordinate 180,292 of JAMFNW010000007.1, read as the reverse complement.
TTCTATGTCCTCTTTATCCACTACGCCATCGCCCAGCCTATCCGGACCAGCAACACCTTCCCACCACCAGAACGCCGCCTCATACCTGCCCTCTTCATCGCCCCCTTCGTCCCAGCAGGAATGTACCTCTTCGCCTGGACCTCACGATCCGACATCCACTGGACCGTCCCCACAGTGGGATTTATCCTCATCATGGCCGGCGTGATTACACTGATGCAGTGTATGTTCGGGTACATGGCTGTAGCGTACCCGCATTACTCGGCCAGCCTGTTTGCCATGAATGACTTTGCGCGCTCGGCTCTTGCGTTTGCGGCTGTGTTGTGGTCTGGGCCGCTTTATGCGCGTTTGGGGGTTGAGGGTGGGACGAGTCTTATTGGGGCTTTGACTGTGCCGTGTGTTTTGGGGATATGGGTGTTGTATTTTTGGGGGGAAAGATTGAGGAAGAGGAGTCGGTTTGCGGGGTGATGAATTATATATATACTCCGGTATACAAAGCAGCGAGGGAACTATTGGCGAGTTATGATATAAAGGAACCCACCGAAATGGACTACCAGTGGCAGAGAACAAGAAATATATTTACACTTTATATCTGCTTCAGGCTTACCAACAGCAGTATACATATGTAGACTGAAAGAAAATGCTTCCACGGTGAGATCCTCCTTGTTCCGTGACTCGCACTCTCGACATATAGATCACGACCAAAGCTCGAATTCAGAGTAACTCGCCCACTAACCGTCTCATCCTCTAACCGTATCCAAGTCTCAACGGGATTTTCACTGACATTCTGATGCAGGACTATCTGACGCCCACCGCGAGGCCAATCCCCATATCCGCCATACCCTGTGCGCCGGCCAAAACACATAATGAGCCCGTTGCCTTCCAGGTCCATATTAGACAGTCTCTCGTTCCAATTGAAACACCTAAGAATGGTTAACGTGTGTACTAAAAGGGTAAGGATGTTTTACCAATCATTCCCATGGTCATGGCCGCTAAAGGACGCAATCAATCCTTCTGTCCCTAGCAGGGCCTGCATGAATGGAATATCTCGCCCCATGTAATCCTCACCATCCCATAGATACCCCTGTTGTTTAACTGGTACGTCGTCATTAATCCCCGGCTCAGTGCTACCGTTCAGACCAGTATCCTGGAATGCCCTTGCTGCATATGTAGGTATATGGAAGAAGGCCAATGATGGTACTGCCCTCCCATATCTGTTCGTGATCTCTGAATGCGTCTCGTTGAGCCACTCAATTACCTGCAAAGTCGGCATCCACAAATCATCAAGTTGTATACGATTGACTTACTGACGAATCAACCCAATCCGGCCTTCTGTTAGATGAATCCTCTGAATCCGGACACAATGTCCCACCCCTGGTATCAAAAAACCACAAAATCACCTCCGGGACTTCCACGGACTCATTACTCGGAAACACAGGAAGGAAATAATTCGTATATCCAGCTGTAGCATTAGGAACCATGCTCTGCGTCAGGCTATCCTGATTTCCCGTTTCCCTCTGGAAGACATCCTGTGGACATAGGCTGGTCGCACTCTCATGATTCCCATACGTAGAAGCCCAGGGAACATCATGTTCGATAAATGGCGCCATAATACGGTCGACATATGAACTAGAGTTAGACCGGTTGATTGCTTCGCCGGTGATCAAATCCCCATTCAGCACGACGAGTTGCGGGTTTTCGATATCGAGGATCGAGGTCATGACGTTGCTTGTACGGGCGTCGTTCTCAGGCCCGATTGAGGATTGAGCTGGTATCGTTAGAAGGGTCTATATATAAGATGTGCAGGCTAACATTCTCCATAGTGCAGGTCTGAAAATACTGAGATCTTGAATGCACCGTCTGCAGTAAACCGCAGCGTTTGGGTATTGTTGGCCATGGTGCTTGTAATTATAAGGGGCTGTTCTACAATCCGACCGGCTCGATTAATTTTTTTCATGAAAGAAAGAAATGATTTAACATCTGATGAATCAGTGATTACATCACAACGACTTGGCTTTCTATATTTGTCGGTCCCAAGGCTCGTCCTGGTAGAGTTGTGGTTAGCCGAGACAAACCAAGACTTGGTAGAAGTCGCACCAGATAGAACCATGAAATAAAATAAATACGAAATAGCAGCCTCAACCCTTCCAAATGATGTTTCTTAAGGTAACCGTTTTTGCAGATGCGACATGGTTAAGAACAAGATGCCCTGCATCACGAATCATACTTATATTAACGCTGTCCAACAGCCCGCAACCCAATGCCATGAGTTGGAGGATCACGCTTGGACTGGACAATCTGAACGGCCTCTTCCTCGATGTACCCTTTCGCAGCGAGGTGGCGGATAAATTCCATAGTCCACTCCTGGCATCTCTTGTTGGTGGTCTAAACAGACCACATAAGCAGTTGACCGATAGTTCATACAAGGGCTCTCACATCATTAACCGGTGCCATGAAATTCTCACTAATCCGAGGCGGTTGCACCTCGCTGGCGGCAATCTCAATATTGCCATTTGGTGTAGTGTCAACAAACTCCTTCACGGTCGAGGAAGCGGAGTCAAGAATGTTGGCGGAATCGACCTGACCAAGTGCAAACAGCGAGTTCGCCCTCTGCGTGAGATCAGGGCAGTAGTTGCGTTTGAACTCCAGGCTGTATCCGACCATGGGTGCACCAAGAACCTGGATAAGCGTTCCCACTCCTTGGTTAGCCGCCGAGGGGACGAAGACGCCGAAGTGAGCACGCTGAGAGGGCGCGCTGCGGTAGGAGACGAGGGAAATGGTTCGAGGTGCCATTTCGTCTAGGCCCTTTCTGCGAGGTCAAGGCTGGGTCGAATAATAAAGATTTTTGGCTTGGAGGCTTCAAAGAAGAGTAGAAATTTTCCTTTTATACTCAATACGACACACGTACATGGCGCTGCTGGTTTGCTCGCCGCCAGGGATGATATTGCCTGTTAGCAGAGCTTGTCCTGGCCACTCAATCCGAGTCTCATTGTTGGTTCAGCTCCGTATGTTCTGTGACTTGGTACCAGTGGGACGGTGGCCTATGATCTGATATCCGAATAACCACACAACCAGGCAGCGGGCGGTTATGTGATCAGGCAACCTAATTTACTTCACCAGTAAGGTTGAACCTCTGCGACTCCCCTTAGACAGCACCGATCGCCATGGTGTATTCTGAGAAGACATCAGACTCCTGCAGTCGCGGATGTAGAAAATGCTCAATCCAGTCCTGACGCCACTCAGACTCATACCAGCATGTATAAAGAGCTTTGCAGTACTCCCAGTAATCCGGATACCAGCCTGCCTGACCCCAGTCGACAATAGCAATAACCGAAATGGCGGAGTCGAGGTTATCATAATATTACCTCGGTGAAGGTCGGCGTGCGTAAATACAATGTCTCCATCATCAGGCAAATGGTCTCTATAGGGATCCTTGAATTTCAAGCTCTCTGGAAGCCGCCGTTGGGGCAAGGCAGAAAACCAGTCGTTAAATTCTTTTATATTTGGGAATGGCCCGGCTTCTTTGATTGACTCAAAAACATAGTCAGGGATTTCCTGGCGGTTAATAGATCCTAGAAATAGTCATCAATATAGGCATTAAAATTGCATCCACAAAGTCAAGGCGTACCGATGTACCTGTCGGACCTTGGGTTGAGTTGACGTAGATATCCAACAATTTCACGTAATTGATTTCGCATTACCTCTCTGTCTGTACTCTGGATATCGTCCCATCCATCAAGTAACATCTGCCCTTTAATGATTTCCATATATATGAATACATAGTCTCCATCGTCTACGCGCCACCCGAAAACTTCAGGGACGGGCACAGCGCCCTGAAAGGTCTGGCGAATCATCCAAAGGCACTGGGCTTCGTCAACGGTGGCGTGGGGACCAAATTTCACAAGGATGTTTGGATTGTTGAAAATGACAGGTGTCGGCTGAGCTTTGGTGGATACATCTTTTGAAAGATCTCTAACTTGTGCTGGAGTTGGCAGCTGCTGGCCGGGAGTCTTGAAGAAAGTTGAGTCCAGAAAGTCCATCTCCCGCTTTGTGCCATCAAGAAGTGGCGGGATAACAAACGAGCGAGTCTCAGGCTCCGACATATTTACTGATGAAGGTGGTGGGAAGAAGAGACAGAAAGAAGAAAATAACACATGGGAAGCACAGCCTCGCCATCACATGATGTCCCAGCCACAGATATATATACGCATTTGTATTTGATAACTATATAAAACGCCTCCCAAGTCCAACTACAGGCTATAAGCTTATTCACGCACCCACGAGAGATTCTGCTGCAGCAGTGCCTCAACACTACCCTGATCGTCCGTGCCCGGGAGAGTGTCCGGCACCGGGTTCCTCATCTGCGCGAGAACATACGCCAGACCCCTGTAGCTCTCTCGCGACGCCATCCCCTCACCAATAGCATCGTTAACGTCGTCTCTAAGCTCCACTGGAAAGGCCGGGGTGATTGCGTCCTGGACGTAGATGACCTGCATACTCAACATCTTCCAGCCCCTCCTCGCGTCCTCGCCCGCCCGTTCCAGGCGCGATAGAAACCGGCACTGCGAGACAAGATCGTAGTCTACGCCATCCTTGGAGAATCGGGAGATAATGCTGCCAAGTGACACTGAAAACGCCCTGTCCCCGTTCAGCGTGATCTGGACTGGGTTTATGGTATGGATGGAGCTCGTTCCTTGCCCTGCCATACTGCTGGACCGTGCGACGAAGCCGTCGATGTCGCCGTGGTACCTGGACATATTGTTAGATTGGGAGCAGGTTTAAGTTCGGGATGGTAGACTCGCCTGACGATGTCGATGAAGGTTTTCGATGGATCTGGATGGTAGCAGCGCCGGAGGGCTTCGAACTGGTCGGTGTCGCGGCAGTATCTCTCCTCTACGACCAGGGCCCTGATGGCCATCTCATCAAGGAGGCTGTCAGACATTGCTGCCGAGTAGCTGATCCAGCGTGCTTTCTAGAGCGTTTCAACTCTGGAATTCCAAGTGTAAAGGAGAGAGATTATGAGATGGAGGTGGCAACTTCCCCACTTGACATGAACTGCGGGGAAAGCAATATACGGACGAAAGGAAAGAAGACGATGATGGATCTGGTGCTTATTGGAAAATGCATCAACTCCATAGTATACTCGACAGTCTATTCGACAGTGCTTATCTCAACAACACCGCGTCAAACGCTGTCGCATGATCCGGGTACCAAGAATAGAAGAGTAACGTGGTCCAGCCTAGAATAAACAGCCAGTATGCTGATATATCACTGAGTTACATATAGTGCGCCAAGGCGTTGGGATTGGAATTGGCCTCGTAAAAAGCCACTGCAGTGTCTTATTTCAGATAGCCAGCCAGTTACGAGACAGCAACATAACCCCCAAGCCCTGTGCAAACGGCAGGATGCATTCTAATGGTTCTAACGCCGATCTAATAGCATGCCCATTGACAGTCAAATATCTTGGGATTTCAATCTTTAAGGTGCCTCTGAAGATGGTCCTGGCAACGCCTGGCAGGAACAGTACAATAAATATAGAACACATTCTATGCGTGTAGCTCCGTGTGAACCCACCGCGACGAGCCCTCAAGAGTCCACCTCTGTCTGCGCAAACGGTCTCTATCCGACAAGTCTAACTGTTCAACCTCCCAAGGTATAGTAACAACCACTCGGAAATTGTCGCGCGCCACAGTGTCATATAGATCGGTGACAGCCTGCCCCTGACGTATATGTCCCTCGCTGAGTGCCTTTGGCAATGGACGTCCGGGCGGGGGAGCTCTAAATGTGCCTGTAACGCTCAGTATATGAGTAGTAGATGATGGGCTACACGACATACCTCTCGCGAGAGGCGAATGGCTCGCAAAATACCTCGTTACCGCGTGTTCCCAGCTCCAGCTTCCTTTCTCAAGTTCAGGATCCCCATGAGACTTCACCCTGATTCCCTTTTCTATCACATCCCGAGCCCTAATCTCGGCGTCATCGACATCGCCCCTGGGATCCCCAATGGCAAACGCCCTTCCCCTTATGCGCCACTGAGCCGCCACATCAGCAAGCCAGAAAAGCTCTTCGATCTCCCCATCGCACGACTCCAATTGGTGCAACTTCTCCATGCGCTTGTCCGTGGTGAAGGTCAACATATCGCTGTCGAAAAGCGGCGGATTTCCTCCATTTACCACTTGCTCCTCCATGTCCTTTTCTCCGTTCGGATGGAGATCTACGTTTGGGAAGAATCCACGGAATCCACAAACGCGCAGGCGTGGAAGGGCCCGGCGTTGGTCTGCGTTTTGAACGGTTGCGACTGTAAATTCATGGCTGGGGGCTTTGGTTCTTTGGAGATTGTCATCCAGCAGGTCACGCCAGGGAGCGCGGGTAGACATGTTTGACAGTAGAGATTTACAATGCTTGACCGTGGAGGGAGACTGCTTTATATCTTGTCCTCTACAGTGGGCCTGATCGCTGATTGGCGGCTGGGATGAGAATGCGAGCTGGCCAATGATATTCAACTACGCTATTTAACTACATTGGTCGGACTTCATGTTGATATGGATCGTCTTCGACTGCAGATAACCCTTCAGACCCTCCAGCCCCAGCTCGCGGCCATATCCACTCTGCTTCCAGCCCCCAAACGGCGTCTGCGGGTTCGTAGCAAAGGCACCGTTGATGCCCACAGCGCCAGTCTGGATCTTGCCCGCAACCCGGAGTGCCCTTGTAATGTCGGCGGTATACACGCTCGCTGAACGGTCAGCACTGAGATAATAGCAACGGAGGCTCACTTACAGCCCAGGCCGTACGGCGTGTCATTGGCAAGCTCGACGGCTTCGTCTTCAGTCCTGAACGTTCTCAGAACAAGAACCGGTCCGAATATCTCCTCCTTCCACACCCTGCTATCCCGGCGCGGTCCAAGCAGCACCGTCGGCTGCACAAACGTGCCCGTATTCCCCATCCTCTCCCCTCCCACGAGCACCTCAATGCCCTCCTCCTTCGCCTGGAGCAGAAAGCCCATGACAGAATCAAAGTGCGCCTCGTCCGCCAGCGGTCCAAACTCGGTATCCGGCAGTGTCGGATCCCCCATCCGCCTGGCCGCATCCTCAAACGCCCCACGAAGACGGCGCATAAACTCCACCGCAACATCAACATGCACCAGCACCCTCGACGCCGCAAAGCAAATCTGCCCCGAATTCCTTAAAAACCCAGCCCAGCAATGCGCCACCGCGTTGCCCAAGTCCGCATCCCGAAACACCACAGCAGGCGACTTCCCCCCAAGCTCCAGCGTGACTTTCTTCAGATTCGACCTCGCCGCCGCAATCTGCACCGCCCGCCCCGCCGCCGCAGACCCCGTAAACCCAATTTTCGCTATCCCCATATGCCCCGCCAGCATCGCACCCACCGCCCCATCCCCAGCAAGCACATTGACAACCCCCGGCGGGAATCCGGCCTGCTGGAACAAAGCACCGTACTGCGCCAGCCCAACAGGCGACTTCTCGCTCGACTTCAACACAAACGTATTTCCAGCCGCCAGGGCAGGCGCTAGTTTCCACGCAGATAGGATATGTGTTGCGTTCCAAGGGCAGATACCCGCACACACGCCTAGCGGCTCATACTGCACGATCCTGTATGTGGCGTCTGCGGCATCCGGGGTGTATGTCTCCCCGCCTACTTTGCCTGCGTACCCGGCGTAGTACCTCCAGACGGCGGCTGCGGAGTAGATCATTTTGGTGCACAGGGAGACGGGTTGGCCCATGGCTATGGCTTCGAGGTGGGCTAGGTGCTCGGCGTTAGACTGGAGGAGGTCGGCGAAGCGGGTCATGAGTGATGCGCGCTCGGCTGCTGGGGTTTCTTTCCATGAGGGGAGGGCGGCGGTGGCGGCGCGGACTGCGCGGTCTACGTCGGTCGAGGTGGCGGTTTGGATTTGGATGTTGGTGTTGGTGTTGGTGGCGGGGTTGGTGACTGTTAGGGTTGTGGTGCTGCTTGAGGGGATGTACTGGGGCTGTGGTTAGCTACGTGGGTTCCAGGGTATTGGGGTATTACCTCTCCGTTGATGAAGAGCTCTTTGTGGATGGTCATCGCTTGGTCGTTGGACATGGTGACTATGCAAGAGAGATAAAAAGGTATGAGAATTAAAGACGGATGTTAAGGGGTGCAACGGGCTATATATATTCGACCTGAATAGGGTGTATATCGCCAACCCCAACCATTCGGAGAAGAGATACATCAATGGATATACTGCGAACGCTCGGCTGCAATCGTGGTCCCGAAGTGGCGTCGATGGCATGGAGAATGCTGGTATATGCCATTTATTGGGACCTCTCGCTTCGATGCGAGCCAGCCAATCATGGATATAGTGGATTATTTCATTGCGAGTAGTCCAATCAGCATAATATAGGTCCCCATCACGCTGTGTGTGTTGATCGTCCAGAACTTCAAGGCTCAACTAGGGTTAGAGCGACCACCTCCAAAGATATGTAGTTTACTTCTGGCCAGATTATGCAAACAGTATAACGCGGATTCATATTCGCAACATAATACTTGAAGGAATCTACGCGATGCCAACTATGAACAGAATACCTGCTTAAAGCCTCCCCCAGACCTGACTGCTCCCCCGTCTCTCCTGTTCCAACACCATTCCACGCCTGCCACCGCGAGTTCCATCTTCTGTTCCCTGGAAGTGGTCGGGTGCATCTGGCTTCCAACTCCACAGATTCTGAAGCTCTGCGTCCAGCCGTCCCTCAATCCTATCCGCGATCTTCTCCCCAATGATCGGAAATACCTTGAAAGCGTGCCCGCTATCGCCCGTCGCGACGAAGAGGCCGCTGCTGTGTGGAACGTAGTCTACCAAGAAGTCCCCAGTGGGCCTATATGCATTCATTATTAGAGTCAAATTCAATATCAATTAAAAGAAGGACTCACGTATCACAGTACCAACAAACCCTCGTCTTTGAGAACGCTCGTCCTGCCCATCCAGGGAACCAATCCAGCAAGAAATCCCTGCACGCCTTCTCTGCCTCCGCAGGAATGGGCAGGTCGGTACGCGGCACACTCACAACGACACCAACAGATGCACCCGGCGCCGCCAGCGTAGGCCGTGGGATAGTGAGCCTGGTCGGATTCTGATACCCGAACCCATGTCTCCCCAGCTTGAGCTCGTTGGCATGTGGAGGGAGCATGAACATGCCCCTGCTGACGTTAAAGTAAATCGGGCTTGCCGCCAGCATTTCCTGCTCCGCCGCGCTGAGAGGCAGGTATGCCAGGACCTGGCCTGTCGCTGCAGCGCGGCCCTGCAGATCGACCAGGGATGGCGTCCAGGCGCCTGCCGCAACGATAACTAGGTCCGCCTGGACGCAGGATCCATCATGTAGCTCTATCCCAGTACAGCGCACTCCAGAGCCCTGGCTGCTACCTTCGGCCTCGTACAGAAGCCTGCGGACCCTGGTGTTGGTTCGCACCCTGAACCGCTCTCCCCCCAGCGAGCAGAGCTTGTCAAACACATACCTAACGCATTTCTCTGCATCAACCCACCCGCACTGCTCATTAAGGTATCCAAAGTCCCCGCTCGAGCCGGGCGCGAGCGCCTCCCTCCCAATCGCATTCTTATCAGGCAGCTCCTTGAGGTCGCGCAGGTCGAACGCACACTCTCCCGCCCTCGCAAGCTCCTTCAGGTTCTCAAGGCTCTCTTCCAAATATCCATCCACATGGCCCTCGACCCCGAGCTGCGCAGTCAGCAGAAGTTTGGCCCCGTGGTATCGCCCTTGACCACCCCATCCGTCGTGCGAGATGTCCTGCCATTTCTCGCGGGCTGTGGACACAAGCCGCGTGTACGGCTTGACGGCGTAGTCGGCGCGTAGAATGCGGCTGCTATCCACGGATGCACCTTGGGTGTTTGGGATCGAGGACGCTGCGTCGACGATGGTGATTCTGGAGGCGGCGTACTGGGGGCGTTGAACGAGTGCAAGCGCTGTGCTTAGCCCCATGACTCCACCGCCAATAATGAGGACTTCGGGGACGTTGGTATGGGTAGACATGGTGGGTTGTGTGTCGATAGTACAATACTTGCCTCCTCCAGGTAGATTGTGGTTTGCTTGCATTCATCCACACATATAGCTAATGGCAAGGGGACCCTACAGCAAAGCCATTAACCTCGAACATCTCCCTGTGGATCGCTCTGATTGGAGCAGTCGCAGATTGCCAATTGGAGCCAATCGGAGCCATCGGAGCAATTAGTCCTGCCCTGCCAAGTACAGCTAGCCAAATCAATGGCAAATCTGGACCCCAATGGGTGGCAACTTCGTGGCGGGGTCCGGGGGTCTCGCTGCGGTGCAGCTGGACCTCTCTCCATCGAAGAAACAACAGACCTATTGAAGGATACACTACCCCCCACATCTCCCTAGGACAAGGACTCGTACAGTAAACGTGAATGTCGAGATGCCGCCCGCTGGCGGAACAGCGAGACCAGCCCGCAAGGCACGAAGTGGCTGCCTCACTTGCAAGTACGTCGCCGTCTATCACGGAGTTGGCCTATCACTGACAGACTCAGATCCCGGTGCGTGTCCATTACGCTATTGATGGGCGACCAGGCTAACAAGTCTAGACGAGTCAAATGCGACGAGCAGAAACCGTCGTGTCAGCGCTGCGTGGCGACCCAGAGGATATGCGAGGGCTACCCAGCTCCAGCAAGCCGGCAACTGCAACTGTCCCCTGATTGCTTGACTGACGAAGAGCGCCGTGCATTCCTCTATTTCCGAAGCCGCACTGCCCGCCGGATATTCGGCCATCGCGATGCCAGTAGCTGGATTTCAATCCTCCTGCAGCTGGGCCATGGCGAAACCCCCATCAAGCACGCCTTGACGGCCGTGGCGTCCCTGCATGAGAGCCAGGAGCCGGTCGCTGCGTGTTCGTCAATCCGGCGATCGCCGAAGCAGGCGCAGCTTGTGGCCCAGATGCTGGCGCTGAAGCACTACACCGCCGCTATCAAGTCCGTGCAAACCGAGTCCCCCGACATGTCCTCCCGGCCAGACATCACTTTAACTCTGTGTCTGCTTTTCATCTGCTTCGAGCAGTTCCGGAGCGGCGATGCTGCCTCCCCACGATCCAGCTATCACGGCGCCTGGCAGGATAGGTACTCCGGGCTTTGTGCGCAGCGGATCATCGAGATTGAGGAGCAGCAGAACACGGGAATTATTGGAGACTGCGCTGATGTGAATGTACCGGAGAGCCAGCGGGTCCGCAAGGTTTCGGCGGATTTACAGGACGATGAAGATAGGATTCTAATGAGGTTTGCGCGGTGGCCGTTTGGGGTGGATCCGCCGCTGTATACCACTTTTGTGGATTTGTAGTTTGGATTTTGGATATTTCTGTACAGAGCCATTTAGTACCCAGTATGTGTAAAAATCTGAACGGGGTTGTTTATTGGCCGGTTCGGTCTTGGTACCAAACCAGCTATAGAATGTGATTCTGTCCTATGTCCCGCGCTAAGATAATCTATTAATCCTGGCCGGCTGGGCTGGGGCGAAGCATTTTCTTTTTTTTCCCTCAATGCCTGAAAGCGCCACAGGCTATGATAGGCTCAATATACTTCATTGCGGGTTGGCCAATTGTACCTTCAGCTCACTGTGGAGTTGCAGGTCCCGCATCGGAACGTGCCATGCGCACGCGGGGATGGATGTGGCTCATGATAATCACAGATCCACGGGCCAGACAAGGATTCTCGAGGTATTACGGTGTACGAAGTTGCTGGTCAATGTTGAGGAAGCCCGACAAGCCCAATCAGCGTCTGCAGGTATACAGGGCTCGGCCCACTATAGTAGTCTCCGGGCTTATATTTAAAGGCCCTCAAGACCACGTAGAGCAGAACATCAAACAGCACAACAATCACCATTCCAACTAAGATACTTCTACTCCAACTCTCTCAATTTCATCAGCATGTCTGTCGAGAACTTCTTCACCAAGGATGGCGTCTGGCGTAAGTCATACATACATCTGTTTCCTCTCTTTAGACTACAACGCTAATCCTCAACCACAGCTATTGGACCTTACGTGAGTGTAGCAGTGCCACAATGTCACAATATCCCTCGCAGCTAACAAATCACCCTCCAGTCCCAAGTAACCAAAGGCGGCGGTTTCGTCTTCCTAGCCGGGCAAGTCCCAACCGACAGCGCCGCAAAGCCCGTCGGCACCACGACCGCCGAAAAGGCACGGCGCATGTGCGAGAACGCAAAGACTGTTCTTGCAGCCGCCGGCACCAGTCTCGATAAAGTCGTCAAGGTGAACGTATGCAGAGAAATGCCCTCCCCTCTCTTTGATACTCCCTAGGAACTAGCTCTGACGCATCTGATTTATTTTTTATGCAGATCTACTTCGCGGATATTGTGCGTGATTTCGATGACGTGAATAAGATCTTTGGGGAGTATTTTGTCTCGAAGCCCGCGCGTACTTCTGTCCAGGTTGCGAAGCTTCCTCTTGATCTTGAGTTTGAGATGGATGTTACTGCTTTGGCTTGAGGTGGACGGTCTATTTGACAAGGGGCACTGGCTTCTGGTGTTTGCTAGAAGTTACGATAGCTAGATATTCATCTATGGAATGTTAAGTTACTGTCCTTGAGGATCTGGTCTAGTATGCTTATCGGGCTGTATATGATGAGCTGTTCTGTTGTAGATTTGTTAAAACAACGGAATACTCATTCACACGATTTCTCTCGTTTGTCTTCAATAATAGATAAAATATAAGTATTCCTTTACCGGCTTTTCGGTGATTTTTATTCTAAACTAAGTGTTCTGTGCATAAACTAGAACGGCGAGAAGACACCCTGCCGTTGGTCTATTTGGATTGCATGGCCGGAATGACTCAATCTTTGATTCTATACCTTGTGAATGTTCTGAGGTTATTGAAGTGCACCCTCTATTCATTCCTCATCGCCCACTCCGCAACCCCCCTGGCATGCAGCGCAACCGTCTCAAACACCGGAACACTCATCTTCTCAACATCAAACACCAACCGAAGCTCCGTGCAGGCAAGCACTATACAATCAACCTGATGCTCCTCAGCCAACTCCTTAGAAGCCTCCTCGAAACAATCCCTCACACTATCCTCAATAGGCTGCTTACTGAGCTCATCAAAAATAAACCCATCAACCTTCTCCCTAAACTCCTTCCCAGGAACAAAAACCTCCAACCCATACCTCTCCCCCAACCGCGCTTTATAAAATTCCTCCTCCATAACCGCCCTGGTCGCGATCAAACCAACCCTCCGAAATCCACGCTCCACAATCGCCTGGCCTGTAAAATCCGCAATATGCAGAACAGGCAACGCGGTGCACTCCTGCACTGTGTCTGCTGCTTTATGCGCGACATTAGCGCACAGAACAAGTGACTGCGCGCCGCCGTTCTTCAATTGCTGCGCGGCTTTGGAGACCATCTCCGTCATGCCTGCAGAGTCGCCGCTTGTCACGAAGCCAGCAATGTCGGCGTAGTCGATGGAATTGATGAGGAGGTTTGCAGAGTGGATGCCGCCGAGTTTGGACCGCACATGGGTGTTTATAGCTGAGTAGTATGTGGCTGTGGTTTGCCAGGACATTCCGCCGATTAGGCCGACTGTTCGTGTCATTTTGGGTTGGAACTTAGGATGGGGATGTGCGGTTTGTAGAAAGGATAATGGTAAGTCAAATCATTTTCCTCTCTAATTCGGCCTTTTATGAGTTTTATACGTCCCTTGTAGAGAACAAGTGATCCGGGGTTGAGTCCAAGGGGGGTGCTGAGAGGGCTGTATGTGGAGATTGACTCAATATCCAGGGATGTAGTTGGTGTACTCGCTGGTCACCATTTGTGGCCAATGAAGTACTTTCGGGGATGGAATAGCTGGAATATCAAGTGGGAGAAGCATCCATGATGGATCTTGCAGATACACCTCATCGTCATACACTGTTGGCTCCACTAGCGAAGGTTGACTCCGATTGGCCCTCTCGGTCCGCACATGCATTGGCCAATAGTATCCCAGATCCGCCTCTCGATACAAGAAGGCAAGGTATACTATGGCATCATGCGAGAAACCAACCCATATCTGGGGAATCCGACATTCTCCGGTCAGTGCATGCCCCGTGGCGAGCTAGGCTCCGCCGTTTCACCCTATTGGCCTGCCGTGTACAACGTCGAGTCGGCCAATAGGACTACTCGCGAGCATCGACAACCAAGTTTTATCCTAAACGTTTAGAGAACACCGCAAGTGATAGTTGGGCTCGGGTTACACTGTGGTTGACAAACCGGAGGACATTGGAGGCTCGGGGCCCAGGTTCGTGAATTCCGGCGAACATGCGGACTCAGTGGGCAACTCTTCAGTGAGTGAATGCTATTAATGGTGGACTTGCGAAGGCTCAAGTAATCAAGTCTTTAAAGGGACTGTTTACCGGCCATTTGGACAGGGAAGGCCAAGATGAAAAGCCCGTCTCTGTTGCTGAACTACCTGGCAATTACCAACATGACTGTGTGCGACACCATCTCGCAAGACGAAGCAAGGGCAAAATTTGCCGCTTCTCTTTCACAGATGTACCGAGAGGAGATACCACAATACGGCACACTTCTAGACCTCGTGTCTGGAATCAACACAAAGGCCAGCAAAGACAGCCCGACTCCCCAAGATGGCATGTCTCGCTTGGAGGTAGAACGACACGGCGCGATCAGACTGGGGACAGCTCAGGAGCTGGCAATGACCCGGCGGCTGTTCAGCATCTTCGGCATGCAGCCCGTTGGATATTACGATCTGACAGTTGCCGGGCTGCCAGTGCACGCAACTGGCTTCCGACCTGTCACTCAGCGCTCGCTCCATTACAATCCTTTCCGGGTTTTCACCTCGTTACTTCGCCTGGATCTCATCAAAGACGAGACCCTCCGAGCGAGAGCGCAGAGTATCCTCCACCAGCGCGCCATTTTCTCCCCGCGGTGTGTCGAGCTAATTGCGCAACTCGAAAGCAGTCCAGTCCTTCCACTGAGAGCGGCAGATGAACTGATCAGCGAGGCGCTGGAGGCGTTCCGCTGGCACGAGACATCCACCGTGGATATCGAAACATACAAGGAATTCGAGTCAAAACACCCCTTGATTGCAGATGTCGTCTGTTTTCGAGGGCCGCATATAAACCATCTCACCCCGCGCGTGCTGGACATCGATACAGCGCAGGCCGCGATGCAAAGTCGGGGTCTCCAAGCAAAGGCTTCCATTGAGGGGCCTCCGCCCCGTGAAAACGAGATCCTTTTACGGCAGACTAGCTTCCTTGCGCTGGAGGAGAGTATTGCTTTCTCTGGTGGGGCTCAGGTAGGCGGCAAGCATAGAGCCCGATTTGGGGAGATCGAACAGCGCGGTATGGCACTGACTCCTGAGGGTCGTCGGATGTACGATGAGTGCCTGGATCGCTTCCATTGTGCTGCTGTCCGGCTTCCCCACAATGCCAGTGCGCAGTGGAAGGCTGCAGTTTTGAAAGCCTGTTTCGAGGAGCTTCCTGATGATGTCCATGAGCTTCGGCGCGCAAAACTGGCGTATTTTAGGTATTATGTCGTTCCAGGGTCGCAAAGGCCAGCGGTGGTTGGTGGGGTGGATTCCTTGGTGGACGCTGGCTGTGTGAGGTTCACGCCGATAACCTACGAGGACTTTCTGCCCGCGAGTGCCGCGGGGATATTCCAGTCGAACCTGTGTGTCGATGGCGTGCAGCATCAGTCTGGATTGGCAAATAAGGAGGGCTTTGAGAGGGCTCTCGAGTGCAGTATGTTGGATGAGTTTGATATTTACTCCAAAATTGAGCAGCTGTCTATTGCAGTCTGCTTGGATGCCTTCAAGGACGGCCTCTAATTTGTGAATATTCATGGAAGTATTCTATAAGACGATGTACCAGTTTGTATAAGTCACGCAAACAAACCAGTAAAGTTTTAGATAGCAAGGCGTATCTACTTCGGACATCAATGTATAGATACCTGTTATACCTACTCTTTCTGTTCTATTATTGCCTAATCCCGGAGCCATAGTTTAACCTCATCCATACCGTCGCATGATATGAAAAGGCTCCGTTAATGGGAGATTCAGTACCTATTCGGCAGTGACAAACGATTCGCCTCTATAAGACCCAAAGTTCCCTGGTATTGGGACAGTTCACTTCCGCTTTGTAGATCTAGCTACTCCAATGCCAATCTGATATATTTCCCATTCAACCGGGTGGAGTGATAATCCACAGCAGTACCCAAGCACTGGCAGGATCCTGCACATGATATAACCCAGGATAATGTATCCATTGGCTCCCTCGCATTCATGTCAGATCTCCAATAATATCATGCGATTTCAGCGGCCCCAAACTACCGAAAGAATCACGCCTCTTGGTCTTGCTCCCCGGATTAGGACAATGAAAGAATGGATAGCCGCTAGCAAGCCGGCGATTCCCTGATACATAATGTTGGAGAAATTCTAGGTCGAACTTCTTGATAGTAGCGTATAGGCATGGGTATCCGGGCGATATGGTGGATTCTGTCTCCCGTGTCTCGTAAGTCTAGCTTGTGATACCACGATCCTTCTGCCATCGCTGCGCAGGGATCCGATAATTGGGCAATACCGGTAAAGCAAGTATAATGGACTGGGGAATAATGCGGATAAGGTTGCAAGGAAAGTTAACTAAATCCATCGGCTATATTATGTCAATAACAAGCTGGGTGGCCCTGCCTGGACATATATATCAAGGGTCACTCTGGTGACAAACAATGCTTTGTTACTCAAGCCCACTACGACCAAGGCTCAACCATTCTTCATCATTCCATTTGCCCAATAAAACAATTATAAATTACACATTGACATGGCAGAGATGCCTCCTCCAAACCGGCCTGGGAGTGGCACGGGGGATATTGAGACCAGTCTCAATGTTGGCTCCGACGAGGCCGAAAAGCAGGACGAAAAGACCGACTCAGAGGTTGACAATGATCCTTTTGGCAATGAAGCGACCGCCGAAGTCAAATATCGTACAATGAAGTGGTGGTATGTTAGATCCTTGTGATCGTTCCCCAGGCTGTGTATGTTGACTTTCTTCCAGGCAATGTGGAATGCGTTAGTGAGTTGAATTAATGTAGGAGATAGCTACTGATTTCCTGTGCTATAGTTATGGTTGCAGAGAATATATCCCTGGGCGTGCTCTCTCTCCCATCCGCTGTTGCAACTCTGGGAATGGTACCGCATGGGCATACCTGTCACTATCTACATCTCCCCCAGTAGTCTGCTAACGTCCATGCCAGATCTTCTGCCTTGATAGTATTCATTTCCGCACTATCATGGTACACGGGTATTATTATTGGTCAATTCAAGCTACGCCACCCCTGGGTACACAGCATGGCCGACGCACGCCAAGTTCTCTTCGGTCCGTTGGCCGTGAGGTTGTTGGAATTGGGCAGATCTTACTGCTCATCTTTATCATGGCGTCGCATATTCTGACATTCACTATTCTGATGAATACCCTGACAAACAATGGAGCCTGCAGCATTCTGTTTGGAGTGGTTGGCCTGCTTATCTGTTTTGTGTGCGCCCTTCCACGCACCATGGAAAAGGTTGTGTGGATGTCGATTGCATGTATGGGTTCAAGCAATTTGCACTGCTAACGCCGCTAACTTCCTTTTCTCGTCAGCCTTTCTCAGTATTCTAATTGCTACCATAGCAACGATGATCGCGGCTGGTGTTGAGGCCTCGGGACCAATTGAAGTTTTGGTCCGCGAAGGCACCTTCTACAAGGCATTCCTGGCCGTTACCAACATTATCTTTGCTTACAGTCAGTAAGCCTTTGGCAAGCCCAAACTCTCCAAGTGTCATGGCTGACTTTTCCTCCACTAATAGTTGCCCATGTGGCCTTCTTTGGGTTTATCTCCGAAACAGAGGATCCTCGCACTTTCCCGACGTCTTTGGCTATGCTACAGATTGTAGACACAATTATGTATCTCATCACTGGGCTCATTATCTATCGATTCGTTGGCCGCGATGTGCAGTCTCCAGCTCTCTCATCTGCAGGACCACTGATGAAGAAGGTAGCCTATGGGCTTGCAATTCCTACGGTCTGTCCTCGCTGTCCTGGTGTCCTCGTTGTTCTCTCTGGATCGTTATATACCTACCTCTTTGATGTGACCTTACTATAGCTAATCTTGTGCAACTAGGTAATAATATCTGGCGTCGTCTTTGGGCACGTCGCCTCTAAATATGTCTACGTCCGCATGTATCGCGGGTCAGATCGAATGCATGAGAAAAGCCTGGTCTCCATCGGGTCCTGCGTTGGAATCGCGCTCTCTATCTGGACAGTCGCATGGATTACCGCAGAGTCCATCCCGGCCTTTAATGATCTCTTGAGTCTAGTGGTGAGTTCGGTTCTTCGCGTCCCATGTTTCTTATTATAATGACCGACTTTCCATGGTAGAGTTCATTATTTGGAAGCTTCTTCAGCTGTGAGATATTCCCAGTCCCCGCTGACACGTAATGATCACTGGGGAGGCTAATATTTTCATGGTTGAATACAACAGATGGATTACCGGCGGCCTTCTGGCTACATATGAATCGAGGAACATATACATCGAAACTCTCAAAAATAACCCTCACCATGGTGAATATAACCATAATCGGCATTGCGATTGGAATTGTACGCTCCCACACTTGGTCCTACCCTACGCATTACTTACTGATCCTTGTGTGTTTAGTGTTGCATGGGCCTTTACGTGTCTGGCAGGGCAATCAATGAAGGTTCCTCTCAAGGAAGCTGTTCATGTTCTGGTAGCACCTAGCCTCTAAGGCGAATCACTCATTTGCAAAGCTAGGACGGCGCAAGGCGGTTTTAACCCTCGATATAGGCTGTCTTTTGTCAACCTTGCTTTGGCGAGTCCAGCTGGTTAACTGGCTTTCATGAAGCTATCTCATCCCGGTATCGCTGCCCATTTTGGTGAGGCTTGCAGATTCGTCACGCGAATAAGACGTAACGTACTCTTGGTGGGCCCAATTTCAATAGCCTTTGGGCCTTGATTAGAAGTCCCTCTAGCAAATAATGAGAACAGTACGTGTATAAGATAATATTTGCATGTGATAGTGCACTAGCACAGCATAACTCACTTACGATAGTGTGGCGTATGTCTCCACATTATGCAGTAAATAATCTCTTTATCTAAACAATCGAAAGGCACAACTATCCTTGGTTGACGTATAACTCAATTCAGTCCCTGGAGTCTATCTTGGGTGCGCCAATCCACCTTACATCGTGGTTGTATCATGCAGTTGCTTTCATACAATTCCTTGAATACTTCTTGAGGCATGAATAAAAAAGCTCAAGATGGATATCCATCTTGCAAATTATGTAAAAGTCCCACTCCTGGTCATAAGACGCTGCAAAGCATGTGCTTGTGCTGTAGGGCTGTGCGGCCTCGGCATCCCGGATGGCGCCACTCGGCCAAGACTCGGCCAGCCCAGTATAACCGGTTCAGAGGGCATAACTATCGGTATAAGTTGTGAAAATCCACAGCAGATCAGCTGTCACTCTCTAGCAGATTTTCTGGACCCAATCAGCCGGAGTCATCGGCCTGTCCGGCGTGCAATATCGGCCCCACTGATCCTTTTCTTCGGGATCCCGTCTTGCATTCCGAAGCATGTGAAAGCGAAAAGTTATAGATGTTATACACATTAACTAATGGAATTGGTTCTGAGTGTCTGCCTAGTGGATTTATTATATAAATACTCCTTCCTTCTCATGTATGCAGTTCTATACCATCACCATGGATTCAACTACAGCCCAAGGCTCGAAAAGCCTGAGCCAGTGCACTACACCACGAAACAACAGCTATGCTCATCCAGAGAAAGATGTCGAAAAGCAAGTCTCGTCTGAAGAGCCGACACCAACAAACAAGCCCAGTCGCTTTCCAGAAACAGACCTCTCACGCGGAATCGTCGGCTGGGACGGTCAAGATGACCCGGATAACCCTCAGAACTTCCCTGAAGGGAGGAAACTGGGTCTTCTCGGCTTGATCAGTGCATTTACGTTAATCTCGCCCCTCGCGTCAAGCATGTTTGCCCCTGCTGTCGGCTTCATGGCAGCTGACTTTCACGAAACAAACGAGACTCTACTATCATTCACTGTCAGTGTTTTCCTAATAGGATACACGGTACGTCTCTCAAACAAGCTATACATCCCCCGCTTATAATATATCTCGCTTCAACCTCTATACATCCCCAGCTTATCATATAATTGCATTTCTAGTTCGGCCCCTGCTTCCTCGCCCCCCTCAGCGAAATCTACGGCCGCCGCATCGTCTTCAGCGCCGCAAACTGGTTCTTCGTCGTGTGGCAAATCGGATGCGCCCTCGCCCAGAATATCGAAACAGAGATCATCTGCCGCTTCTTCGCGGGCATCGGCGGCGCGGGCTGTATTACCCTCGGGGCTGGCGTGATTGCGGATTTATTCCCCGTTGAGCAGCGCGGAAAGGCCACTGCGATATGGGGGCTTGGACCGCTGATTGGGCCTGTTGCGGGACCTATAGCGGGTGGGTTTATTGGGCAGGAGGCTGGCTGGCGCTGGACGTTTTGGGTTCTGCTTGTTGCTGGGGGTGTCATGGCGCTTGCGATTGAAGTGTTTAATCAGGAGACGTTTGCGCCGGTGTTGATACAGTGGAAGATGGAGAAGTTGGCCAAGGAGACAGGACGGACGGATCTGCGCAGTGCGTATGATGAGAATGCTGCTGCTGTCGGTGTCAAGCAGGCTCTCAAGTCTGGTCTCATGAGGCCGTTTGTCTTGCTTGTCAAGTCGCCAATTGTCCTCCTTCTTTCTACTTATATGGTGAGCTCCCTGCCACCTATCCGTGATTAATGTACTAACATTCCTTAGGCCCTCGTATACGGCCTGCTATACCTCTTCTTCACCACCATCTCGTCCGTCTTCCGCACCAAATACGGCTTCTCAGCTGGTCTCTCCGGCCTCGCCTACCTAGGCATTGGCATCGGCTTCATAGCCGGAATCGCCTTCACCGCAAGCACAAACGACAAGATCCTGCTCAAACTAACCGCGAGAACCGGCCGCTTCGAACCCGAAATGCGTCTGCCGCTGATGATCTTCTTCGCCAGTATCCTCCCCATCTCCTTCTTCTGGTACGGCTGGACGGTGTACTACAACGTCCACTGGATCGTGCCGATAATCGGGATGTTCCCGTTCGGGGTGGCCATGATTGGCGTGTATATTCCCATCCAGACGTATGTGATTGACTGCTACCCGAAGTATGCGGCGTCGGCGAATGCAACCCTCACGGCGACGAGGTCCCTGGTTGGGGGGTTGTTGCCGCTGGCTGGGCCGAAGATGTTTGAATCGCTGGGATTGGGATGGGGGAATTCGTTGCTGGGGTTTTTGGCGTTGGTGTTTGTGCCGATTCCGATTGTTTTTACGCGGTATGGCAAGGTTATTCGGGAGAAGTGGCCTGTGGATTTGGATAGAATATAGAATACCTATATAGCTGATAATACTTAATGTTTAATGTTGACAGGTCAAGCCTGACCCGGCCAGATAGAATCCGCCAGATCCCTGACCAGCTTCAGCTTATCCAGCATATTCTCCCTGGACAGTCTATTCTCCCTCGAATGACTGGCAAACCCACACTGCGGACTGACTCCCAGTCTATCCAGGGCCTCATCCACAGAAACCCCATTCCCGTGGGCAATACACTCCGCAGCCTTAAAGACCCGCTGTCTCAACACCTGCATATCCTCCATCTCAACCCTCTTCGTCGAAACAAGCCCCAGCACTACATTCCTACCAAGGGGTAACTTCTTCAACGGCTCAAACCCCCCAGCTCTATCCGTGTCATACTCCAAATAAAACGTATGCACGTTTAGATCCTGGAAGAGCTGCGCAGCGATAGCATCGTACCCCCCAGACGAAACGAAGCGCTCCTCGTTATAATTCCCGCGACAGATATGAATACCGATTTCCATATCGCTGGGCACGTCCCGGAAACACGAGTTGTACCAGGCGATGTATGTCGCGAGAAGCTCGTTGGGCGACTTGATGCTTTCTGGGTCCGAGGTCCAGTCTGATATGATCTTTGGAGAACACAGGTCTATTTATATCAGTTAGTCAATGTACCTTTTATATTTTAAAGAAGGGGTAGGGGTACATGAAAGATGCGGATCATCAACCTGGATCCGTCTCAGACCGGCGTTATAAAGAAGGCCCAGCTCAGTCCGGAACGCCGTAGCAAGATCATGCAGATACTCCTCGTCGGTATTATATACACCACTTGCGTAGGCCTTGCCATCTTTATGTCTAAAGTGGTACCAGCTCGGCGCGGGGATAGTCACTTTAACATTCCCAACATTCTCCTTTCCAACGATCGACTCCACAAACCGGAATTCATCAAGCGTGCTACTCTGCCCGGTATGCTTGATCTTACCCGTACAGAAGACCACAGTCTGGGGCGCGAACTGCCACGCTGACAGAGATTGCACGTCTGGGAGGTATTCTCGCAGCCCGAGGGCTTTTATGTCAGCTGGAACGGATTCGAAGCCGGAGACGTTGTTGAAGAATGTGCTGAAGAATACTATTACCCTGTCAGTTAGGTTTCGCAAATATGGTAGTGCTGGGTGACGAACGAGATCGCCTGTATTCGCCATCGGTGACGGCTTTGAATCCGAGCTTCACCTGTTCATTGACGATCTTTGTGATCTCTTCGTCTTCGATTTGGCCGAGGGTTGCTGCATCCGCGTGCTCTAGGAGTCTGGCTGGGCGGAGTAAAGAGCCCAGATGCTCTGCTCTGCGGGGGCGAGACGGGGCAGACATGGTGTAGTGAGGCTGTACCAGGAGAGAGAACACGGAGTATAAAGTCAGTAAACCGGGGGACCGCGAGGTACCTAATGATTGCTTCAATGAGGGGCTCGTGGGGTTCGTGGAGAAGGCAATCAATACCAGCGAATCAGGTTCAGGCTGTTCAGTGTCGTTCTTAACTAACTATCAACTAGCGCTTGTCGGCGTTTCAGGTGGCTGACTATTGGACTGTGCAGGTGCAGTATTGCAGTAGATTGGATGAAACCTCATTCATAGCTGTGTATGGAAACGATATCATCTTTATATATTTAAAGGCTAAATTCGACTGTAACTGCCCCGAGAGCCAACGGTCGAATCCACATAGCTGGACCAGACCTCCCTATTCTTTCTGGAAGTTATCGAAACCCAAGTTCAATCGCCTGCTCGTTCCCCGGAATTGTATCAACCTTAGATAGAGGCTCCATGTCCACGGTTCCACTTGGTTGCCACCTCCGCAGATCGAAACAGTCGGTTTAGGGGGAAGTAGAATACCACTAGTGATGTATATATAGAACATGTTATAGCCTACTTTCAGGAATTAAGAATGACGAATCTATCCAGATCCATATAACTACGGCCCTTGCAAGACAATCTCTCTGGTATTCATTACTACCCTCTAACTAATGTAGTTACACCGTTAATCTTACATAAGCAGTATCGGAAATGAGTTCCAGCTGCCAACCAAGAGCAATCCCGAACATCGCCCCATCGCCCAACCTGGGGAAAGAATGCGAATCCTTGCGGAGAAAGATGTCACTGGTTGGCTTCTGCCACGCGATTGGACCCGGATTCTGGTCTGGGGACGAAACGTTGAACTCGGTCAGGATCCGTGGATGGGCGGCATAGAGTTCAGTCCTGCCAACCAGATGGACATAAACTGGGGCCACATGCGTAACTTCGCCACTCATTTGGCGGAATCCTTCAACCAAATGCCTCAATTCTTGCGTTTTTATTGGGTTATCCTGCCCAATTGTTGGGTACTTATTGGGCTATCCCGCCCCTGCTTGCGCTGCCATATCCGGGGTAGTGAAGCTTAACTCCCTTCTCCTTCCTTTTATCTCCTTTTCGTCCCTTCTCCGTCCTGAATTCTCTTAAATCTCCATTACTACCACTAGAAAATGCATCTCGGACCGGCCGCTGCCCGTCCAGCATGTCCGGCACCACCTCGCCTGAAGAAGTGGGCGACCACGATGTCAACGACGCCCTGGACATCGCCATCGTCGTCTTCTCCGCCATCGCCGTCTACAACGCCATCGAGCTCTCCATCTACCTCCCCTCCTCCTTCCGCCGCTACCGCAGCCTCTACTTCTGGTCCATGATGACCTCCGCCATCCTCGGCGTCATCCCGGCCTCCATCGGCGGCGTGCTACAGTTCTTCGGCCGCCAGCCGCTCTGGCTCAGCATGCTCCTGCAGAACCTGGGCTTCATCCTCATGGTCCCCAATCAGTCGGTCGTGCTGTACTCCCGCCTGCACCTGATCTCGCCCAGCAAGATCATCCTCCAGATAGTCCTCTGGCTGATCTTCGGCTGCCTGGTGTTCATCTGCGTCCCGACTATCATCCTTAATGTCGGCTCGAGCTACCTCCCCCACTCACAGCCGTGGGTGCGCGCATACTTCATCATGGAGCGTTTCCAAATAACCTGGTTCACCATACAAGAGTGTTTCATATCAGGCGTATACATCTACTACACAACACAACTAATCCGACTCGTGCCCAGCGACGACAAGCGAAGACACAAGATCCTCTTCCAGCTGCTGGTTATCAATATGGTCATAATCGGGCTGGACCTGGTGCTGGTTATCTTGCAGTATTTGAATTACTATTATACCCATGTCATTCTCAAGGCGACTGTGTATAGCGTCAAGCTGAAGCTGGAGTTTGCCGTGCTCGGCATGTTGGTTGCTATGGTGCATCGCAGGGATTCGGATGAGTTTTGGTTGACCGAGCAGGCGCCGACGCGCTTTTCATAGTATATATAAATATAAACATGTATATAGGAATATAATAATAAATAATGGTTAACATCTTGTATTAGGATTAAGTTGTAGTTTCCTTTAATTGGGGAATGAAGATAAAATTATAGGTATGTTGGATATAGATTAAAAATCAAACGTATTTGCGTTATATGCGTATATCCAGTGATACCTCAGCCACTACAATCAACAATGAGCACTGTAAAGCGTAGTTTAATTGTTCAGTTACAAGTTACGACCACTGTTCAATTGAACAGTTCTCATCACAGGATATCAATGATATCAAGTCCAGTGCCACCAGCACTTAACTCTCACCACTCCAACAATCCGGGAAAGAAAAGAAAAGGAATGTGTTGTGGGGCAACACGGCAGAAAGAAATTTCATCGGCCAAGGCTGGGCAGATGTCGTCTGCAGATCTTCACTCTTATTTCCCTTGAGTTTTCGGGTTTCATGACAATCTCGTCTGTTTTGAGCCGGTGCCGAGATATTTATAAGCTTACAGCAGAGACGATCTGAGACATTGTTACCAATGGAATAGACTGCCTGATCGGGCAATGCTCAGGGATCGGAAGTTCTCCGGAGATTTCACGGTGGACTGGCCAGTCTGCCCTGACGCGACAGAGACAGGGATACTGCTCTGCTGACTGCTGACCGATGAAGCAGGTCTATTACTTCAAGGGGAGAGATGCTGAACCCCACACGTATTCAGCCTTCAGCCTTCCGTCTTCAATGTTAGTCCAGGATCAGATAAGAATTCAGCCCGACTTTTTCCGTCTCCGATTACAAAGCCGAATCCTCCCGGTCTCGACCAATCAAAACAACCCAAGTAAATGAACAAGGAAATGCACTTTCCGAGTCCGATTATTAAGCTGCATAGCGCCTTATCAGATTCACTAAGATACTCCAGTACTGCTTGGCCTTAGTCTTTCAACCTCTAGGAACCCTTCCAGACGATATACGTGATCCATATGCACGAATGTGGGGTCTGGACCCCGTTGCACGGAAGCCCGGAATACACAACAAAGTCTGTAGACCCTCTCAGCTGGTATCAGGTAACCCCCACAGGGTATACACGGTGTAGTCTCCGTTTCTACGCTCTAGTCCGGTCAATCGCGGTCTACCTTGTCCTTGCTGGGGATAGTCGTATTCACGGAATCATCAATGACTCGATTGCTTAATACTGCCGTTCTGTGAGCAGGGTCTGGACGTATCAGAATCCCTGTTCGCCGGTATGGTATCTCGGAGCGAGGTCGAATAGGGCAAGATGAGCACTTGATATGAGTTCTTGTGAGATTGATTAGATTGATTGGCAATGTAACATGAAACCGACCTGCAGAATGGATCGTTCCTGAGAAAGGCCAAGCTGAATTATTATTATCCAGTCGTGCAAGGCCGACAATGGCCCGGATCTGCATTCGATCTTTCCTGAATGTCAATCTGATTCTGCGGTGTCCGAAGCTCCGTGGGGTGTAGCATAATTATATACTAAACCCCTTGCATCGCCCAGGACAGGGGCGTCTTCTCGAAAGAAACATTTCGCCACACCCCCATTCTTGTATTGCAGCAATGCTGCTTCCTTCGTTTATCCTTGTCGCGCTCTTTGGGGCCGCGAGAGCAGAGACACCCAAGGATCAGCTCTGTCTTGCCGGTGCTGCGGCGTCGCTGGACTATGTTCTCTTCTCGACAGACTCTGCTGATATGCTCGCCAACCAGTGCTCCAGCAAGTTGAAGATTACCTCGCTCTATGCTACTGCCCACCAGTACTGTACGGAAAACGATATAGCTGTATACTATGAAGCGAAGGATAAGGAATGTCAGGGCGACTACGGCGTCTCTCTTATGCCCTACTCCGATGTTGCCAAAACCTTCACGAAGGAATATATCCAGGGCTTGAAGGTTATTCATAGCATGGCAGAGGGGGCGGGGGGTCTATTGGAGAAGCCAGCACTGCTTTCTGAGGAATTCTTTACCCAGGGCTACAGAACTCTGGTAAGTGCTCATCTTATATAAGAATGTTAGCTCACCTCACTAGGAAAGCTGGGACATCGCGACAGCAGCTCATGACTTCCACTCGTCAGTACAGCCCCCTTTTTTTGTACATCGTCTGACTGAATAGGTTCATGCCATATGTCTTCTGGGCCGCGATTGTCTTCTTCGGCATAGTCCACCGCGTATTCAACGCCTTCCTCCTGAGCCAACAATACGAAGTAGACCACGACGTTGAAGGAGAGCAGAAAACCTCTCTCAGCCTGCCAGTTCGAATCACCAAGAAAATCCATCGATGGATCAACACGCACTTTCTGCTCCCGTCTGAATTCGGCTCTGGTCGTCGCAAGCTCGGATGGGTGTGGCATCGCCAGATCTCAACAAGGATACAAACAATTGTTGTTGTGCTTTACTGCATTTTGATTATTCTTCTTTGTGCCACGGACTATTACACATACTACGAGAGTCTCTAGTGGGTTCCACTCGTAAAATAATATAACCCTGACGCACGACTAACTGAACAGCTTCGACACAAAACCGCACCAGATCCAGCGCCACGTCGCAGACAGAATGGGGATCATGGCCATTGGCAGTCTGCCTATTCTGTGGGCTTTCTCTGGACGAAATAATATTATCCTTTGGGCTACGGGGTGGAGGTTTGGGACGTTGAATCTCTACCATCGCGCGATTGCGCGTATCACCATGGTCCTGGCTATTATCCACGCGTCGGCGTATACCAGATACTATGTCGAGCGTACGTCTCCTACCTAATTGTGGCTATCACTAACATGCTCAGTTCAATTTTATAAAACTACACTCGTTGAGTACTGGTTCCGGTGCGGGATTCTTGTGAGTCAACCATCTTGATCAATGTGCAATCACTAACATAAAAGGCTCTTACAACCATATCTGTCATGGTCGGTTTATCCTCCTCCATAGTCCGTCAGAAGATCTACGATTTCTGGCTCCTCTTGCACATCCTCCTCGCAGTCGTCGTCGTAGTAGCCCTCTACTAGTAAGCATCCACCCTACCTTACCAGTGTTAGCTAACAAGCTACAGCCACACCAGCATCCTCGAAGGAAAATACAACCCCTTCATCTGGTCCATTGCCGCAATCTGGGGCTTCGAGCGAACAGTCCGCCTCCTCCGCCTCGCATACTGTAACCTGCCCTTCATTCCCAACGGGAAATGGCAATCAACCAAATCGACAGCCGTATATCTCAAGGACGCAAACGTTATCAAGGTTGATGTCTTCCCTGGCTCTGGTTCTCTCAATCCTAAACCAGGACAGCATTATTATCTATACGAACCGCTCCGGTGGAAGGGGTATGAGAACCACGCGTTTAGTCTGGCAAGCTGGTCCAACAGGGGCACAGTTACATCAGATATAGTCCAACCTGGACACACAGAGAAAGCCCAGATCAGCACGAATACCTCATCCAATACCTCCGACTCCACACCAGTTCATCACTCCACGAACGAGATCAGTCATAACGCCAGCAAATTGACCTTCTACATCCGCCCCCTATCAGGCTGGACTTCGCGCTTGAAGAACCGATGGCTGAAATCCAATTCCCCATCTCCAATCGACCTAACCCTCCTCGTCGAAGGACCCTATGGCGGTCCGTCGCCGCTATACAGATTCGAGCACGCAGTGTTAATTGCCGGGGGAACTGGAATTACTGCCACGATGCCGTATATCCGGGACCATTTCTCCCGCACATCAAAGAGGGATAAGGCTCTTCGGACGAGATTCTTGAATCTGATTTGGACCGCAAAGGAGCAGGCGTTTATAAACCGGATCTTTGCAGCGGAGATTGCTGGTCATAACGCTGGTTCTGGGGGTTTCTCCGCTGAATGTTTTGCCACAGCAGGTCCAGCACAAGAACCGGAGAGTGCGAGTTCAAATTCAAGCTCAAACACTGAGAACCAGGATAGATTGGTCAAGATAAACACCGGCCGTCCTGATATCCCGACGCTGATCCGGCAGAACGTTGAAAATACCGCAGCGGCGGATCCTCGTCCTGGGCGTACAGCGGTGTTTGTGTCTGGACCGGCGGCGTTGGCGGATGTGACTAGGGATACCGTGCATAAGATCCTCAAGGAGACGAGTTACGACGTTGAGTATTTTGAGGAGGTTTTTGGGTGGTAGAGTAGTATTCGAGGTTATTCGTGAAATTAAGACTTTACCGGGTTTTTTAGTATGGATCTGGATGAATGAAATTAAATGTGGGTGTACTTTACAGCGTTCTCGATTACTTATTTTATCTGATCAACGTCTGGCGATCGTTTACAGTAAACCCTTTAGATGGGAACCGTACTAGTAAGGCCTCATAGTATGACCTTTGGACCTGAATTGTATGACATCTAAAATGCAATCTATATTTCAAACGCAAGTGGAAAACTGCAGCAATCACCATTATTTAAATCCACTGTCCGTCTCAAGCCACATACCGAAATCCTTCAGGCCAGGATGCATCTTCCTCAACGCAGCAACATCAGCCCCGTAGCCCTCATCATGAAACCACTGAAACATCACCCCCAGTTCCTTCACAGCCCTCATCATCAGCCAAACAGGGAACCTGAACGTGGTTGGAACATCCCTTCCCATCTTCTCCCTAAACAACGCCGCCATCTCTTCATAGGTCAACTCATCCCCAGCAAGTGACAAGGACTTCCCCCTGAACTCCTCCGGATCCATAATCGCCCTCGCAGCAAAGAACCCAATATCACCCGTAGCAACAAGCTGCAGCTTCTTTCCCTTCAATCCCATCCCCCACGCAGTGGCAAACGCCTTCCCAAAGAAATCGGCACTCAGGTTCTCCATGAACGCGACTGGTCGCAGGATCGTCCACTGCATACCATTCCCTCCTGCGGCTTTCTCAATTAGATGTTTCTCGATCTCGTGCTTGTAGATGAAATGCGGGATGCGCGTTGGGTTGTTGAGTGACCTCTCGCCTCCTCTGTCGACGGAGCTGTAGACGAAGTACTTGACCCCTTGGGTTATGGATTCGTTTACTAAGGCGATGCCTTGTTTCAACTCCTGATCTGACCCAGGTTTCGCAGCCTTTCTAGTTAGCTTTATTTTCAAATATATTTGTATCACAGCGTAGGTACCTGCACACTAAACACCCCCCAAATCGGCCTCTCCGTCAGCCGTTTGGCAGATTCAAACAGGGCAGCTGGGTTATCCAGGTTCCCCTCCACAACGCGAATCTTGGGTGACAGCTGCGCCAGACTTTGCGCAGAAGCAGATTGCGCACTCCGTGTCACGGCAAGAATGTCAAAAGGGGATTTTTGGGCCAGGAGGCTCTTTATCACGGAGCCTCCCTGTTTGCCTGTGGCGCCGGTTATGAGGATGGCGGACATGGTAGATTTTAATTATAGATGAGTTGGATTTGTCTCTGTTACGGGTTTACTGTATTTATATCTATTAACTTGGTTTATTACTTAGTGGTGGTGTGTAATGTGGCGGCGTTCGGGGCTGATTTCAAGGCCGAGGCTGACAAATCTTGATCTCAACTAGAACCATGGAATAACCATGGATCGAGTGCGAAATCGAATCGAGTCCGATTATAGAACCCTGAGCCAGTCTTCAGCCGAATACGCCAGTTCAGACTCAACATCCACACCCATAGCTGGCTCCGCTCCATTCCGTACAATGCTAGCCCGCTCCATCAACCGCACCAGCGGTCTTTGCAGCATACTATTCACCCGATGCCGGCCATTCAGCGACATGTTATAAAACTCCGTAACGACGTCCCAGGCATGCATTACCTCAGGCGAGGCAGGTCGCACACACAGCTCAGACAGCGCAAAGGCGAGGACATGCTGGTGTTTGTATGTTTTGCTGAGCCAGGCCCACTGCGCTGTTGGCTCGTTGCTTTGGAGCAGGTTGGCGAATTTTAGGGTTTCGATGGCCACGTGGAATATCTCATCTCTGTTTGTGTTGTTGTTGGTTTTGGTGTCTGCGGCTGCTTCGTTGTCGTTTAACGAGGCCTGGAGACGGACGACGAGCCATGCTTTTGATAGGGTGAGGCGTGTGATGACGGCGGTTATCCATTGTATTGGGATGTTTATATTGAACCTGTCAAGATACTGGTTCTCAAGTCGAGCGGCTAATGTCGATAGGAGATTGACTCGGTCTATAGTTATCGCCGGTTGAGAGCTAAAAGATTTCCCAACCCAGTATAGGTTCGTCATCATTTCGCAATGGATAATGCACAGCGTGATATCAGTGAAGCCTAGTTTATTAGACGGGGGTAGGTCCATATCCACCATGAGCTCATCACTGTCAATATTCACTGGGATCTGGGTATCAAACATGGCCGGGATAATCTGCGTTTCGGTCCCTTGATCTTCAGAACAGAGCATATCGAGAATGCAAAGGTGCCACCACAGACGGCGCCGCATTTCCGTATCAAACGCGCTTAGTCCGAGATATTGGCCATCGCGATGTATGCCTTGTTTTTGCGCAACGCGGACGACAATGGCGGCTTCGGCCCATGCTACCCTGGAGTCACCATTGCAGCGTACACATAGCAGGAATAAAACCGCGGCTTGCAGTATGCGGATATCTTGGCTGCTGATGAGGTTGGGCCTTGTCAATACCTGCTCGATGGCGAGTTGGTAATCCTGAATACAGGAATCGTATTCCTGGCCGCAGATGGAGAGACACTCTTCGTCTGTTGAACTGATTACAGCCGCGAAGCAAATGGCTAGAAGAAGAGCCTTCGGAGCCGGATCGAGAATTGGGTTAGGGTTTGCGCAGAACTCACTAACCAAGTCGTCAATGGAGGGCTTGTGTAGCATCGCTATCATGGGTGCAACATTTTCCCTGTACATAGACCAGAGCATCTTGACCCGTCCAGGCTGTAATAACCCCGATAGATAGTCTCCATCACTATCGACCGTTGGAGCAGATTCAGTACTATCTTCTTCCACGTCATATGCTTCTCGCAGCTCGCGTATCTACACCCAGCTCATCAGTACATAACATACCAGTCGCAGAAGCGAGACAAACCTTATACCCCAGAACAACAGAAGCCTCATCACCAACATACCGCCCATTCCCAAATCTCGCACCAACTCTATCCCAATTCCCAGGTTTCTCTTCTGCGTCGCTAAAACGTTCATATTCTTCCTCCCCTCGCAGCCTCGCCACCTCATCCTCCAACTCCTTAAGCCGCGCCATAACAACCGAGATAGGAGGCCTCTTCAGCATCCGCGGACCCCTTTTGGCAGATCCAGGGTAAGAGCATTCACTCTCAGCACTGGCTTGGACGCACCGCGCGCAGGGGTGGGCGCGATCGCACCGCACCTTTCGCTGGCTGCAGCGGAGGCAGCTGCGTTTGGACACAGCTTCTGCAGAGTTGGAATTCATGTTCTAATTTTTCGGCGGTGGATACTATATACTGCAGAGGAAGTTAGACATGGTGGCTAGCTACGTTGAAGTGCAAGTTGATGAGATAACTGATTACCTAAGCTGGTTGATTCAACAAGTTCATCTATTTAAGTAATTAAGTAGCTTGACTACAAGTATATATAGCCTACTCCTGCGGAAAGTATATGGTATCCGTAAGCATTATTTAGCTACGTTACTAGCTCAACAACCAGTTTGGGTATCATTGACAGTAGTGCAGGAGGCTGTGCCTTCAGCTTCCTATAAAAGATATGCGTTTGTTTCCTAACCCTAATCACATTCACCCAGGGGTTAAGTGTTTATATTGATGTGGCCTGGATATCAAGAGACGAAAAGCCCAAAAACGAAGATAAGCATGCATTGAAAGCCTAGGGCACAATCAAAAGGTGTTATTCTATACACCGAAATTGCCCTAGTCAGTCCTGCTCCACTCTACATATCGCTCTTTACTAGACACCCCAGCACTCAAGCACCGAGAAAACTCCTCGTGAGCGCCCGTTTGCCCGGGTCGCAACTTCAGCCTGTACGGCCACTTGTCAATGACCGTATGTTTTGCCTTCATAACAGCACCTAGAAGCTCGCCCGCTTTCCGGAACTCGAATTTATCACAATATCTAAATGAATCCTCAAAGTCAATCCAACAAAATACACCTGCTACGCTCGCCGGAGACAACTAAAACAAAAAACCATTGTACATACCTGTTGAACACATAGTCATACTCCGTGACCAGATCTCGTCCCATGTTGAATTTTATAAGCTTCGGATCATATTTGGAAACGAGTCTCCCGCTGGGCGGAAGATACTGTAGCAGCCTTCGCGACGATGTGCTGTTCTGCGTCATATCTCGCATCCTGCCTTCATCTGTCATGGTTTCGTCCACCGCGTTCATGAAGAGGGTTATCAGCGTCGCATGTGGATTATCGACCTTGTTTTGGAGTAGCGGGATCATATAAGCCAGTGTATGGTGGATTCCTAGCCAGCCACTATCCGATATATTGGAGACATCAATGCGAGCGAAGGAAGCCGGTCCGAGAAGGTCAGGGAGAGAAGCCGCGTCAACTTGAAACAGCTTGAACGAGGCCCCTTTGAGGCCGCGAAGGCGAGCCAGGGATGATGATAGCATTTTTCGCAGATAGAAATACAGCTTCCCGTATATATCGGCACTAGCTGCGCCAGAGGGTGTACTTGCGACGTCCTCTGCAGGCCACCCGTGCCTAGGGTCTGCATTGTCTGGCATCGGCCACGTTTTATCCTTCTGGAAAAAGATTCTTTGCCAGGTTAGACTTACGCAGTGACATTACCTTTGGTTTTCTTGTATGGGTCTTGACTCACGGATTAGGCACTTGAAAGTCATGCCTGGGGGAACCAAACGGGAGAAGGAGACCATCCTCGCGGAACCTGCTGAACGGGACTCGGTGAGAACTAGGGATTAAACACATGTATCGATCTCGATAATCCTTCCTTGATTCGGCTAGAGTGATATTCGTGCGGCGTGTCTGCGCTTGGTAAGTATCTAAGCCGGCAGGCATGTCAAGGAACGACAGAAGACGGCCCCACGACGATTTACTAAGTATGACCCTGACGGAGCGCTGCCCAAAGGTCCATGTCTTCCCATGGAGAGTAGCGCAGGATTTATCTGCAATCTTTGCGCAGACATCAATGATCAGGGGGCGAATCCGCTGTTGTAAGATATTCAGATCTGACTCGCGGACAAGCGCTGAATACCAGAGATGGACCATGCAATCTGATGCGGCATCAATATCCTCAACTACCATGGCAACCAGAAGCAAAATGATATTGCGCGCTACAATGTCGAGATCTCGGTCATTCAAGGTTATCTCGACTGCGCCGTTGTAGCTGCTCGGTAATTGGGCGATGGTTTTGACAATATGCCGGAGGTCCCCAGAAGCTGCATGAAAAAGACAACGCGTTTAGAAATTGGATACAGTGTTCCACCTCGCCAATGTAATGGAAGGAAAGACATACCAGCACACAAAATACGTAGGTCGCCATCGTAGTCACTTCCTTCGTTTGCATCCAGCCGTAACAAATCAAAGGCAGGGACATTTCCCCAGAGATATTTCTTGTCGCCGAACACGGCCCCAAGTCTCTCACCCATAAATTCTGGGACTCGACTTTCCACAATCCAACCCGGCTGCCATGTATCTTTGCGCAAGGGTGAACGGCACGCGGCCTTGTGTAGGGGCCAGTGCGCTTTCTGGCATGACTGATCACAGTACTAGAATATATGATACGATTAGTGCACGCTCCGATGCAGCAGCAGGGCGGGTGCTTTTAAGCCATGAAGGTTGAACATACAGTGACTAATTGGCAATTCTTGCAACCGTACTTGCCACTCTTTTTGCAGTCGGTGCTGGTGCTGTTGGTGCTGCTGGTGCTGCTGGTGCTGTTGGGAGCCCAGTTGGAGCAGATCTGCCCTAGATACGCCATCTTGCCTCAACTTTGTTCGAATATAAGCAATAGACCCACAGCTCGAAAGGGAATTCTCGTAGAAGTGGGCTCTGGATGGAAGTTACTTGACAGTTGAGACCCCGCATGCATCTCTGCCCAAAAGACCTGCAATCACTGGCGGCTAAATCAGCCTTTCCAGGATTAAATGTAATTTGTGTTAATTTAAGTGTCTTTATACAGTTCAGTCATGTCTACTTGGTGTTTAGTGTTTGACAGATCCATGCCTTGTACAGGTTATGTTATCTAGATTTCACTTGAGTCAATTGCTATACAAGTATCAAACTAACTGTCGGGTATTGTATCATTTCGTGACTCAACGAAGCTTGTAATACTCTAAGTCAGTATCGGCTTAGTGCGCCTTGGCCCCTAGGGTTCAAGAAAAGCATTCTTTCTCTTTGGATGGGAAGCTGAAGGCTCATCCCACTGTACCACCCCTCTTATACACAGTAAACTCAAGAACCAAAAACACCAAGTACGCAGCCAGCAGAACAAAACCAGAAACCCGACTTGGCGGTTTCAGAAAGACCACAGCCACAAGTAACAACGCAGACATCCAGACTGTAACCAAATCAAAAAGAACAAATGTATCTGCCTGGCCGGCCGCACCGCCGGAGGCAGCAACAATACCAACACACAGTGTCAGGAGGAATATGTTGCTGCCTGCAGCTGTTGCAACGATAATGCCTCCTTGTCCGCGGAAACCACTGAGCACGGAAATGAACTTCTCTGGGAGGGTTGTGGCGAATGCGATGACCGTTAAGCCGAATACGGTGCTTGACAGATGGAGTGAATCGGCGATTGCGCCGGCGCTGTGGGCAAGAATGTATCCAGATAAAGAGAGTGCAAGTAGGCCGAAGAGAAGCTGGAAGAGATGGTAGTAGAGTGGTCTTGACAGGCTCCTGCCTTCATCTGCAGTCGGCAATAGAGGATCGCTCTCTGAAGGTCCCTCGTTGTCACTCTCACTATCCGACAGCTCAGGCGGCTCTGCTATACCCCTATAAATAGCATAACCGATAGAGATCATATACATGACAAATATAGCGATGAGCACTCCGCCAGTAAGTTGATTGAGCTGATCAAAAAAGGCCAACACCACAACTAACGTCGTCACAGAGAGAAGCAAAGCAGAATACATCTTTGCCGTCCTGTCAAACTCCATTCTTCCTGGATGACATAGAAGACCGAGGGAGAAGGCCCCAAGGATGTTGGAAATGCTGGAGCCCATCACATTGCCCAGGGCAAGTGGGCTACGGTGTTGCAGGACCGCGGCAACCACAACAGCGAGCTGACCTAGATCAGTATTTATCTTAAAATTAGAAGGAAATGGAGTACCTCTTCATACTCAGCGCCAGCCGTCAAGAGGGCAATGAGGGTTGGCGAGATGCCCAGGCGCTGTCCCACGACAACGGTGTGGTCGACGAATTTGTCTGCGCCATAGTCCAGGACAAAGACGCCGGCGATGAATGTCGCGATATTGAAACAGAGGTTATCCCAGTCCATGCTATTCTAATGCATAGGAATGGCGGAATCTAAGTTGCTGCCTGCGACAGGATGTTCGGATCGGGCGGTGGAAACAAGTCAGTCCAATCACTGTAAATAATGATACGAGGAATATAAAGAGAACCTGAAGGCGGGCAATCTCGGGGATTCTAATAACGCATAAAATGTGTAGCTAACCTGATTAGGTGGTGATGATTAATATTCGGGCATGACCAATTAAATATTGGACAGTGATACTGATTGAGCAATTGAGAAGTCTGTAGTTAACATGCAATAATGGCTATACTAAGCCTAGGTTGAGTGATCAAGACTACCTTACCGGGGCTATGTCTACAAAACCGCCGAGCATTCCGTTGGCATGCCTTTCGTTGGTTCAATTGACCGAATTATTCATGCTTGTTCGCCGAATGACACTGGCAGATTCGGCGAACTCCGCCACAGCCATGCGGGGTGATGATCTTTTCTATACGAAGTATAATCCCTGGTCGAATGAACAAGACTTCTCCAAGCTTTGCATATTATTTTTAGATCCGCACGGAGACTGGAATTCTGGTGCCTTGGGTGATCGCCGGGTATGTATATAAATTCCTTCGATATGCATTCCAGACTCCAAGGGCACTCGTCTCTATAACTTGAACACTTGTTGGATCTGTTGCATTTAAGGATCTTATTACAATGCGTTCATTCTTCTTCCTATCTGCATTAGCCCTGGCTGCATCGGCTCTGGCCCAAGATATCGATTCCAACGATGTCCCATCTCAATGCACAGATATCTGCGCCCCCGTTGTCAGTCTGACTGCAAGCTGCGACAGGTCCACCCACGACGATGACTCGGCTGAGAGGAAGTGCGTCTGCGATGATCCTGATGCATCGAAGAGCGTTCCCAACTGCGCCGCCTGCCTCGACAAGTACAGCAAAGATGGAAAAGACAACGGTATGCTTCCTAAGAAAGTAACTCGGACTATGCTAAACTTCGTAGATGCAAATGATATCGTCCGCAAGTGCTCGTTTGCCTCCACCACGTACAACCCTACCATGGCGTCTTCCACCAGCAGCCCTAGCTCTACCAGTGCGGCTGCTGAGTCGTCGACACCACCGTCAGCAGGCCATTCAACTGGGCTGGCACCTGGGGTTCTGGGAATGGGCATAGGCGTTAGTCTTTTGGGCGCGGTTGGGCTTTAGATCTTAGGCAGCCGGACATTAGAACCCATTTAAATAATGCAAATGCATTATTACTGTGTCAAGGATGTAGCCTAGAGTTGGTTTAATTTAATCTTGGCTCAGTCTGGTTACCAAGTCCATTGGCGACCGCGAAGGCTGCGTGGCATTGCAGCATGTCGGATGTAACGCGCCGGATATCCCAGATACTGGTACATAAGCCATCGGTAATAATATGCTCCGTAGATATTTATGTACGTGAACTGTCAAACTGGATTTGTAACGTTACCATGAGCAGTCGATGACGTTGCCTGGTCAGTCAGCTCATTACCCAATCCGGAAATATGACGACCCGATGCACCCAACACCACCATACTTATACCACCATTTTGCCAGTAACTGTACAGAAAGCTCATACATTTAACTCTGTATATTTAGTCGGTTTTTTGTAATGGGCATCAGTAAGGCCGAAGCGGCCACCAGCGCCATGACATCCACTCTGTCATATTATGCCCATCCATATGCGCAGCAGATTGCCCTCCATGCGCTCCAGCGGATTAACGGTGCACGGCTAAAGTTTATTCTCCAATACAAAGAACCGCCAGAGGAGATCCAGGTTGGAGAGACAGGATCCGAAAAGTCCGACTCGACTGTGGTGCTCCGCGTTCGCAGTCCGAATGTGTGGATGAGAATCTGTTCATGCTTCGACCTAGTAAGACATCTAATATTGGATATCAGTGTTTACGTGCTCATGATATCTAGGGCTTTGCAGAGGCCTATATGTTCCAAGAAGTCGACTGCGATGACCTCGGTCGAATATTCGACGTGCGCATACATACCCTCCAGACTATCCGGATGCTAACAACATATAGATCTACATCAAGAACAAAAACCGCATAGGATCAGGGAATCCACTACTCCAGCTTCTCCCCCGAGTCGCATGGCTCCTCCAACCAACCAACAGCATCCAAGAAGCGCGCCAAAACATCTCATCCCACTACGACACCTCCAATGAGCTCTTCAGCGCCTTCCTCTCGCCGGATCTGAACTACTCCTGCGCGCACTGGTCCGGCGATCCTGCTGAGCCACTCGAGTCCGCACAAGACCGCAAGGTCCGCAACCTCCTCTCAAAGGCACAACTCTCATCATCACACCACGTTCTCGACATCGGCTGCGGCTGGGGCGATCTGAGTATCAAGGCGGCGCAGATCTACGGGTGTCGCGTAACGGGGCTAACCCTGTCAGAACGACAGAAGAGTCTTGCTGAGGAACGGATCAAGGCAGCGGGCCTGCAGGACCGCGTACAGATCCTGCTTTGCGACTACCGGAAGGCGTCTGCGCCAGAGCAGGATGGGTTCTATGATCGCGTCATCTCGGTGGGAATGTTCGAGCATGTTGGGCCGGAATACCTGGATGAGTACTTTGAGACTATCTCACGGCTTTTGCACCCTACCCATGGAGTTATGGTAATTGATGGGATTACTATGACCAACAAGGTTTGACCCCTGCACCTATTCTGCTATAACAACTAATAAAGTGTTATAGCTGCGCGAGACGAAATCCAAAATCCCAACATTCATCGGCCGCTACGTCTTCCCAGGCGGTTACCTACCAACAATCCACATGCTCTTCGACGCGCTCCACCAGGGCTCAGGTGGGAGTTTAGAAGTAACATCCGCCCTGAATATCGGTCCCCATTACGGCAAAACCCTTCTAGCCTGGCAAGACAATTTCCTGCACAACTGGGCCAGGATTGAATCGGACTACCGGGCCGCACACCCGGGGGTGGCAGACGCGGAAGTCGAAGCGTTTCGCCGGCAATGGCTTTACTATTTTCGGTACTGCGACGCGGCATTTCGTACGAGGTTATTGGGGAATTACGTTATTGCTGCGGCGAGGACGCCGGAGCAGATGGTTGAGGTGGATGCGGGTAATACTTCTGCGGATGCGATGTTTGAGGAGAGAGTGATCGGCGATGGTATAGCATACTAAAGATGTATTAGGCATTGCTTGAGTTCTTACCGGGCGTATATGTGGGCCTGCTCGTTCTATATCACCAGTTATAGTTGGTGTATTGATAATGCAGCTGGAGAACTACCATATCTATATAATTCTGTCAATTTATCACTACAGCACGGTATTATATGTATGGCCTCGAATATATCGCTTTGAAATCCAATGTCCAATTCTATATAAACACATAATATTATCAAAATCATAAATATTGAATGCTGTGGTCTGGACTAAAGTCCGAGAGACTAGGCTTCCATAAACACCTTTCATGAGATATCCAGAAATGCCCAATCTTTCGGTTCAGGCTGGCCTTATAACCAATGTCCGTCTTCTCTATTGAAACGAATACAAAGGATACAAGAGGATCAATCCGTCCTAAACAGTCGTGGGGTTGGTCATACCACCTCGCCGCAGTGATTGGTATCATCAGCGTCGATGCCAAATCGTCTTCGAGTCTCATCCGCAGCACCAGGCTGGAATGGCGAACTATGCCTGCTTACCCTACCGTCTTCGTCATTGGAAACCGCACTATCTGGAAGGGAATCGTTGATGATGTTGTTGTTGTTATTATCATCGCTTCGCTCAGTCTCCCACCAGCCAAGCGTAAAGGTCCGTCCTTGGAACACACCTCGCTCTTTGAGCTGTCGGTCATTGCACCACTCGCTGCCGGGGGGTATCATGCCCGTGGATCTTTCGTGGCCGGTGGTCCTGCCAGAGCCGAGAATGTGGGAATCCGCAAGCAGACTCGCCGCGGCGGCAATGCTGAGTGGGTTTTTGGGCAGGATCTCTCGGGTGTCCATGAGGAAAATACTTATAGTCCCGCAGAGGGTCATGGCGGCCAGAACGGCTTGCAGGACGCGTGTTGAGATCATGTTCTGGAAGAGTCTGGCACCGGATGGGTTCTGCAGCGAGGCTTTGTATACTGGTCGGGTTTGGGTCCTGGAGATGGCGCCGGAGACGGGGCTGAAGCTGGGGCCGGAGCTGGGGCTGGCGCTGAAAGTGGTATATGATGTTACAGCGGCGGGATCCTTGTAGTCCTCCCGGCCTAGACTGTTGATCATTTGCGCTGTGATGATGCTCCAGACCCTTTGCAGTTGCGGCGCTAATATGTCCGCGTCGAGTAGGTCCGAGGCCGGTATGTTTGGCTCGCCGTAAATGATGCTTCGGAACACAGGGTCGAGACCTTCGGTAGATCTATCTCCGGGGTATATATCCAGGATGGCAGATGATATCTCGTCCGCGTCAGGGGCGACAAGTTCCCCCGGAGATCCCATGTATCCTTCAAATAGGGTCGTTACCGACCCAGGGACAACGGACGGGGGAGATGATAGATCCAAGGTATAGGAGGGAAGCGACAACTGAATCAAGACATCCACTTGTTCGATCTTGGGTCTGCACTCTAGCAGCGTGATTGCTGCGAGCGTGTCAGGTGTCGAGCCAACTTTCCCATACATCACGACAAGCCCGGGACAACTACTCGGTAACCCGGAAAGGTCATCTGCACGAGATTGGTCCAAGGCGTCGAAATATACGTTTCCAGATGAGATACCGGCTGTCCTCAGATAGTGAGCTTCGAAGGCGCAATCCTCAATCAGTGCGGTGACGTTTGCACCAATGTGGACCTCGTCGTCAGTCCCGGGATCGGGACCAGCAGTGTATTCATTAGGGGGTAATTCCTCGCAACCCAGATTAAGCCTCAGGCCAGGAACCTGCGCCTTGACAGAATACCCACTATCGTTCAGTGCACTGGCTGTTTCGTTTGGAAGACTGGTTTGGTTAACCTGCAGTTTCGGAAGTGAGAGGTCCTGATATGTCCACTGTGGGTATGAAAGGTTGTATTGAATGATCATGTCTCCAAGTTTGACATCCTCGTAATCACTCGTCTTTTGATAGAAATACCCCTCGCTCATGTTGACCCTGTTCATCTGGGTCAGGGTTATGTTGCTAGTTGTCACAGCATCAGACACTGTGTAAAGGCCAGAGGTGACGATAGGCAGGAATGGCCCAATCAAGACCGCAATGCCAGCTGCCATGACCGACCACTGTCTCTTCGTGAGAGCTTCCCAAACGCCAACAATTGCTATGCTTCGGTGTTGGTTGTCCATGATACTTGTCTCGGGTGGTGCGTGACCGCGCCTTAACTCGTGGTAAGGTTGGAAAATTCGCGCGCTGAAATACACACATTCGTATAGGGTTCGAACTCCAAGCATCACGAGCGGCGGAATGTAGGTCCATGTATAGCTTAGGTACCTGGAGCTTGTATCAATGTTAGCAAGGCCGTTCGAGCTTCGCGATTTCTGATACAATATCTCAAGGACAATGATGAGCCCGATTGGCGCCAGCAATATTAGAGCGCGTACTAGAGGAGCTGCTGCAAAGGGTCGCCACCAGGACAGCTGTGAAGCTTGACCGGACTTTTCAATTTCAGGGCCATTCTGCTTGATTGAAAAGACATCCCCCTTTACTGTAGTAGCGTAAATCTGGCTAGAGACGACCTCGCGAAGGTCTGCCTTCGAGGCATGGCCCTTACCGGACAAGGCGTCCATAAATTCATGGCTGTTAGCGAGGATCGTTCCAAGGCCACTGATGGATCCAGGATCTCGTGAGCAAACAGCAGAAGGAAGAAAGACAATGCAAAACACCAGGGATACTACAGCCAATAGTCCCAAGATCGACACGATAGCATACGCAGACTCATCTCGGAGTGTTAGTCGAGTCTCCTGAATCCTCATGGTCCCTGGCTCTGTGCTGTTTTCGGATCTGGGCCTGGGAACCATTAGGTAGTCCGACGTAAGGTGAACTGCAAGAGCATGAAACATTTCAGTGACCTGGTCTGTAAGATTCTTGACATCAAACACGTCCTCGAGACCGCGTCCACCTGTGTTCAAAAGCAGATAGGGGGTACTGCGTGCAGTTATACTGCTGGCAAACTTGGCAACTGAAAGGTAAGACCCGTATAATATACTGGATGCACTGACATCCGCTAGTCCGGGGATTTCAACGGGGTGTGCGAGTGTTAAATCAACAGAAGGGTTGCCACTATCCCCAGACCCCATCAAGGTGACGTTGCCGCTATCAGTAGAGTAAGAGAGCTCGCACATCAGGCCGATAATGTCGACGTAGGCAGTATCGTTGGGGTAACCAGCGTACGGCACCGGATGTCCATTGGGCTCTTCGCGCATCGATTCTGCAACGTATATCCAGAATCTCCAGTCTATATTGCTGACATCCATGGACTCGTGGTCATTGAAGTCCCCAACGCCTGAGAGGGTGCCGTCACAACTTCCTAGCACCGTCCGCGTGAGTGGGAATTGATTTATGCTGTAATCATTTATCACCATGGTACAGTCGTCAATCTGCAGCTTCACGTCCGAAACGTGTGCGTATGTTGTTACAGACGTCTCATGGCATTCAAGTGATGGTGTAAACACATCAACGACAGCTTGGTACGTCGTGTTCCCCAAATATATCGGTGTTCCCGCTAAAGCAGTAATGTTAGGATCGAAGTTCAGGAATAGCGCAGGGGTTTACTCACTCGGGCTGGTATCATAGAAGAAATTCTGGAAGGCATGTTTGTCCATAGTCCCCTGCGGATGGCTAAGATTATGTTGGGCAACCCCCCATGCCTGGACATAGACCCGCGAGTCTACAGCAGATTCATTGAAGCTACTCCCTTGGAAATCTTTCTGGATCTGAAAATCTTTGGTTAGTACCAACTGGATATCCTTCGCGATGAACAGGCCCGTGGACAGGACTGTCATCAGCTTGATAACCAGTGATACTGCGATCGGAATCGACACCATGTAATGGCCACGCTTCAGGGATTTGAACAAGGCCGACACATTCCACATGGAAAGGTAGTCGAGTAGAACGCTATCTGGCGCTGAAACAAACCCACGAGACATCAGGCGCCATGGGAACAGCTGCAAGGCTCGATATTGGACCTGGCCCCATAGGGCGCTGACAATTGTGAAGACTTTACAAGGCATTATTAGCCCAGGCCATTTTCCTTATCACCTTCATCGACACTTACCGGCCGTGGGGCCATAAGTCCAGAGATAATAGTTGCTTGGGTTGACCGTGCTCAGCCCTTGTTCCTTCTCAGAGATCCGCCATATGGTCGCTAATGTAGCCAGCAGCGCAATAAACCAGACAGTGAACGCTAAGAGGGCAGTTCGACGCAGGAAAAAGGGCGCCCAGAGTCTTCTTGTGCCGACCGCAATATTCCGGTCGGTCAACAAGCTCGTGGTGGAAGAGGTCTCGTTCGCGCCCGTCTTAGCATGGCGTTTGGTTGGATCCAAGGATCCAAGTTGAATTGCGCAGCCTTGATCGGCTTCTGGGCCAGAAGCAACACGATGGTGCTTGGTCTTCCGAGATGGCATCGCAGTGTTGATTGCCAGATGGGGATTTCATCAGCCTCTATTGTTGGGGTTTGTCGGAGACTTTGTTATAAAATCCTTTCCCCTGCAGAGGGGCATCAGCGGGCAGGAACGTTTGACAATCCAGGAGGTATTTATACGTAGGTGTGTAGCATGAGGCTGAGCCTGAAACCAGGATACAGGACTTATAATATATACTCAGCCACACAGCCCCTGGCAGAAGGGAATCCGAGAAACCCCAGCGAATCAGCAGCCAGAAACATGTGATTCTCATGAAAGATGCAGGCTTCAGCATCCCTGTTCAGTTATTAATGAAGGATTTAGTCTACAAGGTTCCATGGCTGTGTTATTTAGTACCTGTGCTAAGCCTGGTTCCAGGCTTAGCATTATCCT
Organism: Aspergillus sp. PM3604; assembly: GCA_025768815.1. Classification (NCBI taxonomy): domain Eukaryota; kingdom Fungi; phylum Ascomycota; class Eurotiomycetes; order Eurotiales; family Aspergillaceae; genus Aspergillus; species Aspergillus sp. PM3604. Next base: position 136,175 of record JAMFNW010000007.1, on the reverse strand, counting down.
ATATACCCAGATGAAAATACTCCAGAATTGTCAAAAGTCCGGCTGCTTATTGCTTGTGCGAGCGCCTTTACCAATCTCCCTCTTGCTCATCCTGTCTCTTTTCCAAAGGAACAAACCCAAATGTTTCATCGATTATTGATCCTTAGCGTGCTCTGACCGATGTGTCAAGCCAGGACTATATAAAGATCTTTCAGACCATGTACTTTTGGCATCCTGCGAGAGGCATTTTATAGGTGCCCTGTCCTGCAGGACGGACAGAGAGAGCCCCAGGATGGGGCTGCAAAGGGGAGCCTTTTCGGCGTCGATTCCATGTTCAATCAAGTGGTCGTCAGGTGCGATGTTTGAGGGCAAACTGATCGGCGATGGGGTATAGTAGACCAAATAGGAATTAGGGCATTACTTATATTCATACTACGTATATCTGTGGGCCTATTTACTGTATATTATTATTTAATATAGGATATTAGTCATGCTGCTTTAAGGCGTTAGTTATAGCTGAACTGCGTAATCTATATAATTCTTACTCTATAAATTTATTAGTACAATACAGTATTACGTAGAATTAACTATAACCTTGCCTTAAGCCCAACGACCAAGCCGATATAACCATATAATATATCAAATTACAAATATTAATGAAGCCTGATTAATTACCATATCGAGAATGGACGCAGCGTCTTGCATCCAAATAGGGTTTCCAATAGTAATTCCAGGCAGACTTGCCACAACAGGATACTCTTTAACCGCTGGACGTTATATCACAGGGGGTTTTCCGACGTTTAGCCATGCAATTAGGAGCCCAGTGTGCACTTCATCGTGCATGAAGAAATCTGGGTCCACCTTAATGAAACACTCACGTCCGAATCGGGAATATGCCGATCTCTGTCTTCCTTCACAAGCCCTGAAGTATATGGCATATAAGGGATAGGTAAGTGATCTTTTTTTTTGTAGTACTCAGGTAAATGCCATTCAAACATCTATGCGAAAATGCCATTCAAAATCTCTCGGATCCAACGCCTCAGTGCGGTGACGGGCATATCAATGACATTCTTCATCGCCGAGATATCTGGTATATTGCCCTATCCGTTGAAGGCAAACATACTGATTATGTTACAGTTGGCTTTTATACAGGATCTCTCGCTCTCATTGCCGATGCCTTTCACTATGTATGTTGTTAACGTTCGGACCATACTAGGTGGCTGACGGTATCCAGCTTAGCGATGTCGTCGGGTTCATAGTTGCGCTGGTCGCTGCCATTGTACTATCCCACATTGAAATAATCACAGTTCTATACTAATATATAGCAGGTCGAGAAAAGGCATTCCCCACCGCCGTCGTTCACATTCGGATGGCAGCGATCTCAACTACTCGGTGCCTTCTTCAATGGAGTTCTATTGTTTTCACTTGGGATTAGCACATTCCTGCAGTCAATTGAGCGGTTCATCAGATTGGAGAGTACGAAGTCCTGCCATTATTGTCAAGTATAATACTGACTACTGTCACTCAGTCGTTGAAGACCCCAGGCTTGTCATGATCGTTGGATGTATAGGGTTTGGTCTAAATATCATCAGTGTTGTGTTCTTGCATGGTGAGTCCTCCAAGCATCTCCACTGAATAAAGTAAATGTTATTAACCTATTTATGAAGAGCACGACCGCGGAGACAGACACGATACCTACAACGATGAGACCTCCGACATCGAAGAAGCCGTCATCCCCCACAAACAACCCAAGCCCAAGCCAAAGTTCGACCTCGCTCTAATGGCAGTATTGGTACATATCATGGGCGACTGCGCAAACAACCTCGGAATCATCATCGCCGGTCTCATAATCTGGCAGACCGATTACAGCGGACGTTATTATGCAGACCCCGCGGTGGGTATGGCTATTGCAGTGATGATCTTCCTCTCGTCTCTTCCTTTCAGTTGGTCATGGATATTATATATTTGGTACTGGTTTCAGATGCTGATATATCAAGTTAAACGAGGTGGCCGTATCCTTCTCCAGAGCGCTCCGGACGGCGTGGAGCCGGAGAATGTGAAGCGGGACTTGCTGCAGGTATGTATAGGGCCCTTTCTTGAGATTTCCGTTTGCATCTTAGCCTGTGCTCTTCTAACGGAAACAACACAGATCCCAGGGATTACCGCCGTGGATAAGCTCCACATATGGCAGTTAAACCAGGAGAAGGCCATTGCCTCCGCCCACCTTGTCCTCCAGGATAATGGTGAAGCCGATTTTTACAGGCTCGTTAAGACAGCCAACGAGTGTTTCTATGCATACGGCATCCATCATGTCACAGTACAGCCCGTGGCAGTAGATGCGAACAAGGAAGCTTTTAGTGTTGCTTCAGTAGAGAGTGGAAAGCATGGGAGAATGGAAATGACTCAGGTGAGAAGTACTTAGTTGTATCTCACCTTTTTGCGATACGTCAAGCTGCAAGCAAGGCAGCGTAAGGTAAATAGTCTGGTATTTGTACATTTATTGTGACGTTCGAAAACGCTTGCGAGGCCATGGTCGGCTTTGGATTGGGAGGCTTCATGTTTATAGACCAGTATACAAAGCATTCTGATATCATGCCCGATCACTCAGGGTCCCCCTTACGAACCCAAATGCGTACAGTACCGTCATCTCCGCTAGATGCGAGCATGTCCGGATTGCGGGGATTTGTTGTGAGAGAGTATACACAGCCTGATTCATGTCCCTCCAAGATATCCACAAGGGCACCAGAGCTCCGATCCCATACATAAATGCGAGAATCTTCACTACCGCTTAGCACTAGACTCTGGTCTACGCCCAAGAAAGTGCTTGATATCAAGAATATACTCTGGTGGTGCCCCCTCAATCGGCGGATAACCGTTCCCTGGTTGAAGTCAAGCAGTTGAACCTCACCAAAAACTAGACTGGCAAGCAAGTGCCCAGAATTAGAAATAGGATCCACTGCCAAAAACGACGCACGAGCCTCTGTCGCGAACGAGAACTTCCTCGCCCGTGTTTTAATATCAAGAACGTGCAATTCCCTGCTGCTAGAGACCAGTAAGTGACCATGGTCTGGTGTGATACAGCAACAGGCTATGCGCTCGTTGAACGGGTTCCGCCACCTATATATGCACGACCCAGTTATGCTCCAGTGGGTGAGACAATCCAAGGTTGAAACGATGATCTCTTCGTCCGTGACCCAAAGTAGCGAATTGGTCGGTTGTACGTCTTTCAATATATGTAGGCAGTCGTAAGTCTGAGATACTGTTAGCGGGTCCACTCGCAGCTTCAAAGGTATACAGCCCGGGTTACCTTTGCGTCCCAGATCTTAACGAGCCCGTCCTGCGCTGATGTCGTTAATCTTGTATCGTTGGGGCTGTAAGCGAGACATACGATCCCTTTTTCATGCGCAGGTAGGTTGCCTACTATGCTAAAGGTCTTTGTCTCGTATATTATTAAACGGCCGGTACTACCTGCTGTGCAGAGGCTGGATCCATCATGGGAAAATTGCGAGCGCCAGACTTCGCCATTGTGGTCATCAAGAACTCGAGCCTGTATCACAGAATTGAGTTGATACGCTACTTCTTGTGCTGGCAGATCTGCCTGTATCCTGGGGGCCTGGATAGTGAGTTGCGTATCCATGAGTGAAGTTATACTTTGCTGTAGCCTGTTGTCCCCTGGAAATGCAGCTGTTATTTGATCTTTGGTGACCCTTAGCTGCCCATTCTGCAAAAGTAGGACCATAATGTCGGCATCAAACCAACGGACAACAATTTCGAGTACTCGTTTGGTCACGGTGCAACTCGAGCCAGCATTGAGAAAGAGAATTATTAATTCCTCGCGGCGCTTCCAAGTGTGTGATGAGATTGCCATCAGCAGACATTCCGTGAGGACAAGATCCATATTTCCGTTCTTCTGCAGGAGTAAATTCACATGGTCGGCACTGTTCTTGTTGTAGATAGCTGCCTCCCAGATGTCTTCTGTAAGATCAAACTGCTCAGGTGTGCGATCGAGTAGCAATAAAGCAAGCGAGGTGTCCTTCTGGTTGGACAGAGCAGCAATCAAGACATCTGGGGTCACGCAGTAATCTGAATCCAGATACTCGTCCAGAAAGAATTGCATTACTGTCAACCCTTGGATTTGGTTTGCTGCTGCTGCTTTGAGCACCTCTTCAGTGATCAAAGATGGAAGGTACTTTCCACTGAGAAGCTGCGGTAGTTTCCCGCGCCAGTCTGCACATCTTACTGCTGCTTTGACTATAGCTTCAGTGACCGGAATCCGATCGCCTTGCCGGTCTAAGAGGAGTTTTATGACTCTCCCTCCGCTTCTCTCGTTGTACACTGCATTCTTGACTACCTCTTCTGTAATCTGGATCTGACCTCCTCTGCGGTCCAAAAGCAGTGCCAGAATATCCTGGCCATGAACACGGTATGCATATCGTGCGGCTGTTCTCAGGACTTCTTCTGTAATCTGGATCTGACCCTCTCTGTGGTCCAAGAGCAGTGCCAGAATATCTGGGCCACTGTATGAATTTCGTGCAGCTGTTCTTAGAACTTCGTCTGTAAGCTGGACCTGGTCTCCCTGTCGGTCCAGGAGAAGCTCTATAACATCCCTCCCACTCCGCCTGTTCCTTGCTGCAGCTTTCACCACCTCTTCACTGACGTGGATTTGGCTTTCCCGTTGATCTAGCAGGAGCTCCATGATTTTCTTTCCACTCTGCCCGTTCTTTGCTGCACTCTTCAGCACCTCTTCATTGATCTCAGCGTGGTTTTCTCGCCGGCTTAGCAGCAGCTTCATAACATCATACCCGCTTTCCTCGTTCCCTGCAGCAGCATTGATAACCCGCGTGGATACTCGCAGTCCAGCTTTTATATTGTCCAATAAAGTGAGCAAAATACGGGTATTACCATTTCGGGCGGCTTCTTCGAGTGGTGTAACTCCGCTCACTGTTTGGAACTCTGTGTCATGGTATGTTTTTCCATGTTGATGCAGTTTTATCTCTAATCCCCAGAGAAACAAAGGTATAATCTCCCACCTTGCTGCCGCATGGAATATGTCGAAGCCTTCCTCCATTTGATCATATAAACCTCCGTGTTTACGATTGTGCCATCCCTGCCATTTCTCCCAAGCTCCTGAGTCTGGCTCGAAAAATGATTCTTGCTGCGGACCTACGGCCCAAGCTGTATCGGCATGCCCAGCATGTTCAGGCCAATACGTGCCTGCGTATTTGAGAAACGAGGTTTCGTCCTCGCTGGCAGTCTCAATAAAGTCCAGGATATGGTTGATGCAGTGGTTTGCCATTTCGGCATGAGCTTCCACCTCCTCCATGCCCAGCTCTTCCTTCACCAAAAAGTCTTTCACTGACTTGTGTAAAAGCCAGACACGGTGATCTTGAATGACGATTATCAGGCGGCACAGTTCAATAAGTTCCTGGGTGAATTGAAGACGGCTGTCCACATCATCATCAGGATATAGTTGGCAAGCATCAGCCAGTTCCAAGACCATCAACGGCCGCCGCGCAAATGCAACGAACTTCATCAAATTCTTCATGATTTCTTTCTCGTCATCGTCATTGCCTCTGTCAACTAGAGCGGTATTCAATAACTGCCGATACAAATCATGCAATCCTCGTGGCATTTCCTTGAGGATCTTGGTGGCATTTCTCGCTCGTACTTCTGGTCGAGCCAGTTCACTGCAGGCAATTCCTATCCATAGGAATGTTCCCTCAGCCTTGTCCTCTAGGATTCTCGAGACTTCTATTTTCACTGAGTCTGGGTACTTTTTTCTCACGGCCAGATCCTCAACCTTTGCTTCAATCATCCTCCTGATATCGTGCTCGATCGCGCTGTAGGAGGCCAGATCTTTATTTCTAAAGTGGGATAAGTATTCGCTGATCTCAGGATAGGGTCGACTAGTTATCAGGATATGCAGGTGAGGCGGTGGTGAGTCTGCCAGCTGTTCTCCAAAGGAGTGATGGATTTGGCGTATGAGGTCCTGCTGTGAGTCCGATTCGCATTCGTCCAACGCGTCAATGATGCAGTATATCTCAACGGCAGAGTCCTTTCCCATTTCCATCAGAATACCCCATAATGCATCGAACGAGTTATTCAAGCCCTCCTTTCTCTCGTTATACTTTGGCAACAGGAACTTGGCCAAGTGTGGACACTGCTTCACCAGATAGTGAATCAGACCACGTAGAATCGAAACAGCCGTACGTTGCTTGTCGTTGCTAGAATCGCAAAAGAAATAGGCCAAGATCTTGGTTCCCTCCGTAAAGGCCTGTAGCTTTGGGATCTCCTCTGCCATCGTTATCGCCATGGTCGACTTTCCAGTTCCAGGGTTGCCGTGCAGCCACAGGATATTTGAACCTCCTTGGGAATCTGACATTTGAAGCCAGTCCATTAGTTCGTCTGTTTCCAGTATCCATTCGCATGTTCCAGCCGCACGGCCGCCTTTGCGTCTCCTCAGGGAATTCTTATCATCTTCCGGGTCCGTGAGAAACAGACTCCGTAAACATTCCTCTTCATTTGGTGTAAACCCGACTTCAAACTATTAGCACTCTGGTTCTTGTATATTCCATGCAATCACATACCTTTCCCTGGTTGTTTCTTATTATTCATAATAACTGGAACCGTTGATAACAAGGTTTTCGCATATGCAGCAGCAGTCAGCGCCGCATATGGCTGCCACTCCTTATGCTTGTGAGAATCACAATAATCACAAATCCCACGTATAACAAGCGATGGCAGCTCATCCATGATCCCAGCTGCCTCCATTTCAAAGCAAATAATATCCAGTTCATCCGCAATAGAGTCGCGGGTCTTAGCGTCTTTCATCACCTGGTCCCCGGAAGCAATAAGACCATAGTGAATATACGGTTCATCAGATTTGTCTCGTAAAGGACGATCGACCAACTGGTCCTGATCACATGCAGAGCAGTTATCGGGCTGTTCGTGGTAGTAGTCTGCCTTGAAGAGCATATCCCGTTCCGGTCGTGCAAATTGTTCCCTGATTGTGGAGTCCGTCTGGCTCAGCGTGTCGCTAATCTGCATCTTCCCCGCCATCTGTTCACCTTCCAGATGCGCTATTGCCTTCAGCAAGACCTGGGGAGGTTTATTAAGCGAGCCTGTGCGCTGAAGCTTTCCATCGCGAACTGTCTTGCCGTAGTCATACCGAACAACCCCGGATGAAGACCCAATTGGCCTGCTAACAACGACATCGCCAAGGCGTATATCAGCCCGAGATGGAACTCCCCCTCCGATACCAACCATCAGCCCGAATTTGATATTCGGGTAAGTCGAAACCATATGCGACACGGTCGTGGAGGCTGAAACGGTCCCATAGACTCCGAGTGGTAGGCACACCAACACCACATTATGGCCTCGTACAGTCCCAAGCATGTAGACGTTATGGTCGGTTTTGGGCTGTGGTAGGGGACTGTGAATCTCATCCAGCATGGCTTTTGCTGCGATGATTTCTATCGGTACGGCGCAGATCCAGGCCACTGTGTAGTCATCGTGTGTTAAAGGCATTTTTGCGTTTGACAAGGGATGACCCCCTGCGTCCTAGTAATGGAAGCCTTCGAGTAGGAACATAAGAAGAGTAAGATGAGAAGGAAGGCGGGGTAGTCAGATTGAGGCTGAACCCGCAGCTGAGATCGGGCGCTTCGGTTTGCAGAGGGGGCAGTGATGAACGAGGCTAATCTAGCAACTCGTCTGGTGACAGACCAGCACGAACTTTTGGTGGGATTCAAAGAACCCATAAAGCCGTAGCCCCTCTCCGTTTAATAGAAAGTCCCATGTCTTCTGGGTTATGTATATAAACATCGCGATCCCTTCTACTGCGTATTCGTAGCTTTCTTAAGCTCTAGCGGTTGTTTACTCACATTGTCCACGATCAGCTTCTCCGCCACATTCTTCAGCGCATAAGCTTTTATATCCAGCTCAATACAGGAGACGAGTGCAAGCATAAGAACAAATGCAGAGGAAACAATGAACATAATTTCTGCTCTGTACTGCTCAGAGTATGGAAACGGTAATGTTGGGTAATATATTTTGGCGCCAGAGATAAAAATAAAGGTTGTGCCCGTAATTACGACCCACACTCGACCCACATAAGTCCACATAAGTCGTATTAGGTATAGTTCCCGTAGATCTTACCATCCACGCATCGTCTTGTACGTATTAAACGACGTATTCAGAAAGATTGCTGTAGGTATGCGCATCGGGAAGAGATGATGTCTCTATGACTAGCTAGGATCCTTATGCCCAATACGCCTAGAGTAAGTCGTAAGAAGCTGAAGCCTGGAATTGCTGAATGAGTATAATACATGGCATCCTAGTCTATCTAAATTTATAATGTCTATTAATTTGAATCTGCCACCACAAACTCCGGAACCTTTACACCTGGGTTCTCAAACACGGCCTCCCAATGCTCCTTCGTCCGCTCGCAGAGCCTGACTTCTGACTCCCAGGAAGTAAAAGGTGGCTGCATGTCACACACAACGGCCAGTGTCTCCTCCCAAAATGCCTTCTCGACGTCCCATCCTAGACGTTGCATCGCCTCGGGAGGATGTGTCCAGAGCCTGGTGGGTTCCCCGTTAATATCCATTAACTTTCCACCTAATAAGTCTTTCCCTGGGTTAAACTCTGGGTCTCCGGCATGAACAAAAAAGGCTCGCGGTGGGCTGGAGACTGAAGGATCCTTGACTCTCCATTTCCCTTGGCTTGTCAAACTATAGTCCTGGATTGGATCAGCTTGGATATAGCCAGCGTTGATTGCAACACTTGGATCCCATGGATCAGGGTTTCCTATATCCACCACTGTTTCGCTAACCGCGTAGAAGCTCTGCTTCAAAGCGGCTGCAGCATGGAGGAAGGTGTCTTTATCGCCTGTACCTGGTGCACCCTGCCCAAGCAGTATGTAATAATAGTCCGGGCCATGAAAATTGTAATAGGCCGCCAGCATTAAAGTTAAAAAGTGAGTTTCTTTTGAAACAAGCAGTATTCCAGCCTCTGTGGCTTGTCGAGCAGTGGACAGAGATTTAGCTTGTCGAGAAATGTTAAAGTATACCGATGCCGCTGAATTAGCCCAGAAATCCGGCCACGTAACAAATCGAGTAGATTTAAATGGCTCAGAGCCTATTATTGACGCTGGATCATAGAGAGCAACGCAGTCCGCGTCCAGCCAGAGGATGCTCTCAAACGAGGAGAATAACATGGCGAACGACTTGATCTGAAAGCCTTGTATCTCTGGCGTACCCTGCTGATTTTCCTCGTCTGAAGCATCCTGACCGGCAAGGTAATCCGACAACACCAGGCATTTTGCGCCCAGCGGGGGCAAAACCGTCTCACAAATTTCGGGTTCATACTCGGTCTGGTCCTTCATAAACAACTCCACCGGCAGAGTCGATCCAGTCCGCCGCAGCAAGAGGAGGGATACCAGAAAAGTAGGCAAATAATCGCCCCCCGCAGAGGACACTATGCCAGTTGTTCCGTGTACATAGGGACGATTGACTGTCAGATTGCGGATAGCTTGCACAAAGCCATCATGCGCTGCCTGCATGGGCAGTTGAATCTCGTCAACATTGGAGACGTAGTTTTCGCGGGGTGTCTCGTTTATAGCATCAAATCGTCGGGCGCCTGCGCTGTCATGCAGGGCTGGTTGAGGACAGTCTGGCTTGAATTGCTCAAGCAGGGGGTGAAGCTGCTGCCACAGCTGGGAACGCCGGTCTTCAATCGAGATGACGTGTTGGCGCTCCCAATGCGAGTAAAAATAAAACAAGTTAAGTAGGAAGAGAGCAGCGCAGAAGTATGCGATTGTTGTTCTTCGAGGAGCCAGCATTTTGTGCACTCCTGCGATGAGGAAGAAAGAAAGACAGAATGCAGCTGTTGGAGAATGGGGGCATGTAATATGTCATACAGCACTGGTAATATACAACCAAAACAGCGGGCGCTTGTTCTTTGTGAATTCTTTGTGAATGGGGCGGGTGGGTCCGCCCTGCGTAAGCCCCGAATTTGATTGGACTGATCTCGGCTCTTGCCGCCTTGTGTCTTATAAGATTTTGTATTGAGGCGTCAGGCTGCCACAATCCAACGCCAGCAATAAACCCAGATAGCTATTGCATATAGTCGATGCATATTTATTATGTGATCCTACCCGTGTATATCATAGCAGATTGTGATTATTAAGGTTTGCTCGGGCTTGCATTCAATCATCAATCTCACTTCCACAAATACCCGTTAAAATGGGATTTCTAATACACCCTACAGTTCTTCCTATCATCTTGGCTCTGAGTATCGATATCACTCTGGGTAAAGTCAACTTAACCAGGTTGCTACCCCCAGACCCTTCTGGTAACCCGATACTTTGTCATCTCCGGCTCATCCCCAGGGACCATCCCGAGGGCGCCTTCACTCTATGGGGAGAACAGTACAAGGCAGATATCCTATGCCTCAACGTTCTATACAGGCTGATAATCGTCCTCAACAGCGTCGAGGCTGCTCTCAACCTGCTCGACAAGCGCGGTGCCGCGGTTTGCTGTCTTCTAGGAGATGGGCTGGGGAGTCACACTCACCTTCCGTCGCTTCAAACCCCACCAAAGTCCCTTCCAGCGGTCATTCTCCCCATCTGCATGTAAACCGTACCGCACACTTCAACTAGAAGAAGTCCGTGATGCAATCAAGTTCATTGCGTACAGCCCAAATGACTAGTAAATGTGCGCCTAGCTGTGCGAGGCCTGCCAAAGTTTTCGTTCTCAAATGGGCTGGGTGGTGTCCAATTACTCTTGTAAAGTAAAGTAACGTATATCTTCCTAGTGCCAGTTCTGCTTCCACATTTCCCAATTTTTTTGATTCTGATTTCTAATCACCATTGCCTTCTTCTACTCCTTGATTTTACTTCCTGATTTTAGAAAATCTTTCTACCAACTACGCGCTGCAAAATGGCCACTACCGAGATAGCTATACAAGCCCCTGGCTCTACGCTTTCGCCATCCAGAAACAGGGCTGCTTCGCAAGATGGACCCTACGAGATGGACATTTCGCCCATTCCAAAGGCACATTCTGCGCCTACAGCAGATGTTCCAACTACCGACGAGGCCGAACTTCAAGCGACAGACCCAGAACTCGCCCGGACAAACATCCATTGGAAGACCAAATGGCAGCTAGTCAGCGCATGTCTCATGAGTCTCGGAAATGGGATGAACGACAGCGCCCCCGGTGCTCTCCTCCCATACATCGAGAAGGATTATAGTATCGGCTACGCAACGGTCTCGCTCATCTTCATTGCCAATGCCGTAGGTTTTATCCTTGCTGCTCCGGTCTCCCACAGTATCAATGCAAAGCTGGGTCGCTGCAAAAGCTACGCGCTTGCCACAGGCTTTACTACTGCGGGTTATGTGATTATTGCCTGCCATCCGCCGTTCCCTGCGGTCGTGGTTGCATTCGCAGTTTTAGGGTTTGGGCTGGCGCTTACCCTTGCGTTCAATAATGTCTTTTGCACAAACCTCCCCAACGTCACGACGGCCTTGGGGTGTTATTCTGGTGCCTATGGAATTGGCGGTGTTGTCTCGCCCTTGTTCGCAACAGCCATGGTTTCAAGCGGTATCCAGTGGTCGTTATTCTATACCATAACCCTGGCAGTATCTGTCCTCAACATGGTATTCGCCTGCTGGGCCTTCTTCAAGTTCGAGGAAAATGCACCAAATCCCATCCAAACCAACACCAGACAAAATGAACCCCCTACCCGCCGTGAATTCCTCAAAACCTCCCTCAAAAACCGCACCACCATCCTCGGCGCCCTCTTCATCTTCGCCTACCAAGGCGCCGAAGTCTCCGTCTCCGGCTGGGTCGTCTCCTTCCTAATAGCGCACCGCTCCAGCTCACCCTCCCAAATCGGCTACGTCAGCTCCGGCTTCTGGGCAGGCATCACCCTGGGCCGCTTCCTCCTCGTCTACCCCTCCCACCGCATCGGCGAGAAAATCGCCGTCACAATAATGACCGTCGGCGCCATCGCCTTCCAACTCCTAACCTGGCTAATCCCCAACGTAATCGGCGAGGCCGTGGCAGTCGCAATCCTAGGTGTGCTTCTAGGCGCCGTATATCCATGCGCAATGGCAATATTCGCCAGGCTACTACCGCGCAAGATCCAGTTATCGAGTCTGAGCTTCGTCAGTGCCCTTGGCAGCAGCGGGGGTGCAGTATTTCCGTTCATGACTGGGCTGATGGCGCAGAGTGCGCGGGTTGGACTTGGGACTGTTGTGCTGCATCCGATTTGTTTGGTGTTGTATGGCGTTATGGCGGCGAACTGGGTGTTTCTGCCGAGGGTTACGAAGAGGAGCGAGTAGTGTTAATATTGATGTTGGTGGTGTGTAGGAAAGTATATAGCCCTGTTTATGGAAAGTGTTGCCTGGTTGTTCTTTCCTGATATATTATAATATTGCAAGGAAAGTGTGTTGACAGATGAGGAAAGCGTGACTGGCAGTTAACTGCATATGAGGCAGGTGCAACCGGGCCTGAGATTTTACTTATACGGAAACTACGACCGGGCTGGCTTGAGTGCTCTTTCCTCGTGGGGCAGAATGTATTTTGAAGGTACGACGGCATTCCCAGTTCGTACAATGGAAGCGGCAGGTGCAACCTGCGAATGGGCTTTGCAAGTTTTATGGCAGGAAGATTAGAAAGACACCATTATGGAATATATCGCGTGACGAACATTTTGAGATGCAAAACTACCAGGACAGAAGGAACGTCCGTATTTAGCCAACCTCTGCTGTCTAGGAGATAAATAAACTTGCTAAGCTGAAGCTCAGCACGCTGATTTGGCAAGGAGGCACAACTGGCCGGTGACTCTTTCCTCCTACCGTATGGCATTGCAAGAGTGGGCGAGGAAGGTTCGATGGAGAACCTGTTCTATAGATGGCAAGTACGGCCACTTCAAAAGCTTGTTTTATCGGGCAGGTATGACTAGGAAGGCACCGGTTGTTCCTTCCTTATGGATAAGGATCCTTGAGGAAGGCACGTTTGGGAATGAAGAAGGCGCGATGGAGAAAGCAGTTGTATCAGGAAAGCACAACCCTCGAAAGGGGTATACAAGGCAGGTACAGTCAAAGGGTCTTGGTCGTTCCTTCCTTTGTCTATGCAGCTTGGATGACCTCAAGAGAAGGCGCGATTGGGATGGAGCTGGGTCGTGGTTACTCGGTCTAGAAGAGTTTGATGGTGTAGAAAGTATACGGGGTGAAGATTGCGTGAGGAATCGGACTTGGAAGGCTGGCACTATGCTCTACAGTAAGTATATCAGAATGTAGTTAGTTGTATTCTCACATGGAGGCTTATCTATTATGGTAGGATGCGTCATGTCAAGGTTATTGCCATTGTTCTGTGTGCGCACTCGGAGCTGCTCAACTTCAGAATACTTCTCAAACCAAAGACAGTGTAACGAAAGCAGAACAGAGTGTGCAAGGACCTTGACTCTCTGCTGACAGATCGGAAGATAAACTACCGGGAATTTTAGGCCAAATATGCCGGTCCAACTCAGAGAAGAGCCTTCCTTAATGGAGAAATGGGAGGCTGAGACTGGAGTTTAATTCGCTAAAAGCCCCCTTCACCATCCAGGCTTATTCGATGGGAATCGGAAGATTTTCGGTTCTTCTCTCAAGGCCTTCACCTTGCTGGAAGCGCATAATATCGGTAAATGATAGGCGCTTCAAGCCAGAACCTCTCTTTCCAATCCCACTCTTATCCACCCTTGTCAGCCGCAAATAAAAAGGACCGTTTGCCGTTTCAAGCCCCCGCTCCAAGACGGCACAGGCCAGAAGACTTCAAAGGGCAGGAAAAAAGCTAATCAGGGAATTGACTCCCGAGAAGACTATCTATCCCTTCTCTCAGGAAGATCTGCGGCCGCAGGAAGAGAGCCCCCACCAATCCCGATAAGTGCACTGACGAGGCGACTCCGTTAACCATCACATATCTCGAGCGGTGAAGAAACCGATCACGAATGGCCAACGGCGAAAGGATCTCCCTGAATGGTAAAAGGTGGGAATATGTGCGTTTTGGCCAATCAGGTGCAGTCAAGGACGGCTTCACCCCATTTGAGAAATCAGATACGACGTCTCTGCTCTTGGGTCTGGAGACTGCATTCTTGGCTTGGCTGTTCTCCCAAAACGGCATGCGAGATCGATCCTTCGGTCAATCCCAGTCCGTCCAGACAAGGTTAAGGCCTGATATTGCGTGCTCGGAGTTGGGACCTCTTTCGTTATGCTCGTATCCTAACCTAGGCAGAGGGAGAACAGGGGAGATCGGAGTGGGGAACGAGGGGATCATTCCAATCACCTGCGGAGAAGTGGCTCGTGTTGATAGTTCTTCAGTTTCTCGAAGAGAGCAAGGTCCGGACTCTTGGTGCACGAGTTCCCTCTGCTCACAGAGGCGGCCGTGATTACTATGGCATGACTCAAATTGCCCCACTCAGTCTCGCTTTTAAGCTTCAGCTCCAGGTCAACGTTGGCTGTCTTCGTACAAGAGAAACGGGATCTGATGGCTTGCGAGGTAGTCATGTGGCGTAAGGGGTGCAAATGCTGATGATGGCATGGTTTTAGGCATCACAGCAATATCCTTGAGCGGGGGGGAAAAGGAGGTAGGTCTGTGCAAATGAATTACTATTCCTGCCCGGGCGTTGGCGTTTTGTTGCCACGCTGATCAACGACGCTGTGTAAGGATACGGTGGCGTGGCCGAAGGGGAATGAACTCCCGCCAAGTTATATCCCAGGTTGACCCTGCTACAGCGTTGGCGCATGAAGTATTCACGCAGAAAGAAGACATTGTTAGTTCATCCCCGTAAAGACCAAGACACGAGCCTTGTCGTCCAAGGATGACTGCCCGATGTGGGCCCCGACAGCAACGTTTGTCCCAAAGCAGTGTCGGATTTTGAAACCAGTCACAGGCAAAAAAAGGCCGCAGCGTAGATTGAACAGGCATTTCCTTGGCAAGCCAGTCGAGCTAGTGATTTAGGGCCTAGGCTTGACGAACGAGGCTGAGGGGATCCTGTTTCATCCACTCGTCCAATCTTATTTGCGAGGGCGAGTAAGACGGCCATGCTTGCGAAGGGGGTTGATTTGTTTGCTTCCAGCGTCTTCAAGTTGCTTCGCTTTAACTCCGTCGGTTCTTCTGCACCGGGGGCTATCACGCATTTCGCGGTTTCATTGTATCAGACGTAGCATTCGATGTCTGCAATTCTGCATATTATTTAGTTAAGATTACTCCATAAGAGGCTATCCACTACTCCACAATACTGCTGTTGCCTGCAGTGGCTGTGCATAGTGTGCCAAACTGCCTCCGCCTCCTGACCTCGACCGTCAGCCCCTTCGCCCGAGAGTCATCGAAACCAGAAGCCACGGTCGATGGCGAGGTACATTGCCGGCTCTTCCCGGACAGTTGGCACGTTTTTGTTAGCCTGTTTCCCTGCAACTGTTGTCTGCATGGCTGACCGATCCTGGCCAACGTCACTCGCGTTCGGCCGTTCAATGCCAACCGGCGCGTCAGTCTTTGCTGGGACGCCAAGATGCCTGCCGAAATTCAGTCGCTTCAGCCCTGGCAGCCGCAGCGAAGGGTCAAAGTTGATGAGGATAAGCGCCTGGTCGCCAGGCTGGAGACCGTCCCGGTTCACCGAGTACACAATGGATCTATCGTCCGCCAGGGCTTGAACTTGCCCGCTTCGCTTGGAGGGGCATAGTAAGTTATTTAATTCTTCAGGAGCGTCATCGGGGGGCCAGAAATGGACGCCTCGGGTTTCGAAACGCTCCTCGCTGTTCTCTACTAAACGCCCGTCTGCTTCGCTAAGCTCAGGTTTGAACAGAAACCCTGGCTTTACCTGAATACCTTCATCATCGATAGGGCACTTCCGCTTCCTCGACACGACGCGTATTCGCATTCGATCACGGGGCACGAGCTCGCCGCTTCGCGCCTTTGGGAGCGGGTCATTCACGAGATCAAAATAGCTGGATGCGGAGATATTATATGTGCGGAACTTGGTTTTAGCCAGGATGAAGTCCCGTCTAGGCTGTGGTTCGGCGCCCCCCTCGTACTCGGAGTGGTAGTGTCTGCGGAGACGCTTTCTTGGTCGCTCATAATTGGGTTTGCAGTTCTCGTCCAGGGTCTTAGCGAGTGGCTCGTCAGGTAGAGGTGTCAGGTAGTAGTCAGAGGGCGGCTGTTGTTTGTCGACGTCGGCCGGCGCCGGCAGCTGCTGAACGTAGTACGTTCGACAGTTCTGACTCCCACCATCACGCCACTCCCTGCGGCACTCCAGAATCATTGGCTGTCCAGTTTCTTCGTCCTCTCTGAGTGAGAGGTCGGACCAAGTGTCATTGATCGGGCCCTCTCGGTGCTGTCGACGCCAGGTGCGGTGGGTCTTGACGCCGTCCTTGTGTATTGTGAGCTTGGGATCCAAGCAGATCCAAACGTAATATGAGGTCCAGTCGACTTCCTCCTCCTCGAAATCAACCAGGGTCGAGATAGCGTAAAGATGGTCCTGGTAGACTTCAAAGCAGACAGTTTGCCCAATCTCACTGCCGGCAAATTTATCCAACACAACCATATTTTCACTCTGTGTTTTTCCATCCCTCAGATCCACACAGTTGACCTCCCATTGAGTATAGCCGTTAAATCCAAGCGCAGAATGTGTCCCGTAGTAAAGATATCTGCTGTTGTGCCGAATGAATAACCGTTGCGTTGATTGAATTGCCTTCCGGCATCTCAGACGGGGACTTTTCCCTGGCAACTGGCGCCGCAGGTCCAGGGCCAAAATGTAAGCCTCAGCCCTGTCGTCCATTTCTACCAGGAATGCAACAATCCAATCGCTGTAATTCATGAGTGAGACCTGGGTCATCCCGTTGTCGGGATTGTAGCCGGGGATTAAACGCCGCAGGACGTTGGGGAGATTCAAAACCTGCTCGACGCGGCTGGCACCACGCACGTCCAGAGCACGGATTTCATCATTGTAGATGTAACACAGCGAGCCCCCGGAGTACAGGAAAGAACTTCCATAGCCAAGGACAGACGCTGAGTAAGGCTCGGCGGTTGCAAATGACTCCTTGATGTCGTACAGATGGCCGATGGCTTTGCGGTAGCCAGTCTTGGTTCTATTCGCTTCTCTCCCTTCCCTTGTATGGGAAAGTGTGCTCTGCGGCGGTTCAAGTCAGTGTTTGCCCCGAAAGGTGAAGGGGACTGGGGAGAGGCGCACCCTGACGGTGTTTCGAGCAATGGAATCGCCTCTGGTCAGGGCATTAAGAGCGCGGTTGGCTTGGCTGAGGTGGATGTAATCATGGCAATCGAGAGTCGAGGCCACCTGGAAGAAGACATCGTATGGGATGGAATCCAGGTTCTTTGTCATTTCTTCTATAGGCAGAAGAGCGGACAGGGCGCCGGGGAACTAAAGGAACCAGAGGGCAAACGAACCGATGCAGCGAGCTGATCTTCGACATCTGATCTCCAAGGTCGAAAATTAAGGGATTGAGCAGCCGAGCAAGTGGTGCTGACTGGGAAGGGGA
The DNA here is from genome assembly GCA_025768815.1 of Aspergillus sp. PM3604. NCBI lineage: Eukaryota > Fungi > Ascomycota > Eurotiomycetes > Eurotiales > Aspergillaceae > Aspergillus > Aspergillus sp. PM3604. The sequence continues at coordinate 118,662 of JAMFNW010000007.1, read as the reverse complement.
ATTAGTGAAGTGTTTAGGCGGGCAAAACCCTTGTTATAATAGAGTGAAGCAGGCATTGAACAGCGACCGATTTATTAGGGCGACATGAGGCTCAACTTCGCGAGAATGTGGAGATAAAGCAAGAATTGAAGCACGGGCTGGGAATGAAGAATGGGTCAGTTCCATGGATGGAGTGAAAGCCAAAGATTCCGGTGTGGGTGAGGCTCAACCTCCCAATTTCCAGTACCGGGCGACCCCCCCACCAACACCAACACCAACACCACCAAGTTACCACCAGTGCGCCTGTCTGGTTTCGCCCCTCTGGGCCATCCGGTCACGATCGTCCAGTAACTCGGATCTTTCCCCTACTTCAGTGGCAAGGCTGCTGACTCTCACTGCTGGGCCCATCTCACTTTGTGGCGACTCGCCAGCCACCAGAGCTGAGTCCTCTTGGGCCGATTATTTTAGATCGCTACGTTATTACTTCATCTACAAGAGTTTGCTCATCCTTCACTTGCTGCTGATTCTTTGCTGACGGACGCCCTAAAGCCACCGGTATACCTAGGTCTTGTGATGAAGCCCGGTCGCAGGCCACCAAGCAGGCCACCAAGCAGGCCACCAAGCAGGCCACCAAGCGGCGGTACTACGGTTAACCCATCCCTCCGGAGTCCAAGGCTGCCAGTCCGGCAAGGCTGAACGCTTTCCAACCAAAGCTCTGCTGTTTCCCCAAACTTGCGTCTGAGCAGTCTTGTTTAGCTGGGCTCTCCTTTCCGGAGTTACCCTTGCTCCTGAGAGGGAGGCTTCGCAATCCTGGGCTGCCGCTGCACAGCCTCCCACCGTCCCACACAAATTGCTGCAGGAGCTACGGCCCACGAGACTGCGCTCAACATGGCCTCGACCAAACGTGAATCTGAGGTAACTCACCGCGTGATGCTGTCCGAGCATGAAGTGAGTATACTCGACATCCTGCTGCACTGCCAATGCGTACATCTGCGTCAAACTGTCGACTCTGCCCATCCCCTGTCAACGTGTTCACCAGCTTGTGGTCCTAGGCTTCTTTGTTTGCTGTTCCACCTCGGTGAATTTCCAATCATATACGCTCAAGGCTCTCTTCTAATCGACAGGCCATTCGCCGTGGGCTCCTGCTCTTATCGTGAGGGGTAGGTACATCCAGGCCATTGTACCTGTGCTACGGTACAGAACAAACTTGACTAACTGCAAGGATAAATCGGAATCCCTGTACTCGCATGTGTTTTGCCCGGGCTAAATCGCTCCTGCTTCCCCTCACTTGGCGCGCAGTTCCTTTCCACGAAATCCTCTTTGTTCCCTGGACTTTTGTTTCAATTCTCTGCCAAGATAAAACGCTCAGCACGGAAAGCTTCCAGAACAAAATTAAGAACCTTTAGCATCTATTCTCGATGTTCCAGAACTATTCTAGAACTTATCTCGAAGCTTTCCTAGTCAGGTACTTGACCGAGGATCCTTGTCGGGTGCCTCTGTCGGATGCTGAAGAAAGATCCCAGAGAGCCAATTGATTCGAGAAACGTGTATACTGCCGAGATCCGAATGCAATGATCCACCAAGTAGTTGTATTTATAGAATATGTTTCCCCCAGCTTCAGAGTTACACAGCACCATCTTGTGCAGGCCGAAGCCTCGTCCCATTCAGAAGCCACGACTATCCCACATCAAGGACCTATCAATTCTGTGTTCTGGCCTCTGTGTTCTAGCCGCTGAGTCCAAAGACATTAAGCCATTCAGGGACTAGGACGGAGCCCCATTGCGGCGCTTCACCGTACATTTGGCACCGGCAGTGGCGAGAAATTGAGCCTCCAACCATCCACCAATAAAACACGCAGACGACGAACTCGCCCTTTGTTGAGCCGCTTCTTGGCGGAGGAAACGAGTCTGTCTCGGGGAAATGGCTGGGATGATACGAAACCTGTCCAACTGATCCAGACAGAAACGAAAGCTTTCGGAGTGCCTCACGACGGCGTCAAGGACTGGCTATCGCTTTCTCCACCAAAGCTCGGTCGGACTCCCAGCGTCGATCTCAGAGCCGCATCACTCTGTGTATAACCTGTATAACCCTTCGAGTCACGTCATTGGCGTTTTCCAGGATTCCATACCTATCACAGATCGTGCCACTGCAGTCCGTGCCGTCAAGCTTACGCGGCTGTTGTCTTTCAGATGAGCTATCTGTTACGCTACTCTAGTCATGGTGCTGGTGAAAGTCAGCGGCTGGGCCTGTTTTGAACAGTATTCCCGAGCCGCATAACAACGTGGAGCCTGAACTTGTCAAGCCGTGCGGGGTGAAATGGTCTATTCCTTGGTTCATGATACAAGACTAGGGATCAACTCCACTAAGAGGAAAGAGGGGAGAACAATCATCATCGGCAATCCGATCCTCACTTAACCCCTATTCATGATTGGCACAATGCAAGTGTTCAATTCAATATCGACAGCGACCACTTCATCCAAGGTTTAAAGCTGATGCGTGACCGACTTCAAGAGCGATATCTAGCGTATGCTCCGCAATGCAGGTGCTGTCACGCAGGATCTCGTGGGGTAATACCTCGTACTTTACTAAAATTATCTCTCGGGGCCGGGCTTACATCCCGGGTCTTAGCATGCTGATTGCTGCACGCTTCATCTGACACTGTTCTCAGACAACGTTCTCAAACACGGCCCCCCTCATCCATGCGCGATTTACATCAGAACACACCCTCTTTCCCATCCCCGTTGACCTGCCTAGACCTGATTTGGAAGGACTTTTCTGGGTGATTGGATGGCATTATTCCCGCGTGATGACCCTCGCATCTTAGGTCAAAGCTAACAAGTACGTACCGACCTGCTGTCGAGCCACGAAGTCCAAGTTCGTTCGTCGAGCACGCGGGGCGGCCTTTGGCTTGTAGAACTGGTTTAGTAAATAGAAGAAAAAGAAAGGAAAGGAGGACAATTCCAAATAAGCCCAGGCCACTGCTGGTTTGCAGACTACTTGAAGGCGTGATCACTGTACAAAAGCTCCAGTACCAATCGGGGCTTGAATATTGGGACCGTGCGTGGATGCGTGCTGTGATCATAGTGAGGCTGTGAGGTTGATCCGGGTTTGCCTGTCGCGTTAGGTGCGGGGCATGCAATAGACTTTGTTCGTATCTCTCGCTGGCCAATGTCCGTATCTTTCCTGTCTTGTAGAGCTACTTCAACCGCTGAGACCAAAGGCTATGGATGTGGGATGTATGTAGGATGTATATGTGCTGGCACCACGCACCGTGGGGTCCCACACTTCAAGGCGAGGGTGAGGCCTTGTCGTGATCACTGAATCTGCAGTTTGAGCACTTTTCGGGTAGCAAAAAAAAGTAGCTCTTATCAGTTATAATTATGAGAATCTATTATTCACTGCGTTGTTTCAGAAACCCGGGTTGGGCCTGTGGATGATGGAGGTTGTTGTCCAAAGTGCCAGGAGGCCCTAAGTATTCTGTAGAAAGGCCTTACACCTACGTATCTTCTCTACCTAGCTAACCTATCTTGAAAATTCAGCCCAAATCTTTCTGGCGCCTTCATAAGCAAGCCTGTTACCAATGGTCAAAGAGGTCCTACGCGATCATTAGAGAACATTATCCGAAATATATATCACAAAAACTGTTGTTGAATACCCATAGGGGTTACAGGTCTTTGCACTTATATCCACCAACAATACTCGGGTATTATAAAAGTACCCTCTAAGTCTCTTTCGCTCCGTAAAAGAATGTTGTTTGTGATGGGTGTATTTGCATATGCACAGCCTGTTGAGGGCCTGCAGGCGGCCTAATCTGTTCAAATTAAGCTCCAGCTCTTGTAGCCAAATATTGAAGAATCTTGCATAATCAGATAACGTGGCCGAGTGGTTATGGCGCTAGTTTCAGGTACTAGTGGGAAACCGCGCAGGTTCGAATCCTGCCGTTATCATCTGATTTTTTTTTTGCTTCTCTTTTTGTTTGTTCACCATGAATAATTCACTTAGAGTTAAAAAATGTGTTGCTCGACTGCATCAATCCATTTTTGCCAAGTAGTTTTAGAGTTATTATAGTGGGGAAACATTCGCAGCAGGCAATCATGCACCCTCTCCTTGCGTCGCCTGTCGTGCCAATGGATGGATGGATGCATTCTTTCTCTTCTTCAACCTTCATTCTGCTTCCATACCATCTCCTGTTTCATGTTTTCCGAGTCCTTGCATTATGCTATCCTTCAAGTTCTGCATTTTGCTGCTCTACAAACTCCACACCTGAGCAAGCATTCCTCCCAAAACCCGCTGCCTGCATGGATCTGTCCCCTTCTCACCTCACCATCTTGCAAGACGCCCCATGCACAAGGAATCCATGCGCATGAAACATCCCCCCTCACTTCCTTGCACGAACATGGGTTCCCAAACATATGGATGAAGCACTGCACATCCTGATTGGCCCAAACCCCCAGAGTTGCTTTTCGGATGCCTTCCTCTCAATACCAGCGTGATTGGTGCCCGGGCTGGAAGCCCAAATATGGCAAGTAATCCTGGCGTAGGACAGTGTAGTCTCCGTCTGGCCCTTGTTATCCGGTCGAATGGCATCAGCGCAAGGGGTAGAAGAGCAGATATCGAGAGCGCTGTGCTCGTTCCAGCTAGATGGTATGCACTCTGAACGAGTAGCTGAGCGCTGTTTCTCCTAGCGTGGGTTGGCGGGGGTTGCAGAATGTCCCTTTCTTCATTGTAGAGCCGCATCTTCTGCTATCAAGGAGGACAATGTCCTAGCTGCCGCCGTCACAGCCATACAGGTGGAATTCGCTGCATGTAGTTGACTGATGGATCCCGAATTGGGACATGGATAAGAGCCTGACAATGCTGCCTTGAACTTTCACTCCGCAAAATGGCTTCCCACATGATGCGCAACAGCCATTTCGTCGCCTTCAAAGTCCCCGCACACAGGACAAGTCACTGCACCCGGTTCCACTGGCGGCGGGCTTTCATCCCCAAGTTGCGATTGCTGAGACGCATCGTGATTCGCACCTCTCCCTCTCCCCCTCCCCCTCCCCTTCCCATTCTGCCGGGCCTTCCTGCCTTGCGTGATGTACGCATCCAGACCAATATCACTCGATGGAAGCCCCGCCTCCGAGTCCTCAGCCAGTCCTCGACCCCTCCCCCGACCTTTCCCCCTACGCGGCGCCCAATCCTCAGCCGGTTGTGTTTGAGGTGTAGGAGAATCACTAGTACCATCCCCTCCTCCAGTGCCCAGTTTCATAGACTGCACCCTCCCCACACGGCCATCCGTGAGCCGGACCTTGATGCCCCGCGGGTGGTTTCCGCGGGTGAGCACATCGGCAATAGCGCCCGAGACGGTGCGGCCTGTGCGCTGGTCGGCTTTGAGGATTATGTTGACTGATGCGCCGGGGATGACGTCCTTTGTTGTTGGGACGCTCGGCATTTTGTATTTAACAGTTTTTACTGTGGTGGGGTGAGTGTTGGTGTTGGGATGGTCGATTTGGAGCGTGGGTTTTGTGTTTGTACATATATATACACGTGATGGGGCATTCTTTGTCATCTATGCATTTATGCATGTTTGCTGGACTATATACTGTACTTCAAAAGAGATAAACGCAACTACGATGAGTTCCTAAAGTTGAATCTTTCCCATGACAGTCTTGATTCAATTACACATACAAGTCATGTTTAAAGGCATCTCAAACCAAATACCGAAACCCAAGCCCACGTACGCCATTCTCCTCCATGGCCACATCCTCCGCATCCAGTTTCCTATTTTCCCTCCCGAGGCAAATCCGCAGTACTGTCGCAAAGACACAGCTCATAGCGAGCATGGCGATATTGATACAGAAGGCCTTTGTGTATCGTGGGGCATCTGAGTCTAGCAGTAGTGATTCTGGTTAGGGTTGTGCTTTTTGCTAGATTTGGGATAGTGTAGGTTTGAATCAACTCACTAGGGTAGAAATAAGAAGTATAAATCTGGCATGCATTGCTCAGACATGTTATAATTGCTATTGCTGCGGCGCGTTTGTCTGCTGGTCGGGGGATCACTATTTGTTTATTTAATGCTAGTGTGCGCTTGTAGAGGAGACTGGGGAAAGTCACCATTTGAGATATATCCTAAACCAACAATATATCCCGAGTATACTGTGCTAATAAGGAAACACATAGATCTAGGAATTTTTATTTTTCAACGTTATCCCAAACGAATGCAGAAGAGTACTCACATATAACGAGGCACAAACGATGTAGTCGCAGCGCCCAGAATAAACGCCGCGATTGCAAGGACAGCCGGTATGAGGATATGCACAAAGCGCTCGCCGGTCTTGTCAGAGTGCCAGGCATTCCCAATAAGAGCTACAGCGCCAATAAGGTAGGGAGGTGTCTTAAGAAGGAGGGTTTCGACGTCTCCTCTTCCGAGGCCTTTCATTACACTGGCTTCATTAGCATAACCGGAAGAGCTATTAGCCATAGGATACTCGCGCTGGGAAGAAATTCGTTATAGAGCCTGCGGAAGTTGTGCCATATACTGTACCAAGGAGGAGCCAGACTTTGTAGTCACTAGAGTAGTAGAAAGAAATTAGCCATGCAACGCTTAATTCGGTTTAGCGAAGACTCGAGAACGTACAGAAATGCCCTCTTAGCTCCCAGATAGAATGACTGCTGCTCGCCGTCTACCCAGTCATCTTCTCCGATATCCTCTTCGAGCCTCCACGCGGCTAGTTCCTTCTCTTCTTCGCTGAGCCAGGATGTCGTTCGCGGAAGATCTGGTATGATGAAGTAGGCAAGGAAGGCAACTGCAATCTATCAATCATAATAATGTCAGTAGTATGCGGAAATGATGACCAGTGAATAGTTCAGTAAGGGCTTACAGTAATCGCGCCCTCGATAATAAACAACCATCTCCAGGCCAATAGCCCTCTGGCACCATTCAGATTATTGATAACACCTGCTGCAATAAGGCCAGAAAAGGCACCTGAAATTATAGAGCCCGAGTAGAGCAATGCAGTTCGTTTCACCATTTCCTTGCGGGTGTACCAGCATGACAAGAGGTATAGGCAACCAGGCTAGTATGTCAAAATATCGTTAGTATGTCTCTGACAGTACCAATATATTCTGACAAATTCGAAGACCCACGCAATAGGCTGCCTCCGCGAACCCAAGGAAGAATCGACAGGCGACTAGGCCGCTGAACGAAGTTGTTGCGGCCGTGACAGTTGAGACGGTCCCCCAGATCACCATCGCTGTTGGGAGGTAGAGGGACGGTTTTCCAAATTTATTTAGAAGCAAGTTCGAGGGGACTGTCAAGTAAGTCAGTACATAGCCTCCATCTTAATGCACAATTGTGCACCTACCCTGCATCAAAATATACCCAACGAAGAGAATACTGACTGTGGTCTATACATTTTAGACAACAACATCAGACAAAACTAGAAATATCATACCTGAAACTCATTCCCCTGCAGTCCAAGATCTTCTTCCAAGCCGCCGAGCTTTGCAGACGCGATGTTGTTCCGATCAAGGTAGTTGAGGACATACATAGCGAAAGTCATAACCAGAAGCCTGAAGTCGATCTTTCGGACCAGTTCGCGTTCCATCCGAGCCCGCTCTTCCTCGGTCATGTTTTGGAGAAAAGAGGGCTTTGTTGGTAGAGCAATGGCCACGTCCACGGGTTTAGCTATGTCATCATGCTCTGTGTAAACCGATTTTGGGCTCATGGCGGCAATTTATAGGGTGATGATCTGAAAAGGAAGAGTGAGGAGTGATAATTGAGTGCTAACAAGGATTAAGTGCAGGTACTTATTTACTTAAGTATTGAATCTGGGGTCTGGGGTAAAACTGGAGACCGTAATTGCCTGTAGGTGATTGGAGACATATTGCCCACCCGGCTAATAACGGCCACTTTACAAAGAAATGCCCGTGAAGTTGGAGTACTTTAGGGCATACCAGGCACCAGCCTGGCTTTCTAGGCGTACTCCAATATTTTATGGTATACAATGGCCGAGCAACGGGAGTTTTCAAGAGCTCAGCTTTCAAGTCTTGCCGACAAGGATAATCTTCATTTGCTGATTTATGGAAAAGGTTGGCTGCCAAACCTCCGTTGTAGATTCCACTGATGCCATTCTGATACAGTTTACGATGCTCATAAATTCGTCAACGAGGTAGGTAGTTTATAAAACTTTGAGGCATTGCTAAAATTATTTAGCACCCCGGTGGTGACTTGGTCCTTATCGGCGAGGGAGGGAAGGACGCAACGAAAGCATGGGAAGACGTGCAGCATTCCGAGGAGGCACAAGAGCTGATGAAGGATTATCTCGTGGGATGCTGCACCGACGTAAGTTGAGAATATATTGCCTATTCATACTCCAAGGCGTACTGACTGGCTTCCCCTGCTAGATACCTCAAATATCAATATCCGAGTCCAGCCAAATAACTGCAGGCAAGAAACTGCGATTGATAGCAAAGTATGTACTCTAAAAATAAACACCCATTGCAGCCACTGATATGTTATAAAGCACTAGCCAACAGCCCGTACTGGCTCTTTTATCTATCTTCGCTATTGTATTTGGTGTATACTGGCAAGCCCAATAGCAAATATAACCTTTTCGTAACATATAATGAACAGATAAAGATTTATACCATATTCCAATCCATAACCCCCGACGTAAAAGGCTCCCAAAACTCCCTATCATCATTCCCGAACAGCAATGCAAATGGCTCAGAAGGTAAAAGCCCACCGCCAGCTGAGTTCAAAGGCGACTCTTCCGGCGCAAGGCCAAAAAGGGCATCAATATCAGACGCCAGACCCTGAAACGGCTGTTCGGCTACGGAAGAAGACTCCCTATTGCCCAGTAAGGCGGGAAGACTGTTCTCGCTCTCGCCAATACTATCAAGTAAGTTAGGGAGTTGTTTGAGTATGGCAAGCAACGCACTTTTGAAGGATGGAGTCTGCCTATTGCAAGGCGGAGGACGTCTGCCTGGAAGTATGGTCAGATCCAGGACTGGAATTGCGTTTGGTGGGTTATATACCGCCGCGTTAATAGCTTCAATGATGAAACGAGCATCAGAGCAGCCCATCAGCCCTGCTGGGAAGTAATTTAAAGGGCGATGTGTGTCATTTCCACCAGCCCGCTGCATATATGCTTGCAGAGAGAAGGAGTAGATATACAGCCGGAGATGATGCTATCAAAGATAAATAGTATAACAGTTGGATTCTAAATGAACCACTCACAAATGTTATCCAAACACATTCGTTAATAGGATAAGTCCGCCACGTCTTCTTCTGCCATCGACTGCGGAATGCGGATAGCGCTGAGAGGTTAGCGTGCATACTAACGAGCTATAGTATATTTCTTATTCTCCGTAAACTCATCAACATGTTTATAGTAATGCTCAGCCTTTGCCAGAGCGGCCGAGCGGCTTTTAGAGGGATACAAGAGGTCGTGGGCATTCGAAAGTACCTGCGTTATATGAACGAGACACTGCAGATACCCAGTATAGTCGTCCTGCACACCAGGTATGTCGCGCATTTCAGGGAAGTCTTCAGCAGGATCCATGTGTAGATGCTGATGCGTCATTTCCGGGCCTAATATTATTAGACGCCCGTCTGTGGTAAGGGCCTTGACACTCACTCCTATGCCAGAACGCCTTCCCTACGCGAATGGAAATCTGCCGGTCGAGCAAGTAGCAATCTGTAATCATTAGCATGTTAACCATTCCAGTTGTGTTAGACTTACAGCTCCAAGCGACTTTTCCCCTATCGCGATCATGGGCTAGCTTCTCGTCCAAATCCTCTGCTAGCATTCCCAATTTCTCAAGCCCTAGGAGATATCCTAGCCTTACAGCCTACAAAGTCAATTCATATAAAGACAGAAGCAGCAGGCTAGACTCACCGTCCCGACAGTCATCCAGGACATTCGATCCTCATCTCCTAGTCCGGTGCCACGGCCCATGTTCGGGGGATATTCTACATCTCTGATTAACTCTGATAAGTCCGAAGCTTCCTGTCACATACCAGATAGTAGTACCAACCCTTCAATAACCTCTATAGATGCATCTACACCTTTGATCGCGACCTCTGCAAAGAGGGTTTGCACTCTCTGCCACAGCCGGTCATGCAATGCCTGGTCACCCGCTAGAGAGGCTGTAACAACCAGAATTGCAGCCATAAAATGCGGCTCTTCGCCTGCCATTTTCAGGATATGCTCTGGTGTGGTCTGCATCCGTTTATACGGAATCAACGGCGTAACCGGATGAACAGAGCGGACGTAGAAGCTGAAAAGTCTGAATAGAGTTGTTTCGTCGATAAATCCTTCTTGAAGTAGGAAGAAGGATGGACTAGAAACATTTGATCCCAGGATATTTACTGTTTCGCCTGGAGTCGGATGCTGCTCATCTTGGTGTGTATCCTGAGTATTCGGCCCTCGATCATCCCCTGCTTTTCCCTCTGCCTGGTCTAGCAGTCTTATGGCATCTGATGTATTCCGCAATGGAAACATCGCCAGCCGTTGACTAGCCATCTGCTGTTCGTAGCTCGTCGGTGTTTGAGCAAGACTACTCCCAGAGCTAGAGACATCACCACGGGTCTCGACAACGGGCTCGAACGAGCCCATAGACGCCTGCCAAGCGGGGTGAGATACGGTCTCTCCATTGGCACTATTATCAGGATTCGGAGTAATCGCAGCTGCAATTCTGCCTCGACCGTCGCGAGATGACTTTGGAGGACGGCCCTTCCGCTTCTTCTTGGGGAGCACACATGGTAGACTTGCTCTGCGGCAGGTATGACAGGGTGGTTTTGGACTGGCTGGATCTCCTAAGTTGCAGCGCTGTTTCTTGCGCCGGCAGTTCTCGCAGGCTTGGTAGACGCGTTTGAAGCTGGGTTTGGGCAAGGGGTCTCCTTGAGAGGCTGTGCCTGTGTCTGCTGTGGTTGCCATACAGGAATTTTAATTAGAGGACAGAGTAAGAAGGTAACAAAGCGAATCAAATTTACAGAGGGAGCTGGTATAGCCGAAGGAGGGGAAATGGCCGGAAGTAGCCGTTGAAGAAATATATTAGCACGAAGAATACTACGTGCACGCACTCTCTACTTTAACAATGGCTATGGAATTCTCTGAATAATTCGAATTCACAAAAATTAATGTAAATCATGCCTTTCGAACCTCTCCCTAACTGTCATGGGGAGGCCATCCCGAATGCCCTAAACATATCAGTACTCCGTGACCGTAAAGAAAGAGAACGTACCATATTCATAGCAGCAAGCGGCTCATACACCTTTCTATCATCTGCTAAGATAACATCAAACCGCTGGAGAATGGCAGTGGTGATTGTGATGCCCTCGTACGTAGCCAGAGCACGCCCAAGACAGCTGCGCGGGCCAGCATTCCACGAATGATATTCTAGACAGCGTTAAGATAGTATTCCCCGTAAATGGAAAGTTATACTCACTGAATGGACTGTATGAAATACTCTCTCCATTCTCCTTGAACCACCGGTTCGGGTTAAACACGGCAACATCTTTCCCCCATACCTCGGGCATCCGCGCAAGAACATAGTTCTGGTAGCCGACGATATCGCCCTTTTTCACCCGCCGGGGAGGCATATTCAGTTCTGGCACGGCGGGGAGAATATCGTCCTCTGCTGCTTCCATCTGCCCTGCTGGGGAGACGGTGTTGAGCCGGGCAGTTTCGTCCCACATTGCGTTTGCGAAGCGCATTTTCTTCGCGGTTAGTTTATGTGTTTCAGGTGGTTGGATATACATACAGGAACGTCAGCGTAGCAAAGATATTTAGAAGAGAAACCGAGATCGTCTGCCTCAGTGCGGATTCTGTTCACGGCGTCGAGATGGCGGTTGTCGACGTGGTGGATTTCCTTCATGAGCCAGGAGGTGCTGTATGCTGTTGTGTCGCCTACAGACAGTAAGTATCTACTATCAACCTCAGATGTATACGTACGTCCGGCTGATAGGAAGGAGAAGACCATTCCGCCAAGTTTGTATACATCCGTCGTCGACTGCAGGAAGATGTCCAGCAGATCAACCCCGGCATCGGGATTAGGCTTGTATCCATTGCGCATTGCCTCCAGCCTCTTCATAATCAGTCCGTCAATCTTCCCATAGAAGAGATCCACCGCCCTTTTAGTGACCTTGTCCTCGCCAGAGAGTCTTTCAGTAATCTTCCAGAGAGGATCCCGTCTTCGTCGGTCAAACACTGCCAAATCAGCCAGACCCACTACCAAGAGGACAAGAAACATACAAACAGTAGCCTTATCAAAAGCCCTAATATAATCCGGCTTCGTGTCCAAACTGACCGGATCCCCCGACAACAAATCCAACGCAAGCCCCTCCTCATGGAACGCAATCTGCAAGAAAAGACAAAACAGGAACCTCCCCATCACCTCCTGGAAGTCAAACTCCCTTTTCTCGCTAGCGAGATTCCCCAACAACTCCATCAAAACATCCAACCATCTATGCACAGACGCCGTGATATGCGTTTCGAAATTCCGCTTACTGAACGCCCTCGTCGCCGCCTTGCGCTGGAACTGCCACTCCGCGCCATCGACCGCAAACACACCAGACCTGTGCAGAGCCCCAAACACGTTCCGCGTATATGCTCCCCGGATGTAGTTCTTGCTGTTGTGTTTCTGGATGTGCTCGAGGTAGGTTGGGTGGTTGATAATGTGCAGTCGGAAGAAGGGGATTGTGAGCTCGTAGGCCGGTCCGTACCGTTCATACAGCGAGTACCAGGCTTTGCAGCTGGCGGCGCCGTTTGTTTGGAGTTCTTGAATGTTGCCTTTGAAGGGTTTTCCCTTGGGGCCTGGGATCCAGGGGTTTAGAGAGGAGGAGGACCGTAAGGCGCGGTTGCGGTAGGTCCAGAGAAGACCTATAACTAATATTAGTATTCCATTTGACTCTGCTTGTCAGATTGGGAGTTACCGGTTGCTGCGAGCAGGATTAGCACTGCGGTGCTTTTGAGTGCTACTACTATGTTTAGCACCTGCTGGGTGTCCATGTTGGCCGGCATAGCGGAATATTAGTTAGTAAGAGTTTATCGATTTAGGTGCAATATAACTCCATTTATGTCTCAGAGAGCACCGCAAGTACCCGAGTCTGGATGGTTTCCAGTATGGATGGTGGTCCGGATACTATCGGCCATTTTCATATACACTACATTACTTTCAATATTTAGCTTCTCATGAATGATAAACCACGCTGTTTGATTGTTAAGAACTGTCAGTTGGACGTGGATACAAAGGACCTTGATAAGCTAGAGAGCATTATCAAAATAAACCACGAGAATCCCGAGTCCATCAAAAGGAAAGTGCCAGATAGCTAGGCTTGTTTTAAGCGCACTTCAAGCGCGCCTGTAATGCTCTTTATATCCTGGAGCAGGTCGGCCGTGGCAGTAAAGTAGGAAATGTCCCCCTTCTCCGAGGCACCAAACAACATCCCCAGCACATCACCGTTCGCATCGAAAAGGAGCGACCCCGAGTCGCCAAGCTCGAGAAACGCTCCGGACGGCTGTGTCACTACGTACTCCCATGTTCGACGACTAACCGTATGGCCGTTCTTCGTTTCATTTTCCAGGGAACATGATTGTAGGGCGCCGAACTGACCAGATGTGAAACCTGATACACGGCCTATCTTGTACACTTTCTCGTCCTTTGGGGGTAGGGCAGTTTTGAATTCGCCGAGATGGTGTTTATGGCGGAAGCCACTCAAGGTCCGGATCTGTAAAATTCTCATTAGACATAATAATCTGCCTGGACAGGCGAATCACTTACATCATTATCCCCGGCTGAGCGGCCACTCTTTGGCTGTATCAACGCCCAATCTCGCACAGACAACTTGCTCGGATCGCTAGTCGAGGGAACTTCACGGAGTCCCGAAGCGGCAAACACATTTCCGAGAACAAGCTGGCCGGTTTGAACAAATGACTCCATCGTGTTCCGCTCTTTGTACAGATCCTCGAGAATCCGCGATACTGTCCTCCAGCTCGCCTCGTCACTGGGAAAGACAAAGCTGCTTTGCGCTCTAGCCTCCTCAACTCTTCGATAGGCATGATCGGCCTTCGTTACATCTATCAGCGACTCCTTCGCGTCAATCCCTGCCTTGATGTCGCGATAGCATGGTGCGTCCACAGAGAGCAGACGAGCTGCGTCCGGGTCACCAAAGCGGACTCCTTCTTGCTTCCACTTCCAAAGAACTAAAAAAAAAAATTAGTTGATGATATTAAAAATGCTGTAGCAACTTACTATCTTGATCTGCATCATTTAGCGCGCCTCTTGGGGGAAGGCAGCAATGTGTACAGGTAATTGCAAAGGATACCCATTGTCCCGTTCGAGGGCTTTTGAGCTCAACCCAGCCCCCGAGAGTCCCAATCGCATCCTTCATGTTGTGCGGGCCTAGGCTATATCCCAAGGGAGGGTCGGGGCGACAATCGGAGGGCTGGATGGGGTTTCTTTCGACGTTGTTGGCTCTCAAGGGCTTCTTATCCTTCCTGATGCGGACCCCGACACTCTCGAGGCCCCGAGAATTCAGGGCACTGACTATCGCCTCCCGAACGACCTTCCAGTCCCTAAATACCTGCCGGTCTACGCCCACCAACACCGTCGGTGGGCAGCGTAGCCGGTCCATGTCTCTGCCGATGCGGAAACACCCAATGGTGTTGATTCCTGTGGTATCATTGACCCGCGCAAGGATATCATAAACGATGTCCGCCCACACCGGGACCACGGCGTCATTGGGATGGCAGCTATGGATTTTAGCGTCCTCTTCAAGCCGTGGGTCCATTATCTCCACAGATATTCCCGGTAGTCCTTGTCCGCGCAGATGATACTGTAACTTCCGTGCGATATTCGCCCACCCACGTTGAGTGACATCAGGCCGGTTCGCGCGTATCAGCAAAGTTACAATAGGGTCCCTTTCGGGAGTGTAGACTGAGCGTCGCCCGCAGAAGTCTATCGCCGAGTAATTCAAACCTTCTTGATTGCAAATGTTCATCAGTTCGCCTATCAGCAGATATCCATTATGGCCGTCAAGGGCTTGATAGTATTCGTGGGTTCTTGGGATAGGGCGCAAGGTCTGGCAGGGTTGTTCGCATAGCTGAGGGCCTCCTGCCCTAAGATCGACTTCGATGAATCCGTCGTGCGTGGGAACAGGCACCTGGTCGTCAGAAGAGCCTTCAGAACTCCGGGATCGAGCGGATGGCGCGGTTTGGCCGAAAGGGCTATAAACCACACCGGAAGCAGACGACACTTCGGCGGGGATGAATGGTACAAAAAGGGGATTTAACTGGAGGGTCATTGTGAATAAAGGTGTATGGGGACGAGATGAATGAGTACTCAGAGTGGAAGCTCCGTGTTGAGAGGTGGTGGATATGAGAGTTGTAGGAGCCTGAGATGAGAACGCGAACTTGGGGGTATTTATATGTTGGGAAGATGGGCTCTGCTGGGCTGACGATGAAGCGAAACCTTGAATGAGTCACAGAAGTCTATATCCCTATTGTTGCTGTCAATATGATTGTTCTCCGCGAACCTCAATAAGGATCATTCGTTTGAATACCCTCCTTGCATGCTACAATACCGCTGCGTAGTCCGCTCACCGCACCCTTCCCATCCCGCATGAAGACAAGGCAAGCGTATGCCCTTCACAGGAAAGAATATGCAGGCCGCTCTGTCTTGGTACCTGACTGAGTGGTGGTCTGGTTGTGGTTCTGCAGCGTGATTGGCTCTTCCTAACTTTAAAACCTGATATAGGCCTAGACGGTTCACCAATCACTTGGTGGGTGTATGGTGACGTTGGTTTTGTGGGGAAGAGGAAAGACACAACAATAGTGTTTTATCTGCTTTTTCACAGCGACTGGCAGTCATCTCGTTGGGGAATAAAACTAGAAAGCGCAGTAAGAAGCTGTTGGGTGACGGTATCGAAATGGTAGATATTACCATTCGACCATAAACATCCATTAGTTTAGGCCGTCTTCTATTGCATTATACCTATGCCAACAATCAGCAACAATATACGGCGTAGAATTGTTCTCATTCACCCATTTGCCATATTTACCTTATTTCGGCAACTTCCGACCATGTCCGGAAATATACGAAGGACCAATAGAAACAGACACTGCACATACATTTAAGTGGAATTATGGATTAATGGCGTGCTATGCAAGTGGGGTTCATTCTAGTCATTCTCCAATTTATAACTCCCAACATCGCTTCACTCATTCAACACCCGGCAATAAAACAAGCAGCATGTCGCAAACAACAGTCCCAAATGGCAATATCCCTAATTTAACACGCTACGGCTTCCCAAAAGAAGGGCCGTATTCACTATCCTACTGGCTGCAAGGCGTCCAAGGCGATCCCCTTCTAAACCACCGCACGACAGCCGAGTTACCTTCATCTGCAGATATCGTCATCATCGGCTCTGGGGTACGTCTACCAACCCTTTATAATGATAGGTAGCTAACGGTACAGTTGTCGGGAACACTAATCGCCAACCACTGTCTCAAAACATTCCCTGGAAAAAGCATAATCATCCTCGAAGCGCGCGAATTCTGCTCCGGCGCTACAGGTCGAAACGCTGGCCACTGCAAGCCCGATCAATGGCGCGGGTTCAGTGCGTATGAAGCGGCGTTTGGAACGGAGCAGGCTCTTAAGGTGACCCCATTCAACCTGCCCTTATAACCTTTTTATACTCCGTATGTTAAACTAAAATTGTAGATCCTCGAAAACGAACAAGCAACCTGGACCGCCCTGGTCGAATATATAAGACAAAACAACGTCGACTGCGATCTCTGGGTTGGCGATACCCTCGACGTCCCTGTAACACCTGAAGTAGCAGCCGCGGCAAAGACGAATTTCGAACGGTTCAAGGCTGCCGGGGGAGAAGTCGGGCATATCAAAGTCACGCATGATCCTGTGGAAGCACGGAAGGTAGAACCCCCCTCCCCTCCCCTCCTCTTTATTCTTTACCTACCTATAAAATAACAAGTAAACATAGATATCACACATCAAATCCGCACAAGCATGCTACGCCTGGTCCGCATCAACCCTGTACCCCTGGAAACTAACAGCCCATATAATGCGCGAGAACCTATCAAAGGGCGTAAACCTGCAAACACGCACCAAAGCAATCAAAGTCGCCGGAGGTCCAGATCAAAACCCAGGATCTTGGAGATGGGAAATCCAAACAACCCGCGGCCCTATCCACTGCAATCAAGTCATCCACGCAACAAACGCATACAGTTCCGCCCTAGAACCGTCCCTGCGCGGGCTCATCTACCCCTTGCCACATATGTGTAACCGGATAAAGCCGCCGGTGGAATTCGAGGACCCCAACCCGGCCGGCCTAACTAACTCCTACGGCGTGCTATTGCCAGAAGGAGGGCTGTTCAGTATCAACCCGCGCAGCACGAGGGAAGGGTCTGTGTTATTTGGCGGGAGTAACCCCGGCCAAGCGGCGTTTGAGCGGTGGGTGAATGAACCCGGATATCCGGAGCGGGGGGTTGATGATGGGATTGAGGTGTTTGGGGCAGTGACGGAGGCAGTGAAAGACTTTGCCGAAGGGGGGATTGAGGGATGGAAGGCGGTGTTTCGAGTTGATGGGTGGAGTGGGATTATTGGCAGGGTATTTACCTACTACCTTACCTACCCTTTTCTTTGGTTATTCTGGTGGATTATTGCTAACTGGTGTAGAGCGTCGACAATGTACCCTGGATAGGAGAATTACCCGGGCTACCCGGTCAATGGGTTTGTGCTGGGCACAATGGCCAGTAAGTAGAAGAAACCATCTACCATGCCTCAATCTAACAGTGACAGTGGAATGGCCCGCATATTCACCGCCGCACCAGGCCTCGTCAAGCTCATGGCGGGGCGTCCATGGGCGGAAGCGCAGCTGCCTGATGTGTACCAGATTACCCCATCGCGGGTGAATAACCTGAAGCGTGAACAGGATAGTGGAGATGGCCCTCGCCTTTGATATCTGACGGATGTGGAATGTTGTAACTATTCAGCAGGCAGTACAGCTGACCTGTACCACATGTGGAGAAACTGGGGATGGCCGTTTGCGGGGGTAGGATTGGATCATTAGACTATGTTGCATCTATTCATGCGGGGATGGAATAGATCTGGGGGAAAGGTTCAAATGCAGGCATTGATCCAGTGACGTGTGTAGATTGGATGAGTTAACTGTCGGTAAGGTAGTATAGAACAAGTCAGCTGGTTGATTAAAGTATGGTAAATCCGCTTTAGTATTCATTCCTACTTTACCACTACCAATGCGGATATTCATGATGAAAAGCAAACAAAAGAGATGAAATGCAAGGAAGAAGACAGAAGAACAAAAAAAAAAAAAAAAGAAGTCGAAAAAAAGACATGAGGCTGGTCCGTCTCGATCGGGCAACCTTGAGAACTGGAGTCTCTGTAATTCTTTGTTAGAAAAGGATTCCATAATTCCTTTGTGAGTTTAGTGGAACGTACCACGCGCTACCAATTGCGCCACAGCCCCAATGGGTGGAAGAAAGTTTCCCAGTTTTGCACCCAAGTCGGACAGTTCCCGAAACAGCAGGGGGGCAGACATCCATCTTTGGTTACATTTATTTATTTGTGGGGATGATCTATATCACAGTGCATGTATGACGCCATGCAGGGGTCCCATAATTATGGGGATGAGATTTTCAAACGGTCGGAGATCGCGGTTTGGACGAGTCTATCCCTTGGTGATGCAGGTCTGCCCCTCGTCTCGTCTCGTCTCCTCGTCTCCTACAGGGCTGGAATGAGACAAGTCATCCAGGATGGAATCTCGCTTAATTTAATACAGTACGGAGTAGGCAATGTAAGAATTCAGTTCGATCAACGTGTTGATTAAATACACCAAAGCCGGCTGGCTGTATACACAAAACCCCGCCCGAGCGAATCGGGGGATATGTACAGATCAGATCAGTCATTATGCTGCTAATAACAAGAACGAAATAGAGGCAGTCCATATATCGATACCCAGCGAATACTTGTAATAAGGAGGGAAATAGTAGGAAGGAGTATCCAACGCCGAAGATGCTGTCGCAAATAATAAATAAATATAGAAGCAGAAGGCTGGCACAGACGAAAACAAGAGAAGTGGCGCTGCAGGGCAGCGGGTGCTTTTGATGAGTCGGAAAGATTAAGGAGCGCAGGAACGGGTCACGGATATTAAGTGGCGGATTAGAATTTGGTGGTGGTGGTTCCGATGCAGGAGACAAGTCAGGTTCGTGAAGGTATCCAAGAATCCATGAATCAAAATAAAGAAGCAAGATCGGTCGGATCATGCAAGGGGAGTCAGCACCCTGCATGTCCAGGAGGCTCTTGTGAGCCTCCTTGAGACCTTGATGGCTGAATCAGAAATTGCTCGATCCGATCAGGTTTGGCTGGGAAATGCTGGCATTCCCGCCGCGGTATTTGTTCCTGCGCTGGGAGAAGCTGAGCGACGAGAGCCGGCGACTCAGCCTCCGCAGCGGCTTACTCGAGGCCTCATCGTCGGCCGGGATTGGCGGCGGCGGCGGGAACGACCTCTCGGAGCTGGCGCTAGAGTTGAACGCCGAAGCCGAAGCCGAAGTCGAGGTCCGGCTCACGCCCAGCGTCGGGTTCGAGTTGTTGTCGAAGAAAAAGGACGAGAAGGTCGACTGGCGGCGGGCGCGGATGGCGTCGGCGGTGTTGCGGGGGTTGGGCAGGGGCGTGGAAAAGTCTTCCTTGATGTCGTCGAGGGCGCGCGAGAAGCGAACCAGGCGACGGGGGCGCTCAGCAATGGAGGGCTCGCGCTCCTCGAGGCCGTAGATCTGCAGCGGCGTGCTCTCTGGGAGGTCCTGGTTCAGAGGCGTCGAGTAGAAGCGAGGATACTTGGGCACCTCTCTGCGCCGGGGCACGATGGTCGGGTACCAGGCATGTTGCTGGGGAGGGAACTGGCTGATGGGGCTGTCGAAGGAGGACTGGGACGAGTTGGACGAGGATGTCGGGAGCATCTTTATTTCTTGTATTGGACCGAATATTGTATGTAGTATGTATATTGTATATTGTAGTATGTGTAGGGTAGGTGGTGGTAGGTGGTGTAGGGTAGGGTAGGTCAACGCACAGCACCGACCGGTGATGGAGAGAAACGGATCGGGGGATACAAAATAATTATAGCAGGAGGAAAAGCAAAAGGAAAACAGGACCAAGGGGAGCGAAGGGTGTGGAACTGCCGGAGACGTGCGATTCAATCGAGTCTCCAGTCTCACTGGCGGAGCCCCAGCATCTCTGGTTCACCCTGCAGCCCGGCGACTCGCCGTTGTGGTCATGGATCTTACTGGACGGCGGGCATTACATGACTGGCATTGGCATGGCTGGCGAGGAATGCAGCGCATTGTTCAAGTCACTCCTGGTGTCCTGCAGTGCATTGTCTGTATCCAGCCCCGAGAAGAGAATGCAACATGGGGCAGATCCTGCGTCAGGTTGATGGTGTCTCACGATCCGACACCGCGCCAGACAGAGCCAGTGATCCGCCCGTCCAAGCATGACGCAGCTCATCCAATCAGGCGAGCACGCCGGAATGTTATAAACATCTCCATCCCGAGCACAGCGTGGACCCAGAGCGGAACCAGCGGGCCAACAATCTCGGACTTCACCTCTCCAGTTTCCAGTCTCTCCAGTCAAACATCTAAACTCTGAAATTTAACAAACATTAACTGAGTATATATTAATTGAGTACACTGGAAAGTTTCAAACATCAGGATGACTTGTCAGCATCACGCAACGCCCCTGTCAGATAAAAAAAGAACGGTGGCGGTCCCAAGAGTGAGGACTGAACTGCCACGCGCTAGCCCCAAGCGGCCTAGTCGGGAGTGGTGATTTTATTCTCAAACACCCCCACTCGCGCCATCTCTCCTTCTCTTGCTGTAATGTCCTCAGGTGGGCTCGTCTGCAGGTCTCCAATTCTGTCCTTGCCTGCCTGAACTCTCTTCTCCAGTCTCCAGAAATGTGCGTGCTCTGCTATTTGACGTGATTCGCCAAGGCCGGCTCAAGTCTCGAGGAGTATGGACTCAGAATGGCAGTGCTGTCCGCATCCGGAGCAAACTCGCAAACTCGGCCGGACAGAGGCTCCCAGGAGGATCGTCGTACGGGGTACATGCCGGACGCAGTGACCGTCCACATGGAGTGGGAGTGGGAGTGGGAGTGGAAGTGGCAATGGCAGTCAGAGGACCGAGTGGAATTCGTCGCCGGAGGATTTCCAGGCAACCAACCTGTGTTCATGCAACGTACATGGGATGCGTGGATGCGTGGATGCGCTGGCTGTCCTACAAAGATACAAAACAAACAAACACCAGACTTTGAAGCTGCCTAGCTGGACCGTACCACAACATAGCCTCCTGCTAACACAGGATCACAGTCGTCCGTATTAATCCCTGATTTTCCTGATTTTCGGCTATGGACTCGGGAATCGGCTGCCAGCCAGCTAGCTCTCTTTCCGAAGACAGTAAGTCGAGCAGGGCACAGCACCAGCAAGAGGAAGATCGGCCGATCGCCCACTCATCTCGGGGGTAGAAAGAATCGACGTCATGGAGATTGACTTCAGTTCACTGACTTCGATATCATAGACTACAGTATTGAAAGCCGAAGGATAAATCAATATTGATAAAGAATCAATTCTTTTTCTCACCGATCCGATCTGAAAAATGGAAATCCCTCAGTTCGGCCTCGGATGGAAACATGATTCGCTACGGGTGAGACATGTTTGTGCGCTCTTTTGGATCGACGGACGTGGCCCACGACTGGGACTCAGGGGACCTTGGTTGAGTTGGATTGGAGTGCTCGTAGCCTCTCCCGTTCCCACTCCTGGATTCCTTCTCCCACGCGTGAATGGATGGATGATCGCTGCCAGTGTCAGACTCACTGGTTGATTGCGATCTGATCCCCGAGCATGGCCGTGGCAGCCTGGCAGGCATCTCTGGCTCTGGTTCTGTCCGGTTCCATGGGTTTGCTGCATGTCTTGTGCGATTTCTAGAAGATATCGTGGTCCAATCACGGCGGTGCCAGGGAAGAACTTATTTTGGAATAGTCCGTCAGACTGAAGAAAAAAGAAAAAAATATGCATAAGTAGCAGGTACAGAGTACAGTTACAGTACAGTGGATGCGAGTCTAACAGTAAAGGGGAAAGCAAACCGTTAACCTAACTCCTCGCTCGCCCCGACCCTCAGCTCAAGCTGCAGAATATGCAAAGCAAACCAATCGCTCGTTGACGATTTTCCTCCTGCATGGCCACGGATCGTGCGGCCGTGCCAGAATGTTATCTTATCTACATATTCCACCTGGTTAATTCCGAGTTGACTGACTGTTGCGGGTTTCAACGGTCGCGGCTGGCCACGCAATATTCGAGAATGTTCGTAGCTGGAGTCAAGTCGAGTTCCCGACCGGCAGACAAAAGTACATACGTACGTGCGTGCGTGCGTGGTCTGCGGTGACTGCCTAGCGCCTCAACATGCAAGAATAAGAAATAAGTCGCTGACTGAGTTGACGCGTCTGGCGCGTCCTCTATCGTCGTCGTCTTCGTCGTCATCATCATCATCGCCATCATCGCTATCGTCGCAATCATCGCAGTCATATAGTCCATCCTCACATAACAAATAACAAATCGGTATCCAGCGGATGACTGCAGCTCAGCTGCGGCTTCTGCGTGTACTTCCCGTCCAGCTCTGCCCGAATCAGATTCAGCAGCTGCACGTAGCTGAGATTCGGGTACCGCTGCAGCACCTTGATGAACGCCCAGCTGAGCGCCCCGCGTGCTTCGCCGTCTTGGAAGGTATCGGCTCTGTTTTCGTTAGTTTTCAATAACGGCAACAACAAGGGAAATGATATGGTACGCACGAAGTCTGGGTGTCCTTTGAGCCGGAGAACATGACCACGTCTGCGGGCGAGGTCTTGGTGCGGACGGTGCGCTGGCGCGCTGAGTCGCCGAGGGCGGCTTTCTTGAAGAAGCCGATGGCTGTCTGGGCGACGCCGCCGAGGTCGCCGCGGCTGTAGGAGGTGAAGGCTGAGAAGAGGTCTGAGGCGGCTTCTTTGGCGAGGTTTGGCTCTTTCAGGATGCCCTGGGTTGAGTAGATGTATGGGAGGTCGAGTGCGGTGCCGGAGTGGCACGAGTCGAAGACGGCCGTTAAACGCACTCCGGGTTGGAGAGGGCGGACCCTGCTGAAGTTAGTTGGGTTAATGAGATAAGATAAATGGTACTGACATGATGTCGTGCATTTCGTCGTCGACAATGTGTCCAGCTGTCCGGTAATCCACGGGGTAGATCACGTCGTCAAAACCTTGGACCAGTCAGCATATTTCCCTTGATTGATTGCAGGGATCTCACCATCTTCTTCGTCACCATCGAGATCAGGCGTCCGTCCGCCGTGTCCTATAGATCGTCAGTATCTAGTCTGCAACCGGGGCGGGTTCAACGTACCTGAAAAATGAATAAATAGCGAGTCGTTCGGCTGCGCTTCATGCACCAGCCACTGCATGGCCCGAATAATATTCGACTTGGTAGGCACACTCTTCGGGTTCTTCTGATCATCAGTCAGAATCACCATGTCCTCTCTGCGATAGCCCTTGCGCTCGTGCAAGAACGAAGACACGTTCGTCACATCATTGATACACCCCTGCAGCTGGTTCGGCTGGCCAAAGTAGTTGATCCCAATCAGCAGAGCCTTCCGCCGCCCGGTACAGGCCGAGTACTGGAATCTGTAGTTCGATGGCGCACCGTGCCCGAAATGCTGGGCGCCCATGGGCGGGCGGGGCGGGAGATTGGGGCTCGGGGCCGGGCTGGGGCTCCATGACGGGTCTGTCTTTGTTAGCCGACGCCTGTGCTTTTCAGTGCGATATGGGTCCGCGGGCCTACTTGAAGAGTAATTCCTCGAATGGGTTTGGCCCGAGAGCGGCCGTTGAGGGAGTGGCGGTGTGCCGTATGACGGGGCCGGGGAGTGGTGAGGCTGGCGGGGAGCATAACCCCCGGGAGGAGGATAGCCCCCAGGAGGGGGGTAATTGGCCGGTGGAGGGTAGTTGTTTGGTGGAGGATAATGTCCCGGAGGATATTGACTATTCAGCCACTTAGCAACATTCTTCTTCGACTCCTTTGAATCCGACTGGGAACGCGATGTAGAACGCGACACTGAGTGGGTTGCTGACCTGTATTGTTGCGGTGGAGGAGGCTGCGCCCATTGCTGAGGCCAACTCCCCGGAGGCGGGGGAGGAGGATGAGGGTAGGAGTACATCTATTCTCGCTGACAATTGCAGGACAGGAACTTCAAATGCTGGACTATGAGGATTCGCAGCGAGAGCGAAACGAGATATAGCAGCGGGCGTTGTGAGCGCGGCCTCGAGGCGGAACTTTCTCGGTTAAGTAGAACAGCAGGTGGAGGCTCACAACAACAACAAGCTCACAAGACTGCAAAGGAAACCCAGCGAGCCTTCACAGCAGTCGACCACGGTTCACGAGCG
This sequence comes from Aspergillus sp. PM3604, assembly GCA_025768815.1. NCBI lineage: Eukaryota > Fungi > Ascomycota > Eurotiomycetes > Eurotiales > Aspergillaceae > Aspergillus > Aspergillus sp. PM3604. The sequence goes on along the minus strand of JAMFNW010000007.1, from coordinate 94,206 downwards.
AAGACAAGAGAAGAAGAAAAGAAGAGAAAAGACGTTGAAGGAGATTGTTGGCCGGGCGTCCCTGGAGCGACAGGGCTGGCTGATGCCTGCTCAGCACGGGCGCTGATTTGCTGCAAGAGACGCCGGCGGGGGGATTTGCTGCTTTTGCTGCTTTGGCGCTGCTCCATCCGTAGGGCAGAGACACTAACACATGGCATGGTTGACGTTTCTCCTCTTGCGGTTAACCTGTGAACTCTGCAACTAGGCAGTAGCATTCTGTGGTGGTTCGACTCGAAACAGCACGGCCCCTGGCCTGAACCGTGGTACCCTCAACTTTGTCGAGTCAACAATCAACAAGTCAATCAACTCAGCCGGACCATGGCTGCTTACTGCTGACTGCGCTGCCAGGTCAGGCCCCCGAGGGCTTGATGACTCGAGACTCGACTCGCCAAGAGCATGTTCAGCGTCTGCAATGCAGTGATCCCCAGTTCCGCCCCGGATGTCGGCAGCGCCTGCGCCCCGCGCCTCCAGCCTTGTCATCGCCATCGTCATCGTCATCATCGTCATCGTCCTTGTCATTGTCATTGCGTGATTGCCCCAAGCATATCCACGGTGGATGCCGGGCGTCTAAATGTGATCAGCTGCTCACACATAGGTGGAATAGTGTCTTTTTTCTCTGTAGTGCGTACTGTATGGCGGGAGGAACAATTACCTCCTACCTTAGCACATCCATCCGGTCGTGACATACGCCAAGACAGAAACACACTCTCTACATGGCAATGACAACAGCATACTCTGACAGGCCTCACAAATAACCAAGAATGCCAGGAATCGTTACAGTACTACAGCCTCTAAAGTATAGTTTACTGCGGACGGCGGCCCTGAAAGACAGCGCCAAAGATCGGCCGAAATTTCCACAGTTGGGGCTGTGGCGCAATTGGTAGCGCGTGGTACGTTCCACTTTCTCGCAACAGAAATGTTGCAATAACCAAATAAGAAATATCCCCACTAATAAGTCCTTACAGAGACTCCAGTTCTCAAGGTTGCCCGATCGAGACGGACCAGCCTCATCTTTTTTCTTTTTATCATCTTTTTTATTTTTATCCTTTTCTTTTTTAACTTACCGATTTGTTTATCTTATCTACATTTTGAGGATTTTGTGTTGATTTGATTGATGAGACCAATATATGTAATATGAAGTAGATAATATCAGCTGAATGTTCTATAGCGGTTTTCTGTTTCCAACTACCGCGTCATAAGTAATAAGTAAAATAAAGAAAGTGGCTGAATTGCTTCGCCCTGGTCCGAGACAACGCCGACACAGAACAAGTAATGAAAAATGAAATGACTGGAGGTATAATGAAACCAGAACGCTTCTATCCGTAGCAATCGATAAAACAAAATAAAACAAAATAAAAATAAACCCCCAACTCCTCAATAAAAGATCGACGCATTGAGTGACTAGTCCAGGCTGGACGTGGAGGGGCCATCCAAAGGCCAACATTGCCAGATGTAACCCCGCACATACCGCTACATGACGGTGTCGACTTCCCCACGCTATGCCAGTACCGGAACCCTCATTCTGAGTGCAACCCCCATCTTTGCAGTGGACGACACGCTGTACTGTAGTGTGTGTAGTGTAGTGTAGTGTAGTGGTGTATGGTGTAGTCTATAACGAAACGCCCTCGAGATCCCTCGTCACAATGGCCACCTGCGCCCGTTTCGCGGCTTCAGCGACGAGACTGAAGTCTTTCAGGAAGGGTGCTGTCGCGGTCGGGCCGCCGTCGCCGGTTATTTGGTGCGGATAGGCCTGGGATTGTGCTTGTGCTTGTGACTGCGGTTGCGTGGTATCGCTAGGTTGGGGCTGGTTTTGTTGGCTGGTGGGCGGTTGCGGTTGCGGTTGTGGCTGGCTTTGGGACTGCAGTTGGGCTGCGGCGGGGGTGCTGAGGGTGGTTGAAGTTGAGGGCTGGGGATTTGAATGGGAGAGGCCGAGGGCTGGTGGGTTGTCCATGGTGGTTGAGGGACCCTCGAGAGGGGGAGGGAGAGAGTGAGGGAGGATACGAAGGGCGATCAGTGAGGTGGTGAGAGGGAGGTAAGGGTGACCTCAGGTGGTGGGCTGGAGATGTGGAGGAGGCGTGGAGATGCGGAGGGGGTTGGAGGGGGAGAACTCAGACGAGGGCGTCCGGTCGGGGATGGCGAGGGAAGGACGAAAGGAGGAATGGAAGAAAGAGAAAGAAAAGAGAGCGAGAGAGAGAGAGAGAGAGAGGATCCACGCCCGATGAGGAATTGAGTCTGCGATCGGATCCACGTGGGGCCTCGATGCCGCGGCAGTGACAAGTCATGACGACGACAGAGACAGGACCGACAAAGAGGAGAGGTTATGCACCATTGATGGCTGAAAGAGATCGAATTACGGTTAGGATTAAGAATTAAGATAAGGATCCCGTTCGGCCAATCTCATGCACATGATGCAATAAGCTGCATCCATCTATACACCGAGGTCTCTCTACTTCTTCCCCCTCTTCCTCAACCGGCACAATCACCCCCTCCTCCACGAAATAGTTCGTCTGCTTCACATACCCAACCACAACCCAACCCAAACTCACCACCCCAGCTACATAAAGCACCAGCTGCAGGATAACCTGGTCCCGAATCTGCATTCCCTGCGAGTCCACCGTAAACGAAACACACATGCCCAGACTCACCGTGCCCTTGAATGGCCCCGCATAACGCGCACACAGGGCCGGGTCGTTGGTCAGCGCTGCCAGCGTCCACTGCACCATGATCTGGAAACAGGCGTAGATGACCCCGAAGAGCAGGTACAGCACTATCCCCGGCCCGAAGGCGGACAAGGTCCAGTCCACTGCCGGCGGCGGCGTTGCGAAATGGCTGACGTTGTTGCGGATCACCCACGCCAGGAGTCCGCTTACCGCGCTGAGGGTTACGAGGGCGAGGCTGGCTGTCCCCGTGGCGCCGCGGGCTTTGCGCGAGGGCATGTGTTTGTTGTCGAGGATCCATGTGAGGAGCCTGGGAGTTGGGATCATGATTGCCTGGAAGAGGAGGTTGTTGAGGGAGCGGGTGCGTAGGTTGAAGTAGTACACTTCCTATATCAGTATAGGTAAAGACATGGCGAAGGGGAGTGCTGGCCGTTGATACTACTCGTCAGGGCCAGGCACATCTCAGCGACAAACATGGCCGGGAGTAGGATGATGATCTTCGGGTCCGCCATTACTGACAATACCCCAAGCACTTCTTTCTTGAGCGTCGGTGCCTCGAACACTGCAATGTGCTGGCCGTTGTCTCGAACGATGTCTGCCGGGTCTGCCAGAAAAAAGAACGCTCCTACTACTGCACTGCTTTGCATTAGCCTTGACAGTATGTAGTAGATGCGACTTACACAGCCATCACCACAATAAAGGCAATATACACCGCGTCGGAGATACCTCCAGCCTCCGTCTCATGAACCGTCATATCAAACGCAATGAGTGCTCCAACTGTACTTCCCGCGGAAGTCAGGATCCATTGTACAGCGATGTACTATAAGAGTTAGATAAGCCCTGCAATTGTTCATCATACCTACAGTTCCTTTATCCTTTTCTTCCGGGTCCGCAAACTGGATGTACCCCGACGTTGTCCACATCAGCCCAGCACAGACACCAAGGATGCCACCAGCTAGGCATCCGTATGTCAGTATTATCCCAGTTCGAGGGATCTTAAGAAACCAACCTGCGATCGGAAATGGCTGCTTGCCAATTCGATCATAGTACCAGAGCGAACCAACGTAGAGGGGATATCCAACACCACCGATTACTCTGTCGTATGTTAGACTGCTTGGAGCGGTGTATAGATATACTCACGCCGTCCACTTTGGCTTCAGGTGATTTATAACAGGACCTGCACCCCAGCCCGCGACAGTATAGACACCGTAGAGAATGCTGACAGTGTTAATCAGTATCTAACTGATAAAAGTTGACTTATGTACCTATTCGTCAAAGCCGCGGTTTCCTGCGAGTCTGCCTGTCCACCGCCAGCCCCAAGACCAGTCAAGGCGATATAGATACCGGGGAGACAGAATAGGACGCTGTTGGTCAGCTCAATCACCGACGACGGGGCAGCCTTACCATCCCATTATGGTGTTCTGGACAGCAGGCCGATTGAGGCGCAGTTTGTCTCTCATGTTCGGATTTATCATGATCATAGTCTTACTTTCTAGGTCAATGTCGTTGCTCATATTTATACAGTATCCCCAGATATTCTGCCGTCCGGGGAAACGGAGTCAGCGTATCTATCGCTTAAAGCAGTTAACCCATGCATTAGGCGTCTATCTGCCCGCGTATTCATTTCCGAAAGAGTGCATTCCCTTGGCCCGCCCCCGCAGGATGCTTATCTGTCCCAAAAGGGTTCAGGATACACCATCCACCCAGGTACTTATTCAGGCTGTTATTCTAGGATAATTTTCTCTCCAAAACAGTCAACAATTATTGTGGCAATGTCTTTATCTGAACGTATTAGGCCAGCACTCGAAATCCGGGCTCAAACCCTCGAGCCAAGCGCAGTCCTACCAAAGGACAGCACACTCCCACGAAATGTAATGGGGGTTCCTCACGCCAGTGGGCTTCTTTCAGAGCGTGAGCTTAAATTGACGGAGAAGTACGATGCCACTGCGCTGGTGAAGATGCTGGCTGAGGGGGCGGTTACCTCGGAGGCTCTCCTTTTGGCATTCAGGAAGCGGGCTACCATCGCTCAGCAATGTGTATGCACCTTTTTTTCAATGAGTAAATATGCAATAAGCTAAAGAAACAGACAAACTGCCTCACAGAACTAATCCCGCAGGCAATAAACGACGCCCGGGCCTGTGACGAGTTCCTAGCAAAGACCGGCAAGCCCATGGGCCCGCTTCACGGGCTGCCAGTTTCCGTCAAGGAGCAGATCTCTATCGGCGGGCGACGAACAAACATCGGATTTGTTGCAATGGTCGACAATGTCACCAGCGAGGACGCCCAGATCGTCACGTTGCTCAAGAGACTGGGTGCTGTAGTCTTTGCGCGCACGAACCAGCCGCAGTCGTTGATGCAATTGCAGACGGACAACAACATCTACGGGGCCACTGTCAATCCGAGGAATACGTCTCTTACTGCTGGCGGCAGCGCCGGCGGCGAGGCGGCGCTGATGGCGATGCATGGGACGCCGCTGGGCATTGGGGATGATATAGGGGGGTCTATCCGCGTCCCTGCTGCTTTGAATGGGGTGGGTTTCAAACATACTCTGTCTCAAGCTATCTAGAATGTTAATACGCAAGTCAGATATACGGCTTCTACCCCAGCGTCGGCCGAATCAGCGGCGAAGGAGCCCTGGTCCCATTGCCCGGCAACGACTCCATCCCAGGAACCCTAGGCCCCTTCACGCGCTCCCTCCGCGACATCTCGCTCTTCTGCACGGCCTACTCCCTCGCAAAGCCCTGGCTCGACGATCCCTCCCTCATCCCAATTCCTATCCTCTCCCCCTCCTCGGCCCTCTCCCCAGGCAACCCCCTCCACATCGGCATCCTAACCACCGACAACGTAGTCACCCCCCTCCCACCCGTCCAGCAAGCCCTAAAACAAGTACAAGCCCGCCTCCACCACGCCCCAAACATAACCCTCGTCCCCTTCCAGCCCTACAAGCACGACTACGCCTGGACCCTCATCAGCGCAAACTACTTCGAAGACGGCGGAGCAGCCATCAAGGGACTATGCAGGACGGAAACCGACCCCCTCCTCCCAGCAGCAGAGTGGATCCTCGCGCAGTGCAAAGACAGCACAAACTCACTGTCCCTGCACACACTACAAGCCCGCAAAGCCGCCCGGGACGCATACCGCGTCGCGTACGCCAAACACTGGAACGAGGCTGCGATTGATGTGCTGATTGCGCCTGTGACGCCTAGCACGGCGCCGAGGGTGGATTCTAGGGAGCCGTACTGGGGGTATACGGCTGTGTGGAACTTGTTGCAGTATCCGGCGATTGCATTCCCCGTTGGTGGATTTAGAGGTGGTGGTGGATTTAGAGGTGGTGGTGGTGGTGGTGGTGGTGGTTTATTGGATTATCAGCCGCGGAATGAGAAGGAGGCAGCGATTGGGAGGGAGTATGTCGCTGAGGAGGCGGAGGGGATGCCGGTGGGATTGCAGATTGTGGCGAGGAGACTTCATGAGGCCGTTTTGGTGGAGGCGGCGCGTGTTATTGAGGATGCGATGAAGGGGGGATCCAATTGTAGGTTGTAGGTTAGGTTGGAATATGGTATACAAATAAAAAAAAAAACATGAGGCTGGTCCGTCTCGATCGGGCAACCTTGAGAACTGGAGTCTCTGTTTAATTGTTAGAAAGAATTCGTTTAATTCCTTGTTAAGTGGAACGTACCACGCGCTACCAATTGCGCCACAGCCCCAATGGGTGACACTTTTCGTCTGTTTTTGACGTCATTTTCGGGGGCATCTATTCAATGGACTGCTTTATAGTTCAAGCATATAAAATAACCTTATTGTGAACTTAAAGTACTTGTTAACTTAATTCCTTATCTAGTATACGCCGTGATTACAACTTCACACAGCACGACTTCCCCGTCTCAACCTCCATCGACCCATTAAACCCCCTATTCTCCGGCGGAACATCCAGCGCAGGGTTCTTCTCAAAAAACCCAGCCGGCTTCAGATGCACACTGATCCGCTCCACCGGCATCACCGGGAAATCCTCCGGCCGCGGGTTATGCGTCAGTGTAAATGTATGCCAGAAGACCAGGTCTGCATCCACCACGCTCTCGCCCCTGCCCGCCCACGTCTCCAGCCCGCCATTGTCCGTGGACGACTTGCTCTGGTTCGTGAACTCGCCCGCCGCGTAGAGCTCGTTGTCGCGGTACTTTGTGATCCAGACGGTGTGTTCTGCGAAGCGGGCGCGGCGGCGGTTGAACGACTCGGGGCGCATGAGCATCGGCTGCGTGGGCAGGGTCTGGATCTTGTATGCAACTGCGGCTTTGGTGGTGGGGTTTATGATGTTGTCGTTGCGGATTTTGAAGACGCGGGACTTGGATACGTCTGTTTCGGTGTGGCCGGCGGTTGTTAACGGGGTTGTCGTTGCGATGTAGCCGACGCCGTAGGGGTCGGGGATGTCCAGGGATGCAGGCAGTGGGTGGCTTTCTTCGTAGACTGCGGTGTTGTGGAAGCCGTCGATGGCTGGGTCGATGCGCAGCGAGAAGACGTGTTGGTGGTTTGGCGCTGTGACGCCGGGTCCGACGTTCGTGGACCAGGGGACGGTGATGTCGTTGTCGATGGGCATTGTAGAGAGGATTCCAGTGGCGCGGACCTCGAATTCGATCCCGCCTGCTTGGTCGAGGATCCAGGCGAAGATGTACTCGTAGTTCGAGACGGTGCAGATCATCTGCACGACAAGCTGGCGGTTACGCACTACAGTTGCATGGCCGTTGCGGTAGTTGCTGTGCTTGTGTAGGATCCCGCCGTCCTGCTCGTGCAGGCAGATAACATTCTTCAGGGGCACGGCGTTGCCCTTGGAATCCGTGCGACAGCCGTCAAAGTACTTGATATGGCCCAGGCAGTCACAGCCTAGGGCAAGCTGGTTGCAGGTGATTCCAAGCCCTACATCGCCGACATCAAAGGCCTGCTTGCGGTGGTATGGATTACGCGGGTCGCCGTAGGGCACCGTCATCTCAGACAGAGACAGTCGGTAGAACACGTTGCGTCCGTCGTAGGTGACATTGTATAGAACCAGGCCCTCGCGGACGTTGAATCCAACCCGGAATCGCCACTTCTGCCACTGTACTAGATGCCCATCTACCTGGAACGACGGGCCCTGCGGCTGCTGCACAATATAGGGCTTCAGATCGCTGCGTAGCGGCTCGTCCAGCAGGCCGTGTGCATACTCCACAGCCTTGACTGGCTTCCAGACCTGTGTCTCTTGAGACTCATGCCCGCCCCCAGTCGGCAGATTATCAATCCTCACCAACTCCTTCGTGGCAGCATCAAAGACGGGCGAAAAGTCACAGGGCAGGGAATAGTGGTTACTCTGCGGGTGATCCACAGGCACGATGTACATATAGCACTGGTACAATCTGCGGTCCTCTCTCTCATTATCAGTCCCGTAGACCCACGGGTCCGTGCAAACCGACATGCCAGCCGGGAGCTTCATCTTAGCAATCTCCGCAACCACCGCCGGGTGCTTGAGGCAGACTTCCTCCATTTCAACTAGCTCGTCGACGTCGGCGGGGCCCTGGACGTCGCGCGGGAGTTCCTTGATGGAAACCACGCGGCGCTCGGTGAGGTTCAGGAGTGCCTTGAGGAATGAACCTGTATCTAGCCGGTGGAAGTAGGAGAATACGAGGCGTGCAGGGTGCGGAATGTCGAGGGTCCGCTCCTTGCGCCGCTCGGCTTCGATTAGTGGGATGACGGCGGTTTTTATGGGCTCTTGGACGTCAATGGTCTTGAAGCGGACGGGGGGTGTTGGGGAGTGCTGCGCGGATGATGGCTGCTGCGAGCTGGACCTCGCTTGGCTGCAGCGGGTCGAAGGGGTGGGCGTTGATAGAGGACATTTTAATGAAGATAGTTGTTTCAGTATAAGGAGTTGCGAAGGGAGAGTGTCCTGTGAATTCGGGTCTTGCTCGCCTTTTATATACTGTACCTGATATCACTGTCAGCACAGAGTGTTCTGGATATTCCCAGATACGGTTTGAAATACGCTTCGTCAATTTCTCACGGCGTCAGTTTGTTTGCAAGAAGTAGAAATTCCTACCAGCGATGCCTTTTCCAGATTTGGAAATGAATACGCCGTCCCCACCCTCAAGCCCTAAAGCAACAATACGCCAGTCTACTAGTAATCTTTTGGAAACAAAACATTGTATGGCACTTCTATTATAATAAATCCTAAGAAAGCATCAAATCCCACTTCGACCTCGCCAACAGCTCCCTCCACCCAATACTATCACCTATACTACCAGCAGCAAACACCCTCTGTCTCCAAACCTCACGCACAAACGCCCCAATAAAATCCATATTCCCTAGATGGAAATTCACCGCGAGACCCTCCACTCTCTCGAGAACAATCCACGTACCCTCAGGACTCTCCGCAATACAAGCTACGATAAACAGCAGCGGCAACAACCCCGGCTCTTCCGGAGCCCCAACAGGGACCTGTGAAATCCAGGGGTTGGCCGAGAGGCTCTCCGCGACCTGCTTGACTGTCGGGTGCTCTAGAAGAAGCGGTGCCCCGGCGTTGTTGTTTCCGAATGCCTGGATGATATACAATGTCAGTGCTAGGACTCCAGCAGAGAAGGACACTGACCGAGTAGGCTGTGATGTGAATTCCCTTTTCCTTGGCGTACTTCACCAGAGTGTCATTGTGTTGCAGGAGAGGATGACGCTCCACCTGGTTGACAACGGGGCATACTCCGGTGGCGTCGATGATGGCCTCGATGTGCTCCGGTGTGAAGTTGGAGAACCCGATGGCGCGCACCTTGGATTGAGGAGGTTTTATCATTGCTGGTTTTGTTTGTTATGTGTGAGCCTTGACTGGGTAGAGGCATGCCCGTACCTTTCCAGGTGTCAATGAGAGAGACAGAATTGTCGATTGCAACTTGCGTGCCATCATTGTCCAGGGGCGAGAGCTGGTCGTCACTGGTCTTTTGAAAGGCAACGGGCCAGTGCACAAGATACAACTATTAGGAGGTCAATCTTTGGAAGACGCTGCGCAAATATATGGCACTTACGTCGAGGTAATCGAGTTCGAGCTCTCGAAGAGTCTCGTCCAGAGTCTTCTCGACTTCCTCCGGGCGATGCGAGCTGCTTCATGTTAGCTAATGCAACGGTTCAAAATGACAAGTACTCGCTTATTCCAAAGCTTAGACGTCTGTTCAGGGTTAGCAGCGTGAAATCAAGATACCAGGCTCGCGTTACAATGAATATATCCTCCCTCTTCAGGCCAGGAGTGTCAGCAAGAGCTCTTTTGATTCCCTGTGCAACTTCCGGCTGGTTCTCGTAGCTGCAGTATATTAGCATAGCGGTAGTCTCTTGCTGAATGGCATTACATCTTTGCAAGGTCCTGTATCGCTCAATATTAGTTGTCCATATGTCAATTCTCACTTGGTGGCCTTACCAGATGGCGATATCCAGATTTCAAAGCTTCATATACTCCAACCGATACCTCCCCAGGCGATGACTGCCAAGTTCCATATCCTAAGGTACTGAAAGGAAAGTTAGGATGATGTAACGTTGAACCCAAATACTCCGTACATACGGAATTTGCTGTCCAGATAGAAGTGTAGCACGCTTGCCGAACTACATGCTGACGGGTGTGTATGAGGGTGGTTTTATCGATATCGATGAAAGAGGAGAGGTTGTCATGGCTTATTTATACTCAAATCCCCGGCCAGATAAATCGCCCGATTGGGTAATGATTCCGCATGGTGGAGGCCAGCGCATCAAACGTCACGCAATCAGCTGTTCCAGTTAATCCGGTTAGATCATATTAGCGAATACGACAACTCTTAAATTAATAAATAAATTCGTAATATCTGTCCATCATGGAACTGAGCTCAATGGCGTATGTTTTGCCTTGTCTGCGGCAGTCTTGGTGAATCATAGCCAAATTATCCTAGCCAAATTACAATATTCTCTCACTGCAGTACTAACACCACAATATAACATTGGTTTCTACGCAGTAATCGTACTCGATACCTGTACGGATGTAGATATCTATACAAGCCGGGGCGGTCATGTGACTGTGGGTCTCTGATCTGCCACTGTCTAGATGAGGAAGGGATCGTCTACCCCGCCGTGAATTATTTCAACTTTTGCGATTGTGAATTCCGAGTCATTGTCCTAATATATCCAGTATTTCAAACAAAATGGCAGACGAATTCGACACTGGGGACATGTTCGCGGACCCCGAGGGCTTCTATCCCCCCGAGAAGGAGCCCACCTACGCAGATCACCAGATGCTCTCTGGCCAGGTCGTCCGCGTGCGCCTGGTCGGCAGCCACCCTCTATATGTACCTCCCCTCTCACCACAGCCCTGCACTGTCCGCTCACTAACACCTCTATGGAGGGAAACATGCTCTGGAACGCCGGCCGCATAAGCTCAGAGTATATCGAAAGCAACGCCTCCACCCTCATCACCGGCAAGACCGTCCTCGAAATCGGCGCCGCAGCGGGCGTGCCCAGCATCGTCAGCGCAATCAAGGGCGCCCGTACCACCGTCATGACTGATTACCCGGATCCCGATCTCGTCGATAACATGAGCCAGAACGCCGAGTCCTCTGCGTCGCTGATACCCACCGACCCGCCTTCTGCGCTGCATGTTACGGGCTATAAATGGGGAAGTGATGTGTCGCCGCTGCTGGCTTACTTGCCGGAGGAGGAGAGGGCGAAGGGCTTTGATGTGCTGATTATGGCGGATGTCGTGTATAGCCACCGTGAGCACGGGAATTTGGTCAAGACGATGCAGGAGACGATGAAGAAGGAAAAGGATGCGGTTGCCTTGGTGATATTTACACCGTATGAGCCGTGGCTATTACCCCAGACGGAACGGTTCTTTCCGCTTGCTGAGAAGGGTGGGTTTATGGTGACTAAGGTGTTTGAAAAGTTGACTGAAAAGACTTTGTTTGAGAATGATCCTGGGGTATGTCGACTTCATTTTGGTGCCCGGGGTATTGCTAACCGTTCCTAGGATGAGAGACTGCGGAGGACAGTCTTTGGTTACGAGCTCCGATGGGCTGACGATCAACTACGATAGACATGATACCATATAGATTTGCAGATTTGCAGTTAAAAGCATTGATAGACTTCAAAATTATGTTCTTGGTCTGCAGTTTTACGCTGCGAAACAGCCACAACCAAGGCAGAGAGATCATACCCAGGTATTACTTGTGCAGAAATTGCAACTCATTAGTAAACCAGTAAATCAGTAAATCAGTAAATAAAATAATTACATCGTTACTCTTCAATGCCCAAGGCGATAAGCAAAGGCGGTCAACACCAAAAACCGCCCCGCCATCCCCGCGCAGAAAATCACCCGCAAAATTATTCCAGACCCCTCACTCAATCCGCAATACCCTCGCCAACCATGCCAGTAGGTTTCAATTCAAACAGCCTTCTCCCAAGCTATCAACAAATCTAACGCCTCGTCTAGCTCATCGTCCTAACCGGTTACCCCTGCTCGGGGCTAACCTACCGCGCAAACCAACTCGCTGCGGCCCTCGAAGAAACCCAAACCCAGCTCTTCTCCTCCGACACGCCTCCAAAGTCCAGATACAAGATCCACGTCGTCTCGACGCATGATAATGTCAACCACCCGCGGACAGTGTACGATACGGCGCGTACAGAGAAGGAGGCGCGCGGGATCGCGTATACCCGCGCAAAGCGCATGCTAGGCAAAGACAGCTTTGTGATTCTGGACGGCATGAATTATATCAAGGGGTATCGGTATCAGCTTTGGTGTGAGGCGAAGGCTTTGGGGACGACAAGTTGTGTTGTATGTTTTTCATTTCCCACCTCTTCTTCCTGGTGGAAGTGCTAACTTGGTTGCTAGGTTCATGTTGGCACGCCAATTGACCAGTGCGTTGCGAATAATGAGGCGCGGATAGAGAGAAAGAACGCCTCTAGCGAAGATAAGAACGAAAACAACGAAAGCGAGAACCAGAACTCACCCTCCGAGTCCTCACCAGACACCTCGAATGAAGCTGGCGAGGCCAGCGACCCCTACCCACCCGACCTCCTCAACAACCTCATCTTCCGCTACGAAGAACCCTCCATGAACAGCCGCTGGGATAAACCACTTTTCACAGTCCCCTGGTCCGACCCCGAGCCCCCCATCGCCGAAATTTGGACCACCCTAACAGGCGTCCCACACCCCTCCACCATCCCCCAAGAAGGACAGGAAGAGCCCTCAATATCCCCCCTCACAGCCGCCCTTAACTCAACCTCCCTCTCCTCAGCCGCAAGCACAACAACAACAAGAACCCCAGGCGCAGCCACCACCACAGCAGGAGGTGGAATGGGAGGCCGAGGCACCCTCTCATCGCGCCCGCGCGTCGCAATAAAACCACACCAGGCAACCGTCCTCCCCGCAACCTCCGACTCCTCGGCCCTCTACAATATGGAAAAGCGCACTTCCGCAATCGTGCAAGCAATCCGCACTTTCACGCTCTCGAACCCGTCTGCAAAGGCCGCCCTCGTGGCATCCACCCAGCAGCAGCAGCAACAGCGCCAGCTTAAACAACCCGATGACGCCCCGAATCGCCGGGAAGAGGGAATCTGCATTGCTGTTCCAGAGTCTTCAACTCCTATCTTCATCCCCGCGCATATCGTTCTAGGAAGTGTAACGGATGACCTTGCTGCTGCTGGGGGTGTGCTTACGCTCCCGCGGCTGCAGAGGCTGAGGAGGCAGTGGATTACGCTGAACAGAGCGTATATTGGGGCGCCGCATGCGGCGGGGAAGGGAGGCGGTGGGTTGAAGGATGAGGAGCTGGGGGATGCGTTTGTGAGGTTTTTAAACGCGGATTTTGCGGATGAGGTTGGGGCTTAACATTACAGGTAGAGTCACTATACTTGGTAGTTGGATTTGAGGGTGTCGATGGCACGAGAGGTTTTGGTTTATGAAGCGTTCGTAGACAACTAGCATAGCATCATAGTATGACATCTTACGATACGATAAGAGAACAAGATTTCTTGTATGATATATATATTCGTTCAATGATATAAATAACCCGAAAGTGGTACCTAATGCAGGTTAGGTAGGTAGGTAAGTAAACACAAAAAGATACAAGAATCCGAAAGCCACGACAAGCCAGATCCACTGGCTGTCGAGGTGCACACACAAGAAAAGGAAAAATAATATTCACACACGAAGCAGAAACAATAAACAAAACAAAAGTCTAATAACATGTAAATTTCACAAAAATAACCCGAAATGATCTCCTTCCATTCCGTTCTGTCTGGGTGTTGTTGGTGTCTGTCGCTGCTGTATACATTTCGAAAAAAAAAAAATCAAATCAACCTCCCTTGTTTTTTTTTTTTTGTTTTCGTTTTTTTTCCCCTTCTTTTTTGTGTTCTTTCTTTCTTCCGCAAATGCTGGAAGAGAGCAAAACAAGGAAACAGAAATCCACCCAATCAGTATAACAAAATACAACAAGTGATACAAGCATCGAGCGCAAGAAAACATGGCGCGAAACAGAGAAAAGCATTTTCAGTGAAAATGAAATAGAAGAGAAGAGTTAGCGCGAGGAGCGCCAAGGTCCTTGGATTAGGATCCTAGGAATTTCCATCCCACCTGCGGTTGAGGCTGGGTTGTTGTTGACTTTTTAATCATTGGGTGGTCAAACCCAATCAGTTCAAAGATTTGGGTCCAGGTCTACCGGTCGGTCGTGAGCATGGTATGCTTCCTCTAACCGACATTGGGTCCATTATGCGAAGTCAACTCCTCTTGGAAAGTAGACATAGGTTGCAATCCCTGGCAGACTGAAAGAAAATTCGTGGGCCGTTCCAAGCTGCGTTTAGCCATTCATAATGTGCATGTACAGGGAGATCAGTTGCTCCCGGAGCTGGTAGCAGAAAGGCTAAGCTCCTATTATGCAGTAGTGGAATAAGTGGTCCCGTCGGGCGATCCTTGAGAAGGAAAAGGAAAAGGAAAAGTGGTCTGCAATGGTAAGCATCGTCATGCTTGCTTGATTCATGCAGGGACTCCATTTGTAATCTGGGCAACGGCCTGGCTGGCTTGAGCCTGACGGTAGGTGATCCCGAGCGTAATGAGCTCTTGGAGGCTGGCATTAACCTTGTCGTGCATGGCAGAATCCTGGGGGCTGATGTTGCGGAGCTGCTCAAGGAGGCGTCCGTGGCAGTTATAATAGTTCCTTTCAGCGGCCTGGATGTTCTGACCGTGGTGGGCAGTGGTCTGCTGGAGAGCCTTCAATGGGTTTGTCTGGGACTGGGTGGAGCGGGTTCGCTTCATGGTCTGAGCACCGCTGACACCAGTCACTCGGCGCTTGCGTCCAGTGGTTTCCTTCTTTTTGGTCTGACTGGTGGTAGGGGAAGCATCCGGGGAGCTGGGGCGCTCAGAAGAAGCGTAGTCGTGGACTCGCCTCATGTGGTCAAAGAGATTCCAGCGGCGGGGGAAGCCGTATCCTGGGATGGAACGGTCACATCCTTCAAAGAGGCAGAGGTGGGGGTTATCTCCGTGTCCGTGGAGTCCATGGGCTTCGCGCTCATGTCGGAACAGGCATGCATTGGAAGAGAAATGAAGTTGAGCGTCCATACAGCTCGGGACCCTACAGCGGTATGGCTTCAGGTGGGAATCCAAGTATTTGCTGCTCTCGGTATTAGTCTCCGTAACTTCAGGCACATTCAGGGCAAAATCCGACTTACTGGTAAGCACACTTCTGGGTAGTTGGTGGGTGGTTGCAAGGCTTGTCTCCATTGGCGAACGGGCAGTAGTACTTTCCATCATTATGGGTAGGCAGGGAATAGAAAGGGTGGTCGCGTGGGTTTCGCGACTCACTGCCATCCTTGGACCTTGGTCGGAGTGGCTCCTTCACGGGAAGTGGTGGGAAAAATTCGGAATCCTGTTTGACCTGCGGCTGTGTCGGGGACAATTGCAAAGTGGGCCTGCGCACACTCTTTGATGGGCGGATGGTCCTGTTGTAAATTAGAACGCTTCTCGGATAGGGGAAGTTGTTGCCAGATCCAACTAACCTGTTGGGGTCCTGTTCGTTGAGGGGTGGTGTAAGAGGGAAAATTGGGTCCCCTAGGTTGATTCCTTGGCCGCCAACGGGAGTGGCTGTGATGTCTTTCAACATGGCATCCTCATGGGACATGAAGGCGGGGTATCCAGAGTGGGAGCAGGAAGAGGTAACAGAGAGATCATTGCTCGCTTCCGTCAGGGGAGGGGAGACAGGCATGTGCTGGAAAACATTTCCAGAGAAATGATCCACGGATCCTTGGTTATATCGGGTGTCCACGATGGAGTTCCAGGCGTCGCCGGCAGGCGAGCCGTGTTCTGGGGTGCAAGAGGTGTGAGTGCCATTCTGGCCGTTGACATCATTATCAAAGGCAGAGAAATCAAATAGGGATGTGTAGTGGCTGAAGTCCTGGGTCTTGGAGAAGTCCATATCATTCTGCTCACCAACGTCAGGGAGACCGTGGAAATCGGAACCAGTCGAGTACATGATGTCGCTGGCGCCAACTGCGGAGTGCAGCAGTGCATGTTGAGATAATGAAAAGGAGAGCATCTGAACTGCTGGAGAGTCAGGTTTGCTTGACGCAATGGAGTTGCTGTCAATTGAATCCACATCATTCATCGCCCATGGCTTGTCGGGGGTGTCATGGCTGTGGGCAGTACTTGAACACAAGGAGAAGTTATCCTGGCTCAAAAGTTCATCATCCTGGGGTCTTGAGGCCAAATGAGAGTTTCCTTGGATATGCCTTGATTGGGAGTGGTGGTCCATGTGAAGCATTGATTGAGGAAGAGACATGTTCTCTGGGTCGGTCTTAATGGAAGACATTATGAGTTTGTGATCCAGCGGTAAGCTGGTTGGCGTTCAGGGACTATATGCAAGGTCAAGTTAGTAAATCTACAATCCAAATGCTGAAAGCGACATCAAAAATAAAACAAAAAATCAGAACATCATGCGTCCGAGGTCCATAGTCTTAAAAGAGATGCCTACACAATCATTAGTTCCACGTTCGCGGGTCAAGGGCACAAAGAAAACGAACCGTTGAGGTTGAGTCCATAGGGCAGTTCTCCAGGGGCAGTCAGAGTCGTCGCTTGGGATTGAGGTGTAGTCCATTACGGGGCGAAGTCATCCAGTATCCAGGTAAAGATCAGATCGAGACAACGGGAGAACAGAATTCAGTCTGCACGGGGCTATCGGGATCCTAAGAAAAATGTCGAAGGTTACTCCTTGGGAGTTGAGGTCATTCCATGAGACTGGGACTGTTTCCACTCAGTATAGGATCCATTGGGGTATCTTCATTGCCTGGGTCAACGGAAGTGCAACAACATGAGATGCACGGTAAATCCTTTTCTGTCGGTGATACGAGATTCATCAAGTAGGCCATCATCAGGCAAGTTCACAAGAACTCTTTGAAATCCAGGGAGATATCTGGGGTCACATTCTGTACTTCTTCAACATCCATGCAAGGTAGGTAGGTAGGTTCCGCTCCGGCTGGAGTAAGTCCAGGTAGTAGTCACAGATCAAGTCATCAAGAGTCATAAAGTTATCCAGGTCATTAAGGTCATGTCATTATTGGTTCATCCATGGAAACGTCCAATCCGCCACCCCAGGTTTGGAGTGAGGTAATCATAGTCCAGAGTAGCAGAGGGGATCCTCGGTGTCGAGAAGAGTGTGCCAAAATTAAACAACACTCGTAGTGTCCAGTCTCACAGCGGGTGCTGCAGACATAAAGAGTCACGGCCATGTGAAGGTCATCATCATTATTCTGGGTAACCGCGATGCGGCACCGAAGTCCAGCAGGAGCAGGCAAAAGAGAAGTTTCAGGTATCCTTAGGTTGCGTGTGTTGGAATGTCGACGTTGGTCCAGGGGGTATCCATTGGCAGGAGGCGCGCATGTTGCAAAACAGGAAAAGCAAGAAAAAGAGCTAAACAGTGGGACGAATAAGAAATAATCGAGGGGACTACCTGTTATATGTCGAGAACGCTCAGACAGAAGCCTGGGAGAGAAGGAAACGAAAAAGAAACAGAAACACAAGTCCTATCCTGGGAGCGGATTGGAGTCCAATGGGTAATGGGAGTCCGAGGTGAGTATAGCCAGGGGCTTCAATTGTGTCCAGGTCCACGGGTGAGACTGCTGAGAGAAGAAAACAAGACAGTGTGGTCCTTCAGAGCAGAGAGCAGTGAGGTGATTTGACTGTGACAAATCTATGAGTTGTGGAGAGGGAAGGGTATCGTGAGATGGTGGTAAGGGTATCAGGGTATCAGGTGGTCAAGTGATGTTGGGTATCCTAGAGTCGGCAAGATGAGAATCGTCGATGAGATCCTGGGAGAGACGAGATGAGATGGAAGAGAAGATCAAGAAGAACGAGGGACGGGAGGGGGGAGGGTCACCTTATAGCGCCGAGAGGAGTGAGATGAGCAGAGATGAGGGGCAGCGTGGAAGCACCGCAGAACGCAGCCGTTGCAGAAAAGGGAAAGACGCTGCCTCACTCTGCTCTCACGCGGCGTTTTGATTCGGCAGCGCGAATCCTGCGGGCTTGACGTGGCCTTGGGGGACGAAACGAGTGGTTCAGAGGGAACGGCACGTCCCGATTCTCAATCCTTGGGAGAGGCAGCGGTGAGCACACTACGCCTTAATTGGCGACGGGGCCCGGCGACATCATGCAAATCTGCACCCCATCGATTCCATCACAGCCAGTCTTACGCTGTTGAGGCAAGCATGAAACTCACCACTGGCGCCCCGGTTGGCCCTGAGCCAGTCACGTTGGAAACTGCTTCAGCTGGTGCTCCTCACCCGCCCCGCCCGCCTGAAGTCCATTCAGTCCTCTGGCTGAACACTCGTCCACGTCAATCCGCGGAACATGGGCCTGCGCTGCAACTGCAGGCTGAATCCCACGACCGCAGATGTCACCGTGTCAGAGGCAAACCCCGCGTCGCAAACTCATCGCGCTGGCGGAAAAAGTACGGCGCAAGCACTGCTCGGAGGTGATGCATCAACTGCTGCCTCGTCGATGATTACTTACAGCCACGTCCGAGTGGTGAGGGTCAAGATAGGAGAAAAAGCACGGACTTGTTGGGCAGCAACGCGCCCAAAGCATCACTAATATGGAAGTTTTCGGGAATTTCGACTCAGGAACCAAGACACTATTTTTCATTTTCTACTACTGAATCTATCTGAATGGCCCTAAATTTGCGTTCATTCGTCAGCTCATCGAACAAGATCAGGAGATGGTTGCATAACAAGCAGGCGAATGGGCAATGATGTCAGAAGTAAATGGTGATGGTACTGTTGTCGTTCAGCGATCCGAAGATCTCAGGTGAACTATGCTTTATGGGTATGGTGCTCATCATAATAGAAATGGGTCCCGCGGCCCAGCCTCACTGAAAAGAAGAATCGGAAATTTGCTTACCTTGCGCAAGAACGAAAACATGGAAATTGTTTGACAGCAAAGCAAATTGATCGAGAACAAAAAAAAATGAGGCGCGTCGAGCACCCTGCCGGCTTTCATCCGTCCGACACTCAGCCTGTTGAACAACGAAGCGTGGCCAACACCTGCGTCAAGACAAGACCAATTACGAGCAAGATAGCTTCAGCCTCGACAGCATTGACCTTCCGAATTTTTTCGACTGGGCCAGCTGGCGTTGAGCCCTGTCGCCGTCGACCATCAATGTTGATGAAGAAAGAAGTTGTTTCGCATGAGAAAGAAGATTTTGTGGAAGAAAATGCAGAAGCGAATCACGTGGTTTCAGTCACATGATTAGTGGGGTGCAAACTTAAAAGTACAGAGGACGTCAGAAGGGAATCAAAAGTTAAGATATGCTTGGTAGACTTCGTCATTTGCAGTATACCCATCTGATTGCTCACCCGAGCTGGCTTCCCCGTTCATATTCCCGTCCATACCCCCGTTCAAGGACACGTTCGCGTTGCCGAGTACAGGGCGTTCAGGTCTTCCTTGTCCGGACGTTAGCGCCCTGACAACTGCACCAGGCTGCTGGCTGCTCATGGGTCGTGGGCTAGGACTCGATGGTGGAAACTGCGAAATCTGCTGAAAGGTTTGCCCTGGTGCAGAAAGTTGGGTCAGGTCTTCTAGGTATCCATTAGTTTGAGGCGCTCGTTGGAATATTGTTGCCGGTATTCCCATAGGAGGTCCCCCAGGAAACATCCTTACGGGCCGTTCAAGCGCAATTTGATCCTGGCCCAAAGGTTGGGCAAATCGAGATGGGGGGCTGGTCGGGAGCCTTCCCTGTCTGTCAACGAGCGCTTGGGCATCGCGTATTTGGTCATCGATCGTAAATCGTCTACGGACTGTTGACACAGGTTCAGGGACGATAGAGCTACCTCTGTTAGACTGCGATGCCTCCATGGCGTGCCCCTGCTCAAGCCATTGCCTTGCGGATAGGTGTGGTTCGCCGTTCATTCGAACGTGGTTCGTCATCATCACTCTATCACCATGGCGCTGAAGACCGCTGGAAGACCTGGATAACGAACTTGCGTTTCTCGCTCCTCTCGCTACACCATTTGTGCTTGAGAGAGAGCTCTGCACGCCAACGCCGTTTTCCACATTTAGGGACTCATCTTCTAAAAGCATTGGTTGGGAAGAGCCTCTGCGGGCATCTATGGGTGGATAGTATGAAGTTGTGTTGGCCTCAGTCAAATTCGGTAGGCCCATTGGATAAGAGCCGGTACCGAGCATGATATCATCGCTGCCGTCGGACAAGGCGTTTGCCTCATCAACCGGTCTAAGAGGTCTACCGGGCATCGTTGTAGATCTGTTCAACCGTTCGTGGTCGTCTCTTGTAAGTCTTCGTCGCTTGCCGAATCTCTCAAGCTCCTCCTCAGGCATAAAGGCAACTTGAATGGGACGTGCCACACCCACGGCAGCCCAGTCAGCTGTTTCAAGCAACTGGCGCTTTATCCGTTCTAAACGACTGGGTGGCTTTGAAGCTGCGTTCGTGCTAGTATTCGACGAAGTTTGAGGTAGATGTTCCGCCGTCCTATTCTATAAACGAGGTTAGATATCCTATCTTGCAAATTGCAACTGGATAGCATTGCTTCAAGCTCATCCACCTCTGAATTTTCCGTACTGCGCTTTAGCTTCTCCACGTCCTGCCTTTTGGCGAAACTGTTGAAAAGAGTAATCTGATGAGGACCGTGGCCTTTGCTAGCCGCGCTTGTACTCCCAAAGGTCTGTTTCCGCGTTTTGGAATTGATTTGGGAATGACGGCGAAGTCGGCCTCCTGTCCAGTTCATGTTGGGAATAACACTGGTGTTGGGGTTTTGAAAATCTCATTTGTGGAGTCGCACATCGTAACGTCGCAGTTAATGATGGCCAGTCACCTGTGGAGATGGCCGTGAGGTCGCCATTTAGGGAAATCACCTATCATGTGATGGCTGTTTGAGGCCATCAAAGGGCTCGGCAACTGCTGTGCATTGGGAAGGCATATCAAGCTTTAGAGTATTCACAAGTTTTGAACAGCTTAGGAAAAGTTATCAACATCTCTGTTCAGGAACTTCAATAGCAGCCCTTCCCTACAGACATCAAGTCTTAGGTTCAGGTAGACAGTCAGTATACTCTTGAACACAAACAAAAAGCGCTGGGTATTAAACAAATTCACAACAAAGAATCGGAATAAGAGGGCTCTAATAGCCCCCCTGGTTCACAAGGGCTTCTCTCTGGCCCTGCACAGGGGGCAAGTCAACCTCCACAGGCCCAAAATACTCCGTAAACACCCTCTCTAGATCCTCCTCGGCCAACTGCATATGATTCCCCTGCAGGGTATCAAACTCCAGCGCGCCCTTCTCATCCAACTCCTTCAATCCCAGCCAATCCTCCTTGTAAATCTCCCTCTCCCGCAATGGCGTCACCTCCCCAGTCTCCTTATCGACATCCGCAAACCAGGACGTCTCCTTCGGGTGTACAATCTTGTCGTCCTTGAACATAAACATTGCAAATCGGTTCAAACTGCTCAGGTTTTCTTTATAGGTCGCATTTTTCACCGCCCGCTCATTATTCACGTCGGCCAGGAAATTGCTGTTCTCGAGGTATGCATCCAGCTCAGCAGGATCGCGAAAGTACTGCGCCGGCACAAGCTGCGACTGCACAAAGTTCGACCAGCGCCCGGCATGAAGGAGGGCCTCTGCGCCGCGACAAACAAAGTCGCCCCAGCCGCATTCCTGGAACTCGGAGATGCCGTTGTGCTGGCTGCCGAAGGTGACGAGGTTACGGACGGGAGGGTTATTGCATCGCTCGATGTAGGCGCGGAGGAACTGGCCGCCCTGCGAGAAGCCGAGGGCGTTGACGGCCGGTGCGGTGGAGAGAATGGGTTCGGCGGCGAGTTGATCGCAGACGGTGGAAACCTGTTCGGTGACATTTCCGAGAAATGTCGCCTGGCGATCGGCAGAGGAGGAATCGCCGATGTGGATTAGGTGGACGTAGGTCCCTGGGTTTGTGGACTCGGCGAAGGAGGCGAGGTCTTTCAGGCCTGCGCGCATGAAGTCGTCGCCTAGGCCGTGCCAGATTACGAGGGGGAGCGGAGTGAGTTCTGAGGGTGAGGTCGGCAGTGCGGCAGCAAAAGCTGGAACCGCGAGGAGCGGAAGGTGTATTAAGTGTCGCATTGTTGGGTTTTCGGAGTTGTGTAGGGATGTAAGACGAGAGGGGGAGGGAGGTATGGAGATGGTGATGGTGATGGAGACTGCGGAGAACAACTCCAGGTCACGTTTGCTGACAGTCTGACACCATCAACATACATTAATTAATGCGCCTCAACTTGTTTCAAATTCTCAAAGCTCAAGGAAAGATATTCTCAACCTGGTTCAATATATTCAATCTCTTTGTTTATTCGCAGGATATGGTATTGGTCTTATAACGTTGACTCTTTTCGCCTTGTTATCTATACATACTATAGTAGCGGAAGCGCCCTGTATATAATAACAGCAATCAAGGCATACTACCTACTAAACATTCAATCAAAGATTATAGTACTAGGATAAGGGGTTAAGTACAAAATCTATAATTTTCCATACACAGAGCCATAACATAGTCAAATAACAGGGATATGATACCAAAAGAAATCTAATAGGTGCAAAAAGCAGCACAAGGAGCGGATGCCGAAGCCTTCCAACAGGCTAGGGTGAGAAAACGGAATGAAGAAATATGTGCAATGGCCGCGAAAAAATGAACAAAATATACCTGTAAAGGTCGCCGAAAGCTCTCAAAAAGTTCATAATCGAAAAAAAAAAAAAAAAAAAGAAAGAAAGAAAAAAGAAAAAAGGTGCAAGGAAAGTATAGGAAGGAACGTGAAAGATAGCTTGACTAGTAAGGGGGCCGTCCAATACCCCCGGTTACATTCCGTCGACCAATGTAGCTCGACGTGGATCTCGGAAGACGGGTGGTATCGGCATCTGACGATAGAAAACCGTCTAAGAGCTTCTCCACGTCACGTCGTTGAGGGTTTTCTTCTACTTCGATGCCGTAAGGGGAAGCTCCCTTAGATTTGCCGTTGATGGCTACCTCTGGGACGTCAAACCCATTGGCGAGCCCAGCACCGGTCCGAGATTTTTGCCTATGAAGCGTTTTGCTATCATTTGAGGCAACGATATGGGACTTCCCGTTGACCCCGTTGACAGAGTTCTGTTTACGTGAGGCAGGAGCTGTTGAGGGACGGTCAGATGACGACAGCGAGCGCTGGGAGCCATTGGGAAACCCGCCTGGAATAGATAAATCTTGCGGAATTGGTGGTACTGGGGGAATCTGAAACGAACTTTGTGCCTGCCCGTAGAGCGACCCGTTGCCCGCCAAAGCCCGAGGTGTTTCTACACCATCACCGTATAGTGACTCTTGTCCATCTCTCGTTGATTGCGGCCGGATCGACGCTCCATCTTCGAACTCGGAGTTAGAAAACCCGCTAACCATGCTCTCGCTGCTGGACGAAACAATACTTCCATTGGAAGCATCAAGGCGACCACGCAACGGGCTCAACCGCCGGTCCTTGTCTGGGGCCTGTACAGAGAGGACACGCCGCAATTCATTCACATGAACCGGGGAGTCTCTGCTTAAGCTGTAATTTGAAGTCGCTGTTTTGTCCGGCATACTCATTCGGCGAGTGTTCTGTATGCCTCCTGCTGCGTAAACCGCGGAGGGTGAGCTTGTCGACATGGAACTATTGGTACCATTGGCGTTGGGATGGCCACGCGTGGGTAGGGTTCCTGTTCTTGAGCCACTAAGTGAAAGAGCTTCAGCCTTTTCCCGTTCTGCGGCTTCCAAGGCACTTTGCTTGGACCACGGTGACAGCATTTGCTCTCTGACTGCTGACGGAAGATTATCACCTGGGGTCGAGCCGGTAGGAGACATATGCCCTCCCGGTATTACCGGCTTCCCAACATTTCGTCCCGGAGAACCTGGGGGTGTGTGGGTAGATAGCGTATGATTGTAAGACTCCTCGATACGGCGGACGAGCTCCTCAGCGCCATTTTTAAACGGGAGCATCCTATTTGTCTCTCTGACATTATGACTAACAGCATGTCGATCATCTTGAATAATGCTGTCGAGGCTAGTCAGAGAAACACCGATATTATCAAGCCAAATGCCTCGGCTTTTCCGTTTCTCGATTTCACTGAAGATCTCCTTTCCGACTCTGAAAGGATCCAAGCCAAACTTTTCGGTTAGTACCCAAAGGTACCCGTACACCAGACTTCCGATGTTCACCCTACATGCAGGTGTGCTGAGGCTGTCTGAAGCCGCCATGTCGTCTTGGAGCTTCAATATCATTGGTAATCCAAATCGAACCGCATTTATGCCGAGATTCTCGACGAGACTGGCCAAGAGTAGGTGAAGTATTCGGATCTCAGTTTCCTCCGATGGGCGTTGAATGGCAGCTTCATAGGCGGTCAAATGAAGCAGGCGGAGAAAGTTCGACTGGGCAATGACTACAGCCTTTTCCCTTTGGTGAGCTCCCGTCGCTCGCTTAGCAGCTCTTTCAGAGGTATCTGTCAAATCACGCCTTGGCGATAAGGTGGCAGTCTTGGATGACCGATCCTTCAGCCTTAGGTCATTTTTGGTGGTTTCTAGTTTCAGCCAGTACAGAAGTGCGTCAACGTACGCATACCTAACATCCTTTTGCGGGTCCTGGAGAAGCCAGTGCGTTCCTTCCCAGACGTGGATCCCGACTGGATTCCTCGATTCAACCCCAGTAGACGCCTTGGGCCGTTGAGAATTGGCTACCAGTAGGATGTTTTTGATAGCCTTGAGAGCGCCCACCTTTGCGCTCGCCAGAGAGAGAGACGTAGGGTTTGTTTCCTTGGAGACGTTATCTGGCTGTTCAGGCGCTGTCGAAGGCGAAGTCTGGTCCTGGTTGTGCACCGGTTTAATGCGAGTTAAGATTGCCCTAAGCATGTCGACGACCTGGTCTCCATAGTAGATGTGGGTGGTCAGATCCCCAATGCATCTTTGGAGCAGCAGAAGCAAATCTTGCTCCTTGAGCGAAAGAGCTGCATTTTGATCGTTGTGTGTCTTTTCCTTCTCACCCAGCTGTTCCTCCGCGGCTCCCTCAGGCGCCGGGGACACCAGGATTGCCATGTAACGCATCAAACCCAGCAAGATGTCAATCACACTCAGTCCAATCATGTTCACTGAGGATTTTAACAGATAGTCCATGAGATATATAACAGTAAAGGCCTTGTCCAGGGTCTTTTCCTTGGGAGGAATCTCGAACAGAACTTCCATAGCTGCCGTCAAAATTATGAAACGAGCCTGAACTGGACACCACTTAGCCACTACCTCAATCAATGATGTGGCCCAGTTTTCCTCGTTGGTGCCCAGCGACAAATAGGTGCCGTTCGATTGTCCCTTTCGCAGAATGAAATCCAACACAACCCTCGTGGTGACACGGATCTGGCCACGACTGCTGCCGTTGAGAATCACCTGTTCCAGACAGCCGAGGGCAAGTAGCCTCATATCCGACTCAGCTTTCCTGTCGACATCATCAACATTCTGGGCCGCCAATGCCGGGTCTCCCTGCGCCGTGTCAACCGTTTCAACCGTAATTGCGCTGTGCCTTCGTCGTGCGGCAGGGTCCGGGGCAGGTCGTTCCGTTTCGTGAAGTTGGCGCTCAAGGGACTCAATCAATATATCATCACTGTTGTACAGATTCTCCAGAATGACTGGCAGGATTAACTTCAGTGAATCACCACCGTCTGCCGCCAAACAAGCTTCAGAGGAGACAACCCCTTTGATGGCTCGTAGTCCCGCATTCTTCCATCGTATCGTCTGTGGTGTACTGGGAGCAACCTTGCTCTGAGGTTGGGCCTCTTCATGGGCATAACCCGCGTAGATTTTGACGACTCCACGGTATTGGTCCGCAAAGTCCTGATCAGCAGACAGCGCAGCCATATCTTGATTGTGGCAGAAGGTCTCGAATGTCCCAATCGACTCCTCCACCATGGATATATCGCGAGACCGAAGCACTGTTTCGATGACGGTCAACACGGATCGTGCGAAGATCGGCAGGTCGCGGGGGATTTTCTCGATGAGCGCGCTGAGGATTTGGAGTGTGACCTGGACGTTTCTAGCGAGGAGATTGAATGTCAGCGAAAGGAACAATCCCGCCAGTGCGGCAATCAATCAACTCATGATCCAAAACCTCCACAAACTCACCCGATTTTACGGCGCCAGACATCTCGGGCAGCCCTTTTCTCCAAAAAAGCGCTAACCTTGGGTAGCTTGCTGCGTCGCGTGCTCACATAGTAGAGGAGATAGGAGAGTTCGCTGGAATTCGGCTTGACATCCTGAACACCCTTCTGATATTGCGGATAACACTTAAGGACAAGGATTTGATGCTTTGGGCGGCATTTCTGGCGCACGGATTCAATCGCCATGGTGAATTTAGTGACGTAGCGAATCCTCCAGGGGTATGTATAGTGTCACAGGGCAAGCTCCGGCTCGGTCCAACGTGGGAGTCCAGGGACAGTCGAAATTCGAAAGGAACGAGGGCGAATTGGGGCGACTGTTTATAAGGAAGACTGCTGCTGTTTAACCATCAGGAGCGCTTGATGTCACCTCGCAGTAGCGATGAGTGGAGACTGGTGAGCCAGAGAAGTTCGCGGCTAGTGCGGGTCAAGGAGAGAAAAGATCCATCTGTAGAGCGGATCCAATTTGTAGGGCGGACTTTGCATGCAAAGCCAAAGTTGCTCGAGGACAACAAGGATAGGGGGGTTGTCGCTGGGAAATGAAGGAGGCTCGAAGGGGAACGGGCAAAATAAACGTGGTTGGAGTCAGCGTCAGAGAATCGGCAAATTCACCCTGTCCGAAGACCAGACTTGGCGATCAACTTCCCCACGGAGAGCGGACAAGAAGACAATTAACGAGTAGATTTTTTAAGGAGGGGTCAAGCTACTATTTAAGATTTCTCCAATGATGAACAGTGCTATTCAGGTTTTCCTTGACTACTGTGGTAAGTGGTTCGCTGTGCCTCACCCGGCCGGCCGATCTTGGTTCCTTCCACCTGCAGCTGTCTGACCAGGGGTGTCGGGGTTGGGTCACCATCAAGAGGTGAAATCTGGGATTTATATCTCCAGTCTCGTCTCGAGCCTCTGCTCCCCTGACAGCCATACTTCAACACGCTAACCGGCGCGCGATTGAAGACGTCGTTCTCAAGAGAGAGGAAACCCCAACATAGAGAGTATACTTCGGCTGGTCACGCTCCCCCACATTATTCTCCCGGTTGGGGACTTAAGCACAGATGCGCACCCTCGGAGAATAGCAAACGTTGAGAATCTAGCGCGCGCTCGCGTGTGGGTGTTACTTTCGTTCCATGTTCCCAGAATTACCGGCACCGTTGACGATCACAGGTGCTACCTCGGTCACACATGATGTCCCCAAAAACCCAAGCAAACCCGCCATCGCGGCAAAGTCCACACGCCAATAAAGACACGGGCGACGGAATAGATGAACCTTGTCCCAAAGCAGATGACGTTCGACCGATTTCTTTTTCGGGATTCTATAGGTCTCTCGTTTGCGGGGGTTTCGTCCGGTTTCCAACCCCACGGGTGCGTCGGGCTTCCGAATAGTAAAAGAAATGCCAAAAATCCATCCTTGTCATGGTAGCTTCAGTAAAGGCTTGCCACCGTTGTTTCCCTAAACAACCAGGTCGGTTTTCTCGGGTTGGCCATCTTGGTCCCCGGACTCTGCTGGGCCGCTTTGTTCGCCGTTGACGTCCATCCCCGCCAAACCCTCAATCACCTGTGGACGAATGATATCACGACGAAATGTTTCCTCCTGGAGAAGTCGGAGCGCTCGTAATGTGGCACCGGGATGCGTTAGGAATTGGGAGTATTCAGGCGTCTTCCAGTAAGAGTAGAGGTAGGCAAGGTAGGCTGCGAACGCCTCGGCCTCGGGGTCGGAACTGTCGTCGTTCACATCGCTATCGTTACCGGATTTGGAAATCCCTAGCAGGTTAGGGTAGGTTACCGCCAGGTGGGAGAGATAGTAGGGGTTCGCGAGGGAGGATACGAATTCGAGCTCGAGCGTAAACCGAGGATTTGTGAGAGTCGCGGGGGGTTGCGGTTGATCAGGCTGTTGCTGGGCCATTATAATCTTCACAAACGATTATCTTCTTGTCAGGGTTGAAGAGCTTCAGCTTAATATAGAAGAGACCTCTGAGGAGTCAAGGCGGGGGTGTTGCGGTGAAAGCGACGAAAAGTGAAGCATGAGCTCAGCGGTGCTAGCTCGCCAAGACCGGAGATAGCTCGCCGCAGTCCGCATTCTCCAGCTCCAACATCCTCCGTCACGGTATCACCATCCACGCACCCTAAATCTACAAATTGGGGGATATTTGACGGCATGTGAAGCTTATATATATTGCTAATATGTACAGTTATTTTCATTTCGCATAGGTCCATCGCTCTATCCTCGATAGCACACGTCTAGTCCTTACCCCTCCTCCCCGAACTCCTTAACGATCCATTCGCACCACTTCTCAAAAGCAGCCCTCCATTCTGTCATCCGGGCAGCCTTCAACCCATTCCTGCGGCCCTCAATTCCCTCAAGCCACTCAGCTTCTGTCTCATCCTCAAAAGCTGCCCATCTAATACTATCCTCCGCCATTGTCGCCAGCCCCGTAAGACCCGTGTTCTCAAACGCTGCCATGACCTGGTAGAAGTCGTGGCTTAATCCGTTGTGTCCATGCCCGAGTACGGCCGGGTCGTCGTTGTTCAATGAAACCGCCACGCCGCGCGACAGGAGCGCGGGCATCGGGTGCATCAGGATATTTGAGGTCAGGCGTAGCACTTCATGGGAGATAGGGCACATTTCGATGAGGATTTTCTTGTCCTTGACAAGGTCGATAAGGAGGGGATGTTTATACAACGAGAAGGCGTGCCCGATTCTTCGGGAGTTCAATAATATGGCATCGACGATATTACCGTCGGTGCTATTGCCATCGCCTAGGCATTCGCCGGCGTGGAAGAAGAATGGTATTTGAAGTTGCTTCTCGGCACATTGTCGCTCGAACCATTGGGTAAGGGGGAGTAGGTCGATCAGAGTCCGGCCTAAATCTTCCTGTCCGACGTAGTCAAAGCCCGCTATGGAAGATGGGTATGCCTTCTTGCAGGCTATGCAGTGCTCCATGGATTGCTTGATCGGTTCGTCAGAGAATCCACGAAGGGCTGTCCAAATTATCCTCGCGCCCCAGAACCCAGTGCCTTGGGGAGAGGATACGTAAGAATTCACTTCTTCTTGGAAGCATTGCATGAAGTATAAGAAATCGGACTCTGCCACGTCCGAGCCCTCGCGGAAGAAAGGCTGGTTGATGCCTAGACGCAGTTCAACGTATCTGATGCCGTCTTCGTGGAGCTGCTGTAACAATCTCGGTATGCACCGTCGAAATATCGGCTCCGTAAAGAATAATCCAGAAATGGCGATAAAACAGGACCCAAACTTCTTCCAGATATCACCAATCCCATGATGATGCTGTAAAGCCTCTTCCTCGTTGATAGTCATCCTAGACACAGCCCACGCTTTAAAAGCCTCCACGCCACCAGGATACGTTCTAGCCGCAACAGACACCGGAACAGATTGGTTTGGTGCGTAATCAGACTGCCAAATATCGACCTCAGCCCCATCCTGCGCACCGGGCCGATACACAAATTCAAACGGCTCCGACCACTTATCCCCGGGGAACAGCGCCTTTGGACTCGTAATATAAAACCCGGGAATCTCAAGCGCCTGCTCAATAAGCCAATCAATATCAATCATAGCTTCCATATGCGCATGCAGCAGGGAGCCCTTCGGCATAGCCGCAATAATCTTCCACAGCTTCGTCTTCTCCATGCGATCCCGCGACAGGGTAAACGACATGCCCGGGAACATAACCTCTTTCAAATCGCAACGGGCATTAGAATTGGAAGATGTCGCAGGCGCCGTCCAGAACGTCTCCAGTTCCTTCTTGCGGATGTTGGAAAGGATGGCCGCTGCACTTTTTGCGACCGGGGACATGCTCTGTTTGAAGACGTGGTCGTGTCTACTGAGCTTTTCTTTCTCCAGGAGCGCTCTGCGCTCGGAGATGTGTTTTTCGATCCCGGTTTGGGCCATCTTGGCTATGTTTTTTTGCTGTGGTTGTCGCTGTTTGGAGCTGAAGGTCTTTGCTTTGCGATGTGGTGATTGCGGTACAAACCACCCGCAGTTTTTTGTTGCGGGGCAAAGTGTCAAAAACGCTGGCCTAAGTAGTGATTGCAACGTCGGAATGCGTACTCCTTGGATCTAGGCTCCAAGAGGTGCAATAGGCAGAAATTGAAAATATACCAGGATGGTTACTTTCGTTATCGGTGGCTCCACAAACGCCCAGTCTGCCCAATATGGAGTTCGGAGTTTGCCGAAGAGGACGACGAGCAGAGGAATAGTTTTTTGTGGCAGTTGGTGCCAGTAACAGTTAGTTTAAAGTAACCCTGCTTTTTTAGATAGGCATAATCTATATATATGTGCGTGGTGCTTGGTGTTAGTTGTTAATTTGTTGGTCATTTGATGGAGGTATCAGTTATATATATTTGGAACATTGGGTAGTGCTTACTTGGTGTTGGACCTTTAACAACAACTAAATCATACCAGCGCAAAATAAATAACAATATTAAAATATATTCAACACAGAGAACCGACAGCTTTCAAGTACCCCATTTAAGTACTAAATAAAGGGCCGCATGGGTAGTTGGGTACATAGGGCTAGCTGTCTCATAAGGCATATTGTTGAAACGCAACCCCTCTGCAGCCGTATTAGCAGACGTAGAATAGATAAATGTCACTGGCGGGCCTAGTAAATACAAGCAAAGGGTTTCTTTACTTAGAGAGCTCAAGGAGACTACTCATCCTCATGAATGACCGTACAATATGACTTGCTCAGATAGTTGCTCATTAGGGCAAAGTATTTGACAGATTGTTGGTGAATTGAAAGTAGCTTAGCGAATAGAGGCTAAACCGATTGGAGTCTGCTCGAGTATCCTCCCTGCCAAATCTGTCTTGCCTGCAAGGTACGCGCTTTAGAGCATCTTGAGCCCTGTAGGGCAACTAGCCTGGTGAGGACCTTGAGAAGAGATCGACAGGGCTCGATATAAGCTTGAATGACAAGCCTCTGATATACAACAACGTGAGTTTATTGTTTAGGGTTAACTATGTGTTTATAGTGATTGTTTGGATTGGTTGTGTTAGGACTACACATGTAACTTGTCGGCATGCAGAGGTGAAACTCCATGTCAGCCTATGATGCACATTCAGACGGGATCAAGGATCAACAGGGGTTGTGTGGGGAAGCTCAGCAGCCGTCCATGCAGAAAGCTTCTAGAAGTATACCCTGAAAGGCATGGAATAGGAAACGTGCCTTGTTACCTTGGTGGGTATGCTGATCGGTTCGTGTCCTGTTGCGTTGGATAGAGTAGAAACCCCAGGTTCTTTGGAGGTTGCTTAGTGAGATAGAAATAGAACAGGATTGTGCAATGCTTAGTACAGCTTAGAAATGATGAACGGAATTGACTGTGATAGCACAAGTCCTCGACTGCTGGCAGAACCCTTGGTCATACCTCATATCTAAACGTGGACTCATAGTTTACCCAAGGCAACCCACACCAAACGCACGACCCTCTTCCGCAATCAAGACAAGTGAATACTCGTGTACTGACTTGGGCTTTGAGATTGCCAGGTCATGACCAACAAAATGGCCCATGTATCGACATGATTCGCACAGGTGGAACATCGCACGTTGACATCGGACCAACCCCATTCTCCAGATGCCTCTAGATCTGCCCGAGACAGAACATGGTCGAGTTGGGTACTCAGATTGGCGGGAGCAAGGCCGCGAGTTGCGCCCCATGATGTGAGAATTCCCACAGAGCGTTGGAGCCATGGAAGGTGGCACTGAGGGGGCTCATTTCCGAGCAATATCGGTTATGCCGGAGGATTATTGCATGTCGGTTCGTGTTCCAATCTTCCATGCATCAACCCCACCCGAAATAGATGGAGTCGAGCCATTCTGCGATCGCACGAGAGGAGGACTGGGGGCCAGGGAAGCCCACTCCTGCCATTGCAGGGCCCCTCTCCCAGCACGTGTGCGCCAGAGGAGGGCAAGAGATACTTGGCGCCAAGCAGGGCGGTCTTGGCTGGAAGCTTCATGCCAATCTTTCGCTGCCGCACGTGGACGCGTTTGTCCCTTGTTATTCGCGCTCGTTGCCCAGAATTTACGATGCGTCGCATCTGCCAAGCCAGCTAGGCAGGGGTCTGGATATGCGGGCTGTTGACATCGCCTGGCTCCCGGCGGAATTCCCAGGTGGCCAGAGATGGAGAATTCCGTTGCAGCTCACGCAGCTGCCCTGCCATGCGAGCACTGTCCATGGGAAATTGGATAAATAAAGCGGCCTACCCCCCTCGTCTGACAGCGCTCTATCGCCATCCACCACTGCCGGGGTGAATTTGTTGACAGTGCTTCACTGCTTCCCGATCAACATGAGGCCCGCTTCCTTCGCCGGAGTGGCACTGTTTGCTGCTGGCGCTTTTGGTCAATATTTCCAGCGTCTGGGTGGCTGCCCTTCCCTGGGCTGCGTCTTCCCTCCCGACCAGTAAGTCCTCCCGCATGCTGTTACAGGGCGATGAAACTCACAATTGAGCCCGCAGGGCCGATTTCCTCCCCGGACAACACTTCGATATTCGGCTGGAGGTCCACTCTCCTGTCAATGGATCTGAGGCGCGCAAGGGCGTCCCGGACCCTAACTTCAAATTCACCGTTGGCAAGAAGGGACACAAGGGCGTCGCTGTGACCGAGTTCTTCGACATCGAGGATTCCAAGCTCGAGAACTGGCAATTCACCTGGTATGAAGGTAGGATAACTCGCGATACTATTGCTACTAGCTGTAGAATGCTTATCCTTTGCAGATCTATTCGCCCAGGATGCCGACAAGCCCTCCCTTGTCAATGTTACCTCCAAGGCCTACAGAAACCTTGCGCTCTACGAACCAGGCGAGTATGAGGCTATCCTGACCTACTACGGCGAGGAGCAGACCGTTGCCAACTGGCTCGTCCGTGATGTTCCCAAGAAGCGCCGCGCGAAGAACGTCGTCCTCTTCATCGGCGACGGAATGACCACCAACATGATCACTGCTGCTCGCTTGATTGCACACAAGAGCATCAATGGAAAGTACCAGACCAAGCTGCAGATGGACAAGTTCCCTGTTCTCGGCCACCAAATGACCCACTCCATGGACTCTTTCATCACCGACTCTGCCAACTCCGCCGCCGCTCTGTACGGAGGCCACAAGACCACCGTCAACGCCCTCGGCGTCTATGCGGACTCGTCCGAGGATCCCTTTGATGACCCTAAGTTCGAGCTTATTCCTGAGATCTTCCGTCGGCAGCACCCCAATGCTGGTATTGGTATTGTCTCCACGGCTTTCCTTGCTGATGCTACTCCCGGTGCTCTTACTTCCCACACCCGTCTTCGCAGTGAATATGACCACGTTATCAGCACCTTCCTCGACGGTATCACCAACTACACTTGGACTGGTTTTGATGGTCCTGATGTTCTTTTTGGTGCTGGTGCTGAGAACTTCCTCTCCAGCGAGGACGCCCCGCGCGACTACTACAAGCTGTTCACCGAAAAGGGTTACAGCCTCAGCCTGAACAAGACTTCTCTTGAAGCCGCCTCCAATGAGGACCGCGCCCTTGGTCTTTTCTCTCTTTCCAACCTACCCACCTGGCTCGACCGCAACGTCTACCAGTCTAACCTCAAGGAGCAGGCCAACCACCCAGACGGATCCGGTCGTGATGCCGAAGACCTGCCCGGTCTCAAGGACATGACCCTCAAGGCTATTGACATCCTCGACGGCCGTCGTCGCGACGAGGGTTGGTTCCTGATGGCCGAGGCTGCCAGCATTGACAAGCAGATGCACACTCTTGACTATGACCGCTCCCTCGGTGAGCTCCTTGAGCTTGACGACACTGTCCGCGCCACCATCGAGAAGCTCAAGAAGCTCGGTTCTCTCGAAGACACGCTTGTCCTTGTCACCGCCGATCACGGCCACGGTTTCGACGTCACTGGTGCTGTCGACACTGTCTACCTCGAGGAACAGGAGGACGACCGTGACAAGCGCCGTGCTGTCGGCGTCTACGAGAACTCTGGCCTGTCTCAGTACACTGTTGGTGGCGCCAATGCTCTCCGTTACTCTGAGGGTGTTCACTTCCCCTCCCGCTGGGACCCTCGCTACGCCATTCACGCCGGTACCGTTGCCTTCCCTGACCACCGTGAGAACTACAAGGTCCACAAGGATGGCCCTCGTACCCCGGCGGAAGAAGGTGGCGACGAGACTATGTACGCAAGCTACAAGGATGCCGTCAGCGGCTTCTTGATCAATGGAACCCTTGCGCCCGATGCCGATCAGGGAGTCCACTCCCTAACGGATGTCCCTGTCTTCGCTCTTGGTCCTTGCCAGGAGCTCTTTGGCGGTACCTACAGCTCCATCGATATATTCTTCAACATCGCGGAGTGCCTGGGCCTGGCCGAAACCAAGGGTGGAAATCACGATGGCGATAGCCAGCACTAGGAGTTTAAGTAGAACGTTTATTTGACATATTTCCCTCCAACTTTCTCGACGGACAGTCGGGACTGTATATTACGTTTCCAC
Source organism: Aspergillus sp. PM3604 (assembly GCA_025768815.1). Lineage (NCBI taxonomy): Eukaryota > Fungi > Ascomycota > Eurotiomycetes > Eurotiales > Aspergillaceae > Aspergillus > Aspergillus sp. PM3604. Next base: position 59,374 of record JAMFNW010000007.1, on the reverse strand, counting down.
ATATATATTAGTACCAATCAATGTTGTCTGTTTTCTTTAGTATGATTCTGAGAATAAACTGCATAGATGCTTGTATTTATCCCAGTCCATAAAGATACAGAAACTACGCCGTAATATACTATTTTTTCGTCACGGAGCTCCGAATCCGATTCCACCCGCCAAGAAACGCGCAACATTCCACGGCGATCAACACACGACTAAGGGTCTCCAGGCGTGTCAAAGTGGAAGGCAAAAAAGCGTACGCAAGGCGGGCCTCTCAGAAACGACCAAAGTGGCAAGGCCAATGCCAATCCACTCCTGAGTTCGGGCTTGGGAAATGCCGATCGAAGGCTGGGCTAATTGGATTGCTAAATGACGGGCAAGCGACGAATTGGTCCATCCTCGTTCTTCAGGGAAAGACGGCGGACGAGACCAGGTCGCAAAGGTCGCGAGCAGGGGCACGGAGGGCGAGGATCCCTTGATATTTGTAGCACCAGCGGCGGGGTCTTGATCATGGAGATGGTTGCAGCGATCTTGCATTCCGGGCTATTTATACTGTGGGTGATATCATGGCGGCGGGAGGAATGTGCGGAGCTGACGTATACTCTGAACGCAGACCAACCTTCTGCAATCATCTGGAGGTGCAGAACTGGGAAGACGCCGCCGTGCAGTGCCAGTGTAGATAGCAAAGCAATCAGCAGGTCAATATGGTGGTGAATTAATAATATCACGAGACAATCAGACAATCCGGCACTGACGCCGACGCCGACGATCTGCAGCTGCTCAGTTCGTTGTCTGTCACTTCCAAGGGGTCTCTCCTGGCTGTTGCTCGTTCCTGGTTCCGTTCTTCCTCCGCTTCTTCACCTTTTCCTTCCCTTTTTCTCCTTCCTCGTTCTCCCTCCCGTGCTGTCTCTTCTTTCTTCTTTCTTCTTTCTTTCTCTTTCTCTCTCTTCTCTCCCTCTCTTTCCCTCTCGGACCTATCCCACAGCGCGACCGGGTTGCCTCCGTCGCTCACAGTCTCAAACCCCACTATTGTCACTCGTGCTTAAAGTGCACCCCTCCAATAATCGCACCCCCCTGACCGACTCCCGCGGCTTCGCTGTTTCAGCAACTTCTTGCGCGCTCTCTCTCCTGACCCGGTTTGAGCTGGTTTTTGTGCCTCGCGCCGTCCTACGTCGCACCTTTTCGTTTTCCTCGATGGTAATTCCATCGTTTCTCCAATCATCCTCCCCGGTCGCTTTTTGAATCGTAGCTGCCTTGCGCAACGCTGCCAAAATGAGCGCCCCTCAACAAACCACTTTGTCCTACTACCCACCCGGCGTCTCGCTGGGCCCGCAAGGTGCGTCATCTACTTGATAGCTCTTTATTGTGTTATTGGACTGTTGTGTTGTTATTCTTGTCGTCTCCATCGATCTGTGTTTCAAATCGGCGGACGGTGCGCTCCCCTGACACACGATTGCGACAAACCTTTGGTCCCTTATTTTCGGTTTCTATATTTGACCTGATTTATCGCCTGCCTCTGCTTCTGCCTCGGAAAACTAATCCACCTCTGCTGCATTTCCAGGCTCTCCTTCTCCATCTACCCAACAGTTCCCGGTTAACTTGGGCTCCAACAACCCCTTTCGAACTCGCACTCTGTCACCTTCCAACTCTATTCCGGCAGGCGGGCGACCCGAACGACCAAAGTCGACAAACCCCTTTCTGGATGATACCGATCCCATTTCGCCGCAATCAGCTCCTAGTGCTTCATTGCCCGACCAGCCCGACATGACGCAGAACACTCGCGATCTTTTCGTATGCTCCCCCTAACCCTCATGATACTTCATTTGCAAAAAAAAAATGGGCCAGGCTGACCGACCGCGTCTTTTGAACAAACAGGAAAATCTCTCTTTAAATGCTGCTCCTAAAGCCAACGGAATGCGGCCAGCGCCCCCTCGTCCCGAGAAGCCTTCGCAGAATGCTCCTCTAAAGAGCCGACCTCCACGACCCTCGAGAGAACGTTCCCAAGGTCGATCCGAGGACCCATTCAACATCTTCGCTGACCCTCCGGGCAGACCCCCGAAGCCTAATGGATCGGGTTCCAGGTCTCGGGATCGCGAAAGACGACCACGCAGAAACTCGGAGTCATCTATCATGGAGCGAACCCCGAAGCTGCTAGATGATGATGATGGTGAGCGACGCCGACGCGAAAGGCGCCGACGTGAGCGCGAGGGTCGTCACAAGGATGGTAAGTCCCGGTCGTCTCGGAAAGGCTACCAACTGGATATCATCGATAAGCTGGACGTGACCAGCATCTACGGCACTGGAAGTAAGCATTGCCTATTGTTCGTGTTGAAAGTTTTGGAGGACTGGTATTAACTCGCTATTCTAGTGTTCCACCACGATGGGCCTTTCGATGCCTGTAATCCCCACCGCAACCGCAAAGGACAGCGCGCCGCTCCACTGCAGGCGTTCCCCAAGGACTCGTCCAACATGGCTCTTGGTGGTGCCGGCCCTAACAATGAAAAAATGGATCTTGACAGGTTCCACGGCAGGATGCAGGAGGGATACAACGACTTTGCTTCGACTGGCGTGACTGATAATAGCAAGGGTGAGGGGGTGTCCTTTGACCCGACCTCGCGCATCGAGCCAATCCACGGAGATCCTTCCATGGGCCTGGGTACCAGTACCTTCTTGGACGGTGCCCCTGCCAGTCGCGCAGCTATCCGCGAGAACCAAACCGAGCCGACTAACGGTGCCGGTGGCTTGCAGCGGAAGAAGAGTCTGGCGCAGAGAATCCGAGGTGGCATCAACCGTCCCCCACCCCGGGTACTATCTCCGCAGTCATATGGCTCTCCTGGAACTCCAAACTCCCCGCGCAATGAGAAGAACCCATTCTTCCAGGACTACGACGACGCTTGGGATAAGAAAGGCGCTCGGATAAACTCCGCTGATGAGTCACGTATTCCGGAAGGTGGACGAGTCCGTTCATCTAGTAGCCCTAAGCAAGCAACTAGCTCCTTGGAAAGACAACATACAGAAGAGCGAACCGAAGCGAAAGCTGAAGAGACCAAGAATACCGGCGGAGGCGGTTTCATCAACCGAATGAAGAGTCTGCGAAAGCCCCAGCCGCCAAGAAGGCGAGTCACCGAGGACTGAGCTCTTCGATCATATTTTTGAAACTGCCAGTTTAAGTTGTTCCATATCTACCCGCCTTTGGCGAAGAAAGGCTGAACGGGTAAAGAGTGCATCGAAATATAGCCCGAGGCTACGCTTACCACACTAATCCCGCACTCAAGCCGGGTGCCAAAGCTGCCCGGGTACCATACTCTGTGGTGCGGCGAATCTTGTACATCAACAGGGGTGTGGCCCGTAACTCGAATAACGTATGTTACATGCGGCGCTATCTGGACGCATTTCGTTATTAAATTGCATGGCGCGGAAACCGATGGATTTGGCGTGGTGCGATATGTCTTGTATTTTTCTCACTGTTTGTAGCGCACTGGATGGTGGATTGGGCGTTTGATTTTTGACTTGACAGCTCGTGGCTGGGAATCGGTATGAGCCGGACTTATTTTGTTTCTCACCTGTATTGATCCCGTATGATTTTGTTTCGTGGACTTTCAACTAATCATCAATGCATCTCATTTGGAACATTATATCTACCCATTATTTTGTTCGATACGCTCTGGCTAATCTTCTGCCTAAGGGAGGTAAAATTGATCCCTGTGATCGCCAACCCGCGTGGATCATCACAATAGCTGTCGGACCGTAGCTGAACCCTTCACAGTAAGCACCGAATAAAAATAAATAGATAAGAGTATACGACATGCAGGTGAGTGTTATTCATAAAACTCTAACAGTAATAAACAAACCATACCCCTAGAACCCCGTAACCAAATCACATAAAGCATCACATAAAGAAGAGATTTCATCTCGCATCCAAATCCGCAGCCCCAGCCACCAGCAAAATGTAATATGCAGTGTACCATATCAAGAAAGCTGTATAAATGCCCATAAGTAAAATAGGAGGTGCGGTAGGCCTATGTATGTATGTATGTCTTGTATGTATTGCAAGAAAGCAGGTATAATGAAACGCCGAGTTGGGGGCAAAGGGAAAAAAAAAAAGAAGAAGAGAAAGAAGCGTCATGACATGAGTATTAATTTTAAAACCGAGCTATTCCTCTAGCCCATTCCGTCCATTGTATTCATCTATTTACCTTGTCGCCTGCGACCTTCTCGTGTCAAAGGGGCCCTGCGCCGAGATCCCGGCCTTCCGTTTTGATTGTGGCTTTGGTCGGGAGAGTGTGTATCTAATTTAAGCGCGTTAGTCATTTGATTCTCTCTTATGGGTACAGGGTGACCATCAGGGGAGAGGGTGGTGAATAGATATGGATGGATGGAGGCGATGGGAACGTACTTAGCGAAAGCCCTTGATAGCGCGCGCTTGGCGCTGACCTTTTGGCTGCCAATGAAAGAGTCCACGGTGACGGCGATGGCTCGGTCGATGTCTTGAGCAGAACAGTATTCGGAGAGGCGCATTTTGCAGAAAGCTTCGGCGATACGCATGATTGCTTCAAGGTGACGCACCTACGGGCATTTTGGGTTAGTTCCACGTTGGGAGGGAAGGGCACTGGAAATGGACATACAGTGATTGGGTATGCGCCTGTGGCGAGAGATTCACGGCGCATGTCGGCGAAGAGACGGGCGATCTTGTCTTGGTCGATCTGGTAGAGCTTCGGGTGGCAATGTTCTCTGGCGTAGAGAATGTATTTGCGGAGAAGCTCTTGCGGGATCTCGCCTTCTTTTTCGTCATCCTCGTTGTCCTTTGCGGCGTTGCGGGCTTCAGACTCATCGGGGCGAAGGGGAAGGCGGTTGCCTTCGTTGTCGACGCGGTAGCCATCCTCATCAATACGTTCACCGTCAGTGTTGATGAGGTTTCCTTTCCCATCGCGGAGAGGCTTTGAGGGGTTCGCGCGGTGGTGAGATTCAATGACGAAGCTGGCTAGGCGCTCGTCCTCGCTGGGATCGACGAGGTCACGGACGACACAGAGGATATCGAAACGGGAAAGAATGGGTTCAGTGAGTTGAACGTTCTCGGAGAACGGGGCACTGCTGTTGTAGCGGCCACCGATGGGGTTGGCTGCAGCGACGACGGCGCAGCGAGCTTGTAGAGTTGTGACAATACCGGCCTTGGAGATGGAGATAGTTTGTTGTTCCATGGCTTCGTGGATGGATGTACGGTCCTGGTCGTTCATCTTATCGAATTCGTCAATGAGACAGGTGCCACGGTCCGCAAGCACAAGCGCTCCTCCTTCCAGGGTCCATTCGCTTGTGAGGGGATCGCGGCGGACACTGGCCGTCAAACCGACAGCACTAGCTCCTTGTCCAGTCGCAAAGACCGCACGGTGGGCGGACTTCTCAACGTACTTCAGGATTTGGGATTTGGCAGTACCGGGATCACCAAGAAGCAGGACGTTGATATCCCCACGGATCGACATTTTGCCTTGAGCCTCTTTCCGAACACCACCGAAGAGAGAGAGCGCGACGGCTGTTTTAACATCTTGATGGCCGTAGATACTGGGAGCAATTGAACGGATAATCTTCTCGACAACGTCTGGATCGCGAGACAAGGCCCGGATCTCACGTTCGTCTTCTTCTGTCAAATGAAAACCAGCCTGCTGGTCGTGAGATTTGATCACATGGTTGGCTTCGATGATTGTTGCGAAGACAGGGAATCCGTTCTTGTTGTTCAGCTGTGCGTCATAACTGTTACGGTAGATACCGGTGACTTCGATCTCATCTCCAGGCTTGGCTGTGTCGATAAGATCCGCAAGGAGAATCACCTCTCGCTGTCTGGGAAGTCGACCAGCAGGGACAGATCCGGGAGATTCTTGCAGAGTTAGTTTCTGGTAGTTTCTGTACACAGTCCTTTCTGAGTTGACAGTGAATGGGCCTCTAGATGAGCAATTCTGGCAGAAGGAGATCTTCACTTCAGAGCTGGCCTCTTGCTGGAAAGGACCTAGAGTAGTGCCACATTTTCCACAGGTGAACATGACATATTTCAACTGGGGGAAGACACCCGTCCGGCGGGTGACGACTCCACTGACGCGAACGAGACAGTTCAGATGAGACTGGCGCAGTTGGCGGAGGGTGTAGACGATAGGGAGATCGGTAATTCGGACATGAATTTCGTTATGAATGTCATGATATTGTGGGTAGTGGAACAAGGTAACGTCTAGGGCGACCTGGTCGAAAACCTTGAGAACTTCTGTGGGTTCGTTGGCGAGGAAATATCCAAGGACGGCCTTGGTACTGCTCAAGTGCGTGTATGAAACCTCGAGCGAAGCAGAGTTTACCTCACCGAGAGTTTTAATTTTGTTTCCGTAGACCGAGCTACCGGTCGGGTCAGTGAATTCCGTCAAGAAGGCTTTGAATTCTCGGTAAATGGAGCGAAGGACTTGGGGCTGTGTCACCCAGTCGGTAATGTTAGATGATTTGATATCGACTAGCTCTTCTAATGAAAGCTCTTCGAGGCCGTCGTCGACCATCTCGATATCGTCGCGATCCTCGTCGTAAGCGTGCCTACGACGACGTGGCTGTTGAGTCAAATCGATATCGCCATCCTCGTCATCTTGTAAGAAGGCCGCCGGCATACGGCGCCGCCGTGACAGTTCGAGATCTCTTCTATCCAGGCGAGCCTCAAGTTCACGACGTGCGCCAATATCGATTTCCTCCTGATCATCGTCATCATCAATGTATCTGCCCCGGTAGCGATCATCTTTTCCGCTCCGATAATCTCTGTCAAATGTGTCACCGAAAAGATCGATTCCATCCTCATCCTCTGCCATCTCCTCGATGTCATCAATGTCCAATTCAGCTTCCTCATCTCGCTCGTCCTCATCATCGTCGAAAGGCAGCATAGGAGGGGAAGAAGGAGGTGCTATAAGCCAGTCAGATCGGTTGCCGCATACACCCCAATTCAAAAACAAAACTTACGACTCGAAGGAGGGGCTACTGATGAAGCATCGTCATCGGGCTCTCTGGATCGCTTTCGCCGACCCAGGTTTCCCAAGCCGCGATTCGCAGCAGATGTGCTTGGACGGAGGGGTGAACTAGTAATTGTTTAGCAAAATTAGATTAAAATGGCAGAGAGGGGTCTGCCGCATACCTCATTGTGTATGTGATGTTACTTGAATGCTAAATCCCCAAAGGTTTGAGTAGAGTGAAGCAATTCGCACGGTTGAGTCTGGGTTTGCAGGCAGGAGAGATCGAACAGCAAGGGAGTGAGTTTTGCTTGGCGGCACCACGATCGACGCGTCGACGCGACTAACCGCGTTTCTGTCAATTAAACCCGATTGGGACATATTGGTTTTCCAGCTCAACGCCGCAACAATCGCGATTGTGGGGCCTTCTTTTAAGGAATAGGCAGCTCGGAATTGTTCTTCCAATAATAATAAAGTCCCAGAATTCAAGCCGATATTTCTAAAGGGAGAAAACTTCCCTAGGTTTATTCGTACGCTGAAGGTCGCACCAAATAAGGTGCAAACAAAGCAAACACTTACAGTAAAGCGCTCGCGTTCCCGCGTCGTTGAGATGTAGAAGACATGAGCAGTGCATCTATCGAACCTTCACACCTCCGCATCAATTTTATCTCTTTTGTTTATCAATTAGTTATCACAATTTCTGTGTGATTTCTGTCAAAGAAGATGAGCAACGACGAGAACCCCGGAACTCCTGCAATTCCTCAGACAGTGCATGGGGAAGATGTTGTGAACAGGCGGCCTAGCTGCAGCTCTCAGGATTCGCAGACTGCAAAACAGTGAGTTAAGAATCAACAATGATGGATATAGCGCATTGCCTCGTAGCTGTATACTGTGAATTTTTATGATACTAACATGCCATTGGTAGATTCATCGAGTCTCAGATGCGCCTCGAAGCTGACGCCCGCGAAGTGCTTCCATATGTAAGTCGACAAATTGCTCTCCATCCTCGAGCAAAAGCAACTAACAATGCAGTCATTCGACTCCTGTACACAAAATCTAGGACCTTTACGACAAAGTCTCTTCGCATGCCTTACCTGCAACCCTCCTCCTGCGACCCCGGATGCGCCCTTTATTGCTGCGGGTGTGTGCTATTCCTGCTCCATCATCTGCCACGGAGAACATACGCTCGTCGAACTTTTCAACAAACGGAACTTTGTATGCGACTGCGGAACGACCCGGATTGTCGAGTCTACGCCGTGTACGCTCCGAAGCGACCCGAAAACCGGCGCAAAAGGCGTTAAGTCAGAAGAAGCGCACCCTGGAAACCGGTATAACGAGAACTTTCGGAACAAGTTCTGTGGCTGTGGTGAAGATTATAATGCACATGAAGAGAAGGGAACGATGTTCCAATGTCTAGGCTTAGGCACGGCTGAGACCGGCGGCTGTGGTGAAGACTGGTGGCACCCGGAGTGCCTTATAGGTCTTCCACGGGACTGGTACAAGAACTCGAAGAAGAATGAAAATTTAGAGAACAACACCTCTAGCGAACAAGATGATGGCGATGATGAAACGCCGCTGCCTCCACGATTCCCTGGCGAAGATGATTTTGAAACCTTTCTTTGCTACAAGTGTGTCGAGTCGAACCCTTGGTTGAAGCAGTATGGCGGCACACCAGGATTCCTCCCCCCTGTCTTCAAAGACGGCGGACTTCAGAATGATGTAAAAGAAGAGGATGTAACCGCCTCAGAAGCTCCAGCAGCCGATTCAGAGAACAAGCCCGACGACAACCCTAGGAAGCGCAAAGCGGAAGACGACGCCGATGGCGAAAACAATAACAAGCTAGCTTCCAAGCGGCCCAAAGAAGAAACCAAAGATACGGCCTCTGCACCCGCTGAAGCCAAGCCAGAACCCGAACAACAGCAGAAGCGGAAACACGAGTCACTCCCCCAAACCACCCCATCAGCTCCCTTCTCCCTTTTCTTCAAAGAAGACTTCCGCGACCAATTCTGCCGGTGTCCGGACTGCTATCCCAATCTAGCTAAGTACCCTCAACTCCGCGAAGAAGAAGATACCTACGAACCTCCTCTCTCTGAAGATGGAGACGGTGCTGGAAGCACGGGTACCGGAAGTATCTATGATCGCGGCGAAGCAGCTCTCAACAACGTCGATCGTGTCCGGGCCATCGAGGGTGCAATGGTCTACAACCATCTCCGGGACAAGGTCAAAGAATTCCTACAACCGTTTGCAGATAGCGGCACAGCTGTTGGCGCGGACGATATCAAGGCCTATTTTGAGAAATTACGGGGCGATGAACAGCATATCAAGGACGCCTCGGGGAAGGGCTCTACAGGCCATGGTGGTGATGATGAGAATGGTAATGAGGACGGGAGTGCGAGGCAAGAGCAAAGTGGTATGTGACTGACAATTCGGCCATTTGGATTCTCATGCTTTATTAACACGGGATAGGCTACTGAGTTCTCTCCTACCCATCGTATTCTCGGGTTGTTTATGAGGGCTGCTTCTAGTCAGCGCACATTACACCATAATAATGAAATATTAATGCAACGCAGAATATGCACTTTTCATGTCAATATCAATAAGACAAAGCTTAATAGCGCAGGCTCCAGCATCCTATATGGCACTCATGATTGCGGAACACTCCAGTAACCCCAATAGCTTTCCCAGGGAACAATTCAGCGAAGCTCTATTGTTAATTCAGACATTCGGATCCATGTTTCTCGGGCGAAAATAGAATCCCACCCAGGACCATCTTATCGGTTTTAAGCACGGCCCATAACCTCCTTTTTTTCCCTGGGATCCAATAGAAATTCTGGGGCCAACCCGGAGAGCATGGTAGTCGCTCCATACTTCCACACCAATCTCCGTCTGAAGATCCTGTACGACATATGCCTCATGTACAACAGCTCCATCAAGCACCTCTAGAGGAGAGGTTTCATAACCGCCACGAATAGCCAGCACATCATTTATTTATTTTAGGAGACCGAAATCCATGTCTTTTACAGACCACCACGCTCAGGCGTACACTCATCTGATCCGTCAGCGGATGACTCGGTCTCTGCATGTTTGCCAAGTGAATCTCTAGCCATTATTATCTTTTGACGGCGTTTCCCGGGGCTATTTCTGGCTTTGGACCAATATTAGGTCCTGCGTACGATACTCCCTACACGCACGAGTGGTGCTTGCCAGTGCCCTCACCCAAGTAATTCTGGCCACTCCTTTCCAAGTGTCTTACCAATCAATGGCACCGCCGCCACTCATCATCGGCGATGCGCTGAGACCTGGCGTCCATACGAGAAAAAGTGAGACATGTTTGAGACATGTAGTCTGTATACATATTCTTGGAGTGTATACAATGGCTGGATCCCCCAACATATAAGAACCAAGAGGGCCTCCAACTTCTGGTCTTCATAATTATCATCACACTCTCCCAAAACAATCACGCTTTAACAGAAATAGTACAAATAAAACCAGTTCAACTCCGAACTCACCAAGATGAAGTCTACTTTCACTCCTCTCGCCCTTTTCCTCGCCAGCACCTCCGCGGCACCTGCTGCCACGCCGACCCCAAACCCTTACCCGTACAGCATCGACAAAATCACCCTCTACCATCTCATCGAAAGCAACACCTGGGATCTAACCATCTCCCTAACAAAGCGAGACCCCTACGGTGCCGCACTTGAGTCCACCTCCTGCCACAGCGCCTGGTAAGCCACATACCCACCCACCCATCTAACCTACCTGATAAACTTTTTTACCTGGCCTACCCTTCAAACAGCAGGTTTGACAACCTACTAACCCATGAATCCAACCGTACAGGATTGACGGTGCTACCTATGTCGCTCGCGAAGTCTGTCAGGACCCGAACTACGCCTTTTGGCTGCCCAATGGCGCGCCTGACCCCAAACAGGGCTGGGATGTCATTGTTGATGGACCGGTGGGGCAGGCTGATGGTGCTATTGAATATGGGCCTAAGTACAGCTGTGGATCGTATAATGGCGAAATTGGGAATATTGATACCGAGTGTACGACGAGGAACGGCGGGTGGTTTTTTCTTCATGAAAGAGAATCTGTTTAGCCGTGGGTTAGGTAAACCGCTGCTATACTGGAGGAGCTAGGAGGCTTCGGTATACGTTTTACCTACTTATGTTTGGATAGATTAGTGGGTATTTAGTGGGAGCCTCTTATAGAATACGTAAATGTACCTAATATATGCTTGGCTTTTCTTTTACTGATGATGTCGCTTCGTAGTACTGGAAAGCTGAAGGGCAAGTCGAAAACTAGATGTGGAATAGGGCGACTATATTCGTTTCTTGGATTTCCATTGGAAAGCATCTTGAAAGCGAGTACATATTGAGCAGATAGTTCAATACAGCAAAGTCTGATTTAAGGCACTGTGGACTAATCAATGCAAAGTCATAATAATAACCCCAACGCTCCTAATGCAGCTCCCTACAACGCCCTTAACGCCAGCAACGAATGCATTCCAAAAAAAAAAAGCAAAAAAAAGTTGTGCCCATGTTCTAGTACTCGATCACTCTTTCAACCGCTTCGAAGCCCGGCCCATCAAGCTATCATCAGGTAAACCACTCCGCTTGGTTCCAGGGAGACTTCCGGTTCTAATATCGTTGTCGTCTTGGGTAACACGACGGTGGGGATATTTGCCTTCGGATCCATCAAAACAGTTTGCTGGGATCGGCCCTCCATTTGTAAAATAAGGATGTTCCAGAGCTTCAGCTGCTGTGATTCGTCTGGTTGGATCATAATCGAGTAGCCGCGAAAGTAGATCAAAGCCATCATCGCCGGGTGTGCCGACACTAGACGTGGCAGAATAGCCACCATTCTTCAAGCAGTTCTGATACCAGCTTTGCAGATTTGAAGTCCTGCTGATATGATTTGGAGCGCGAGACATGGTCAGAGACTGGAGCTGAGAGTATTCAGGCATTGATACAATTCCCGGCCAGTTATCTTTGTGTGGTAGGCCCATGATATCAATGATTTTCATCATTTGATTGCGCTGGAACGGAACCGTCTTCTTGCTGTCCATTTTGGCTTCCTCTCCTTTGAATATGGGGCGGAGGGAGAGCAATTCAGCAAATATACATCCAACGGCCCATAGATCCACGGCAGGGGTATAGTGCCGGCTGCCCATGAGAAGTTCTGGGGCACGATACCAGATGGTAACGACCACCTTATCACCAGAGAATAGCGAATTTAGAGGCTTGTAGAACAGTCGCGCGAGCCCTAAATCCCCGATGCGAATAGCACCGCCAGATGTTACAAGAATGTTTGCCGGTTTCAAATCTCGGTGCAGAACCCAATTCGTATGGAGATATAGTAACCCGTTGAGAAGCTGAAAAAGAATCGACCTCACCATGGCCGCTGGAATTGGGTGTCTTTGCGGTTGGGTGTGGTGATGGATAATCTGGAGCAAATCATGTTCGGTATACTCGAAAACCATGAAGATGCATTTGTCTTCCAAAATGATCTCGGCCAGTTGAACTACGTTAGCATGGTCGAGTTCGGAACACAGGGCCATTTCTCGAATTGCAGACTGCGAAAGACCTGTATACTGGATTATTTCGCCTTCTTTGTCCGGCTTGAACCTGTTCGTACTCAGTTAGTAATCCGAGACAGAATTGAAATTGGAGTCCCTGACTTTTTAATGGCGAATTCGCCTTTCTGGCCATTTTTGCCAAGGGCTTTGTACACTCGGCCATAGGTACCACTGCTGATGAAACCGACAATGTGGTACCTATCCCGTACGCGAACCTTACTGGTATATCCAGTCCCAGTCTGTCTCCTGGAATTGATATTTTCTTTGCATGGGGAAAGAGTCAGCATCAGGGACCCCAAGTAGCTTGCAGGTGATCAGAATGCGCAAAATCGTCCAAGCGAGCATTGATATAGAACAGGTACCGAATGACTTAAAGCAAACGAGCAAGCAACAGCAACAGCAACAGCAACATTGGGTGCCTCTCAAGCTATTAATAGCCTCTGAGGGTTCAAGGGAAAGCCATTACCACGTGGATAAAACCCGCCGAGAGAGTTGAAGAATGGAAAATTCCTTCCAAGCATTATGAAAGGAATACAAGTAGTCAATTTGTTGCAAACCGAAATTCACCGTCAGGCCCTGATGTATAGGAAAAAGATTGACAGAAGCCTCTTCAGTCGGTGTACATGCTGATGGACCCAACTAAGTAAGGAACTGGTGGCAATAGAACTTGTCCGTGGAGAAGGGGATCAAAGAAAATGTGAAAGGGCAAAAATAAAAGTAATAGATATTAATCAATATTACCCTCAACGGCAGTCTGCTGCAGACTCCTTTTTAAAGACAGATTCTGGCTGACGGCGGCCGCTACGGGCCTGGAGGTTGCAGTTAAGGGACCAGACGAAGGCGGGTTCGTCAAACTCATGGAGAGGACGCAGGAAATTGGCAGGAAAAGTGGAAGGTGGAGGTGGAGGCCGGTGCCGGTGGTCAGCTTGTCAGCTATCAATCAGAGCCAAGCGGACAGCTCGGGGCCCATGGATTATGGAAGCACAGTGCCAGCGGGAAGCGACACGGAGAAATGCAAGTCCACTAAAGCATCCTACTCAATGAATGCGCAAGGAGTAATTTAATTGACGGTGATTGATGGACGGATGATGGGGAGTTGGAAAAGCGCAGCCAGTGGTTGGCGGCTGTTGAGCATGAAGCCGTGATGGGCGGGCCAGTGGTTAGTCAGCATTTAGCTGGGGGTCCATGCCTAGGACACTGAGACAAGGACATGTTTAGGGCGTGTCGAAACGGTCCTAAAGATTCGCAGCCGCCGGGACTAGTTTGTCCAAGAATAAATGTATTGCTACCTTAATTTATATGATGGGGGCCGAATTGGGCCAGGAATAACAATACGCAAATTGCGTTACGCTGCACATAGCTCGGGTGCGAGAGACCCAGTTAACAGCAAGATACCTGCACGACGAGAGAGGCCCGTTGGGTCCAGATCACCAATGACAGCACAAAGTAATTATATGCAGATAAACTCCAAATACTAAGGAAATCATACATATACTCCATAGATATGCTGCTTGAAACCTGAGGACGAATGCTATCAGGTGACCCCAAGTCCGGAGAGATAAGCGCACCAACCCGCCCCAACATGCACGACCGACTCCTGCGACGTCACTCACCTTAACTCCTACCACAAGTTGACACAAACCCGTCATTGACAGCTTCAATTACACCAAAAACAGAATTCCTTTTTCGATGAATGCAGTCAGATGTTTATAGCAGGATAGAAGTCCGATTTTCTCATGACATCCGGTCATATGGCTCAACCAAGGGTCACTCCATATCTCATCTACCTGGTGTTTATCACCACCTTGGGTCCACTTCAGTTCGGTTATCACCTGGTGAGCATACATCCGAGACCCGTCGACTATGACATGATAGTTGCTGACATTGAAATATAACAGGCTGAGCTCAATGCGCCCCAAGCTGTTATCACCTGCGAAAGAAAAAACATCCATTCCTCATCCCTCATATCCGACGGGCTACCACAATGTATCCCCATGAGCCCATCCCAGTTCGGCTTGGTTTCGTCGATTTACACTCTTGGGGGTCTTATGGGAGCTCTGCTGGCAGGGCCGGTGTCAACAAAACATGGACGTCTATTAGCACTACGAGCTACAACCTTTTTCTTCATCGCCGGTCCAGTGGCCGAAACACTTGCTTTCAATATTCCAATACTGAGCCTTGGTAGACTTTTGTCCGGCGTTGGCTCCGGGGCAGCTATTGTTGTTGGTCCTATCTACATCTCCGAGATTGCACCACCTAGTGCCAAGGGATTTTTTGGTGCGTTCACGCAGGTCATGACCAATGTTGGTATCCTCTTCACACAAACGCTTGGTTATTTTCTAAGCGAGGGGAGTATGTGGAGGACCATCCTCGCTGTTGCGGGGATTATCGGAGCTCTGGAGCTTCTTGGCCTCGCCTTGGTCCCGGAGAGCCCAGCCTGGCTCGTTGACCATCAGAAGCATGATCTAGCCAGGCGGGTCCTACAGCGGATACGCGGCAGGGACGCAGATATCCGTGGCGAAATAGAAGGTTCCACGAGGTCCGAGGAGGATGCCGGAGAAGAGCAGTCGCTTCTCACTCCTCCCTCGAGCAACCTACCCCCCAAGCAACCTCCAGTGACGATGGCACGAGTATTCATGGACCCTGACTACCGCCCCGCCATTATCGCTGTTGTTGGGATCATGGTGGCACAACAGTTCACGGGAATCAACAGTATTATCATGTACAGTGTCTCGCTATTGCAGAGCATTCTGCCAACAACCGCAGCCCTGCTTTCTGTCTTGATATCCGCTATAAATCTCGTCATGACCCTCGCTTGTTCACCACTGCCCGACAAGATTGGTCGGAAGTCTTGCCTTTTGTACAGTATTAGCGGCATGGGTTGTAATTCTATCCTACTAGCTATGGGGATCTATTTCAACGTGAAAGCCCTGTCTGCAATCGCCGTCTTACTTTTTGTCGCTTCGTTTGCGGTTGGTTTGGGACCAGTGCCATTTATTATGGCCTCCGAGTTGGTCGGCCCAGAGGCTGTTGGGGCTACCCAGAGTTGGGCACTGGCGGCTAACTGGATCTCAACGTTTGTTGTGGCCCAGTTTTTCCCAATGTTAAATGACGCATTAGGTGGTCGGGGTAAAATCTACTGGCTATTCGCTGCAATGGCGGGTGTTTTCGCGGGGTTTATCTACTGGAGAGTCCCTGAAACCAAGGGCAAGAGAAGCGTGGATGAGGTCTGGGGCAGGGAAGATCAGCGAAGGAGAGATTAACTGGTATCCCACTCGTAAGCGCCATCAAGCCTCGAGTGTCAGGCGACCGGCAGATTTATTGTTTCCTATTCTCCATGAACTCCTCGTAAGGTATGGCAATTCAGCAAGTTCGATCTACATTAAACCGGTCGGACCGAGGAACAGATACCCTGAAGGCGGTGCCGACGTCGACAGCGGTTCTCCCACCCCAAGCCTAGCCTTAACCAAGCGAACAAGTGGGATGTGCTTAGCATAACTGGACGACGTAGATATCCTTGTCGGTCACCAACCCTGTTTGCGGCATGACCGCTTTAGGATGGAATGTAAGCAATAATATGGACGTTAGCATTGGACTCCAGATTTGGCTCCTCGCTGGTCCGTTTACTCCAGAACCAGAATATGTCGTACACTCAACGTGGGGCAGCCCCTTGCGAGATAACAGAACGCATAGCCACGCTGCTGGCGTTGGGTTCAGCCATGGAATGGTAACATTGCAGTGCCAGGGGCTGTCCGTACTTTCGTACTCTCATACTCTCGCGCTCTTCGAGGCCCGATTCTTGCAGGATATACACCCTGAAACAAGGCAAACCATGCAATTTGGGTCCTCGGCAGGGCCTAACGGCATTGCGGGACTGTGCACTCTATTATTGCCACGAAGCCACGGTTGACAGTTCCCCGCCGGTCGAAGTGCAGCGGATGAGGGGCTGGCTGTCAGTTGCGGGATTTTCATGCGGAGAGACTGAGAGTCGTCCAGTTGCAGGCCCTTGGATGATTGAGATACCCCATGAGAGCGAGGTTACTCTGCGCCATGTCCCTAGCCACAGAGACAGTCTCGGCATACTAGGCAGCCACTTCTTGCACCCAAGAAGTCGGTGGCAGTGAGCACCGAGCAGTTGCCCTCTGGTGGGGTTATTGGTGGATCTGTGCCCTGCCTTGGCCTTGTCTAGCCTCATCGTGTCTTGTTGAATCCTGTTCCATGTCGATATCAGACGCAACTATAGGCAATTTGATACCGCTGTTGGGGCTTGAGTAGGTGTGGTGATAGGGCAAGCAGGAATCCTCGTTGTCCCCAGGCGATGTCAAACCCTCACACTTCGTGGGTCGTAAGAGTGCGTACTGTAATTGAAGAGCAGCTTCCTGTCTCATGGACCCCACATCAGCCATGTCATTCGGGAGACTAAGCTATTCTTCCTATTATTATTCACTCTCTGCTCTTCCTTCCACTTCGATCCGCTCTCCCTTGATTTCCCTCTAGATTCTTAATCTCTTCGTCTGTAAACTGTTAAGTCCCTTGTAATCGAAGCGATCTCCTTCCTCGTTCTCGTCTCCTCTGCGGTGACCTCATCTCGTGGTCATCCTGGATCGACTCGGGCAGATCTGAGATCGACCCGTATTCAGCGAGCAAGCCAAGGCAATCGCTTCGCAAGTCCGCGCGACACCTGTCCGCCGCTGGAAGCGCCCCCAGCTCGCACGCACAGGCCAATCCCTTCGTTAATTTCGCTCAATTATATTCGCCGATCTCCTTTTCCCTCTATTCATACCCCAGAATTTCCTTCCAAGTTCTGCCCGGTCCCGTGGTTGACGCGTTTCTTCCGCGGCCGCCTTCTGCTTTCCCCCCGCACTCTCCGAATAACATCATGGTGCGGTTAATGCCACAACGTCTCAGCTCTCACCTCAGCACCAGAAGCAATGCTTCGACACCGGGTCAGAGTAGAAGCACGAGTCCCATGAGGTCTCCGGATGTCCGGCCGTTGACCCTCAAAGTCTCTGTCCTGCGGGTAAGACGAGCCTTTGCTTGAATTGCGTTTCCTGTGCCCCCGACCGTCGTTCGTTTCGCTGACTCGTACTGTTCATTCAATTAGGGGAGAAATCTTGCCGCCAAAGATCGAGGGGGGACTAGCGATCCCGTAAGCATTCCCCGAGGAAATTACTAGCACCCGCACACCGGAGGGAGCTCATTGCACAAGACCACACGCTTTGGTTGAATTTGCAAGCTGACGGCTCTTAAGTATTTGATAGTCACGCTCGGAGATGCCAGGCAGTCGACGCCTACGATACCCAAGACATTAAACCCAGAATGGAACGTGACGTTTGAGATGCCGGTCGTCGGCGTCCCGTTGCTAGAGTGTATCTGCTGGGACCACGACAGGTTCGGCAAAGATTATCTAGGCGAATTCGATATTGCTTTGGAGGACATATTTACGAACGGGGATATCCAGCAGCAGGTGCGTACCCGCAGCTTCCCTGCACCCTTGGGGAGATGAGCTCATTGTTATCAACAGCCGAAATGGTATACCCTCACGTCGAAACGGAAATCCGGCAAAAGGAAAGATAGCAACGTCTCCGGCGAAATCCTGTTACAGTTCTCGCTATGTGATTCTGTGGACCCTGCGGCTCCGCCGACGGATATATACTATAGGTTCAAGACCTTGGTCTCTAGCGGTGACGAAGACGATTACTTCCCCTCAGTATCTTCGTCAGCTATCATTGAGGAAACTGGGGAGCGCGATGATGAGGAAACGTCAGATGAAACTGATGATCCAACGAAACCAGAGGTGGTTGAAAAACGCAGGAAAAGACTGCGCCTGAAGCGCCTAAAACGCAAGTCTTTGGCAGCCAGAGCGTACCAGTTCTCTGGTGTCGGCAACGGCGTGCAGGGTATTGTATTCATGGAGATTGTCAAGGTCACTGACCTTCCACCTGAGCGAAATGGTATGATTGCCGTTGATCCAGTTGATCTGCAAAAGCTGATTATTCCAGTGACTCGGACATCATTCGATATGGACCCCTTCGTCGTGACTTCACTTGGTCGCAAGACGCTCCGAACTCCCGTCATACGTCACAATCTAAATCCTGTATACCACGAGAAGATGGTTTTCCAAGTCATGAAACACGAACAGATGTACACAATGAGTTTCACGGTCATGGACCGAGACAAATTCTCGGGAAACGATTTTGTTGCTTCGGCTGGATTCCCGCTGCAAACCCTCATTCAGGCCGCTCCTGAAACCGATCCAGAGACAGGCCTCTACATGCTTTCTGAAGATGAAACTGGATCTCCAGCGAAATCCGATACTAAGATCAGCCCGGCTCCATCGTCAACTAGTCTGTCAAAACAAGGAAATCCGCTCACAAGATCGAGAAGCTCTACTGCGTCTCTATCGGTGCAGGCACAACCGGAGCCTCCAGCAACCCCTGCACTAATCCTTCCTGATGAAACCACAAGTAGTGGTCTCTCCGACGTTTCTACAGCTGCTAGTCCTGTCAAGCCAATTGGCTACGAATCAGATGGGCTCAGGCTCTATAAGATTCCACTGACGTTGAAGAACAAAGAAAGATGGGAAGATAAGCATTTCCCTGAGTTAATTGTAAAAGCGAAATACTTGCCTTACCGTGCATTACGGCAACAATTTTGGAGGCTGATGCTGAGGCAATACGACGCTGACGACAGCGGTAGCATCGACAAGGTCGAGCTGACAACGATGCTTGATACTCTTGGGTCCACGTTGAAGGAGTCAACTATTGATAGCTTCTTCGAGCGCTTTGGCGAGGAGAGTGGATCAAACGAGCCTGTTTGTTTATCATTTGATCAAGTTGTGGTGTGTCTTGAAGATACACTTCAGTCGCTCCAGAAAAACTCTCGGGCCATGGGCAAAAGGCTCAGTCCAACTACGTCGACGGGCAGCCAGGAAAGTGATGGGCTCAGCGGCGACGAGCTCAATGTCGAGACTAGCTCATCCCTGCCGACCAATGCTGATCCTCAGGCTACATCTGTCCCGACGATCCCGACTTCGGAGCAAATCCCTACCAACGACGAAGAGCTCCATCCTGATGATCTGGGCGACGAGCGTGGAGAGGAACACGTTATTGAAATCCGAGAGTGCCCGCTTTGCCACCAGCCTCGACTTGGAAAACGGTCTGATGCTGATATCATCACACACATCGCAACATGTGCAAGCCAGGATTGGCGACAAGTAGACAACCTTGTCATGGGTGGTTTCGTGACTTCAAGCCAGGCGCAGCGCAAGTGGTATAGTAAAGTCATCACGAAGATCTCTTACGGTGGCTACAAGCTAGGCGCAAATTCCGCCAACATCCTGGTCCAAGATCGTATTACTGGGCAGATTAATGAGGAGCGGATGAGTGTCTACGTCCGGCTCGGAATCCGGCTCTTGTACAAGGGCCTCAAGAGTCGAGACATGGAGAAGAAGCGAAGTGAGTCTATCGGTGGTCTTATTTGATGAATATACGGAGCTAACCATTACTATAGTCCGCAAAATCCTCAAGTCGCTCAGCATCAAGCAGGGTAGAAAATATGACGACCCAGCTTCTGCAGCACAGATTCGAGACTTTATCAATTTCCACCAACTTGATATGGCGGAAGTCCTGCTACCTCTAGATCAGTTTAAGAACTTCAATGAGTTCTTCTATCGTGCACTGAAACCAGACGCCAGGCCTTGCTCTGCTCCTGATGAACCCGGTATCGTTGTTTCCCCCGCCGACTGCCGGTCCGTGGTGTTTGACCGTATCACCGAAGCAACGGGTATCTGGGTCAAGGGACGAGAATTCTCCATCAAAAGGCTCCTTGGCGATGCCTACCCCGAAGACGTTTCACGCTACCAGAATGGAGCACTGGGCGTTTTCCGACTTGCCCCTCAAGACTACCATCGGTTCCATATACCCGTAGACGGTGTAATGGGCGCTCCGAAAACTATTGAGGGTGAGTACTACACAGTTAACCCCATGGCTATTCGCTCTGCACTCGATGTATACGGCGAAAATGTACGTATTCTGGTGCCGATCGATTCTGTTGCGCACGGCCGAGTGATGGTTGTCTGCGTTGGTGCAATGATGGTCGGAAGTACGGTTATCACACGACAAACTGGAGAAAAGGTCTCGAGAGCCGAAGAGCTAGGATATTTTAAATTTGGTGGTAGCACGCTTTTGGTCCTCTTTGAAGAAGGGAAGGTCAATTTCGACAGCGATCTGGTTGACAACTCAAAAGGAGCTCTGGAAACTTTGGTAAGTTCCTACCCGATCCCTTGCTGCATCCGACACATGGTTTCTAACTTGAACTCCTTGTTCGTCTCAGGTACGAGTGGGTATGTCTGTGGGCCATAGCCCCGATATTCCCCAGTTTGAGCCGGATCTGCCAAAGAAGGCAGAGGAGGTCAGCGTTGAGGAGATGCAAGCCGCCAAGCGCAGAATCGAAGGCAGCTTAGCCCCTCCAGCGCATGCCTCAGGGCTGCAGTAGGCGCAATCTGGACTGACACTGTATGATGGATGAGACTTTGTTTAAGCATTACGCATTGTTATTTTTAAGGCGGACCTTTGAGCATACATACTTTTAAGGGCTGGTGAGATATTCGCGCTCCAACTCAACGTTGAGCGCCTAGCATCCCATTGGTCATGCATACGCACATAGATGAAGATTAGCATGTGACGACAGGAATCTATAGATATTGGCTATAGCAGTAGACATTATAACTAACCCACCGCATATCCTTTTTATTGAACGCTTCAAATGGTAGAGACGTTGATACCCTGTGGAGGGAGCTGGGGGAGAGCGAGGAGTTCCCAAAACAGACTAGTGCAGTCCCCACGCGCCACGACCGACCAAAACAACCGCGTGCTGCGGCCTTGCAAACCAAACCCCCTCCCAAAGCCAAACGCCAACGTCTAGATCGGTGCGCAGCAGCGCAAGGAGCGGAATTTTGAGGCCTACCCATTTATATTCGGATTATTACAGTCGCTCTCAACGCCTCGCCTTCAATTGCGGCTTTACGTTCCTGGGTGGACGAAGCGCGACCGGGATACATCGATACACGCTTCCCGAGCCCCCGTTGATGAAAGGCTAACACTGGCTGCTGCGACCGCGCAACGCGACTTGCATACGGATATCGAAACGGCTATCAACTTGGTCTTCTTACGAAACCTCGAATTTGCGATTATTGGTTTATAAAATCCAATCATTGGTCGCGACTGTCACTGCAGCCGGTCGGTCGGTCGGGACACGCTCCTGTCGGGACCGCCAACACAGCACAGCAACGACAGGAAGAAGAATCCTCGCGATACGCAATCTCTTCTTTTCGTTTCCGCCAGTCTGGATCCAGAAACTGTCGAAGAAGGGGGGTATTGTGCCGTGTCTTTTGCCCTTTCTACCAACAGCTGTGGTTGCCTCGGTCCGGCTTTGACATGACCGCCACTGTCCTAGCAACTACTACGACTCAGACGAAGCGTCGCGAACCTCTGAGGGTGCTTGATATGGCAACGTCCCAGGCGCGGACGCGTCATGCGTCGTCCGCCGCGCCTGGCGGGACCGGTGGAAAAGGTACGGGAAGGAGAACGAGATCGAGTTTGGATAAACAGGAGAGGAATGATGAGGGCGTGAATGGGGATAAGAAGCGCAAGGCTGGTGAGTTTCAATTAGTGTGCTCGACTGCGCTGTTTGGCGCGATTTTGGGTGGAGTTACTGATTGTCGCGCGGTGCAGAAATTTACGACGAGGATATAGAAGGGTTTCAGTTCTCACGCATTACGAATAACAAGAAACAGAAGGCATCGAAAGAGGCTGAGGAGCCAGGTCTTCCAGCTCCTGAAGAATCAGCGCCACAGCCCTCGCCAAGGAGAGGTCGACCGCCGAAGAAGAAGGTCGAGCAGAAACCGAGCAATGTGACAGAAACGAAGAAGGATCCTGAAGGAGCGGTGAAAAGAAAAACGCGAGGAAGCGCTAGGACCGCTCCGGAGCCAGAACCACAACCACAACTTCAACGCCAAACCGAACGAAGTACACGCGCAACGCGAAGGCAAGACGAGGAGGAGCAGGTTACTGTGGAGAAGAAGCGAAAGAAAGGCCGGCCGAGCAAATCCCATGAGGAGCAGCCCAATGGATTTGTGTCACCAGAGGCACCGCCGGCGGGGACGGCTACTATTGCGCTACCCATGGCGGACACACCGGTCATACAGAGGAACCGAGAAATGAGGGGGAAGAAATCAGGGAAGGGGAGCCGACGCAGTAGCCTCAGCATGCGGGGGCGGAGGGCCAGCTCATTAATTGATTCTGGGGCATCAAATGGTGAGAGCGTCCGGGTGGTGTTATTGAAAGAACGCTTAACTGACTGCGTATCAGCTTTACCTCACAAGAAAGTGGACACGGCGGAATTTTATAAACATATCGCTGCGGACGGTTTAGTGGAGCCAAGGCGGATGAGGCAGCTTTTGATATGGTGCGGAACACGAGCAATGGGGGATAAGCCATCGGGCTCCCGTTCAGGGGATGAGAGCGCTCGATTAGCAGGTATGGTTAGAACTATGCGAGTTTGCGTTTGAATTACTGACGATGTTTAGCGCGAGTGATTCAAGAAGAACTACTCAAGGAATTTGGGAGCAATTCGGAGCTTTCCAATTGGTTTTCGCGAGAGGATACAACTCCCCCGACAGTTGTCGTGAAGAAGGCAAACCCGAAGAACGTACAAAATCAGGAGAAGATCAGGGAGTTGGAAGAGCAAATACAAAAGTGAGTTATTTTGTGCTAGGCTGTATTACAGACGATACTAACAGGTTTTCAGGCTGCAAAAGGAGAGGCATTCTCTCAACGCGTTACTCCGGCCTCCCTCAATTCCAAGGGTCGAGCCCGCGCAAAAACAGATCCCAAATGGTCATGCAGAGACTCCTTCGTCAGTACCGGAGAAGACAACACACTCCGCCCCCGCGAACATCGATCCATCAGTATTAGACCCCTCCCAACAGCGCATACTAGCGTCTATAGACCCAGACGCAGCAAAGCGATACCAAGACACACAACCCCAAGCCGAGCAAACACCCGAAACCACAAACCTCCCTCCAGTGACACCATCAAGCATATCCACACGTCTGTCCCGATTAACGAGCCGGCTAGCACCAACACTCGACTCCTTCGCAGCGGGGGTTCACGACATCGAACTCTACCGCA
Source organism: Aspergillus sp. PM3604 (assembly GCA_025768815.1). Classification (NCBI taxonomy): domain Eukaryota; kingdom Fungi; phylum Ascomycota; class Eurotiomycetes; order Eurotiales; family Aspergillaceae; genus Aspergillus; species Aspergillus sp. PM3604. The sequence continues at coordinate 35,663 of JAMFNW010000007.1, read as the reverse complement.
CTATGTCAGATACTGTTTCATCACAGACATTACAAATCTGCGCGGAGCGACTCGAGGAGCGAGATACACGGAACGCCCTTCGACGACTTGCCATTGCGGGAGAAGAAGGGGAGAGCGAACAAAAAGGCGTCGCTCTCCGACCAAGACCAAAGGAAGACCTAGGCCCAATTCTGGGGGCTTTGAGTCGGGTGGAGAGGCGGTGACCTTCTCTCCTACACGGCCGTTCATTTTCGATTTTATACACCTTGTTTTCGTTTTAGTTTACCGGTCTCACCCACAGCATGACCGGGAGTTTGGGTTGGTTTGGTTTGGTTCAATCATCTTCTGTTCTGTTCTAGGCATATGCGAGCAAAGCAATGGAGTTGGGGAGTTGTACTGCCCTGTTATGTATGATGAGGTAGGAACTGGATTGAATTGGATTGGATTGTATGGGATGATACTGATAGTTAGCTGAGCTAATGGACCTTATACAAGTACTTTTACTTCTTGACGGGGTTTGCACAGTGTATGCCCTGAAATATATGCATATACCTAGAAGAGTAACATCTAACTAAGAGATTGTCAGGGCTGTGGAGCTCGGCACAGCACAGGCTATACGAGCTCTGAATGGACTACATATTAGAATATAAGCTCTTAGGCGAGAGGCGAAGAAAACCTCGAATGTGAGCGTGACGTACTGTAGCACAGTGGGCCTAAAGTTCAGGTGGTGTACTAAGTAGGTGGGTAAGCCCATAAGGCTACTGAGCCAGATTCAAATTGTGGGTGCTGGATTCTAAGAGCTGAGATAGCGAACTGCTCTAGTTTTTAGGGCTAGGTATGTCTTGATAACATCATAGACTCGGACTTGCTGGAGTATAGGCGCATCGCCACGTTATACTGAGTGGACTGGTGGTATCTACCAAATCTGTCAGACCCAAGTCCCGCTTATCATTGTGGATGTAGGCCTGCAAGTCCAGGCTAAGGAAGCAAGGGGAGAGAGACAAGACACCTGACAGTTATCCGAACAAGGTTTTTTTAATCACTTTCACATAGTGTGAGTGGGGGTGGATAACGATGTAACTGAGGGTCTCGGTCTCCCCGAAAATGGCAGTGACCAAGTCATCTGAATATACCGCAGTCGAGTAGGGAAGGAGCGACTGAGGTGACTGCCTACCACGTTTTTTCTTCAACCTGAACTCTCTAAACCATGAACACTCCCAGGTCTACTGACCACATCGCCATTCTGTTGCCAAAGCATTTCTATCATGAAATAGCTACTAGTCTAAGATTCACCATCTACGAATTACGATCCAGCTGATCGTCTCATGGAACCTACGGAGCAGAGGCTCCCCGATTTGAGGATCTCAACCTACGAAGGACCCGACTTTGGACACGCCGTAGATCACTCGACTCCTTTCTCCCCGGTGCCAAGTTCCAGTTTCTAACATTCTGTAGATGAAAGTTCTCACCGGAAATCTCAGGAGATGAAATAATCCGAGCGTCCCGATTATGAGCCTCGTGAAAATCGACAATCTCTGCTGCATCCCTGAAAGAGAACGGAGTCTATTCAAGTAAGCTCGAATAAGCTCGGATCCACCAGGAACTCCGGCTCATTATCAGGAAGAATATTTTCCGAAGGCCAGCCAGAATCCTTGGTAGGCGTCGAGTCAATAAGAATCTAATGTTGCCGACCAGTCCACGCAGCCTGGCGCGGTACTTCGGTACTTGGCGAGTACTTTGGTACCCACTCATATAGCAGCTGAACGGGAGCATACTTGGTCCCTTTTACCTCTCGTGCTCTCCCCTCTTCGCCCCCCTCTCTTGTAGCACTCCAGCAGCACCTATGGCAGAAGCCATACACCCGGCGGGTCGGCATGGATTGGTTCCGCGGTTAGGTAGGTAGGACAGGCAAATTATAGCGGATTCCCAAAGTCTCGCAGTCTCGCCGTGTCCACCGTTGACAGTGGTTGCCCGCTCAGGCTTATAAAAGACTGGTCCCTGCGTCTCGGCGGAGTGTGGGACGGGCATCCTCGGCCAAGGGCGTTGCAGCGGGCGTGATTGGAGGTGTGGGCTGAGCGGGATCCGTGATTGGGGTGGTACAGTTTGAGGAGGGAAGGGGTGGAAGGGAGTGATAGTGAATAGCCGTTGAGGTTGTTGTGATTAACTCGTTGAGGTGTTGCCGTGATGCTGTATAATTGCCCCGGATAAGGGGGGGGATCTGTGTCACAACGGCAGCTTCGCAATTTTGTTTTTTTGTTTTTGTTTTTGTGGTCACTGCCATACGAGATCTTGGCATCATATCCAGGGATTTCTGAGCACTTCTGGACAATGGTTAGTATGATGTAAGTTTCAGTCCTTTGTCCTGAACAGGGTTGATACTCGGGCATAGGTACTCCTATCTCTGATGGAACCGATGTAATGGTGGGTCAACTCCCTGTCTATCACGTCAATCACTCAACCACGTCAATCATGGACCTCTCTCGGTCTTCTAGATTCGCCCAATTCAAGCCATGTCCGACCTGCGACTGTGCTGGAAATTGATCTGAAACGCCTAGGGCTGTTGGTTTCTGAGCCAGCCGTCGTGTAGGTTGTTTGGAAGGAGCATGAGACACAGCAAAGTATATATCGATCCTGGGGACATTTAACGGCCAAGCGTTGCAGGCTTTTAGCGAGAGGCACCAACCAACCCTTATAGCCAAAGGAGGCTGCCATTTATTTCCGATCGTCAAGGGCGTGGTGCGCAGCAGGAATTGGACTCGTAAGCCCGCACGCAGCGCTTCCTACTGGAAGCAGTAGTGTGCCTCTACGTACTTTTGCCCAGCGGTTCTTCATATCAGTTCCACCCTCGTGCGAGCCGTTCTAGACTACTGCGAACTCCTCTATTGACTGTCCAAGATCCACTTCGGTTTGCCGCTGAAAGACTGAACATGTTCTCTAGTCTTGCCGGTGCCACCGCGTCCAAGGCCCGTGGAACCAGTTTGAATCTCTTTGCTTTAGCTCACTGCCCGTGATCATTCTTTCACGTTTATTATTCCTATTTTCTGAACGGCCAAGGGGATTTCGACTTGCCATCTTGCATTATGGAGCCAGAGCTCGCTGGTCTAGAAAGGCCTGGACAATCGCTTTCGATGCAGGCTCTGGGGCTCCTGATTCATTATTCTTCGCACTCCGGACGATGATTGCTAATTGCCCTTCCTCCTGTCTCTGGTCTTGGTCTGCTGGTTTCCTCTCAGCTTCACTCTCTGGTTCTGGTGACTTATGTGGCAAGCCCTCTGCCTGGTCTGATACAAAACATCTCGTCTTGCTCCGCCCCCCGTCAGAGACTGCCTTTTGAGTCTCAGATTTCCCAAGAACAGAAGCAGGGCCTGCTGCAGACACACATATATTCATCATCGGTCCGCCGAGGCAGAGTGTTGCTACACAAGATCGCGCACCTTCGTGTCTTCATATGATCAGCTTCGATCCTGTCATTGGACTCGCTGCTGTCTCTTTCCGGAACCGTTCAATCGCTGACTCGGCGTCTTTTGTTTATCATAAGCCCACTAAGGTCTAATCTGTGCTTGCTCCTCCAGTTGCGGTCGAACCCTCGACGGCGTCCAGAGCTGCCATCGCCTCCGCTTTCGGCATCAACCCCAGGAGACAGGGTCTGGATTCTGATGCTTGTTTCCCCTCCACCTTTGGGCATCTTTTGATTCCTCCCTACTTGGATCCTTCGCTACGTTCTATCTTGGACGGTCTATCCTCTTTATATCTTGCTTCCTTGCCACCACTGGAGTCTGGACTATGTATCTGTGACGTATCTCCATTCCTTGAAGCGGGCCCTTTACCCCTTCCAACCCACTTGTCCGACTTTCCGACGCTCTCCTCCATATTGTTATTGAGTGAGGGGGGTTAAGGTATACCGTTCGTGCCTCCATCACCGTTGATTGATCATCTCGTGGCACATATCTCCAGGTTCGTTGAAACTTAGTTGTGACTCTGACATGCTCTCGCCCTAAACCGCCCCGATCTGATCTAGCTGTCTAATTGATTTGCTATTCAGATTCAATCAAGAGCTACAAACACCACGGGGGTTAAAATAGAAATAGAAAAAAAAAAGTAGGAACACGAGGTGACACAGGCCTCAGCATCCCGTTTTGAAGAGGGCGCTACGTCAGTCTGGAAGGGAAGAAACAATGGCCGGCGGTTATTTTGATCTTCCTATATCTTCGTCTTCCCGGCGCTCGAGCCTTACTGATGTATCTGGAGAAGGGCGATCTCCTGGGCCGCGCGTATCTCCTCTGGAGACTTCCAATGAGGGCTCACCGGAAAGGTCGGTACAAGACCCCAGCGAAGCTCAGGGCAAGCAGCGGAATGCAGGCATTCTGAAAAGCGCCAACCGGGTCAAGTTCACAGTTAGCGAGGCGGGAATGGGCTTGAGCCCGGTCCCATCACCCACGCCACAGCAGCGAGTGGATGGAAGGGGTGCGACTCTACCGCAGAAACCTGTGCCTGCTGCTGACATTCCGTCTGCTGAGCGAGGAGCACCTGGTCCCCACTCGTTTCCATTTTGGGATATCAGCTCCAGCTTTCCTGCTGGCAGCCCAGCTCACTCCAGGGATAGCTCCCCTGGAATTGCTGCATCTGATGAAGTCAGTCATGAGAAGGGCAGAGCTATCCACTCGGCGTTCTCTGCGCAGGAGCGAGCCCAGAAATTGGCCTCTCATTTGGGGCGTCCCACCAAGTCCCCCAATCTGAGCCCGTGGCCAAGTCTGCCGTCATCTGTTGCATCAACTCCCACCGAGGCGTCACAGCCCGTCGAGGACCGTGATGACATTCCTATGATTCGACTATCTGAGAAACAATTCGACTTCTTCCCCGACGAAGACGATGACCACTACGGCTTGGTAGATGGACAACCACAAAATCGCTCCTCCGAAGCTCACCAGCTTGTCCAACAGATGGCTCGCAGAGACTTTAACATGTTGAACCGTATTCGTGCCCATTCCCCCATCCTACGTTCTGGCCAAGCCACTCCTATTGAGGAGCGGGACCCCGACACTTACGTCCAGCGCCCTACCCACTACCGTGGGGGGATACTCTCCTCTCTCTTGAAGCTCTACGAGCAACCGATACCAAACGCCTCCCGCGGCCGGTATGGCCACTCTCGTCAGAGTAGTTCTGGCGATATGAGCGGCCGCGGCATTTCCCCGGACCCATCCTGGCATTTCCCCCAGAAGCCCAGGAAGTGGTATGAAAAGTCTCCGAACCAGTCCAACACGTCCCTGTCTGGCTCCACGGCCAAGAACTCGATTGGCTCGCCGTTGGGGATGCTCAAACGCTCACGCAGCAGCGGGGCCATCTCTGGGATGCCTAAACGGATGGGAAAACCTGGGCTGGAGGAAGAGATCCGCATTACCGTCCATATTGCCGAGCTACTCTCACGCCAACGATACCTTATCATCCTTTGCAAAGCCCTGATGAAATTCGGCGCCCCGACCCACCGGTTGGAGGAATATATGAAAATGACAGCTCGTGTACTGGAGATAAATGCCAACTTCTTGTACCTACCAGGCTGTATGATCATCTCTTTTGACGACGTCTCGACCCACACAACGGAGGTCAAGCTTGTTCGCGTGAACCAAGGGGTTGACCTAGGGAAACTATCTGACGCACATGCTATCTACAAGGAAGTTATACATGACGTGATCGGGGTTGAGGAGGCTATGCAACGGCTGGGTAAGCTGGTGCAAAAGGACGACAAGTACCCAATCTGGCTTCTTATTCTTTTCCACGGCCTAGCCAGTGCGTCCGTTGGACCGTTCGCATTCGGGGCTCGGCCGATTGATATGCCTATTGCTTTTCTTCTTGGGTGTCTCTTGGGCGTTCTACAGCTTGTGTTGTCTCCTCGCTCACACCTCTACTCCAACGTCTTTGAGATATCCGCTGCTGTCTTGACATCATTCCTAGCTCGGGCGTTTGGTAGCATCCCCTACAAAGATGGCTATCTATTCTGCTTCTCAGCCCTAGCTCAATCTTCTATTGCGCTGATCCTTCCCGGCTACCTTGTGCTCTGCGCCAGCCTGGAGCTCCAGTCACGCAGCATGGTGGCCGGTTCCGTCCGTATGGTCTATGCTATCATTTACTCTCTCTTCCTCGGCTTTGGGATCACCATTGGTACCGCTGTCTATGGGCTTTTGGACTCAAATGCCTCTGCCGAGTACGTCTGTCCCACAGGGCCCGTCCACAATCCATATCTCCGACGTTTCCCCTCCGTCATCGCCTTCACCTTCTGCCTCGCGGCTGTCAATCAGGCAAAATGGAAACAGATGCCTGTGATGCTCATCATCTCATTCGCCGGCTACGTGACAAACTTCTTCGCCGCGAAACGTTTCTCCTCTAGCATACAAGTTTCCAGCGCGCTCGGTGCCTTTGTTGTTGGTGTGCTCGCAAATCTCTACAGTCGTATTCGCCATGGATTAGCCGCCGCAGCGATGCTACCTGCCATCTTTGTTCTCGTGCCTTCCGGTCTAGCAGCCAGTGGATCCTTAGTTTCTGGAATTGCTACGGCTGGGCAAATGACCACGGGCCAAACCCCCTTCTCTCCTCCCAGCAATGGTACTCAAAGCTTCGTTGATGCCGCCGTAAACATGACCTCGAGCGGTAACAACCCATTCCAGGGTGTCGTCTTCAACATCGGGTACGGTATGGTGCAGGTTGCAGTCGGATTCACGGTTGGGCTGTTCCTTGCCGCCTTGGTTGTTTACCCTCTTGGGAAAAAGCGAAGCGGTCTCTTCAGTTTTTAGACTGTCAACCACGTACCTCCAATATCTCCTGATAATGGGTCGTCTCCTGCTCTTTTTTATCTCAATCCGTTTGTCTTCGCCCCTGTATTTCTTATTTTGAACAAGGTGATCCGCTTACTGTGTCATGCCATTTAGCGAGCGTGCTTTGGGTTTCTTTCCATGCCGTCGTTTGCTTGTCTGGTCTCGCCCTTCTTATCAGCTGAATACGCACAACGCACTCGCAATCGCATAACTCGGAGTTCTTACGGGATCAGTCCGTTTTACTATCGTCGATATCGTTCTTTAAAATTCAAAATTCGCCTTCGTTGGTTTTCCCTGGAGTTCCGGAGTTAGGCACTTTTTCTTATTACCTATGTTCACTCGTTTGCTTTTTGCTCTACCTGCGTTGCATCTGCGCTGCCCTTTGCGGCGATATATTTATACTCATAGCCCCAGCCATCTCTGGTATCTCGTTGTATATGTGTACCTATTATATCTATATTTATACTCTTATAAATGTATCTCCCTCTATGTATCAGTATATGTACAATACATCGATTTCATTCAGATACAAACCAACACAAAAAAGTGATTCCCGTTTGTTTATTCACTAAAAATAGTTCTATTCACCATTTATTTGCGCTCGCCAATTTAGCCTTACTTGATCAAATACACACTCTGTAGATAAAATATATAGTTGCAGGTACAATATAATTGAAGTGTTATACGTATACATTGATAAAATGAATATATAATCTTGGTTCTTCTACTACTAACCTACCAAATCTTATATCTAAAAAGGTTGGATTTCAACAAGCCCTAATTTCAACCAACCGTCTGAACTGCGTATATTCGGGACGAGGCACGTGACCATATCTCACCCAGCCAATCAAATGAACCGCACCCGCGCACTTGAAAAAGTCCTCAACTGTTCTGCTTCTGCTCAAAATGGCGCAGTGGAGACTATCCAGAATGCAAAAGCGCAAAAAAGAAAGCCCAACGCGGGGCTCGAACCCGCAGCCTTGAGATTAAGAGTCTCACGCTCTACCGATTGAGCTAGCCAGGCTAGTTCATATCTACCATGCAGGTTTTTTGGCTTCTTCCGTCGGGGCTTGGGGAGGTCTGATGGTTCACCCACTTATTATTGCCGTGGTTCAAAGACCAGATAGAAGTCCGGTGCATGGGCTGTGAAGTAATCCCGAAAGCCACCGTTAGCATCGAACAATGTAGCAATGTCCTCTTGGGATGTGCCGTCCGGAAACCGAAGTGAGAATCTCGAGAGTAGAGAGCAGAGGACCATACGTATTTCGAGGTAGGCGAGGTTCTTCCCAGCACAGGAATACGGTCCAGTTAGGAACGGGTAGAAGGCGCCTTTGTAGGTGATGAGCTCGGGTGACGAGGACCAGCGGGATGGTATGAAGGATGATGGGTTGGGATAGTAGCGAGTGTCTATAGGTTGCTGGTTAGCAGGGAGCAGGTTCAGAATATCAATGAAGGAAAATATATACCCCTGTGCAATGAATACGTTGGAGTTGAGACGATCGTATCCCCTGGTATGTATCTGCCCGCGATATTTATCCCACCTGGAGGTGTAACGCGCTGTACGCCACCTGGAATGACTGGGTAGAGGCGCAGAGACTCATTGATGCAGCTGTTCAGGAAATGTGCTCCTAAAAGCATCTTATGAGATGGCTCCTCCCCGTCAGATTGCTCGGCCAAAGAATCAAGTTCCTGTTGTAGAAGCCTTTGCTGGTCCGGGTGCTTGGCTAAGAGGTATAGCACGGCCGCTAGGGTGGTGGAAGTTGTGTCACTTCCTGCTATAATAGCCAATTGAGCATCACGAAGAAAGTCGGCTTCCGAGAGCTGAGCGGCTTCTGTTCCTTCGACGCCGTCGCTGAAGATGTATGTAAAAAGGTCGACCCGTGATTGGTCCATCTAAATTTTATAAATGTGCAGCTTGAGAAGAGACCGAATTTGTTGAGACGTACTTCTTTCCTACCCTGGAGGAGGGTGGAAAACCATTCAGAAGAGCCCATTCGATTCCGTGCTCTGCCAATCCTAGGTGGCCTAGGAACAAGTCCCAATAACCAGGGTACACAGCGTCTGATGGCAGGTCTAGGTAAAGACTTGATATATAGATCCAAGATGGGGGCACTTGTGCCGTCTTTCAACATATTGAACGGGTTTCCAAATGTGAGATCACTAATAACATCAAACCCGAAGTATGTCATCCATAGCGAAACGTTGACAGGGGTTCCAACTCGCTTAGACATCTGTGTAACAAGATGATGGCAATGACCACGGACTCGAGGGAAGTAGTGACCAAGAGCTGCTGGAATTAGCGAAGCTAGAGAGAAAACTTAAGAGCAAATACGGACCCGTGGTGGTGAAGCCCCGATCCCACACCTTCCTCCGTTGAGCGTGCCATACCTTATTACGAGTTGAATGGAGAGACTGCCCAGGATGTGAACCATCATACCAAGGGCCCTTAGTGCAAACGGACCCTGCGCCATGAATGTCACGTATAGCATCAACATTGTTGATAGATATCTCACGGGGGCCTAAATAGAATTTAGCTTGTCATCCAGATTTCCATAATGTCCCCAATGTGGAAAAGAGTTGAGGGAATGCTTACGGATGCGCACAAAATCCCCATATTTCCGATGCGCCTCGTCAACCGTAAGATGGAATCTGAAGTCGCGAACCGTCTCCCTAATGGACCATAACGTGCTCAGCTTCGCTAATGGGGGGCCTGGGAAGCTGCGCAGCGGATGGAAGAATGCACGGTAGATAATTATGCTGCTGAAGAGCCCGAGGAAATAACCTAAATTCAAGGCAAAGAAACGAGAAAGTATGGTCCAGGCCCCAAGTTCCAACTGTCTGGAGATGATCGCCAGCACAAGGGCCTCTGTTGCCATGTAGTAGGCTGCTAATGTCGAGCTAGCTCCGTCCCATTCGCCCCGGATGAAGAATGCCAGGTGGCTCGTAGAACCAGCTAGACCTGCAGCACCTGCCCAGTGCATCAGTGACATAGTAGGATGCCGTAGAGAGCTAAAACCAGTCTCAAAGTCTTGGTTAAGTTGGATTACAGTTATCCTCCTTTATATGCCATGTGTGCATCTGTGATAATGGTTCAGGGGTAGGCATGTTTCTGGCGGGATATTAATCCCACTCTTCTAATGCAGCCAAACGGCGGCATTGGAAACATCAAATATAAGAGAGAAGAGAATGATGCATGGAAAGGAGACCTGAACAGCGGAATTTACTCAATCCCTTAGAGCCTTGGTATGATTTCTACCGGAATTGGGCGAAATCCGACGGGGTCTGGAGAAGTGAAATTGATCCATCACGATTTTATGACTGGGAGTTTGGCAAACTTTGACCAGGGAGGTTCGCAGTCGTCGAGGTGAGGTTGGAGTGAACGTGAATTGGAGTTGGGTAACTTGGCAGATGTGAAGTGTCACATCCCACCTTCCAAGTTGATCACGGACTATGCCTATCGAGGAAGCTCAAGCATTACTAACCCCAAAGCGCGAGAAGCTAGGAATTGGCTTCTCTGGCGGTAGACTACTTATCCATGAAGAACAAGTCTGATTATAATTTGTCTTTTAGTATAGAACTTGGTAAGAAAACTCCGTGAAGACGGGCGACTTGAAGCGCCTAAGGACGCCTATACACAAAACGCCCAGTGCTATGCTAGAAACCCAAACGCCATGCCATACTGCCACAAGCACCAAATATATATGTATAGAAAAGGAAACCATAGAGAGAGATAGTCCAACAATGCAATGTCGGGAACAAGATAGAGAAAACAGTGACAGGGAATGCTGAGTATTATGTCTGCTGGGTACCCATATAGGCACCTTCAAAGTCCAACCCGTCGAGCATGCCGTTGACCCGGTCTATTTCTCGGGTAAGATCCTCAATATTCATGGCAAGACTGCTGACCTCGTCGAACTTCCGTCGCCGGTTCGCATCTGCAATCATTTCGGAAACGAAGAACTTCTGTTCTTCTAGCACGATCAGTCGTTCACGCAGCGCTTTTTCTTCTGCTTCGAGCGCAGAAACAGCGCTGCTGGCTTCACTCGTTATGCTGGCATTGCTAATGCTAGCCGCAGCGTTTCCATTTCTGATGGAACCCAGAGCTGAGCTTTGTCGCCGATGACCCTCAGTTGATACACTACTAGGGCTTCCGGGAGAAATCGGCTGATTCCCGTTTAGTGTGGCATGCTTTAGGATTTTAGGTAAAGTCTTCAGAGGGAGCATATGAAGATGTAGGAAATTGCTCGCTTGCTGGTGAATTGCTCTCTGAAGGCGCTGCTGGGTTGGAGAGTCGGTTGGTAAGTCGCGAATACGCCTAGCGGCTGTATCATATTGAGTAAAAGAATCCGTCAAACGTTTACGGACTTTCGCTGCATCCGCTAATTGAGCGGCTGAGGGTGGCCGCCTCGGGTTTCTGTAAAAAAGACTAGTCAATACCATATGGTGCGAGGCATAATTCCAAGAACTTACTGCAACGCTGTGAGGAGATTCTGAAACTTGGGCATGAGAAGTCGAATCCCTCGCTCGAACTGTCTCAGAATCTCATATGCTCTGACATCTGCAGGCTTCCGCGCAAGGTCCGCATCAAAGTCACGCTTATCAAATAACGTTGACTTGCAGTCCTTGCAGAGCCTGACATCAATATGTACAGAGCCTACTTTGACTGACTTCTCTACATAGGCTTTTGATACTAAATACTGTTAGCCAAGAACAAAACTCGGTCGCTTACAGCACATACATGGAGTCACACTTAGCGGCATTTCAACAGAACATCCCGTTGAAACATCACCACAAACAACTCGCCCGCAAGTTCTGCAGTGATGCCGTCGAAAAGTATAGCTTGAGAAATCCTGCTGACAGAATGGACACCTTGGAACCGCCGCATCGTCCTGCCAGCTAATGACCGTTTGTTCGAGAGCCTTCCGTTCGTCATGTTGGAACGGGATTGGCCAGAGTTTGTTCGACTGCAGCTGCTCCGGAGGGAGACTGGCCAGTAGCTGAGTGAGCCTCGTCAAGCGCTTTTCTAGCCGCGAGACTTCAAGCAGAGACTTGTCGACATTTGGCTTCCTCACGGCCTTGAACTCGTCCATTCGGTCCCTTATCAGGCCTACCACATGTTAGAATCTGCTTTCCTAACCCAAAATGAGAATAAATAAATACCGTTATGGTCATTATACCCCTCCCGGGACTTATAGCAAGTTTCGCAAACTCTATACCACAGCCCCCGAATGGGTTCATGTTGCGCTGACCTCGAAAGCTTCATTTGATACATCGTATGTTCCTCGCAAAATAACTTCCCGCATTTCCGACAATTCACGCTCCCATTGGTGGCGTTCAGGCGTTGTCCACACGATGGCTCTAGGCAAGAATCATAAAATCCGCGAGGCTGCCAATGCTCCTTTGTTATGATATCCTCTGGATCCAGCGGTGGTCTCGGTTGTTGTTGCTCAAGTGTGAGAGGTTGCGGGTGGTTCTGCGAGGGACCAGGCGGCCGACTCGCGCCCGTTAAGGTTTGCTGGTTCTCGTTTGACTCGAATACATCCAGCCCCTTAAGCTTCTGGTTGAGCACAGCCAGCGGCTGGAAGCGCTTGGCTTTCTCCATTTGTGTTTTGAACCAATCCTTAACTTCATCTTGTCGGTCGTCTTCTAGGTTCTGGTGGACATCGTCAAGGTGCCTGCAAATTTGTGTTAATCGTAGCACAAGGGGTAACAGTGGGATAGGCGCTGCGTTGAATACCTGTTTAACTGTAGCAATGTAACCTAGATAAAGTTAGCGACGTGTTCTCATCCACATTTCGCAACGATCTCACAACAAGCACGGGGGCAGAACAGTCAAACATACCATCTCCTCGCTGCAAATCGGGCAGGATAACTGGGCGCCGGCCGCAGCCGGAGCTGCAGGTATCGGCGTGCTTCCATTCTCGAGTGAGATGCGGGAGGTCAGATCTTGAGTTTCGGTTGAGACCTGGGAGGCGGACGTCTGAGAATTGAGGGAAAGGGTACTCGCGGAGGGGGATAGAATGCTCGGTCTTTGTTGGGGAGACGTTAGAGTCGCTGTTGGAGTTCGAGTGTTTGCGGAGCCCAAGACACGACCTCCACCCAGCGTCCTCCGGGACATGGTGAACTCGGATTATGGGAGCATGGGAAGCGAAGGCCGCGGAAAGCGGAAGGTGGGAGTTGTGGCGGACGTATTCTACAAGTCGAGACGAAGAAAATAGAGGAAGGCCGGGGCCTAAGTGTATCGTGAGAGAGGAAGCCGAGGTGGACTCCAGCTCCAGGTTGGCATGGGAGAGCAAGCACAGCGATCTGCGATTGAGGGGGCGGAGCTTCGGAGGCTGGCGTCTCGGCGCCTGAGGCAGAATATCATTCTTGGAGCCCATCAACGCCCCGCTGCCAGGGCTACAAATAAGCCTTACACATACAACTACAGCAATCGGAACAAAAATTAATTCAAGTCTATTAGGATTGATTCCGCCATTCGTATATATCTGAAATACACAATAATGATTACATTCTTCAAAAAGTCGGTGCGATCCCCACATTGAAAAGTTTCTATCATGAGATCTACCCCTACTCCAAAGAAAATCTTTAAAAAGAAGGGGATTCTAAGCGGGCCTTGGCTGTCCATTTGCGGGGGCCTTCTCAAGTGCCTCCTTGTGCTTGCGCTCACCTTCCCGCTGGAGTTGGTCCGGACGGCGTTCAGCAATGTCCTTGGGTCGGAAATCACTGAAGAGCGTCTTGAGAACGTTCTCGATTACCCAACAACCACCGTAGTCGAGTGCCATCAGAACGGTCAAAGTGATCTTGAACTCGTTGCTGAACGGGACAAGGCGAAGCTTTTCGTTCAACTCTGGAACGAACTCAGTTGCGCACGAAAATGCAACACCGGACGCGGCAACCAGTCCCCAGTACATGGCCCTGTTTTCGCGAATAGACTCTCTGAACGGACGGCCCTGGTAGTTGATGGAAAATGTAGAAATCTGCTGGATGAGCTGGAGGAGGTAAATGGCACTGTTGAGGAGCGATGGCTCGAATTCGCCCTCCAAGTCGATATCAGATTCCCGCCTGCGGATTGTTAGTTGGGTTGGAAATCAACACAAGAGTCTGGGAAGGAACATACGGCTCAATGCTGTATACATAGTTGGAGAGGTAAATCAAAGTCGCAATATGAATGGCAAATTGTCCAAGAACGGAGCCAATGATGTAGATATTGAAAATGTTCGGCTGGGGGCGTTCCTTAGACAGGCCTTCGACAGACTATGGGTTCGTTAGAATTATCCATAAACAGGAGATCACAAACTTACCTTGGCACGAGAAATTGAAAGGAAGCAAACACTCATAAGCATACCGCTAATGGTCACCTGGCCGTCACCGAACTTGATGCCATCAAGGTAGATAACACTCAAACTGTAGGCACTAATCAGACAGTTTAGAGCCAAGATCTTGTACATTTGGATCGTCGCGACGAGAGTGCAACGTCCCTGACGAAGGATATTGGGAATGGCAATGACATTGGCCAATTTACTGGTGAAAGGCGCAGCAACAGAAGCATCTCCTAACTTGATAGTTGGGGGCTCAGTGTCATCGAGCTCCTGCTCCATCATGGACGTAGTAAGCTTGTCCGCAAACCCGGCAGCTGCGACTGAAGCCTGCTGCTGGCGTTGTTGCTGAGGGCTCATATTAGACTGCTGTAACGCTTGGGCACCAGGCGACGTGATGGTGGGGATTTCTTCCGGCTGGTTTGCCGCATTCCTGGCACCTCGTTTCGCGGCCTCTCTTTCCACGGCCTTCTGGTAGTGAGGGTTTCCGGGGCCAGGCGGGTAGAGATGGGCGATCTGCGCAGGTACAGGTGGTGCAGGCTGGTTGAAGCGTTGCATCATGCCCACCTGCTTCTCATAGATCTCCTTCATCTTGGTGGTACGGTAGTGTTCAGCAATTCTAGTCAAGTCGTCTGGAGAGCCGTTCAGAAGCGCGACGCCGACATGGGCTTGCTTCAGCGCACCAACATCGTTGGTACCATCACCGCACATCAAAGTTGTATATCCAGCATCCTTGAGGCCAAGGAGGATATCCTCCTTCTGTTTCGGGGATACGCGAGCATAGACCCAGGTGTGCCGAAGAAGATCAGGAAGAGCCTTTTGATCCTTAAACTTAGCCAGCGCATAACCAGTGATACAAATATCCTTCGTCTTCAAGACCTCTGAATCCAACGGCTTCGTAGGGTCGACATCGATGTTAACTTTATCATCAATGCTTCGCCACACCACTCTAGTACCTGAGGTGTCATGTTCGGGAGCATCAAGGATCAAAACGTCGCGGTCCACGATCTCAACTTGACGTGCAACATGGACAGCAGTAAGCGGGTTATCTCCAGTGATCATAACGACACGGTGGCTGCTCTCGTTGAGCATGCGCACGGCCTTAATGGCGTCTTCCTTCAATGGGCATTGCAAAACAAGGAAACCAGCAAACGTCAGATCGGACTCAATATCCTCCCTGACATAATTGTTGATCCGTCCCTGCGAGAGTTCGGCTTCGGGAGAGAGATACTTGTAGGCAAGAGCAAGAACACGAGCACCATTACGAGTGAAATGCTTGAAGGTCTCCTCGTAGTTTGGCGGCATGTCAACAAGCATGGTTCCAATGGTCTCTGGAGCACCTTTCACGCCAACGAAAGTGGATTTGATCTTCTTGTTTGTCTTACGGTCGTTAGTGATGACGGTCGCGATCGTGCTCTGGCGCTTCAAAGCAGACGAGAACTGGAAGCGCCTCTTGACCTGAACCGATTCAGCAGAGCGAGGAGCGCCACCCGCCGCTCCACTCTTGCTAGTAAGAACATCATTCTTGCCCAAAGTCCAGCCAAGCCAGTTAAGAGTTGCTTTCTCCATTGGGTCACCGACAACATCACCTTCATCTAACTTCACCAAAGCGTGAGCGCTGGCAAGAACAAGGGTGGTATCGGTCGGGATGTTGTGGCTCTTGCTCAGGTCAGTATGAGCCCCATCCTTTTCAACCTTTGCACCACCACGACCAAGGGTGAGGCCGGCAACACCATCGACGACTAGATCCTCGCCGGTCAGAGTACCGGTCTTGTCAAAGCACGCAACATCGACGCGTCCAGCGAATGGAATGCGGAAAGGCTCAGTGCAGAAAATCGCGAACTTGCTCAGAGCGGCCAAACTGGTATTGACGGCAAGACTGAGCTCCATGGGAAGCTCTGGAGGAACAACACTCGTAACGATAAGAACACAGTCCAGCAACAACTTTGATCTTTTGCGATCCTTGGCAACACCCTCCTGCCAGACATACCAAGACGCAGCAAGGGCGAAAATCAGGAGGAACAGGATGAAAAGCAAGGCTTCCGCGTTGTTGGCGGAGACCCGTTCCGTAGAGTAAATCATAGTGCGAACAAGGCTGCCCTGGCTGGTCTCGAATCCGGTCTTCACGACAACACCGATAGCTCCATTGTCAGGAGGCGCATTGACCTTGGACGTCTTCTGCTGTGCTTCATCGCCGTTGGTGGTGTTCGGGTGGGTAATCTGAAGAACCTTAGTTCCTCCATGTACGAAGGCATTCTTATCCAGGCCATCCGGTTCGATCAAATCATCCCCAGGTCTAAGCTGAACAGACTCCTTAAGGAGTGGTGTACTTTCTCCAGAAAGCATAGCTTCGTTGACAATAACGCTACCCTCAATAAGAAGGATATCGCACGCAACACCGCCGTCTTCTTTGGTCCGGTTCACTGACATCAAGTCGCCGGGGAGCAGCTTGTCACTAGTGATTTCCTGCCACTTGCTCTCCCGATAGACCCAAACGTCGTAGGGCTTAATGTTCATCCCGCGGAACTCATTCAAGGTTCTCTGTCGCTGCCACACAACAGTGCTCTCGAACATAACGAGCATAAAGAGAGTGAACAAGGAGTAGTACCAATATTCATCCAACATCCACAATCCGACGCAGAAGATCTGAAAGACAAAGAAAGGTGCGACCGCATGCTCTTGCCAGAGTTCAATAAAGCCGGGCACAGGAATATCGAAAGTATTATCACCATAATGATGCTGGACTCGTTCAACCTCAGCCTTGGAGGCGAATCCCTTAGCCTCCTGGAACGACTTGAGGGCAGGCTTGGGCTCCGAGTCCAGAACGTAAGATAGGGGCGCGAAGGATTTACGCTCGGGGTAGTAAATGAATCGTCTTTTCTGGAACAAGAACGAGGTGGTGGTAACTCCTCCCAGTGTATCCCGATCCAAGCGACAGATCTCAGCGGAACCGGAATTGGCCTCTGGAATCACCTTGATAAGCTGGGCAGAATCGGGAGATCTAGCCTTAGTTGCCGTGAACAAGGTGCGAATGTTGATATTCCATTTTGTCATCAACCAGAGAAGCGACTGAAGGGTGATGATTGACCCAGACCAAACAAAAGTCCATTCCTGTCCTTGAATGTACGTATCATAGCGCTCGGGGGAGAGGTAGAAGGCGAAGAAGGCTGGCCAAATGATCAAGAACGGCCAGGCATAGGTATGCAGCTGGGTGGGTATAGGGTTGTGCAGCGACGCGTATTTGATCTGGGGATCTTCCACGAGTCTCGCCCTATGATTGAATATTGTTGTTAGTGACATCGACGCGGCACGATAGCTTATGATACTAACATGATGAGATTCGACCGGCCACCAGGCGGGCCAGACGAGGTTTAACTTCAAACGAGAGAGAAAGAGGGATTCAATAGCTCATAGGACACAAGCTTATAGCTATTCAGATCCAAACCCTCCTAGAAACCCGCAATCAGCATGAAAAGAGGGAAGTTGACGAAGAAGCCACCTCTGTGTATAATTTTGCTCAGGGTTGGGTTCGCCGCCGGGCGGAGGGCTGTTGTTGCTGGCGATTGGCCAGCGCCACGTGCCGCCAACGATGGCGGAATTTCGAATTCTCCGCGTTTCTAGCCGCCTCCATGTTGTGTACGCCCCAGCCCAGTTCTCCAGCTTCTCCATATTATCTTAGATCTTTCGACAGGCAATCCACTTTGGTCAGATGTCTAATAAATATTACGTATATTTGACTATCTATAGGTTCAATCAAGCCTCATCAGTCGTCACAAGGAATGACTTCTGTACATTAACCCCAGAGAATGAGCTCTGCTTTGGGTTGAGATCCTCCTGGCTGCTATTTTGGCTTCCACGGGATGTCTGAATAGTGGTGGTAACGCCATGGTTAGACTGGTTCGCAAGATCCGGCCGCCAGTATTTATTTCCCGGCTGCTCTTGCCGTGCATTATAGCCCCCGTTCATGCTGGATAAAGGCATACTACCAGCCCTTCCGTATGTTCTGCTCTTCGAGCCCTCATAATAAGATCCTCGGAACCAGCGGAAAAGTGGGCGCAGAGTGACGAGGCTGCCGGCGGTGATACCTAGACCAGCTTCGACGTTCGACCAAATGGAGATAGGTGTTGTGGCATCTGAGAGTTCAAGATGTATCAGCATGTGTATTTAGGATTTGGAACCAATGATTTGAAAACTCACACAAAAATTCATCATCCTTATAATGGTGAAGGTATGGAATGCGGACTATAACGGCGGCACTGGCACTGTTCGTGGAGAATTAGCCATGTTCTGGACGCGAACTTTTTATAGAGCGCCAGTGACTTACACGCATCCCATACTCAAAATCCCAGCAAGCGCAGCCTTAGTTTTGGAGTTCATGTTCAACTTCCAAACAAGCGCAATAGGAAGAAGACCAAGAATGAAATCGCAGATTGTCGCTATCACACTGTACATATAGGCAATATCGAGGATGTAGTCTGTATTTATACAGGTGCCGGAGATTGTGAGCCGGTGCCAGAAATGGTCCACGGGGCTGCACTGCAGCGTGAGCATGAACCAAAACACCAGCCCGATAACGATAGAAACAGCTATAACACTCCACAGGATGACTCTGTGGGTCCTTGTTATCGTGAGACGAAGTAGCGCTAAGGCGATGGATACTTTCGCGACCACGCAGGTGATCACATAGCTCGTTTGGCCCAGCCACCACCACTGTCAAAGATGTTAGTAAAATCGCACGTTGGCCAGATTATGTGGCTTCGATTTGATAGAGGGCGGACGTACAAACAGAGCGGTTTCGAGTTCAATCATGGAATGAGGCGGGGTGCCGAAATCTCGCATCTTCCGTCCCAAACCATAGCGGGCACCTATCATTCCACACAGAGCAAATAGGATGTTCAATGCCTAGATTTGTATCAGCTCCAATATCCAGCCATCCCGCGCAGCTTGTGACCACGGCTGGAAGCATCACATACCATCGCAAATACCATCAAGGCGTCATCCCAACCAAATGCCTTTACCAACCTCAGCCGGACGAAACATCGTAACGCAACGGCGATGAACGAGACTATCAGGAACACGAGTGTCACAACGAAGATGGTCAGACTGCGGTCCTCCAGCGGAAACATCTTGCAACAATTCCCCTGAAGGCAACTATTGAAAAATACGCGCGAGTCGAGATATTACGGCATTTCCTCCTTCTAGGAGGAGTAAAAGCCCAGCGTAGCTCCGGTGGTCTCCCTCAAGGGCAGCGCTCGTTGCGACAGCGATGACAGAAAAGGAGGGGGGTGGGAGGAAAAGAAAAGTATTTGCTTGTTGTGACGGTTTCCAAGCGAAGATCAGCTCAACTAGGTGGCGATGGAATCGGAAGACCAAGAAGGCCTGACCAGAATGCAAGGTGCCACTGTCTGGTGGAGATGGGCCGAGTAACTGACGTGCGACTTGTCATTTGAGCCTGTGTCCCTGAGAGGCTTGCAGGGCAACGGCATTGCCAGTGGACTGGCCATTCATTGGACTAGAAGTTTTAGCAAGGATCTTAAAAAGCGGCC
Source organism: Aspergillus sp. PM3604 (assembly GCA_025768815.1). Classification (NCBI taxonomy): domain Eukaryota; kingdom Fungi; phylum Ascomycota; class Eurotiomycetes; order Eurotiales; family Aspergillaceae; genus Aspergillus; species Aspergillus sp. PM3604. The sequence continues at coordinate 16,013 of JAMFNW010000007.1, read as the reverse complement.
GTCCGAGGTGTCGGGGACACACACTTACCTAGTTAGCACATGGGTCCGAGGTCTCGTGGAGGTACCCGGCAGAGGAGTTAGACACTACGAGCCCTAGATGCATGCTCCGCGCGCGGCGTGGGTTTTGGAAGCTTTGGAATCTCGACGGAAAGTTGGAAACACACCCACATCTGGCGGCCATAGCGTTTGCCCCAGCACGGCGAGAGCAACATCTGGCGAGTCACAGTAAAGAAGCAAAAAAGTGGATCTGATTTCATTCCTCATGCAGGTGCAGACTGCAGAATAATAATAATGAGAAAAGCGGCGCGGAGAGTGGTTCATCGGTAATTGGATAAGGCAGATGCACAAATGGGGGTTGGTTGGTGGAGGCAAACATGGATGTAACGTTGCCGACCAAGTCTAATCTAGGTAAACAGCCGACAAGTGAGGGTAAGCGATGAGAAGCGTTGGCATATTATTTGGCATCAACGGGGGATCCAAGGCCGGGGTTAACTCCTGAACGAGGATTTGGCGGTTCTGCAGCTGTTTCACCTTGCGGAAATGCACATACATGTTGCATGACAGAACCAAGGTAAGGCCATGCAGAACTCGGCGATTATCCTGACTCCTGGTTTGATGCCTCCTTCATGAGACATCTGATATCCCCTTCTCGAACCGAACACGGCTCAGAGGTTCGAGGAAAGCAGATGCGGCTGAGATCCTCTCTATCGCTGAAACGCCGGTGGACGGCCCGATCAGCGCAGTTCCAAATTGGCGTTTCTTGATGATCCATCCTACGATTTCAGTTTCCACCAGGTTCCGCAACTCTCAAAGCGTCAGACGGGATTCAGCATGTTCAAATGTTCGAAACCGTCAGTTGCCAACAGACATCCATGGATGGATATTGACAATGGCTTGCTTCAACCATGGGTATCCTTTACTCGGGTTGCCAGGGCAGGACAGACCAATTCGCAACACAGCTGCAACTCACTTTCGAAATAGGCAGTTCGCCAAACTTGGGCAGCTCGCGAGATTTTGCAAGATGGGAACAATTTCCAGGCAAGATCAAACACGCGATCAGAGAAGAATCGAGGCTGAGATCGACAGATAGCGATGGTATTCCAGCCGTCAAGTTCCGCGAGTGGAGAATGAGATCCGGGCAGCGAACCGCCGAACGGCATCGGACGAGTGGTCTTCAGTCTTCACATTTCGATCAACAATCGAGCCCACCAGATCCGGGCTTCAAGGGTCAAAGGCTCAAAAGGCGAATCGACTATCGAGCGAAGAAGATCGGCTTCGCGAGTCAGAAACCTGGAGTCAAGCTGTCGCCGCACTACTGGCAAACTATGGGAAGTTGGGAACCGAAGATATGAAAGTTTACTAGTAAAGTGGTTCGAGGAGTTGACAGGCTGTCAGTGTCAACTTTGTCCGCTCGGTGTTCCTCACTTTGGAAAATTCTGCACGGGCCCTCGGGCCTCTTGAGAGGCGAAGCGTTAGCGACATTTAAACTTTCAGTCTAGTTAAAGAAAGGGAGGAGATGGAGATTTCCAAAGTTCGCCGGATATGGGCTCGCATTATTATTATTATTGCAAGTTTGCCGCCCTGAATGTGCTCCGATCACTTCGTGGGACGCCAGCCGATGCGAGCCTGGCCTTGCTGGATCCACGACCTGGCAGACGGACTCCGGTACGTATTCCCTGTTTGGGACTAGATAGAGCACCGCTGTTACACGATGATGTCGCAGGGGACGTCGGTTGTTTCACGTTCGCGTCTCGGGCCGGGGAGGTCTTGCAATTCAAAGAGCACTGGGACACCGTACCATTCTGCCAGTGCTTTAAAGCACCTCGTATTGATGCTGCGCAAGCGCATATTCAACTTCTTAATTTTTTATTAACTAAGTAGTCTAATTGAGTCTATTTACACCACCATGCTTTTGCCTAAATAAATATATAAGCTCGCCACCGACTGTGCCATAATAAATCTCCAGAAACCCCCCACTTGTCGTATGCATTAAATAGATATGTCGGCGCACCACTCCGACCTATAGAGTCGAACTGTAAGCCCCCACAGCTTCCAAAACGATAAGCAGGTCCACAGAAAACGCTGTAATGCCTCTTAAATGGCTAGGCTTCTATAAATAACGTTCAAATGTTATCCGCCTTTATATACAACGACAGCGCCGTGGACAAGGATTAAGCCATTCCATAGTTATAGATCACTTCATCAAAGACCAGAGTAGTTAATTGCTTGGTCTAGTATAATCCGACTATGTAATCGAAATGTCGCTGGGGCATATATACAATTCTAAGGCAAATGACCTAGATGTGGCACGAGCGCTTCGCATACCAATTCAATCAAACATAATTCACCACTTGGCCTCCTTGCGGTCCTGGAAGGACTTTAGGATAGCCACTCTCTCTTCCAGAGCTGCCACCTCACGTTCCAAAGATGCCTTGACCTTGGCATCATCACTGCCCAGCTTGGCATAGAAGTCCTTCCTGTAGGGGGTTGCACTCATGGCTGCGGAGAAAATGGGCTTAATAATGAAGGAGTGGTGCTTTTTGAGGGTGTTGCCGTATGCATCGCGGAAGGACTCGGACAGCTCTTTCGAGGCATTGTCGATGTTGTGGCGGAGGGACTGGGCGGTGAAGTCGAGACCTCTATAGTAAGAGAATGTTAGGTTAGCTAAATCTGAAGCCATATCTTAAAGACCAAGGTTCTCTTGGTTCCCTTCTTTAGACTTTGGGCGGCACAAACCTGACAAGCCAGACCAAACCTTCTGCTGCAACATGCTTCCCGGTCTTCAACTCGTTGAGCACAAGGGTTTGAAGCGTTCCAGATTCGCCAGGGGCAGCCAGCTGCCTCTCTCTAACTTTCTGCATGCACAATGCACATCAGCGCGAGTGACAGTTAAATGCGGGGGATATGCGGACCTTGATGTTGCCAGTCAGATCGTTCTTGACAGGGGAGAACGCGGCGGAACCGAGGAGGTCTAATACGGGAAACAATTAGTATCAGCCACCTCCAGCCAACTCCAATAGGCGTGTAACATACCGAACAGCGTAGTGAGAGACTCGGCAGCTTCGAGGAACTCGGTAGTAGCAATCCCATTGTCGTTGGCATTGTCAACCGGGACATCTGCGAAGGACTTCTTGATGGTATCAAACCAAGTACCACCAGCGGGGATTTCAGCGGCCATAGTGAATCGTCTGTAAAACTGTAGCACTGGGAAAGAATCGAATGGGTTGTAAGGAGCAAAAGAAAGGGGATTTGGGGGAGCTCTCTGGTTTCATCAACAGCTTCACCGCCACTAGCAGGCCACGCAACCATTGAAGCCAATAGGCGGGGCGAGGTCCCTCTTCACAAACGTTACAAATATTGCAAACAGTGCAAACAACGCCGATCACGGGCATGCAACTACGTCATTTCTCCAGGCGGAGTTTATGCTCTGCGTTTTCTGGAATTGAAGCAGTAAGGGGCGTGGCGTGGGTTGGTCGTTTTGATTGTCGATTTTCTCCATCTGATCTGATCTCCTTCCTAAGACGCAGCCTTCCTCCGCTCCTTTTTGAACCACACACTTTTTTGGCGCCCTTGTGAATGTCTGGTGCTGGCACCCAGAATGTTGGCGACGCGATGGAGTCTAACTCGCGCCCGCCTGAGGATGGCCTTCCGGGCCTTGAACAAGGGTCCTATACATTTGAGAAGCTAGTGAGGGACCCTCGATATTTGAGTGTCGCGCAACATTGCTAACAGCCAACAAGCGTCACGCTTCCCCGGGCCACCTCCACATAACCAACAAGCGACTCTTCATCGGTCCTATACCCAAAAACTGGCTACAGAGTCATCGCAAATCCTGGTACAAAACACGATTTAGTTTCAGAAACTACAGGTCGAAGGCCATTACCTTCTCTGCAGAGTCGGACTACGCCCAAGAGACGGAAGCACCGCAACCTGGCCCTCCACCGATCGAGCCAGAAGAGTATGGACCGGATACCGAGCAAGAATATGACAGCGGCCAGGAAGCTTCGCGGCCCCAACAGGATCTCAGGACCCTGACCCACGAGTACGAGGAAGATGATGAGCCACCGTCTCCGCTGCTCATGCGCGATGGCGAAACGCCAGGTACTACCAAAGGTGACTCAAGGTCGGCATATTTTACAGCGCGAGAACCGACTCCAAGTCTTTCTAGCATAACCCAAATTCCATCAATTAAACCCGGAGAACAACCGGACTCGAGATTACTGGCCGTGTCACAAAGCGAGCAGGGCCGAAGTGTCCCTAGTCACCTTAATGTTAACCAGGTATCCCCGTCAGCAACCCCCAGTGAGGCTGGCTCGACGGTACCATTGCTAAGCAAAGATAAGGGGAAGCAACGCAGCGTTCAACCTCCTGCCCTTAAACAACAAGAACCCGAACGTGCGGTTTCCAGAGAAGGAGAGCATGGCCCGCGGCATAGGCGACAGGATACGCGTCTTTCACAAATTGCCAACCGATTCACTCTCAATGACAATCTACATAACAAACAACAGCGGATTACGTCCAAAATATCAGGGACAAGGCACAGGGCTCAGCAAAAGGCTCAGCAGAAAGTCCCAATCTGGCTTTCTCGGCGCAAGATTGAAGAAGGGGAGGTCATCAAAGCTGAAAGGATGCTAGTTCGCGTCGAGGAGACGTTGCATGATGATTTACCGGACGATTACAACGAGTTCGACAGCCTGCGGATGGAAACACGCGTGCAAGATAACTGGAGGGAGTTTCTAGTGGTTTGCCGTGCAACATCGGACAAAGAAGCTCCATTTACCTTGCAGTTGTACAAGACGCGCGTGGTGCCCAAGATACAGGAAAGCGGAAAGGCCTCACCTTATCATGAAATTGCCCTCGGCCGAAGGTCTGCGAAAATGAACCTCTACTCGTCCCTGGATAAGACAATCGCGGTGTGGCAGAAATCTAAGCGGGGAACGAACATTTACATATTGCGACCCAAGTCCACTGCCCACGCTGTTGAGTGGTACACTTTCGTAGCATACACTTTGGGGAGAGGCCGTACCCTTGAGCTCGGGGTCAATGTTCCGGACCTTGCGGTCTCCCTTATATTCAACAATCCATTCCGAGAGATAGAAGCTAGCAAAAGACGTGATAGCATTTCGAAACTCGCGGACGAATCTGCATACTTGCGGATTATACAAGGGTGTATGAAAATGCTAGAAAATCGTCCAGAGTGGGCTACAGTCATGAATGAATGGACGAACGTGGAGGCCATGGGCCTTGCCTGGAAACGATATGATCGCCTCGAATGGGTATATGGCGCTAACGAGGAGGAAATGTACGGATCTATCGCAATGCAGGGGACACATGACCTAGAGCTACGCCCAAAGCAACACTACGATACCTTTGTTGGACATGGGTCAAGGAAGGAAGAAGAACCAGCGCCTGTTGAAGGTTTCTTGATTCGACTCACCTCTCAAACGGGCGCACATCAACGGATGAACAGGATGTTCTCCAAACGTCTCTACTTCTTTTCCCAAGATCAATACCTCTTCTTCTGCAAGCCTTCGCAAGTCCTACCGCCTGCACCTCCTAGATTATGCGCGCCAGATTCCGGTATCCCTTCGACTGAGGAAATATTAGACAGAACGCCGCTTTCCTATGAGGTTGACCCGTTTCCGTTTCAAGATGGAGAAATATCATGGCTATCTAATGGAAATGCGGAACACCTGAAACGGCGCGATGAGGAAGCATATGCACAGTCGCAGCGAAACGTCCACAACCTTACTAGTGCGGAGGGATTCATTAATCTATGCTTGGTGCAACAGGTGCGCCAAATCCAGGAGGATTCGTCCACTGCGTCAAATGCCAATACCCAGAGAAACCGTGAGACAGGAGTCACAGAGACAAACAGTATGCCGCAGGACGGGAGTGCAACTGATCGGCCTCTCGAAGATGCCGGCTTCGAAATGCTTCTTGACAACGGCCTTGTCGTCAGGTTTCAGGCCTACAACAGCGCCACCAGGGATGCGTGGTTGAATAGATTGGAAGAACTAGTCAAGTACTGGAAAGCTAGAACGGCGGCTGACTCTGCCGAACTCAAAGATTTACGACAGAGGAACCTAGAGATTCTCGGTATCGACGAGGGACTGGAGTCTGTTATAGGGCAGTACGCAAGGAAGTGGGAAGTCAAAAAGGCTGAGGCATCGCCTCTCCTCCACAACATGTGTTCCCTACTTGGCTGTCGCACAATCAAGGTATGACTCCGGGCACTTTTGCTTCAAATGCACTAGGTTTAACCTCAAAATTTAGATGTCAGGTCAACTTCACAAGAAACCTCGCCGTCACGCATCTTTCAAACGCTTTAACGTTATTCTCGCAGCTGGTAAACTCCTCGTCTATCACAGCTCCCTCCGGAAGCAGAACGGTGCTGAAATACCTCACATCCACTCCCACATCGAGTCTACCATCGATCTCGAAAACTGCTACATCTACTCAGGTATTCTAACAGAAAACGACCTGCTCTACTCGAACCAGACGTTCGATAGCAATCACCCGGGCCACGGCGCGTTGCCACGGGCATATCTCTCGTCGGATATGTACACGAGTACTGACGAGGACACAGCCATCACATTTGTGATCTGGCAGCCTCTCCGGAAAGGACTATTTCGTGCGAGTGAGTCCAGCGAGAAAGGAAGGACGCGACAAACCTTGAAGTCTGTTTCGAAGCTGGGTGTGCATGGACGGACGATTGTGTTTAAGGCGCGGAGTAGGGTAGAAAAGGATAGGTGGGTTCTGAGTATTGCTTCAGAGATTGATCGGTTGCAGGAGGGGCAGACGGAGGATGTCAGGTTGACTGCGTCTTGAACCTGTCACCTATTCTCTCTCATTTAGTAAATAGACATGTAATATGTACCCATATTTCCAGTCAGCACACGATAGACTATAATATAATATACATATATATGTACAGTACTGCCTTCTCTATAAGTACAAAGATGGTTATTGCATCTACACTCGTCCTCTAACAAACGTCGCTCAGTAGATAGGTAGTAGATCAACTCAAAAACGGTCTCTCCAGCTGAACAGCCCCCTTAATAACTCTCTCCCTAGTCTCTTTCCGATAATCACTCCCAAACCTCCCCTCTTCATCCCCTTCCACAACCCCCTTCTCCCAACCCGACCAATTCAACCACCTAAACCGTGGCGACAAAACCGCCATCACGCGGCCAGAGATCAGCGAGACACTCACCGGCCCATATGTATTACTATCAAGCGACCTCCTCGGATCCACCGCATCCCCTTCCATCCAAACATGGTTAAAGGGCACAATCTGCGAGTCCTTCGGGCACGGTTCACGCGTTTTGATCCGGTCCCCGGGGAGCCCAATAATGCGTTTTATGGCGAGGTTGTGGGGGTTTCCGGGTGAGCTACACAGTGGTTAGCATTTCGCAATGCGATGTGCAGAAGAGAGGGATATGTATATATCTGTCCATGTTTTAAACAACGTACCGAAACAAAACAACCATCCCCCGCTCTAATCTCCGCTTCCGCTCTTCCCGCCATGGTAGACTGAACCCCGCGCCGCCAAACGGCCACATGTTAACGAGGACGATGTCCTTCTTTGTGTGCATAGTATCGTAGTCTTCGTTTAGGTATGGAGTCATTGAAGGCCCGTTTACCCATAGGACCTGCATGACATGTTCGGAGAAGAATAGGCCGATAGGGAGTATGGGCGCTAGGACTTTGAGGGAGCGGAGCGTTTGGCGAGCGGGACGGGGCAGAGCGGCATAGCGGGCGCGGAGGAAGGAGGAGAAGCAGAACCGGGGAGTTGAGGGAGAGGAGCGCTGGGAGGTTTTAGAGGCTGAGGGTGTTGCTGGTTTCTGTGATGCGGACGGGTACTGTGATTGTGAGAAGGGTGCAGGCTCCGGTGCTGGTGATGAGGACGAAAGCACTTTAGCGTCCTCTTGGGATAGTACCCGGAGTTTACGAGGTTTCTCTGGCATGTTTTATTATGCCCCTAACTCTTGAGGCTTTTCCCGACGTCGGTCAAAAATGAGGTCTAGGTATCAGGCAGCGCAAGTGGAGGATCGAGGGTATGACGGATTGCAATCGAACGTCATTGCACGGTCGTGAGATCAATTGAATAAGTTCAGTAAGGAGCAAATTATTACACAAAGAGGAGCATCGAGACCCATGACAAAAAGGTGGACTTATCAGATTGCAGGCGACGTTCCGAATGATCTGATATAGCTTGTTTGTACTGTTTGCACCATTTCCCTCTTTGGTAATAGTATATCACAAGCCTCGGCATCTACTGCAGGTTAAATCATTAAAGTTCAGATATATATTTCACAATAAAAATATGCAGTTGATTTGCAGCGCTTGATACAAATACCTAACCCAAAACATCAAGAAGCAACGCCAACGCCATACGAGATTGACTATCGACTCGCGACATCAAAATCAACAAATAGTAAGTATTATTAGTCTTTCCCCCAGTGACTATCCGTAGATTGAGAGTGGACCATATCGTCAATAATCCCGCTTGACTGTACACTCTGAACATCGGTGTCTGAGGAAGGTTGGTCAATTTCGACGGGCTCGTCGTCTAGCGTGTTCGTACGACCAGCATCGGGTTTATGGACTTCTTCCCACTCATCTTCACTCTTCTCTTCGGAAAATGCAGGGATATGTGCGGTCTGGGTCCCTGCATCAGATGAACTGAGTTTCTGTTTCTTGGTTTCTGGTTGACCTGCTAAAGTGGGCTCTCGCGTCGGCGGGTCAGGAAGCGACGCAGCCAGGACCTCAGGAGGTGGAGATGCACTTTGATCGTCTCCGTCTCCTGTACTCTGAGGCCGTTCTGCAGGAGGGAAAAGAAGCCTAAGCCAGTCAGCATGTTATAAAACGAAAGTGGGATACGGCGCACTCACGGAATAACCTCCTCATAAGCCCTCTCATCTTTGAACTCAAAATTACAGAAAATGACCCGTTCTAGGCTCCCGATATTGCTCTCCTGTTCCAAAAACTTGCGTGTCTCGTCAAGGGCTGTCCTAGCCGCCTCCCGGGGCGGATACCCGTACACGCCCGTACTAATTGCCGCGAAAGCAATGCTCTTCAAGTTGTTCTCGATAGCTAACTCAAGGCTGCGACGGTAACAGCCCCGCAACAACGCCTCCGGTCCACCCTCACTGACGCGCCTTTCATAATGGTATATAGGGCCCACAGCGTGAATCACCCGTTTATAGGGAAGATTGTATGCATCTGTTATTTTGGCATCGCCAGTATCACAGCCATTGAGTGTTCGGCACTCCTCCAGTAAGCCGCGGCCAGCAGCTCGATGGATTGCGCCATCAACGCCGCCGCCGCCGAGAAGCCGTTCATTAGCTGCATTGACGATGCAGTCAACGCCCTCGAGCTTCGTTATGTCATTTCGGATTAGTGATATTATATCGTTGAGTGGTTTTGAGGGCGTCTTGAGCGGCTGTGGATGAGGAACCAGGCGCTTGAGTTTGTATAGTAACGATACAGTTGGGATTTCAGCAATAGGTATGTATGGCGGTGCCATAGCGTCGGTCTTGTGCTATACGGAAAACAAACTCCAGTGTCAAGACAGAGGCGGATGGGATTAGTGGATAAAAAATATAAATTTACCACACTTTATACTTGGGAAGTTCACTCCATTGAAGCTTTCAGTGAATATTGATGGCTCCTTCCAAAGTCCAAAGATTCTTTGACTTGTTCACTGTCACCTACCAAGAAGTGGGGAGCTCCAAAGCCACGTGATAGCACATGACGATAAGCTTATCAGTGTCTGGAGATGGAAACAGCTTCACTCCATGGAGTTACAGCAGGCGTGACCATTACAAGTCTATTCTACCCAATGGGCAAGGAACCGACGATAGCACCTACCCAGCTGGTTGAAACAAGGCCATATGAAATACGATTAAAATTGCGGTCTGTTTGAACAAGTCTCGCCCCGCATTAGGGCAGACGCTGAACTCGAATTGTACTCTGAACAGTACTTTAATGGTTTTAATGCAGTAAATGTCAAAAAATCGGTGAGCGAGGATGCATAGATCGGATGAGCTCACCGAGATCTTTGACCCAAGATCCTTGTCTGGAGATGCATTGATCTGACAATAATAGATAGATCATATGCGCGTAATAACACTCAGCCTCAAGTCCAATGTTGCTTGCCTTGTCTAGCTCTCTTGATTCAACACTCCAGACCAGACAAGAGCCTCAACGTCATCGTAGGACAGATCATATTGTTCAAGACCCTGATGCAGAAGATTCATACGCGATAAACAAGAGCGCCGTCAGCGCCCGAGAGGGTCTGCATTGATGCGCTTGGGCCTTGGATATGCGACTCGTCCGTGCTTGAGACCCATCTGGAGACTGGGGTGTATGAGATGCAGTCCCTCCCTCCTCCGGAGAACGCCGGACAATGGGGTAGATCGAGGACCGTAACATCGCGATCGCACGATCACATCTGTATGTTTGGGGCGGTATCCGGAGATTTCTGGTAAATACCATACCGCTGCCTCCTCGTTGCCTCGTACAGCCACCAGGAAAAAGCAAAAAAAGGTTAGAGCAAAGATACAAACAGTACTAAATTACAAATATTGATGGTTACAGGTAACTGTCAATCGTTGTTATTGTGGGCAAAACCCTGGACCACGGTCGGTTCTGGCATACTAATAGGGACCTGTAGTGATCTCTTCTCACAATGCCACTTCTCATAAATGATGGGCTCATCCACGATTTCTTCCAGCAAGACTTCGAAGGAACAGCGAAGAGAAAAAAACAAGTTACAAAACCAGCCGAACCAATCCCATTTTGGTCTAAACTAGTAAACATCTTGTCCCACAGCAGTGGATCGGGATGGCATTCTAATGCACGCACTATACATGGATGATCCAAGATGCCAGATCGTGATTCCAAATACCTCTAGCCCAATCCTCGGAATATTCCTAGCCTGCGCTCCCATCTTGGATTTACCGAGGACCCGAAGCTCTTGACGGAGCCAACCTCCTTATTTCTCGAGAAGAACTGGGGCACTTGCACAACGATCTGCAACCTGCCTCAAGCCTGCCAGAGACTTGAGATGGACAGTGCGATGATTCTCGAATTTGCCCTAGAACCAGACTCCACGCCGTGGCCCAAAATAGTATCACAATATTATTGTCCCGTTTCCAACACAGCCGCTTCGGTATGGTTCACAGCCCAACCCCAGCCTGACGAACGATGAATCAAACGGGTTTCTGCGTACTCTGTCTCACCGGTTTCACTCAGAATGTTCCCATGTGCGGTCGCTGCAAACCGCTAGCGAATTAGGTCTGTCCATCTCTCTCCATGTGCAGGGATTCTTCCAGATCCCAGATTTGCAGAGTGGGGTCGCGATGAGATGAGAATCGTCAGATCCCCGGCGTCTCAGCGAGTCAGCGTCTCAGCAAGTCAACGGTATAGCACAAGGCAGCGGTTCCTCTGTTGAGATTCTCCAACCCGAGCACTGAATTAGCTATGCGGATGGTGGCGCCAGAGAGAGGAGGATGGGGATCAGGTCAATGATCATCGAATTCGCCGGCGCCCAAGCCAACTCCAACCCCAAAGCCGCGTCGCGGGCGAAATCGATCTACAATCTTGTGAAGAAGGATATTTCAATTCTTGGGTCTGGAGAGTCGTGACTCTGCTGTGCCTGGTTGTCGGTACGTACATCCCACATACTACGTGGCGGGCAACGGATTGTTACGTCGTGGTTTGTATTGCCGCTACGTATCTTGTTAGGCTCGAAAGGGAGTTCATCATCATAGCTAGAGACAGGAACGCAATCAGAATCAGAAACAGTGACGGGGTTGAGGCTTGGGATGATCTCCACTCGACTTCTGGAATAATGTCCTGATTTGATGGAATCGCTGTCGGAGATAAGGTTTTAATATGCCGGTATATCTCAGGAACGTGGCCACACAGTCACAAAGCGCTACTGGCTTGTTTATCCAAATACACTGCCGGTGCTAATCCACTATGATGTATTATTGATATGCCCAGTGGGTTACGGCTGTCGACACAACAAGAAAGGCGTATAGACTGAACAAATATAGCAATAGATCAGATAGTCGGTGAAAAAAATCGCGTCTCAACCAAACTTAGGAGCTGCAAACCCCGGTTCGAATTCTGCAGCAAAGTCAGAGCAGAACCAGGGTTCGCATTCTCCAACATCAAACCCTATAATTCACGCGACCACCAGTCACTGCGAGTCGAAAGTCAAACTCCAAACTAAACACTCTAAAAAACGGCATGTATTTGAAATTGTACCCACTTCGCGCCTTGCTTCTGAGCCGGCTCATCCGCGCGGTGCGAGTCTTAGTTCGGTCCCCGTTCCACCGCATCTCCGCGACAAAGTGATTTTCACAAGTCATCGGTCAGAACCTCACAACTTCTCGAGATATCCACATTATTATCATCCAGTCAGGGCGTGCTGAGGTGGTCCTCCGGACACTACTGCCCAGTGCCAACTGGCAATTCCTGGAAATTTCCCAACTTGGAACGCGCCGCACTTGCATATGCATGTAAAGAAAAGCGAGGTCGTACCACTTTCCTTAGTAGGGCATCTTTGCATCGCATGGATGGAGCACGAAAATCGGACAAACAACCCCGGAATCAGGCGAGTGTGAACTGAGAGTCAACCTTTGGTTTTTCGGTTTCAATCCGTAGATACGGGAGGTACTGGCCCACCCCTCATGTTCGTACCTCAGAATCAGGGGGCCTGACGTCTGTTCATCTGTTGGCCCAACAGGATTCTTGTTTCGTCCGATGAACTCGAACCACGAAAGCACGACTCAAGGCTCGCAAATCACGATTCGTCAGCCTGTGACATCGGAACGAATCCCAGCAATCAATGTTCAAAGGGGCCCACCCACTGGCAGTCCACGGAAGTAAACTGGGTCCCGACGCGGCTTGGAAAATGATGTGAAATTGGGAAAACCCAATCAACTGCTAAATAGACCTGGACTAGTTTAGGTTACCATCGGGGATCCATGTCCTCCCGCTTCAGACTAACAGGACTAAGATATGGTTTGGTGGGGATGGGGTGATGGATCGGCGGTGCAGAAGGGAATGAACGATACGGATTCGAGTGGATGAACTTGGCTTGGGTTTGCGTCCTTGGTGCTGACAATTCCTGGTTCATGGTTTCAGGTTCAGGCTCAGGTTCAGGTGCAGCCTTGGGGGTTCGTATTATTTTGATGATTTGAATTATCAGTTGAGGCTTGGTGTGTCCACTACTCCGCAGATTTACTGCGTACGTATCTCGTATTCCCCTTTAACGGAGTTTCTTTATCTGACAGCTGACATTGACAACGCTGAAAAACCCCAGTATTGTTGGCTTGCAACCAAAGCGTTGCCCGTAATAACGCAGCCGATCATCCGACGCGGGTAAGCCAACCTGACAGACCAGAAAGGAACCGCTCCTCATGATGGAGATAGGAGGAATGGAACAGCTAGGGCGTGTTCCACCGCATCAGATTTATGCAGTTGATACGGGAACCGTATTTGAAGCGAATTATATAGACGGGGCTCTAAGAGTGAGACCCTTAGTGGAGTGGAATATGAAACCGGTTTGACTGTTGAAGTGCGAGATTTGAAGGAACTGAGCATCTCCATATTTGCTCCTTCGTTGTGCTTGGTCTATGATTGTTGGAATACAGAAGCAGGCGCAGTCAGTGGATTTCCAAACAAAGGTTTGATCGAACAGACGCAGAATCATCTTGCTTGAAGTGGCGACGAGCGACCCACCGTGCCCAGTCTTCTGAGTCTGGAGACCGCGAGCACCAGAACGCGCTCCATTCAGCAGCCTTATGATAACAAGGGTAATCCCTGCACATTTTAGATGATGCCCACAATAACTGCACCAATGTCTGTTTTCCTTCTGCACAAGCGGGCAACTGGGCGAGCATGTAATCCTGCAGAGAAAATTCTGGCCAGGGTATAGGTATCATACAGAAACAGCCGAATTTGTAAAACCCGCGGTATGAAAATTGAAACCCCGACGTGACCTCTGTGAAATCCGATCGGGATCTGAAATCGAAATCGAATCGAAATCAGAAATCGCAAGTGGCCCGGCCCTGCTACTATTACTTAAACAGTTAGCCCGGATCTCGCATCCGGCTGAGTCAGCGTCTGCCACGAACCCATCCGAGGCTGTCGTCTTGTATACACCGTACAGAGCACGGAGGTATTATTGAGATTGCCTCAATTATTGATCGAGGTATCAGCTCCGGATCTGTTCGACCAACCTCACAGCATGGCGGGCTCGTGGTTGAGGCGGCCACGCTCATGGGAAGTATAAATTGGATTCTCCATAGCCTGATCACTTGGGACGAAGGGAAAGAGATTTTTTGGGTCGTAAATCACCCGGTAACCGTCTTGTACGACCCCCGAAAGACTCCCCCGTATATCGATGGAGGTCAATCGGACGCCTCAAGTCTGCCAAGTAGACTTCACAATATCGTATAGTTTTGGTCCCCGAACCCACATTTTGGGGGAGAGCTCAGCTCTCCAATTACAACTCGGCGAATACTCTGTTCGAGAGCCTTCCTTCACTTCTGGTATCCACCTTCACCGCTGCTGAGCCCGACAGACTGGGTTGGCCGATAGCAGTGATGGGCCGGTCCCCCGTCATTGTATGGTACGTGTCGACTATTCCTTCTCCTCCTGTTGAGCGGAGTCGACACTGGCCAACTCTGCCCCCAATAATGGAACCACCGCCGCTTGGAAGTAAAACCCAACGCTTTTGAGAGGCGTGGCCGTACTGCCAGGATCAATACTACAGTACCACTGTAGCTGCTACACCCTCCATTCCGGCCGATGAAATTATGTTTCTTCAACAGTCGCAGCGAAGAGCTTCAAACCAAGGATCGTATCATCGTGGTGATGGGGGTGGGGCCAGGGGGGGGAAAGCACCGATCGCATCGTGATCCATTGTCTGAATGCGATCGCTGAGTCTGCTAGCGTGGAATTGGAGGGAATGAAATGATGGTCCAAGCAACAACCCTTCAAGCCAAGTCTCCCAGATAGGCGATCAGAATCAGATCTCCGCGGAAACGCGCGAATTTCTTTTCAAATTCATCGCGATGGGAAAGATTATTGGATGTGGTACCAGATCTGTGAAGAAAACACCCTTGTGACTCCCTCTGGAATCTGTTGGAATCACAGGCTCAGCGGCAAACAACGTTACCCAGCAGACCTTATCTCTGACGGTGACGGTATTGCTCTTTAGTAAGCTGACCAGGGCGATCGTGAACCAAGATAACCAAGAAGGCTAGCGGCGGCATCGCATCATCATCAGCGCAGGGCTTGGTGAGTGTCGGTCAAGGCCCCCAGGCCGGTCTTTCTGCAATATGCGATACGATCATGCGACGCGACGCAACACGATGCGCCGGCGTCGATGAGATACGATGAGATGCGAATCGATCATGCAACTCGATGAGATCCGATTAATTCCAGATTCCAGATCGCCGACCACTCGGCACTTCGAAATCGCCGCGACCTGCGATAGGCTTGCGCCGAGTTAAATTCGATAGTTTCCCGCGCTAAGAACACAGAACTGAATGGATTTTTCGGTTCCCCGTTCCAAGCCAATCACCATAATCCACGACAACGCGCTTAATCGGGTTTCAACATTCGAGAATTCCACTCGTGGGCCCACCTTGGGAATGCAGTGGTGGAAATGGAATGCTGGCTGATGGCTGCTGGCTGATGACAGGGGACGGACGTGGCCCCCCATCAAACTGGCCACGAATGCGCCCCTCCAAACGACAGGAGTATTGTCTTGTACCAGCAGCAACGAGGAGCGTACCATGGTCCAACATAAGAATCATGTTTCAGCCACGCGCAAAGCGATCGATCAGCAGGCGTGCTCGGCTAGGCTAACAGCTCATTGGAATCCAGACCCAAGCTTCCAACTCCAATCTTTCCAGGGTCCGAAATTCGATCGTTAATTTTTTGGAATTGGGGGGGGGGGGGGGGGGGGGAGCCCTGTATATTAA